>CM047814.1:76143594-77343594 GCA_026214975.1 Gentiana macrophylla
CTTGTGTTCCGATCTTTCCACAAGCGAGCTTGAAAGCTGATGTCTCACCTTCATTATCATCTTTGGACTTGGTGATACTACAAAATATGCTGCTTTGTCTTGCTTATTTCTGCAGCACTTGCGGTTTGGTGTGCTTTCTTTGAACATTGTAATAAGCTATATAATTGCTCTTACACACGAACTTGGGCGCATATTAGTTCTTTAATCTTGTTTTTTTGTTTTAAATCTTTTTAAAGGTTATTCTTCTTATATTTCATAACTTCTTTTGTAATAGTATGGAATCTTTGAAACACTAGCTTCATGCTTAATATATCCATTGCACAAAATCTTGTGTTTCGTTTGCTAAATTAATAGTGCAGTCACATTCGACTTTTGTGTTTCTTCTTAAATGAATATAATAGTATCTGCTTTTGATTCGATATGCCTTAATTGTTGTTTACATTTTCCCAAAGCTATTTTCCTTAGATAGTCATGCCTTGAGGCCAATAAGTTGGTTGACGGTCCTCGAGCCAACAAGTTGCATTGTGCTTTGAGAAGTCAGTGTCACTTAAAAGAACTGTTTGTGATTACGTGTTTGGTGTTCGATTACACGGTTTTAATGTTCTCTTTACGGTTGTTGCGAGGAAAAGTATTTATGGCCGGAGTTGATGCTACAGGTGGAGCTGAGGCAAATCTTGCCTTGAGTTCTGGGTATCTTTGCTTATAGCTATTCACCTCATTTACTACATCTTTCATTTCACCTTACTAGATTCACACCATATGGTTGCTTTCAGATGCTTATAAATAGAAAGTCTTCCTTTGGCTTTCATCTCTTGCATTACATTTCTTACTATTTACTAAGATTATTATTAGATCACGTGCATTGTGTACCTTTGTCTTCGTCGCTTGCTATATAGATAATGCGGACTACTGAGCGCAAAGAGAAAGCCAAGAATCCTACTATGTGTTTAGGTAGATCTAAAGGTTGGTAGGAGAACAAAGGCGAGGCGGTGTAACAAACTGCGACATTGCACCATCAATTTGTTAACTCCAAATCACCACAGGTTTTCGGTTCGAAACCCGACTACCCTTATGCGCCAAGATTTTGATTTCAATATAGACCATCCGTACCGCGTTGACAATCACGAGGTTCTTCTTGTGGCCTTGAAATTATGTAAAAATTTTAGGAAGGCTGCGATTTTACGTCAAAAGCGAAGCGACTCTGATCAAGAACAAAGGCATTATGCATTCTGGGTGAAGCCGTATTTAGAAATGAAATTCTACCATCCAATAATGATATAGATAGATAAGCCTTGTTAGCTTTGTCATTAAAGGCGAGGAGCTCTTACGGATAATATACTAACCACAGTGATCATTTGTTGTCCTACTGGGCATTGTGTGCTTCTTTGTGGTGCTAAAAATGGCCTATGAAGCGACAATTTCTATTTGTCGGAGGGTTCCATGGTTTTAGCAAATAATAAATTACTGATCTCCTCCTCAAAGTCAGTGCATACATTCCGGACACCGAGTAAAAATTTCATAAGCGTGTCGTACCAACAACAATCACTTTGCGTTTACGTCTTTAAGGCGTGAGATGTGATAAGAACTTTCACTAGCGGAACAAAGGTGTTTACCACATTTAGGGTGCGAGGGACAAATGTACCATTTATTAACGATCTGCATGCAAATGATGGCGGTGAAAAACTTGCGGCTTTATTTCCATAATCTTGACTATGAAATCCCACCATGAGCTTGAAGTTTGTCTACGGTTGCGAAGAATATTGTTCATCAACTACTCTTGCTATTAGGCGAAACCCGTCGCCAAATTCTTGAACTTTGAGTTGCCCGACGACAACAACTGCAGATGAGAAAGAAATATTATTGTTTGTAACCCCACAGTGGATCAAGCGGTTTACAACAAACCATTGTCTACAAGTATTTGCCATAGTCGACTGACGGATGATACATGCACGTGTAGGGAAAGAAATGTTAGAGTTTACACTCGTAATGAATAGCCCACGAACAATTCCTTATTCTTATGGTTTCTTTATGATTAGTTTGCAATATCCTTTGATGTTTCCGTATGGAGATATTGGGTGGCATCGAGGGTATTAGTAAAGAGATAGTAATAAAGGTAAGCATAAGCGTGAAAGAACCATAAAAGGTATTGGGGAATAGATCCACGTAGAGCTATAAATGTTGATGAGCTCTACAACATGAACATGAAGGTATGTATAGTTAGGTTTTTTTAGGAGTTTGCTTACTCTTCCTCTTGAAGATTCTTACGACATTTCCCGTTACATTACAGTTGGTTATATTCGATTATGGGATTAACGCGCGATCTTGATTCAAACAATGTTTGATCCGTGAATTACTATCGTACAAATTCCAAGTTAGGGATAAAGATGAATCAAACATCCTTCCTCACTCTGTGAGTTATTTCGACAATATTACGTGCGACATGTATGTTAAATGGAAACACAAAGATTAGATTGGTTTAGTTCTCAACAAGACAATATCTGTGATGATTACTACGAGGTCTCGGCCGATCGCGATGGCCTCTGGTGAAAACCAATGTGCCAGGTTGGTCGTAGGGTCATATTGCGGCATCGTTTATTGGTGGTCAAGACATATGAGGCGCAAAGTATTTAGATGCTATGACTTTGGTTAGAGAATTTGGAAAACCGGATCTATTCATAACAATGACATGTAATCCAAATTGGCGAGAAATAAAAGCGATTACCCTGCTTGAAAGGAGGCCAGGCCGGATAGACCAGTTGGTTGTAAGAGCCTACCATAGTAAACTTCGAGGAATTTAAAATGGATCACATTCAAATGAAATATATTTGGTGATGTAGCGCGCCTAGTTATGTTATAGAGTTCGAGAAGAAGTTACCACATGCACATCTTATTAATATTAAAACCTCAATTTAAGCTTTTTAGGCTGAGAATTGACGGAATTGTTTTGGTTTGAGTTACACGACAAAGCTAAAATCCACACTTGTACTATCGGTCATGAAACATATGTTGCATGGTCCGTGTGGTAAAAGCAAATCGACAACGTATGCATAAATGACCCGGAAAATGTTAGAGCAAATCCTTAAACATTATTTATAACGATCTGCATTTACACTTTGCATCTTTTCATTCATAACTAACAAATGGTTGGCTTCCATATATGCATCAAGGGATTGGTGCTAAAAAGCTTCCAAATAAAGCTTTCGCCGTGGTCTTTAAGTCGAGAGATTACATGCTAGTGGACCGTGAGGTAAGCTAATTTAACTTCTTTTTCCTATGTCGTAGAAATTAAATTTCAATCGTACTCAATTTATGGAATAGATACTTCTTGTCTACAATGTTACATCCATCGTATGAGGTCCTTACGATAAATTATTAATACGATGGTAGTAAAACTTGTTGTCTAGGACATGGAAGTATGGGGAAGAGCACATCGGTGTTGAACTTCGGCATGAGTGTGCATGGGGATCCTCCATTGTTGATAAATAGAACACGTCAAAGTGAGCACATTTAAGCGGTAATAACACATCACTTGTGTTCAAATTTTGCATAACTAATATTCCATTCTGAAGATTCCCAGCCTGCTTGTACTGCTTTTGCGACCGGCAGGAACTCCGGTTTTGGCTTTTATCAAACACTCAGCGTGGAGTTGGTTTACTTAGTAGAGGAAGGTAGGGTTGACATTCCAGCATGCATATCCATATGGTTGAATATGCAGTACATGGGTTGTTTTCATTGGAATTGTCAAATTGGGTTGGTAAATTTGTTGTGCTCGCTTAGCCTTGATGATAATTACCTATGCATCTATCATGTTTTCTTCTCCATAAAACCACTACCTTCTACATCTGTTTGTTTCTTTTATTGTTGCAAGGTTCGATTCTGATTTTAGCTATTTTAGATTCACTTTCTGGTATGATCAAACCCCAATTTTTGCTAGCTATGTTTATCCGTTTTTCCCTTCCACTTTTCATGCTTGAGTTGATCACACAGGGCATAGGGATTGGCTTTAAGGCTTGTGATTTTGGGCTATATGCGATTTAGAATAATTTGTGTCATCATTTTGGTTTCTTAAACATTATTTTAGTGGGATTATGTTATGGAATTTGGTGAAAGAGTGTTTTAATATTTTAGTATTTCTTTTTGCTTTGAAAATTTGAAATTGCTCAAAGCATCACATAATCGATTGCTTGGTGCTTTGTTGTTCTTGATCTGTTTGTGATTAAACATTGTTTATTCATTTCTTTTATTTAAGCTTTCTTTGTCAATGTTGTCTGCGATTGTGCTGTGTTTTAATACTTAATGTACTTCATTTTGGTTCAAGTCTTGTAAGATCTTTAGTTGAAGTTCATGTTCTTGAAAAATAGAAAATAGTTGCTCTGTATTTTAGTTGAGATGCTTGTTGTATGAAATAGAGTACTAATGACCCAAGAAGCGTTAGAGTGTTCATTAAGATGGTTTTGGTTGTGAATGTTTTGCACTCTTGCCATGTTTTAAATAATGAACATGCTTGCAAGAGTTAGTTAGAGTTAATGTTGCACAATATCCTACTTTGTGTTTTAGTTCGGATGTTGGGTATATGAAAGAGTCTAATAATAAATAAATAATGTAAACTTCTTTTTAATAATGAACAAAATGATAATGGCGACACTTTGAACCTCTCATTTCCTTTCGATTCTCATCCTTCTTTGTTTTGCATTCTGCTTGCTTGCTTTGAAACTTCAAGGATTAGCAGTGCGGGCTTTCCAAAGCTCAGTTGTTGTTAAGATATCGGTATTGATGTTTTACTTTTATTTTGAAAAGCATTTTATTCTTACAGTTTTATTAGTTTCTTTTTTACATGTATATTTAGTTGATGATTCCAATATGGAATCCTTTTATAAAAATAATATAGATGTCATACTTAGAAAGATATAAATCATTAAGCTCTGCTTATATTTTTGGACCGTTTTGCGAGGCATTTCCTTATCACCAAGAACTTCGGCAATGTTTCTTCAAGATCCACGGTAAATGAAAGTTCCGCTCAAACAATGGTATGCTTAATTCTTTGTGTCGTTTCAGCTACCGTTTGATGCTTTCTTTGTTTCTGGAGCGTGGTATGCAGCTTTAGATTAAAACGAGACACTACCAATATTTGAACTACACTTTATGAAAAAAAAAAATGTCGGCTTCATTGATATACTTCTGATCTTAACATGCTTTTATTTTGTTGTCCTTCAAGCCGATGTTGTTCTTTATCCACCTTAGGTATAAGGACAGTGCTTCCATTACCACAGATTGCTTTCAGCGCCTCGGAAATTCCACGATCCGTCGGTTTACGGAATTACCGCGACATCTGATTGATTACAATCAAATGGCTATGAATTCAATAGATCTGGTAAGATCGTACTTTCAAATAGAAAACCGGTTTCCATATGGCGAAATCTAAAACTAGCTTTTAGCTTCAAACACGGTGAAAACATGTTGGAGTTCTTTGGAAAGATCCGACTTATTTTATAGCGAGAGGTTTACGGTTTCACCTTCTGTTCGTTTGCAACCGCACATGAGCGCCGAACCTGGTTGAGAGCAGGTGGTGCGTCCGTATCCGAGGAGAATATGGTGGTCAATATAGGTATGCTTTAATGAATATTAAATTAATAACAGCGTTCCCAGTTTAAAGAGAAAATCTGCATATTAATTAATACAATTGTTTATTTAACTAGGTGCCACTTTGGCGTAACGCTTTCGGATGAATCGGCTCCTCTCTGGCGATTTGTATAGTCCGGATCTTTGAGATATTACTAGGATGTGATGCCTTTACAACGAGGAAAAAACATGCGGTGAGTCACGTACCAAACCGGTGAAGTACAATTTCCTTTTTGCTTCCTTTTAATGAACATTATTTGGTTCTGCAAATTCTTAATCTAAGTCGTTCTTTAGATTATATATATACACAGCTATCTTTCCTTGAGCGTTACAATAAAAATGCTATAGCGAGACAAGCATGTAGTGTAGCTTAATCAAGCCTTATGATCGGCTTTGTAGGGAATTGATATCGCGGACTTTTCAATTGTTAAATTGTATCGTTTGAAGATGTTTACCCGCCCCAAGCACATGCAAACTCGGGATAATCTTGAATCTTGACCCACAGGACTTGATCTTTGTCGTCTCACATTATTCATTGGCAAAAATAAAAAAGCGACCACGGTGAATTCTTCTGACAAACTACCAAAAAGTCTTTGTTGAAGTGAGCGAGACCTCACACATCTTGCGATCGAGACTCAAATAGCAGGTTTAAAGGACTTTGTTTCCCGAAGGCGGTGCTTCATCGGCGCGCATTTCTTTACACAACAACCAAACTGCAACACGGCTGCTGAAAAACAAATGGATGCTTGAGGCGCGACATGGAAGCAACTTTCGCGGTGAAAAAGAACCGGAATAAAAGAAGATGAAGCGATAGTGCAAGTTGAAGTTGTTATTTTGTAAAGGCTTGTTCCGCTAGACTTTATTATAACTTATATTTGGTCTCACAGAAGCCTATGGAACCATATAATGTAGTATCATTATAAGCTATTTTGTAAATTGCGGTATTAGCATAATCTCGCTTTTGATGTAAGATAAAAAATATGTTCCGTCGCCTTTTCATGTTTTAGCTTTAGGTTATACTACGTTGTATATGATAAATATGATGGTTTCATTATACATTTTAATTATCGATTCTTCATGCTTAACATTTTCATTAAATTTTACATATATGAACTATCTTTGAAAAATATTACATTACCTTGCAAATTTACAAACCGGGCAGACCAGGGAGTCTGTAGCATGCGTGTTTTTTCCTAGTATATATATAAAAATAAAGGAGAAGGCGCCTCTTGTGGGGGTGACACGTGTCGCTCACTGATTGGTCCGCCAGTTTTTCCAAAGTGGTACATATTTAGACTTATAGCGGCGCTTTTGAATTTTTAGGGCGCTTGTTTTGGGGTGACACGTGTAAGCCCTTTGATTAGTCCCTTCAGTTTTGCTGGTGGTACCTATTTAGACTTATAGCGGCGCTTGTTTTGAATTTTTATATTTAGACTTACTCACGAATTTTTTATATTTTTATGTCGTATGTAATTATACTATTTAACTCTTTTTGTTGTTTATATCGAACTTTTTGTTGTTTTATATCGAACTTTCCATGATACTTTTTAAATATTAAGTGTCTTGAACTCTCGTTTGTCGGTTGTAAGCTACATTAATCGATCATTTGTTGTATAGTTTTTAAAGTCGATTGGAAAAACTTCCCGGACGTCGTTTACGGGGAACAAATCTAATTATTAAAACCGAAAGATTAGGCTATAGTTTTTTTATAGGTTATCTTTATTGCGTACAAGTTTGACACAAGTTAGTTTAATAACTACCAAAATAATTATTAAATTGTTTCTTATAGACTTTGTTAATGTTAATAGTAGTTATTAGATATATATACTGTTTTGTCACATATAGTGACACATACATAGTTTTATTATAATTACTACTACTTTTATATAAGATCTTGTATGTAATGTAATAATATAATTTACATAAGTGCTGATAAAAATAAGTGTTATTTTATTGGAAGCGATGTGTGAGGGTGGACTTACAATATCAAGCGTGGGATGAAGGGGGGGATGGATTTAGGAGTGCATATAGTCCGTTTTAGGTTTTTACCACTTTTAAAACCAAGCCATTTTTCTGTTTTCAAATTTACAAACCAAAAGCGAACATAACTAGGTAAAACCATTTTATTTGGTCAGGTTTGGATCGGTTTGGTTCAGGTTTTCGGTTTTTGTCTTATATATTCTTTCCATATATATGTGTGTGTGCGGCGTGTGTGTACGATGTATCTGCATACCAAAACAATGATATTGTAAATACATTCAAATTAAATGTCATATAAAACAATGTAAAGCTATTTTGTTTAAATGTCATGCATGGTCTGTGATATTTGGAGCCAAAATACTACGTGTGTAAGGTAGTTGATTGAAGTATTAATAGATAGTGAGTGCAGGATAATTAAGAGGATTTTATTTACTTGCTTTGTTATCTATATCATGCAGCAATTCTACGTATGCCCACTCTGAAGAACCAGACTTTTATGGGTTTATTGTGAAAGCGGACTTTGATTAAAGCCGCATGTCAATAGTGATATCATAAACACACACACACCACACACACACACACATAAAATATTAAAACATACGGACACACACACACACACACACACACACACACACACATATATATATATATATATATATATATATATATCCGGTTTAGTCAGGTTTTATTTTAAAAAACCAAAAAAAAATTTTCAGCGGTTTAGTTTTAAATCTAGCCATTAAAAGCGTAGTTTCTGACTTTTTCGGTTTGGGCCAGATTTGGTTCAATAGGTTGGTTTGAGTTTTGGTTATTTTGTTCGCATTAGTTGGATTAATATCATTTATATCTGGGTAAATAAATATTCTTCCGTTTAACCGCTCGATTTCCAACCGATCTGCATTCAGTTTGATAGATCTGCGTCTGGAATGGCGTGCGCGTCGTTATCGGCGGTGTATAGATAATAGTATAGAGGACAAAACGGAAATAAACGCTATACAGTTGAACTTTGAACAGATTTTCCGCTGTTTCTTTAAAACAGGCGCCGCCGAAGCCAAAACTTTCATTTGACACTGAGCGACCTGTTCGCATTGTGAACTGAGAATCGCAGGGCCTCAAACGAAGAATGGCGGCTGTTTCTGCTTCTTATTCTTCTTCGTCGAATTTCCTTACAGTGAAACAGTCTTCTTCTTCTTCTTCCATCTCTTCTGCTCCCAATTCACTGCAGCTTCTGCGTCGTAGGCCTACTCTCATTCCTAATACTTCGAGAAGCTTCGCCATCCGTGCCTCTGGCAACACAGATAACAGTTTATACTTTCTCTCGATCCCCAACTCTATGTCTATCTCCCTATATATGTTCATTCGTGTGTATTAATTAGTGTGAGTTTTTAATGTTCTGTTTTTTTCTTTAATTTTGATTTTTTGTTCCTCTGTTCATGTGGCAGTTGTCACTCTGCTTGATTACGGTGCTGGAAATGTGCGGAGTTTGAGAAATGCAATCAGCGTTCTCGGTTTTGATATCAAAGATGTAAGTCTTTTCTTCCTACTGATGTTTCAAACTTGGTACTTCTGCCTGATTACTAGGTATGCAAGATTCTATTATGTATCTTTCATTATCAAACTAGCTCCTTTCTAGTCGATAAAGTCACAGGACTGGTTTATTTATCTCTTCCTTTCTGTTATTTTGGACCTGAAAAACATTAGAGAATAGAGACTGCTGGTGTTCGTTTGAATTGTGGAGGGTGAGCGGTTATAGGGTTCTAGCAACATACTATAGTGAAGGAACTATTGCGTTACCTGATGATTACTGCATTTTAGTACTAGCAGTCTTGCTAAAAGTAATTTTCATGCCTCTTGGTTCAAAAATCTATGACTTTCAGACTACACTCCCTTCTCAAAAGTGAATTTTACACTAAATGGGAGAGGGTGTGGAGTATTCAATTTAATGGTAGAAGGTTATTTAACTATAATCACCTAAAAGTAGAACATTATTATTGTATTCAAGGTGGTGTACACTGCTCAAGAAATTCCTTTTATCTCTACATTTTCTGTATTAGCTTAATCCTATCTTTTTATTTGCATATTGAATTCTTTGGACAAATTCTGCCAGGTGGAATCACCTGAAGACATTCTGAATGCTAGACGCCTAGTTTTCCCTGGTGTAGGTGCATTTGCAGCTGCCATGGATGTGCTAAATAGAAGAGGGTAAATGTTGTACAATTTATTATTTATTCGATTCACGTTCATTGCATCCAAAAATAGCTTTGTCACGTCATTTTGAAAGCATTTCCTTTCTTCAGTTGATAGTATCAATGAAAACTCTGTTGCTGGTAAGCATGCATCTTAGTTTGTTCTGGGAAAGTTCCTTGGATGTCTGGATTGTGGCCGTTGTTTTGATGGATTTAAACATCTGAAAAACACTGTTTCAACTCTTTGAAACTTAGTAAAAGTAGCTATCATAAACTTCCGAAAGCTCTAGTAGTTATCTCTCCTTCTTAGTTATTTATGTCTAGTGCATCTATGATGTGTCTAGTCATTATAGTCATTTGTTGCGTTTGAAAAATCTGTAATGTAATTCTGTGCCAACAATCATATGTAGAATGGTCGAAGCTCTTTGTACTTACATCAGACAAGATCGCCCATTTTTGGGCATTTGCCTTGGACTTCAGCTACTCTTTGAATCGAGTGAGGAGAATGGACCAGGTGAGCAATAATTGCTTTTTGTGACAAAATCGCATTGTTCATACAGCATTCCATCATAAGTTATTTTTCTGCATTGTCATTATGAAACAAAGTAGCCACCTTTTGAAAGTGAACAATTGAGCATTAATAATTTCAGAATATATTTTTATCATTTTGTAATGGATTCTTTTTGCATGGTAAGCAATTTTTTTTCTTGTTACTAGATGAACTAAATGTCCCTCATTTTATTCAGTGCAAGGTCTGGGCTTGATTCCTGGCATTGTTGGACGATTTGATTCATCAAAAGGTTTGACTGTACCTCATATTGGCTGGAATGCTCTCCAAATAAGCGAAGATTCCAGGATTTTGGATGATATTGGAAATCGTCATGTCTACTTTGTTCATTCTTATCGTGCTATACCGGTATGATCTCCCATGTCTTCCCTCACTTCGTGTGACTTTTCATATCTGCTACAATGCTCAATCCACGACCGGTCTTTCATTCTGGTACTTTTCTAGTCAGGCGATAACAGAGAGTGGGTGTCATCTACCTGCCATTATGGTGATAAATTTATTGCTTCTGTCAGAAGAGGAAGCGTTCATGCTGTTCAATTTCACCCAGAGAAGAGTGGAGGTGTGTAAGTTTTACTTTATTTTTATTATTGTATTGATATTTTGCTTGCCTCTGATGTTAAATTATATGCTGCGTACATTGATCCATTTGATATCATGTGTTTTAATGGTTACTTTCTATGTCCAGAAGTTATTTGGTAGTGAATTCACGAATTCTTGAGTAGCAAAATTTTGACCGAGCTATCCTTTTTTATAAAAAAATGTTTTCTAGATGTTGGCCTTTCTGTGCTGAGGAGTTTTGGATCAAACTCTGGAAAGCACAAGGTACTTTTCCTTTAAACACTTCCTCGCCGAATGTTGTTTAACTGGACTTCTAAGAAAGTGACCGCTGCATGTGAAGACAGGTTCCTATCCAAAGAAAGGCTGCTAAGCTTGCAAAGAGAGTGAGTTTTGATTCTATGTATTTGCAAATCTGCCCCCTCCCCCCAAAAAAAAAAGGTCTTGCCGTAGCTATTGATTGTTTGCTGAATATGGTGATTTTACTGTTGATTTTAGTTGAGTTTACATTATCATAATCACAACTCTCAGTGTGATAATTCCTTCCTCTAATAATCCAGGTAATTGCATGCCTTGATGTAAGGACAAACGACAATGGTGATCTTGTGGTAACAAAGGTGATCAATATGACGTAAGAGAATCCACTGGAGAGAATGAGGTGAACAGCGCATATTTATATATTTTATAGTATATTTCTGTATGCAAGTTGAGGGCATAGCACTAAGAAGGATATAGAAGAAATAGGCTCATGGCCACATACTGCATTATAAGTCAGTAAATGGAGATATCAAAATGCCCATACTATGGTACTTCGAAGCTTCAGGAATGCATATCGGTAAATCCTGTAGTTTTGTTTTAATCTAGGTTTGTCCTCTTATACTATTGACCAAAGTGTCTTTAAGATCCATATGGTAATGCGAGAACTTGTGCGTTTAGATATTTGGTTGATGTTCCTATTGCCTTAACGTGTTGATGTCAATCTATACTGATGTCATTGCATAAAGTTACCTCGGTAATTATGTCAACGATCTAGTCCCTCTTCTGTTGAAATGGTCTCCCTAATGTCATGAAGGTGAGAAACCTGGGCAAACCGGTGGATCTTGCTGGGCAGTATTATAAAGATGGAGCAGATGAGGTACTTATCCACCCAAAATTTTGTAATATCATTGGCTACGATGGTGGATGAATCACATTCATTTTAATTTTTTAGGTCAGTTTTTTGAATATCACAGGATTCCGTGAGTTCCCTTTGGGTGATTTGCCCATGTTGCAGGTATATTGTCTAAATTTCCCCAAAATGTGTCACATTTCAAACATTATCGATATTCACAAGTTGCAGATATTTTGAATTATGGTATGTTTCCTATCGAGTTATGTAATTAGCTGGTACTCTGACCTTTTAGGTGCTAAAGCATGCATCACAGCATGTATTTGTACCACTAACTGTCGGTGGTGGCATTCGAGATTTTACTGATGGAAATGGGCGGTATTGTTATTCTGTTTGCACAATCTTTCTAGTTTTGTCCTTCACTTCTTTCATAGAAAAGATAGGTCAGGAAGGCAGCTGGCGGCTTTCTCGTGCTTTAAATGCTGCCTTTTCCACCTACTTTCTCTGAAAAACAAAAATTGGTGTTTCCAGTTTGTAACTTGATGTCTGTGTATATGCATCATGCAGATACTATTCTAGTTTGGAAGTTGCTTCAGAATATTTCAGATCAGGTGCAGATAAGGTCTCTATTGGAAGTGATGCTGTCTATGCTGCGGAAGAATACATCAAAACGGGAGTATGTACTATAATTGATTTTCACATGAAAATACTTTGTTTATTGTTAACTGTCAATTTATCCCCTTTGTTGTTGGACCTAACCATTTTCAGGTGAAAACTGGTAAAAGCAGTCTTGAGCAAATTTCTAAAGTCTATGGAAATCAGGCGAGTTTTTGACCATCAAAGGTTTCTAAGTCCAAGTTCTCCTTTTCTCTGCCTCCCATTTTAAGGTTGCAGAATGTAATTCCTCTCAATAATTACAGGCAATCCAGCCCTTAGTTTAAACAATCTTGATGTTTGCTCTATTTAGTTTAGTTATTATTAGTTCTTAAATTACAAAAAATGATGCAATAACATTCATTGGCGTAATGAAACTATAATAATGCTTTGATCTGGTAGTGTGAAGAATGAATTTCGGGTGGCATGGCCCGTACATTATTGCTTTACCATTTGCCGCTTTATCTGAAAATGGATGTCAAAGATCTCTTTCTCGACCTTTCCAAATTTCTAGCTGTGCAATGGTTATGATGTTTTTGCGCTGACTTGTTCATTTTCCTTTCTGTAGGCAGTAGTTGTGAGCATTGATCCTCGAAGAGTGTACGTCAAGAATCCGGAGGATGTTGTATTCAAGACCATCAAAGTGAGGTGCCCAGGTAAGGTGACTTTATATAATGCAGTTTTATCAGACCAGCTTGTGTTCATTTATAGCGTTGACCATGAAGATTCTATGCTAGCTGAGGCAGATCATAGCCTGCTGCTCAAATACCATAATGAAACCGGCAAACTTAAGATCTTCCTTTATTAAAGACCCGAAACCTCAGGGAGCTTTGCTGCCCTTTGTTTACTGAGGAGGGAGTTATCACAGCATAGGGTAGCTAAAACTTTAGCTGTGCCTACTGCCTGCTCTTCTGCAGTCCTCCCTTGAGCTTTTTCTCCTAAAAAGTACAGTAGATTGATATGGTTGGCTTTCTTCCCCACGTTTCTCTAGTCTGCCTGTAGGGCTTAACCTGGGAAAGGTGTATGTAATGCCTTCAAATATTGGCAGTAATGTTTTCCCATGGTCTTGATTCTGGTTTCAGGCCGAATGGAGAAGAGTATGCCTGGTATCAGTGCACTGTAAGTATTCCCTCTCCCATTCTGAACAGTGTACATGATTTTTGAAGAAAATGTAACCATTCATTGAGTATCTCGGTTATTTTAGATCCTAGGTCTTCAAGTTAATGGAATGTTTGTAAGATCAAAGTATATTCATTAGTGTGTTCTCTCTATCTGAGAGCTACTATGCTCTGATCTAGCATGAGTGTTTATTAGCAAGTGAAATCGGAGTATAAACATTTCCTAACCTACGTGGTTTATGTAGGTTCTGCTGCACTTTATGTTTATTATGGATTCAATGCAGGCTTTGTTACTTGTTGGATTTAAGTTATATTATTTTCATACTTTAAGGTAAGCGGTGGTCGTGAAGGCCGACCAATTGGAGCATATGAACTTGCAAAAGCCGTTGAAGATTTGGGAGCCGGGGAAATACTGCTGAACTGCATTGACTGTGATGGTATGAACGGTTTATTTTTTTTTTTTCTTTTTCGGTTGTACATGAGTTAATTTCTATGCATTGTTTTTTTGGTTGCTATAAATTAATGATAGAGCTGACAATACTAGTTTACGGTGCATTCACATACAACATAAATATAAAAAAGGTGCATGTCCAACATGCAAGTACAACACATAACACATTAATATGCAACTGATACATATAACTATTTTTAATCTCGAATTCACATCTCTTAATTCTTTTATGATGTTATGCTCATTTCAATGTGCATGACAATACATGTCTTACAAGAACAAATGGCAGAAATTAGTGGACCCTTGGCTCTTGCATTCGTTTCCTCCCTACTGGAAATACATCTGTAGAATCTATGTAATTTAAAGGTACACAAAGCCATCATAGAAGTTGATTGTCAGTGAAATTGATGAATGTTGTAAAGATATTTTGTTGACTTCTAGTATGAAGTTTAACAGTAGATTGACACACTAGCCCATTTTCCACGGGCACAAAGTGTTGGATGTTTTCGGGTCAAAAGCTTTGTCTTTGCTATATTTATTTATGTGATGCTTGAGATCAAGTGACACGTAGTTCTTGTGGATGTAATACTAATTTCTTGAAGGTCAAGGAAATGGATTCGACATAGACTTGGTGAAGTTAATCTCAGACGCCGTTTCTATTCCTATAATTGCAAGTAGTGGTGCTGGGACAGTGGAGCACTTTTCTGAAGTATTCAAACATACGAATGCATCTGCTGCCCTTGCTGCTGGTATTTTTCACCGAAAGGAGGTAATGCGATTCTCTCTCTTTGAATTTATCTTCTGTTCTTGTTTTCTAAGCTTTAAAGTCATGAGTAAGCGTAAGATTTTGGGGGCTGTGTGAATAATCGCAGGTACCAATTCAAGCAGTTAAAGAACACCTGTTAGGTGAAGGAATTGAAGTAAGGATCTAATTAAAAAAGCAACACCTGGATTTTCCTAGTGAGTTTACTTTTCATTTTGTAAGGTAGTTTTTTTTGGGACATATGCATGGAAAACCGAGCTGAATCTCAACATTTGTTTTCTTATTTAAACCAGCTGTTATTATGTTTATGTTTAAATCGATTGCTTTGCGTTTGAGGCACATTACTTGAAGAACTATGTGACTTAGTTAACATGCTATATATAGATGATTCTCATACACACACCACAAACAAGGAAATTTATTTAAACAAAACCCAACAAAGGAGTACATCTAAAACATAGGGATGTTCACTTCATGTTAATTTATCTCTCATGGATCTGCACCGCCACCAAGTCCTCCGCCATAGGGCCCCAGACCAAGACCAATGCTTCCTCCGAAGCCACCTCCAACTTGTCCGCCAACACCAGCCCCAGCTTGTAACCCACCTCCATCACTGCCGATACTTCCGCCTAGTCCACCACTAGTAACCCCACCAAAATTTCCACCTAGACCGACCGATCCACCTGGACCACCTATCCCGAAACCACCATTAACGCCACCTTGACCCCCTGCATCAATACTACCCCAATCCCTCCGTTTCCACCGACACCATCTTCTTGATTACCTTCAAGAGCGTGCGTAGCAGGAACAAATTAATTAATGGTGTCAATTATCAACAGATATACATATTAATTAAGGGAAAACAAAAAAAACTTGAGTTGTTGATATTCAAGCCTGATTACCTTGATAAGCATTATCAGCAGCAGTGTGAGGAAAGATGGATTCTTTCTTTTCGAAAAAAGCATTTTTTCCTGACAAATCTCTAACAGCTGCAGTGTAATTGCATGCAATTGCACTGATAAAAATCATCAAAACAAGAATCTTAGTATTATTATTGACTGCCAACATTTTTTTGTTTACCATGCATGCAATAGTACAGACTACTACTTTGAAACTTGGCAAAGTTGAATAAAGAGGAAGGAGCTATATATACACAAAGGATGGAGAAATAGCTAGGGGGGAGGGGGTTGGGATGATCGAGAATTCTAGAGAATTTATTAGTGAATAGCTTTTCATTTGATGCAAAGGTGCCTTGAAATCATGCACGTTGGGATGAGGAATTTACGTTTATTATTAGACCTTCAATTGTCTTATACGTGTATCATTCATATATCATGGAGAAGGATCTAAGTCTTGCAAGAGAGTGAGTAGTTGGGATAAAGTCTGACTCTTAAAACTGCTCTTTAGACCCCTTAAAAGAAGGAGAGTTATTAGTGTCCTTACACGTGCGAACACACGTTTTTAAGCGTTTTTAGGTGATTTTAAGCGTGTTTTATATTTACACCGGAAAAAACGCTATTTGTTATTAGGTATCTCCCTTAATTTAAAGATAAATTTATTATCAAAATAATGAAATAGGGCAACATCATAAAATCTTTAGTAAAAAAAACATTTTATAGACGTCAAGTACAAAAATACCTCTAAAATCAAGTTTATGACATTAAAATTTTAAAAAACAACTACAAGGAATTGAACCGTAAAGAAAATATTTAAAAAAATAAAATTCTCTTCTACCCAAACTTTTAATCAGTCAAATATTTTAATCTTATACACATCCAATGATGATAACATTTTTACTGTAATTCATGTTTTTTCGCCATCTTTAATTTGGTATATCATTTGATATCCTTCCTATGTAAAATCAAAGTTGTTTTTGCAACAACACGACATTCAATTTATCATAACTAATTGACATTGTGACACTAGTAAAAATAATCAGTTTTACACAGTATGTAACTATTTTTCGTCACATTGATTCACCAGAAGTTTATAAATCGTGTCATTCAATTTGTCACTACTAATTGATATTGTAATAGTGACAGTAACCTAGGTCAACAATGTGTTTACACCACGCGGACCACAATAAACTTTGTGTGTTAAATTTTGCATTTACTTTCTATAATTTACATTCAGTGCTTTATCATATAATCACCTTGCTTACCAACTCCATTGAATCACCTTTGGGCACCTTTGTTGAGTCCTAAAAACTCAGCACTTCAAGTTTTATAAAGAACAACATCATAAAGTCTTTTATCTAATCCGCTGCATATAACTCAGCAGAGTAAGAATAGTCGGCTGACCCTTCTCTCAGCAGAGTTATCAAAACTCTAGAAAAAGTTTTTAAGTATCATGTTTATTCACCCACCTCTAAACTTGATCCAAGCTTTTCAAAGGACCAACACAAAGTTTGATTCGGATGTGAAGAACATGTAATACATGTTAGGAATTCAAAAACTTGCAAGGGTGCAATACTTTTGAATATCACCATGAAAGATATGTTTGTTGCTAGGAATATTCAATTTAATGAGACATATTTTCCATTATTCTAGAAGGTATTAGGAAAAGCTAAGTACACTCCTGATATGCCATTGTCATTACCAGTTGTGGACATCTTTGATGATCAGCTGAGTGAGTCAGCTGAGAAATACAACACAAAAGCAGTCTGGCCAGGGGTATCCGGTGGAGGATCACTCCCGATCAACCATATTCATACACTTTGTTCATCGAGAGATTAACAAGAACCAAAAATGCACCAAACTTTTATCCGAGTGAAGTAATAAGTTTGGAAAGACTCTCGAGATGAGTGTGCTAGATATATGCATGCTATTGATGTTGTCCGCAGAACCAAAGACATACAATCAAGAAATCAAGCATGATGAGTGGAAAGAAGCAATCTTTGAAATAGATTGAAGCTTCTGAGACCACTCCACGATGGGAAGTGGTTGATCCGCCACTGAAAAGAAACCCGTTGGATGCAAATGGGTGTACAAGATCAAATATAATCATGATGGTTACATGCAGAGTAACAATGCCATATTAGTAGCAAAGGGTATACTCGAACATATGACATTGACTATCAAGTGACCTTTTCACGATGGTGAAGATCACTACGATCGAACTCTATTAACAACAATAGTAGCTAATAAGCGACATCTTCATTAAATGGATGTCAATTCATCTTTTTAGCGTGGAGATCTTCATGAAAGAGAAGTCATATGCAACTTCGCCAGAGGTTGAAGTGATAAACCAAACCAAGTTTGCAGATTGATAAAATCATGATATGGATTGAAACAACAAAGAAGACAATGGATTTGTAAGCTGACAGCCGGATTCATTAGAAAACAAGGGTTTGTTCAATCTAAGAATAGCCACAGTTTGTTCATCAAAAGGTCAGTAAAATCTTTTATTGCTTTACTGGTTTATGTAGATGACATAATGGCAACAAGTCCGAGATATCTGAGTTAAAGACAATTCACACAAATAGTTTACATCAAAGATCTAGGTAGGCTGAGATATTTTTTAGGCATTGAAGAAGCCAGAACACCTGAGGGTGTTTCCATCTCTCAAAGGAAGTACACATTAAATCTCTTACAAGAATATGAGTTTTGGGAGTTAAGCCTTCCAAAACTCTTATGGAATCTAAAAATACTTTGAAGCATGGAGATTCAGCTCTGTTGGGTGATAATACTGCATACATATCATAAGTTGGAAAGCTGGTTTATCTCACTTTTACCAGACTTGACATAGCCTTTGCAATTCAGCGGTTGAGTCAGTTTCTATCACACCTATTGAAAATCATATGAAGAATGCTCAGCGGCGTTTGAGGTATCTCAAATCAATCCAGGCCAATGCATTTTTTTTCAGCTGAGAGCAACCTTGTTTTGAAAGGCTTTACTGATATTGATTGGGCTGGCTGTCCTGAAACAATAAGATTTGATTCAGGCTACATGATGTTCTTGGGAGATGCACCCATATCAAGGAAAGCTAAGAAGAAAACAACTATTGCGAAGCTCTTGAAGCCGAGTATATATGCTATGGCCAATGGTACTTGTGAAATTCGATGGCTTATTTACATTTTGAAAAACTTGAAGATACTGTTACGCTTTACACATTATATGGTCTGTGTCAGCGGCAGTGCTATGCATATTGATCACAATCTTGTTTTCCATGAAATGACTAAAGCTGTCTAAACATATTAAGGCCCGATTTGTCATGTTGCCAGGATAAAGTCAAATCGGCCTCATTGAACTCACGCGTGTACATACCAAGCGATTCTTTGACATTCTCACCAAGGATTTGGATGCACCAATATTTTCTTACTTATTGGATGAGTTGGGAATTTTGAGATGTTTCATCCAAGTTCCAGGTGATAAAAGAATGATGAATGCAAGAGGATGAGCAAGCTGATTCATGTATCACTCTCAGCTTGAGATAAAAGAATGTTGATGCAAGAGGATGTGCATAGCTGAACATCTCAGCTTAGCTCAACAACAAAAAGCCTGCTCAACAGACCTGAAGAAGTCAGCTCAGCTGAACACACGGCAATCAACTGAGTAGTATAGATGAACAACTATTACATTATAACGATCATGCATCTTCCTTTTAAGCGATCATGAGGTGTATGGTACTATAAATACCCATGATCGACAACTTTGTATCTTAACTTTCGTACATTATTGAGTAATAATGATTACGCATTATATTTTTGTGTTGTGTTTTTAATTTGACAATTTAAAAAATGCTACCTATGAAATTCGGTGGCTTGTTTACATTCTACAGATTTGCGGATCCATGTTGGTCAACTTTGTTATATTGTTACGTGACAATGTCGATTGCTATGCATATTGCTCAAAATCACATGTGTTCAATGAAAGGATTAAGCGTGTTGAGATTGATTTGTCATGTTGTCATAAACAAGGTTAAAAGCGGCCTCATTAAACTCATACCTATAAATACCAAGGAGCATATTGCTGACATTCTCACCAAAGCTTTGGATGCACTAATCTTCTTACATATTGGATAAGTTGGGCATTTCCAAGATCTCTCAGCCAAGTTCCAGTGGATAAAGGAATTATGAATGCAAGAGGATGTGCAAACATATTCATGTATCACTCTCAACTTGAGGAGGGTGTTACAATATACGGATAAAGGAATGTTGATGCAAGACACAGTGCAAAATTGGACATCTCAGCTCACCTGAAAAAGTTAGCTCAGGTGAACACACAACAATAAGCTGAGTAGTATGGATAGAGCGATTATTACATTATAACAATCATATAGCTTCCTTTTGACTAATTCATGAGGTGTATGGTACTATAAATACCCGTGATCGGCTGACTTTGTAACTTAACTCATTCATTATTATGAGTAACAAGAATTTCACATTATATTTTGTATTGTGTTTTCACTTTCACATTATATTTTGTCCCAAAGACATAAATTCCATAAAGCATCGAATACAGCCCGAAAACATGTTAAAATTGTCAAAAACAAGGGTCAAGCGCACGCCTGAAGTTTCTGTCAAGCTTATGGTTCGTATTCGGGGACGTTGAGTGCATGCCTGAAAGGGGCGGGTGCACGCCAGTTCACGAATCCTCTCGCCTACCACATGTCATGCTAGGCGCGCGCTGGCTCATACTAGCGCATGCCCATGTTCGTTTTCCAATCCAATTTCCACCAAATTTGATACCATAAAGGCACCAAAACAACACCAAACCTGCAATTTCACATCTAAGCAATATACCAAACACAATTTAACGATTAAACAACACGTAACACCGATTAAAAACACCCCTACATCTTAATCTGCCAGAAAACATCCAAACTTCAAAACCAAAGGCGTAACCACAAAATTCTTCCAACTACGATTATTCCTACACACCAAAACCACAATTTATCATTCTCAAACAACCTACAACAACTAGACTCATGGATTTACCACACAGGATTCCAAACTAAAGCTAAACGCGCGAAAACTTACGGATGACGATGAAACACAGTATGAAAGAATCCTTCCGTTCTTTGTGAACAAGATCATCTATTGTAGTACGCACAAGCGATTGCTCGATTAGCCAAAAATTGGAGGATTCCGTTGAAACCCTTCCTTTTCCTCAATATTTCTCCAGAGCAGTTCGAGCATCCTTTTTTTTTTTTTCAAGCAGCGCGTGAAAGTGGAGAATTAATGGGAGGGTTTCTTTTATAACAAAATACCATTAATTAAATTTTTAATCCTTAATTATCAGTGAGGCAGAAATATAAAAAGGATAATTACGTATTCAAAATAAATAAGAATGCATTTTACTATTTTACCCTTACTCCAAAATCATGGATATTACATCCACTGTGCTTAAACGGCCTGTGAATGAGTGCTTCATCCCTTCCATTTGTGACCTTGTGCCAGTTTAGTGGTACAAATCTTGATTTAGTTGAAGCAATACACCATGCCATCATCATCTACCTCCTTCACGAGTCTTAGGAGCGGCTCCAAGAATTCTGAGACACGGGTTAGCATCGAAAGCGGCACATCGTATTATAAGTTTCTAAGCATTAATTTAAAAAATCCAACTATAATTACGGAGCGATGGTCAATATTTACAAAATTTAGCGGGTTAGTTAATAGATATTAGTACATAAAAAATTAAATAATGATACAAATACATACAATTTTTTTTGATAGAGGTCAGTTGACCGATGAAGGTCCTTCTTGCCGCCGCCCTTGACGAGTCTGGAAATTGCATCGAATTAACGTGTCTTGGTAGGAGGAAGCTATGTGAATTGCCTACTCATCAGTAAAATCTTTATTACTTAGAATAGAAAACTCCAAGTACGAGAATCGGATGCTACCCTCCTGTCACAGAGATAGTCGGTTACAGGGCCGGGCCATATTGAAGGCGGAAGATCTGCGGTGGTGCTTAGGCCAGGTCTTGCGGCCATGGCGAAGCATTCGTGTTTATTATGAAAAAAATTAAAGTATAGATCCAATTCGATCCAACTTAATATAAAGCGCGAAAAAAATTACTCGAATCGATAAAGGCCAAAAAAAATTACTTGGCTTAACTTCGAATCGATAAGTATGTAATCCAACCAAAAGCGTAATTTGACAATTTGGCATTAGGCCCAAAAATGCCAAGGCCGCCCCAGTGCATTAAACGGTGTTCGCACCACCCTTCTTCCCACGCTCTTTGAATTCAAAATTTGAATCTTTAGAAAGTTGGCGCTTCGCAGTGATAATGGGCGGTGCCATGTGAGTCACATATCTTTTCATTATTTGCGTATTTCACTCTTGTGGTGCTTTGGCCAACTCAGTCGAATTCAAGACATTTCGAACGGGGAATGGCGAGGATGTTACAAAATATACGTAATGTCGCATTGGAAAAGTAGTAGAATCTTCCGGCGCGTATAAGTGTGAGACATAAAAGTCTTGTCGGCTTCAGGGTTAGTCGCTTTTAGACCAGCGATGGCGGCGGTCTAAGCGATTGACCGGACATTTATGACTTCATTTAAGCAGCTACCAGGCCGAGTGCAGGGCGTTACGAAATAATTATCGAGCCGACTATCGAGGCGGAACTATCATTTTGCACCGTACAAGAAAAGCGGTGTAAGGATGGCCTCTAGATTACCTCTGGTAGGGACGATCGAGAACGATCTTGGCCATCTGGCGAGGGCGCTTGATCCACTTATAAGGGAGAATGTAATGTCCCGCATTGGAAAAGTAGTAGAATCTTCACGCACGTATAAGTGTGAGACATAAAAATCTTGTCAGCTTCGGGTTAGCCGCTTTTAGACCAAGCGAGAAGCAGTGGTCTAAGCGGTTGACGGGACATTTATGATTCGTTTAAGCATTTGCCAGGCCGAGTGCAGGGGCGTTACAATATCTTCGAGGTGTGGTAAAAATATTATTACTATAATACAAAGCTACAAACTATGTGATGTCCCAAAGATGTAGAGATAAGTATATAAATATGAGATTATAATATATGTTTTGATATTTTTTTAATTACTCCCTACAGATGTGAGAAATGAAGGGAAAGTTGACTTATATTTCTGTGAAAGGATGGTTACAATATATACACTTGAATGGAGATTTCTAGAATCAATTAGGATCACCTAAGTATGGTAAGTCAATATACAACAAATACAAAGAATCACAATAAAATAAATAATATATTCTTGATTCTCTATTACGCCCCCTCAAGCTAGACGACCGTATGAGAGACCAAGCTTGACCACAAAAGACTGAAACAAAAGTTTGTCCAAGGGTTTGGTAAGAACATCCGCAAGTTGGTCTTGTGAAGAGACATGTGTGACTAGGGCTGTAAATGAACCTAAGTATTCGATTCGATCCGGAGTATTCGGCTCGAAAAAGCTCGATCGGGCTCGTTTAGTGGGTTCGAACTTGAGCGAACCTTACAAATTAGATATTCGGTGGTCGAGCGAACATGTTCGAACATGTTAAAACGGATATCATAAATTCATATCTGATTCGAGCGAACATGTTTTTTAAAACCGAGGCGAACATGTTACGATTTTTTAAAACCTAGTTCGAGCCGAACATGTTGAGCAGTTCGACATGTTCGAGCGAACCGAGCGAGCTTTTTCCCCCAAATACCAGGACCGAACCAGGCGAATAATGAAAATATAAGGCTCGGCCATTTCGAGCCGAGCCGAGCCTAAGGTTTCGAACACACCGAGCCGAGCGAACCACCGCCAGGAGTTCGGTGAGGTTCGGCTTTCGTTCTGAGCCTATGTGTGACCCGTAGTTTACCCTCAGGACATGTTCTGAACAAAATGAAAATCAATAGCCATATGTTGTGAAAGACCGGATTGGCACTAAGGTAGCAAGCTCCAAGGTTGTCACAGTAAATCACGTGGGGGGATTGGGGTGGGTAGCCAACGTCTTGAAGAATAAAAGACCCAATTGAGCTCAGCAACCGTGTTAGTGACATACTTAATTTCAGTTTTTGTGGAAGAACAAGCCACAGATGTTTGCTTCATTGAGCTCTAAGAAATGAGGTTACAACCCAGGTAAATAACATAAGCACCCATGGATGAGTAGTTGGGACGGTTACCACCAGTCAGCATCAGAAAATGCATGAAGTTTGAGGGGAGAGTGGCGATAAAGCTGTAAACCAAGATGAATAGTGCCGGCCAAATATCGTTGAAGACGCTTAGCAAGGGACCAGTGAGTGATCGTGAGGGCATGCATGAATTGAGC
This sequence comes from Gentiana macrophylla, assembly GCA_026214975.1. Taxonomy (NCBI): domain Eukaryota; kingdom Viridiplantae; phylum Streptophyta; class Magnoliopsida; order Gentianales; family Gentianaceae; genus Gentiana; species Gentiana macrophylla. The sequence continues at coordinate 76,167,811 of CM047814.1, forward strand.
CAGTTTATTAACAGCAAAGGATACATCACGAGTAAATTGTAAGTATTGTAAACTTCCAATAAGGGATCTGTAAACCGTAGGATCAGAAAGAGGATCACCCGTATCATGAGCTAAAGTGGAGAGATCAGTTTACATTGGGGTGGAGCACGGCATGGCTTCAAGCATGTTGTGTTTTGCAAGAATATCATAGACATAGCGGTGTTGAGACAGAAGAAAACCATTAGTGTTAGGAGTGACCTCAACACCCAAGAAAAAATGAAGCTCACCAAGATCTTTAATGGAAAACCGAGCTGAAAGAGTCTAAATGAATTTCTCTACTTATGCAGAGTTGCTCCCTGAAATGACAAGATCATCAACATAAACAAGAACATATACAGTGAAGTCGGCGTGAGCATAAATAAAAAAGGGAAGCATCAAATTGTGAGTTCAGAAAGCCAGAGTGAAGTAAAAATTGGTGTAACTCCTGATACCAGGCACGAGGAGCTTGTTTAAGTCCTTATATAGCCTTTTCAGACGACAAACATGAGAGGGGAATGGCGGATCAACAAACCACAATGGGTTGAGCCATATAAACCATCTTAGTAAGAGTGCCCTGTAAGAAAGCATTGTTAACATCCAATTGGTGAAGCGGCCAACAATGAAAAATAGCAATAGTGAGAAGAATGCGAACAGTATTTGGTTTGACCACTAGGCTGAATGTATCATAATAATCAATACTCGGGGCGTTGAGTGAAGCATTTTGCTACAAGACAAGCCTTATGACGATCAATCAAGCCTGCATTACGTTGACTAAAGGGAAAATTGACTTATATTTCTGTGAAGGAATAGTTACAATATATACACTTGAATGAAGTTTTCTAGAATCAATTAGGATCACCAATGTATGGTAAGTCAATATACAATAAATACAAAGAACTAAAATAAAATAAAATAATATATTCTTTACTCTCTATTACATAATTGGGGCCCAAAATATGCAAAATTATTATGAAGATAATGGGAAAATTGGGGGAAAACATAATGTATAATATCATATATTTGGTATACATCAAGTATATATAAATATGAAACATTCAAAATATGGTATGCATTTTGTATGTATTAGGACATTAGGCATTGTCATTGTAGGTTTGAAATTGGGGTAGTGATCTAAAGGCTCTCGTGACAAGCGCTTATCTGGTCTTGCTATCTACAAAATGAAGATAAAAATAGAGTTTTACTGCCGAATAAATTCTCTACAGTGAGGCCTATCCCTATTTATTTTTAGGGATATGAGCAGTCATCCTATTTGTGGGGATGCATTTATTCATTCTTACTAAACATATTTAATTGTTAAAAATTATAGGGATGCTGCTGGAGTGAAATAATAAATATTTAATGTGTATAAATAGGGTTGTGAGGTAGAATATGTATTATTTAATATTATTTGAAATGTTATAGGGATAAGGATAAAGATGCTGTTGTAGAGGTTTTTGAATTGAGATGTTGTAAAATAGGGATATGTATTATTTTATATTATTTTAGGGACTCTGCTGGGAGTGTTCTAAGTGATGCATATCCAAGGAAATCGGTATATATCAAATAATGAATCAAGTTGAATGATTGAATCAAGTTGTTGGGCCTTCGCCTCAAATTAAGGGGAAAAAAAAAAAATCCATAATGCTTTATACTTTTGAATTCTGCATTTAATATCTTAGTCAACGTTTTGGCTGAATTAAGTCGTAGGATATTTTAGGTTAGAAACTTAGAATGCCTTGTTTTGGCTTATATGATACCACAAAGTTTGGTCATTATTGAGTTTTGAATTTGGGCTAAATTATAATACATGTAATAAATGTAGGGAGTTACTATTATATACACAACACCGATTTTATATATCGATGCACCATTTCTAGTTCAGAGAATCAACTTTTAGAAAGTTGGTTCTGGAACCAAACCGATTTTCCGATTTTCGATTCTCACAACACACCTACGTGTTGGTTTTTGGTCCTAGAACCTATTTTTAAAAGGTCGACTCTAATTTGGCGTATAGATTGTGCGGTGTACCGGTAGAATAAGTGTGGTGCAAATAAAAACCCCATAAAACTAGTCATAGAGACTCATCTTCGGAAAATTTCTCCCACATATATACAAGTCATCGAACTCCTCCATCTTTGCCATCCCTTCCCCGTGGAGCTTTTGCTCCTTATTAGCTTAGTGAAATGGTTTTATTGACTATGAACCCAGACGGTTTAACGTGAACTATTGAAGATATAAACGCCACTCGAATTTAAGGAGTTGATTTATATCACATAACTTGATGGAAAACTTAATCTTAGTGTTATATATTACTTCTTTCATCCCGTAATATATGGTCTTTTGGGTTCTTAAATTTTTCCATATTATAAGGTCTTTTCACATCCTGTTGAATATTAAATGCATTCGTTTCTACGCTAAATAATCTGATATTATAAATTCTGGAGAAAACAATACAAATATTTTACCTAGAAATATTTAAAAGTAACTTATTTATGGAAGTCCAAATGCCTCTCCAGGGCTGGCAGAATGGTCCTTTTGAAGAGCTCACTAGCTACACATCCATTTTATGCCATGCAGTCTTTGCGTCTACCCCAAAGCTGTCTTGGAGAAATGGATAAAATTTCTGAGAAATTTTTTGGGGGAGGAAAAGGAGAAACGAAAATTACATGTTATTTCTTGGGCAGATTTGTGCCAGCCAAAAGATTGTGGAGGTTTGGGTTTTAAGAACCTGCAAGCCATGAATATTGCACTCTTCGGTAAATTGGTTTGGCAGACTCTTATGGATTATCAGTCGCTGTGGGTGAAGACTTTGGTCCAAAAATATGGTCCGTTTGAAAAGCCTAAGGCCTCAAGCTCCCCGGTCTGGAAAAGTATTTGTCATGCAGCTGCAGCCCTGAGAGACGGTTTTGATGTTGAGAATGATTCCATTATCTGGAAAAGTGCGAGTAAAAAAAAATACTCGGTAGCAGAAGGGTATGCGCTTCTTTGCTCAGACGTCCACTCTCCAGCTGACAAGTTCTGGGAAGACATTTTGCGATTCAAAGGTCCCGCTCGGCTCAACTTCATCTTGTGGCAAGTCGCACACAACGCTTTGCCCACAATGTCACTACTTTTCAGACGTCATATTGCCCCTCAGCTTGGTGCAATTTGTGCAAAAATGATGAAGAAACTTGCCTTCATGCTTTGAGGATTGCAAAATTGCGAAGCGACTTTGGAAGAATATTGTTCGAGACACCAATGGAGGGATTTCTTCTATAAACAACGCCCCAATAATGGATCACGAAAGTTTCTATTTGAACAAAATAAACATAGTAGATGGTCCTACCAATTCGGAGATATGATATATCTGGTTTGGTATTGGCGAAACAAGATCCAACATGGAACCAAGAAGCTCATCCTCCTCTCCATGTGTTGATTTCCAAAAATATAGCCGAGTTAAATGTCTTAGACTAGTTTGGAGGTTGGATTGTTGAATTTCTGATTTTTGCATCTTAAATTTTTTGTAAGCGAAGTGAATTTTATTTTGATAAATCGATAAAAGATCGTTTCAGAAAAAAAATAAAAAAAAACCCATTTTGAGGCAATATCCCAACTAAAATGTCTGTATTATCATATCATCAATTTAAAAAAATAAGATTGATTGCTGAATTTTATATAGAGGGATCCATTAGAAATCTCTTGATTTCTCATTGATCGGACAACCCAAAGTAAGATTTGGGTCAAATAAAATTTGTGGAGAATATATATATACGTGGAATGGTGATTAGAAAATAGGTATGACTCCCTTCTCCAAACAAACAAAAAATATATATTGACTTTCTTCTTTAAAAAAAAGCGGTACAACGTGGATTGAGAATGAAAGTGGCACACATGCCTATCATCCATGTACGAGGAGGTGATTATAGTAACATCATCGTGGGGGCTCTTTTAGCATTATACTGTTTGTTGAATACTACAAAACAAAGTTGCTGCCGTCAACATAAAATTTGTGATTGGTTGGGAACGGAATTGAAGCAAGACTATGTCATAACAATTTTTTTAAATTTTTTTATGAAAAAATGTTCAATTTTATTACAGTTATGATATGGATCCAAGGTGCAAGTGTGAAGCCAACACTTCATTGAGGCTTTTGGTCGAACACAGTGTACCAGAAATCAGTTAGAGCAGTTATGAGGCGGTTGTGAAGTAGTTAGTTGATTAACTAGGTGCCTAGACTACTATATATATCACCGATGTAATTGATTAGACTACTGAATTCTATTATTCAATAATGATACTGTAAAACATCTTTCAATCAATACAAGTTCTGTTTTCAGTTTTCTTCTTCTTCTTTATGAATCTTCTTCTTCTTTATTTTGGATTCTTCGTTTAAAAATTGCTTCCAGTGGTATCGAGAGAGTTTGATCTGGCCCGAGTGCTCTGTATTTCTTCTCATTTTGTTTTCCAGAACCGTGGTGTTCTTGATTCTCTGCACATTTGCAGTTTATACTCTGTTTTTCTTTATTTTTCTTCGAGCTCTTCAACTGTTTGTTCAATGGTCTGCTTTGAAACACTGCATATCATCCAGGGGCATCCTTATTATGTTCATCCAAATGAGAGCCGTCCTTAGTTCTTGTTCAACCACTTCGAACAACAAGAACTACCATCCATGGAGTCATTCGGTCAAAATGGCGCTAATAACCAAAAACAAGATAGGATTCATCGATGGCACGATAGAAAAACACGATGTTGGATCTCAGAGTTTCCAATTTGGCAACAATGCAATACTTCGTCAAGACTTGGCTATTGAATTCGGTCATCCACTTCCATTTCACGAGGCGTTATGTATCAAAAACGGCCAGGAGGAATGTGGTTGGATCTTCTTTGCAAGGTTTTCCAGACTGGATGTTTTCAGACTTACTGATCTTCTTGAAGAGGTAAATACTCTCAAACAAGGAAATCTTGATATCACTAGCTATTATACAAAAATGAAAACGTTGTGGGATGAGATAGGGATCATGAAACCAGATCCCTTCTGTAAATGTGAGCCTAGGTGTCACTGTGATGTAATTCAAGTTTTTAAAGGGTATGAAGAAACGAGAAAGTAGTTAGATTCTTGAAAGGATTGAATCTTTGAATATTCACATGTTCTAACTCAAGCTCAATTGATGGTACCATTGCTGATTTACAAAGCGTGTTTGCTATGGCTCTCAAGTTAGAAACTCAAAGGAATATGCTTTAAATCAATCGAGAGGTATTGAATCTATTTGTGCTGCTAGTTAATAGGTCCTATGGTGGCCATAATAATTACGTGATTCCTGCTGCTAACAACAACTATCGAGAATAGACAAGCACAAGGTGCGATTGTCAATGCTCGAAATAACAATGGTTTCAAGAGGACCAAATCCTCGGTCTAGAAAGGTGCGATTGCACGTTTTGTGGATATCTGAGGACATCTTTGTAGATACATGTTATAAGAAACATGGCTTCCACCTGGTTACAAGCCAAGAAGCGAGGTAAACATGGTGGAAGCAGAATGCACAATCAAGATTCACAGATTGGTTATAACCAAAATTCGAGGGATTGGTTTACTCCCGACACACTGCTCCACAAACAATGAGTGAAAGCAATGAGTATTATAGTCTCAATAAGGCCCAATATCGGCCAACTCATCGAAATCGCTTGACACTCGAAACCGAGAGAATTATGAACACATGGCAAATCAAGCAGCGATCTTGTTCGCAAATTTCACTCCTACTGGCGATGTCTCGGTAGTTTCAAACCTTGCAAATGGATAGTGGATTCGAGAGCAACAGATCACATTGTGTGTGATAAAAGTTTGTTGCACACTGCACTCTATCCAAGGTGTTATGGTAGGATTACCAAATGAATACTGTTGTGGCGATAAGTCATGTTGGTAATGTTACTTTTAACACTTGGCATGGTCTTGAAGAGAGTTTTGTACATTCCAGATTTTCAGTTTAATTTGATTTCATTAACCAAGCTTACTTCTGACTCAGAAAGCTTGATAGTCTTTAACCTACATTTGTGTGTGATTCAGGACAAACAGACTGGGAAAGTGATTGGATCAGCTAATAAAGAGAAAGGGCTATATGTGCTTGATCAATCTGTTTTTGTTACTTCCAATACATCTAGTTTACCTGTTGTTTCAGTTAATGCTTGTAAAGCAAAGATTTACGATTCTAGCATTTGGCATTATAGACTAGGTCATCTTTCTGAGCAAGAATGGCTCTAATTCCAAATCGATGTAATGAAAAATGCACAAGTTGAATTGTGTCATATTTGTCATATTGCAAAGCAGAAAAAGAATCCTTTCCTTTAAGTGTTCTTGTTTACGAATGTGCTTTTGATCTTATACATGTTGATATCACAGGGTCCACATAGACATCCTCTGTGCATATGATCGATCTTATTTCTTGACCATTGTAGATGATTATACTAGATTTACTTGGATTTTCTCTCATGAAATCCAAATCGGAAAATCTGGTATGCTCATTAGGAGCATTTCATCAATATGTTTTAATGCAGTTTAATAAACATATCAAGACTCTTAGATCGATAATGGCCAAGAGTTTGTAATGACTGATTTTATTTTGAAAAAGGTATCATTCATCAGACTTCATGTGTTGATACACCCCAACAAAATGGGGTGGTAGAGAGGAAACACCAACATATACTTAATTTGGCTAGGGCTTTTAGATTCCAAGCTAATTTGCCTATTAGTCTTTGGGGCTATTGTGTAATGCATGCTGTTCATATCATTAACATTACCCCTAGTCCAGTCATAAACAACTCATGTCCTTATCAGTTGTTATATGACAGAATACCTGATTATGCATCTCTCAAAGTCTTTGGTTGTTTGGCTTATGCCTGTACTTTAGCTGTTCACAGAACTAAATTTGACCCTAGGGCCAAAGAATGTGTTTATTTAGGACAACCTAAGGCAACAAAGGGTTATATGTTGATGGATGTAGAAAGTAGAGATATTTTCATGTCCAGGAATGTTCAGTTCTATGAGAACATCTTTCCTTTGCACAATGAAAATCTCACATTGGATACTCACATTGAGTCCTGTCCTTTGCCTGTTCCATATTCTTCCACTAATGATTGTTTTCCTCAGGGCCACATTGATACTGGAAATCGAGTTACGATGAGCAGATACATGATCACCATGATGGTGATGTTCCACAAAGAACCCCCAACTAACAATCCGAAACAAGAAGGTGCAAAGATTAAGGCAGGCACACGCTTATCTTAAACAATATGTTTGCTCCACTCAAAAATCTCCCCATCTACTAGACAAGGTTCTGAGCTATGACAGATTATCAGACTCTTATGGCAAATTTGTATGTTCAGTGGATGCTGTTACTGAACCTAAGACGTACAATCAGGCCATCAAACATGAATACTGGAGGGAAGCTATGCAAAAGGAACTGGATGCACTACAAGCAACCAGCACATGGGAAATAGTAACTTTACCTGCTGGAAAGACACCAATAGGATGTAAATGGGTATACAAAGTGAAATACCATGCAGATGGATCCATTGAAAGGTGTAAGGCTAGGCTAGTAGCAAAAGGGTATACACGATTACACATGGCATAGATTATCAAGAAACTTTCTCTCAGTTGCCAAAAACACAACTATCGAGATCACTATTAGTTGTTCATTCTTTTTGCCAAAAATTGGCATTTACATCAAATGGATGTAAATAATGCCTTTCTTCATGGAGATCTACAAGAAGAGGTGTACATGGAACTACCTCAGGGTTCAAAAGCGATAAGCCTAATCGGTATGCAAGTTAACAAGATCACTATATGGTGCAAAGCAGGCAAGCAGACAATGGAACTTCAAGCTCACAAAAGCCTTGACAGAATTAGGATATATACAATCAGTCAATGATCACAGCCTTTTTACAAAAGGAAAAGGCAAAGACTTTGTGGCTTTGTTAGTCTATGTTGATGATATTATTGCTGCAAGTGCTTTATTAACACCTATTCAAGAGGTTAAAGACTATCTACACTCCAGATTTGAGATCAAGGATCTAGGCCAATTAAAATACTTTCTTGGCATTGAGGTGGCCAGGTCATCAATAGGGATATCCCTCGGTCAAAGGAAATACACAATTAACTTCTTTGGAAGAATTTGGTTTTACGAATTGTAAACTGTTTCTACTCAATGCTATCAAAACAAAACTCGGCATTGGTGATTCGAACTATTGTCGACAACAAATCAGTATAGGTCCTTGGTTGGGAAATTCTTTGTATCTTTCTTTCACAAGACTGATATCACTTATGTGGTACAACAATTAAGTCGAGTTTTGATTTTTCCCACTCGAGAATCACTACAAAGTGCACACACGGGTATTAAGATATCTAAAGCACAATCTGGACAAGGCATTCTTTTCAATACACAAAATGAACCGAGTACTAAAGGTTACTCAGATTCAGATTGGGCAAGCTGTAGTGACACAAGAAAATCTACTACAGGCTACATTGTTTTTCTAGGTTCTGCTCTATTGCATGGAGGGCAAAGAAACAAAATCAAGTGGCCAAAAGTTCAAAGAGAGAGTGAATATAGATCCATGGCAAACACAACTCATGAACTACAAGGTGGTTGACTTATGTTCTAAAAGATTTGCGAGTTCATATTCCTTGCCTATCCTTCTTTTTTTGTGACAATGCAAGTGCCATTCATATTGGCGAAACCAGTCTTCCATGAAAGAACAAAACACATCGAATTGGTACCACCATTGTCGGGAACAAGGTTCAGTTGTTTTTTGAAACTTATGTCGGTCGAAACACAACATCAAGCTGGTGATGTTCTCCTAAACCTCTCTGATGCTCCTGTCTTCCATTATCTACTGCAACACATTGGTGTTAGCTCCTTGTTCAGTCCAACTTACATCACTCATCCAAATACTGATGGATCCAAGGTGCAAGTGTGAAGCCAAGCTGCTGTCTCATCTTGCGGGGGAGTATTACAGTTATGATATGGATCCAAGGTGCAAGTGTGAAGCCAACACTTCATTGAGGCTTTTGGTCGAACACAGTGTACCAGAAATCAGTTAGAGCAGTTATGAGGCGGTTGTGAAGTAGTTAGTTGATTAACTAGGTGCCTAGACTACTATATATATCACTGATGTAATTGATTAGACTACTGAATTCTATTATTCAATAATGATACTGTAAAACATCTTTCAATCAATACAAGTTCTGTTTTCAGTTTTCTTCTTCTTCTTTATGAATCTTCTTCTTCTTTATTTTGGATTCTTCGTTTAAAGAATTCTTCAAATTTAAAAAAAAAAATTTGTGGAAAATAGATTTCATGGAAACTTTTTCATGGTTTCGTTAATACATCCACGATTTTGTCAAAGAATACAAGATCCATTGAAGTTGTTAACATTATTCCCAAAGAAGGAATATCCTTCATGATATTTTCCACATAATTTTTAAATTTCGTTGAAAATTATCCACAATATTTTGCCGCTAGTGATATAACGGGATCACCTCTATTAAAAGAAATTATTCATAACTTGCTTATACATGGATGTCTATTGCTTGTGAAAGCATCGTTCTCCTTGACACCCATATCTCAGCTAAAGTGTTTCTCAAACAAGGATGAAGTAATCACTTGGTAGGCAAACGCACGTTTCCTTTTGGATACGATCATGCTTTTTTGTCTAGATTACATTCGGCCCGATACGCTACCGGTGAGACGTCGTTGGTTGGTTCTCAAAGTAATTAAACGGGATCCCTCCCCCGAGATCCTAAACCTTGGTGAAGATCATGCATCAAGTTAATTTCTAACGCCATTGTCTGTGAAATGTGTAACGGTTGATATCTTGCCGTGATCGATCAACTAATCTTGGGATCGAGTTTTTCTTTCGTAAATAGCCCCTGAAAGTATGTAAACACTTTCTCATACATGTAAATATTTATAGTGGATGTTTACCTATTACAGGTAAGACACACTAGTCCTATTTGAATGTGTTGTGTTGTTTTAGTTCTTGCAGCAAACACAACTATATATGTGATCTCGTATGATCTCGTCTCGAATAGATTGCATGATAAGTGAAGACATCATGATTAGAACCAAATGCTACCTCCGCCCCATAAAAGTGCCCACTTTTTTAAAATGAATTGTGTCACAAAAAGTGTCCATTTAGAAAATCAACACATCATTTAATGTATCTTTTCCAAACATATTTCTATCATACATTTAATGCTTCGATCTATACTCTTTTCATTCCAAAACAAGCATTTATTATGAAATAGAGGTAAACATGTCCATTAGTGTTTACATACAACACATTAATTGTTTTCTTAATATGTGTGCACCACAAAAATGGACACTTTTTATGGGACGGAGGTAGTACATTCTGGCACGAGTAAATTGTAAGTACTGTAAACTGCCAATAAGAGATCTGTAAACCATAGGATCAGAAAGAGGATCATCCGTATCATGAGCTAAAGTGGAGAGATCAGTTTGCATTGGGATGGAGCACGGCTTGGCTTCAAGCATGTTGTGTTTTGCAATTATATCATAGACATAGCGGCGTTGAGACAGAAGAAGACTGTCATTGTTAGGGGTGGCCTCAACACCCAAGAAAAAATGAAGCTCACTAAGATCTTTAACGGAAAACCGAGCTGAAAGAGTTGAAATGAATTTCTCTACTCCTACAGAGTTGTTCCCTAAAATGACCAGATCATCAACATAAACAAGAACACCTACAGTGAAGTCGGTGTGAGCATAAATAAAAAGGGAAGCATCAAATTGTGAGTTCAGAAAGCTAAAAATTGGCGTAACTCCTGATACCAGACACAAGGAGCTTGTTTAAGTCCATATATAACCTTTTTGAGACGACAAACATGAGAGGGGAATGACGGGTCAACAAACCCTTGTGGTTGAGCCATATAAACCATCTCACTAAGAGTGCCCTGTAAGAAAGCATTGTTAACATCCAGTTGGTGAAGCGGCCAACAATGAACAATAGCAATAGTGAGAAGAATACGAACAATATTTGGTTTGACCACTAGGCTGAAGGTATCATAATAATCAATACCCGGGCGTTGAGTGAAGCTTTTTTTTTTTGCTTAAAGCCCCCGGTATCCGGAACCCACTGGTTCGACTAATCCGGAGTTCGGCCGAGTGCAGAGTCGACTCTTACTCGGGGTAATGTCTTGCCAAGAGCTCTTTCAACATGGCGGCGAGAGAAATCGAACCGGTGACTTTCCTAGCGTTATTCTTAAGTCACTTACTACTGGCAAATGCAAATTACTTGGTTGTTGAGTGAAGCTTTTGGCTACAAGACAAGCCTTATGACTATCAATCAAGCCATCTGCATTATGTTGACTAAATGGAAAGTTGACTTATATTTTTGTGAAGGATGGTTACAATATATACACTTGAATGGAGATTTCTAGAATCAATTAGGATCACCAAAGTATAATAAGTCAATACACAATAAATACAAAGAAACAAAATAATATAAATAATATATTCATGATCCTTTTTTTTAACACAGTATATTCTTGATTCTCTATTACATAATTGGGGCCCAAAATATGCAAAATTATTATGAAGATAATGGGATGGGAAAATTGGGGAAAAACATAATGTATAATATCATATATTTGGCATACATCAAGTATATATAAATATGAAACATTCCAAAATATGGTATGCATTTTGTATGTATTGTATGTATTAGGACATTAGGCATTGTCATGGTGGGTTTGAAATTGGGGTAGTGATCTAAGGGCATTACATGTGAGTCTTGTAGTTTTTATCTACAAAATAATATAAAATAATACATATCTACTATTTTACAACATCTCAATTTAAAACCTCCTCAACATCATCCATATCCTTATTATTAAATAATACATTTCAAATATTATTAAATAATACATTATTCTACCTCACAACCCTATTCATACACATTAAATATTTATTATTTCACTCAAAGAAGATCTCTATCACTATCCCTATAATTTTTAATAATTAAATATGTTTAGGGACATGAATAGTCGTCACCACTTGTGGACAAGATCGCTGATCATATCACTAAAAATAAATAGGGATAGAGATTACTGTTATGAATTATTTATTGAAACTAAAGCTATTTTTTTATCTTTATTTTAAAGATAGAAAGCGATTAAAGCGAACACACTGTTACGAATGTCCAAAGTGATGCATATGCCCAGGAAATCGGTGTATACTATAAAATACTACAATTTACAAACGTAGTCAACGTAATGATTGAATCAAGTCGTTGGGCCTTCGCCTCAAATTAAAAATAATAATAATAAAAATAATAAATAAATAAATAATTTCCATAATGCTTGTATACTTTTGAATTCTGCATTTACTATCTTAGTCAACGTTTTGACTGAATTAAGTGGTAGCATATTCTAGGTTAGAATGCCTTGTTTTGGCTTATATGGATACCACAAAGTTTGGTCATTATTGAGTTTTGAATTGGGAGAAATTATAATACATGTAATAAATGTTGGGAGCTACTATTATTCAACACCGATTCTACGGATCGGTGCACTATTTCTAATTCTGAGAATCAACCTTTAGAAAGTTGGTTTTGGAACCAAACCGATTTTTTGAATTTTGGTTCGCACAACACACCTACAGGTCGGTTTTTGGTCCTAGAACTTACTTTTAAAAGGTTGACTCTAATTTGGTGTATAGGTTGTGCGGTGCACCCAGTAGAATAAGTGTAGTCTGAAATAAAGACACCATAAAACTAGTCATTGAGACTCATGTTTGAAAAATTCCTCCCACATACAAGTCATCGAACTCCTTCATCTTTGCCATCCCTTCCCCGTAAAGCCTTTGCTCCTTATTAGCTTAGTGAAATGGTTTCATTGACTATGAACACAGACGGTTTAACGTGAAATATTGAAGATATGAACGCCACTCGAATCTAAAGAGTTAATTTATATCACATAACTTGATGGAAAACTTAATCTTAGATTTATATATTACTTCTTTCGTCCCGCAATATAGTGTCTTTTGGCTTCTTAGATTTTTTAATAAAACCCTCCGTTTCTATTTAATTGTCGCAGTTGTTAAAAAAACACATATTAGGAAGAGTAGTTAATGATTTGACTGAACATCAAAATGACCATAAAACCCCTTGGATATAAAACCCCTTAATAAATAATGGTAGATGTACAAAAATACAATAAATAATCCTTTGGAAATGTAATTACGACGGTTAAAAAGGAATTTTTAGTTTTAGCAACTACGACAGTTAAATAGGAACGGAGAGAGTATGAGGTCTTATCGCATCCCAATTCAATATTATATGCATTCACTTTCACACTAAACAATACAGTATTATAAGTCACTTCCACAAAACAATATAAATATTTTACCTTGAAATATTAAAATTTAATTTATTCATGATGTTTCTTAAACTGTTTGGAAAAAATCAAATGTCCCCATATTGCAGGACTCGCTATATTAGAATTAGATTTCATTCTAGGAAAACTCTCTACTTTGTTTTCAAAGCCCATTTCTAAACTAAATTTTGAGGCAATATCCCCACTAAAATGATTGAATCACGCCCTAAAAAAATGTTTGAATCACCATATCATCAATTTGTAAAAATAAGATTGTTGAAATTCAAACTGGAATCGAATAAAAACTGAAGTAAACTTACAGAAAACGGAAAATGAAGAAGATGAAGTTCATCTTCATGAATTTGAATTAAGAAAAAGGCGGGAAATTGGAAAAACACTTATACACTTGAATTAACACACTAGGAGAATAATTTAGCTTTCTAATTACTTAATGACATCTTCAATGGCACTTTATATAGGCCTAGAAGTCCCAACTTGCTGTAACCGACTTGTGGTAGTTATAACTACCTACTTGATCCAAAGGTGTTTGATGAAATGTCCATGTGACAAAATTCCAATCTTCCTGTACCATTTTAGGCTTTAACACCCCCTCAAGTGGAATGGTGCTTTGCACTCAAGAACAACTTGCAAAATTCCAATCCTCTTGTACCATTTTAGGCTTCATAAAGATCTTGGAAGGGAAAGGCTTGAAGTAAGGTGTCGAGTTTGTTTATTCACAGTTTTGGTAAGTCGGGTGGTGATTAGTGTGGATTGGTAAAGGTTTTGGACATTGGCTTGGTATTTTTCCTTACAAAGTGACAATCCAATATCTATGTGCTTTGTCCTTTCATGGAAACAGAATTTCCACTATATGTAACAATATATAGGAATAAGAGTGTGTAGTTAATATGAAAATCACCGAGCAAGTATAGGAGCCATTGGATTTCACGGGCGGTAAGTGCCAAGGCCTGTATTCGACTTCACTAGAGCTTGAAATAGTGGGTTGCTTTTAAGATTTCCAAGACAGTGAGGCTCCACCTAGATAAACCAAGAGGCACATGGCGAATCGATCTCCGGTCTTAGTACATTCACACTGGTCTTAGTACATGCTTTGCCCAATCGGAATCACTTGAAAGCCATGAGTGTGAGGGGTCCTTTACTTGGAAAGAAAATCCATTTTCTAGGTCTTTGCTTTCGAAAATCTTAAGAGCACGTGTCTTTGCTTTCATGTGAGCTTCATTTGGATTATCTAAAAACTGACTTAGCTGTTGTGTGGCAAATGCTATGTCAGGCCTAATATTGCCAAGATACAATAGTTTACCTATGAGACATCTCAGATTCGATCTTTGGAAGGTAATAAAGGGGCTGAACTTCTGTAAGATTTTGTGTAGGATCCATAGGTGTGTGTTAAGGGTGTTTTTATATGTTTTATAAGGCTATATTTTATGATAATTTCCCCCGTATTTGTATTATTTGCATAAAGAAATAAGTGTTCAGACGAAATATTGAGCATGTGGTGTTTTAGTAAGTTAATCACAAAATTAGTCAATTTATGCGTTTTATTGATGAATTTATATTTAATTGGACATTATTACATTTTGGGATATTTTTATGTGTTATAGATGCACAAATTCAAGCTCAAGAGGTAATTCAAAGATGATCAAGTCGGGTTTAATTAAAGAGGAAGAGATAATGGTGATTGGATTTGATTGGAAAGAGATAGATATGAGAAAATCAAGTTTGCGCGTCTAATCAAGGCGTCCATTATTGAGCGGCCGTTCAAGCCGGGTCAGCGTCAAAGATAGTGGGCGGCGTCCAGGATGATATTTTGGATTCAAACAAAGTTTGGGCGGCTGTGTAGTGGACGCCGCTGAGCGTGCGTCCAATCCCGGCTTCGGCCCGACTCAAATAAGTTTTGCAATCTGGACTGGCGTCCATGACCTTGGACGGGCGTCCGGTGCCGACTTAACCCTAGCCGACCTAAAATCCTATAAATAGCACCAAAAACTTGTTCGTTAAAAACGTGTTTTAAATTTATATTATCGGAACACCCCAAGTATAAGGTACGTAGTAAAGGATGTTGCCGAGTCGTCTAAGGAATCGTAAAGTTATCGATTAAGATATAACTCCTAAGTTGGTTATGTCACGAACTATTACCTAAAACTAAGGTTAATCTAACTATAAATGAACCTAAGAAATAAACTAAAAATCTAAGGAAAAGAAAATAAAACAACAACTAAAATAAACAACAAACAAGAGATATTCAAGAGTGGACGAGGCGTCCTCTAAGATGAGGCAGGCGTCGAATCACGATTTAATCGGAAATATCACGAAAAAAGAAACAAAGCAAAATTGAGGTTGCAATGAACTAAACTTAAGACTAGCGTTGAAATAAACGATTTTGTTTTCGAATTATAAAAGGGAAACGAGAGAACACCTAGAATCTATCACTCAACGATCGGACAACCGATTTATGATTCGAATACGCTTTATTGGTATGATCAATCACGAAACCGACTAAATTCCTTTAGATCAATTTCTAAGGTTTGTTTACTTTTCCAAGAAAAACAAATAACATTCATCACAAGATCAACAATTCGTTCCCAAATTGCAATACCCAACTAACGATATATGATTCCTCAAAACGTCATCAATTGTATCGATTGAAATAGAAAACTATTGTTTGAATTATATTTCCATAAAAATTCAAACAACATAGAGGTTCATTGACATTCCTATCTAATGAAACTCTTAACCAATAAATCAAGATTCAAGCGATAAATAAAACAAAATATTCAAAATCATAACTAAAGATAAACTAACGAATCATGGTTGTGATGACGTTGATGTGATATCCTCCGGTTGTTCCATCGCTATGCGTTTAGCCAACAATCATGTTGTTAGACATAATCATTGGGATGGAAGGATTCATCTTTGACTCTCCTCCTTGAATGATCTGTTTGCTAGGGTTTGTTATGAGTGAATAATGTGTATGAGATGTCCCTGAGGTTTAATACACGCTTGCTATTTATAGGATTTTAGGTCGGCTAGGGTTAAGTCGGCCTTTGGGCGCCCGTCCAAGGTCATGGACGCCAGATCCAGTTGCAAAACTTATTTGAGTCGGGCGGTAGCCGATTGGGCGCTTACGTCAGCCGGCGTCCCACTACTTCTGGCGTCAAACTTGTTTGAATCCAAAATATCATCCTGGACGCTCGTCCACTATCTTCGTGACGCTTGATCCAGCTTGAACGGCCGTTCAATAATCGGGCGCCATTGACGCAGAAAACTTGATTTTCTCATAACTATCTCTTTCCAATCAAATCCAATCACCATTATCTCTTCCTCTTTAATTAAACCCGACTTGATCATCTTTGAATTACCTCTTGAGCTCGAATTTGTGCATCTATAACACATAAAAATATCCCAAAATGTAATAATGTCCAATTAAATATAAATTCATCAATAAAACGCATAAATTGACTAATTTTGTGATTAACTTACTAAAACACCACATGCTCAATATTTCGTCTGAACACTTATTTCTTTATGCAAATAATACAAATACGGGGGAAATTATCATAAAATATAGCCTTATAAAACATATAAAACACACCCTTAACAACTCCCCACACTTGAACTTTTGTTCGTCCCGAGCAAAACAATCAAAACTATAGCTCAACTTTCATGCAATCCACATAGATCTCCAACTCACGTAACAAAAGATATAACAACTATAGCAAACAATACCATCACAGAGATAGATTCAGTGTATGTGTGACCAGCCCTTCTCAAATTTAACAAGCCTTTCAAAAGAATATCCTCTCAAAAATTTCAATGACTATCCTAGGGTCCAGACATAAATAGCTTCACACTAAGCCTTCCCACGCACTCAGTAGGATAATCCCTACAGCATATCATGCGGTTCTACTGGGTATAAGATCCATGATAACAAAGACTTCACTCTATTTTTATTCTTATTCATCATTTTCAAAATTCTCAAATTAACGCAAATCAGAATAAGCTTTTACCCATCATAGTAGAGTAGGACATTTCAAGATAATCCCTACCTTACTCCAATCATAAGGCGACTATAAAGCCCGACGTAAGTGTGAGCTATTGGTCATCATAGTGGTATAGGACATCGTGGTATACCCTACCTCACTCAAATCATAAACCCGACTTCCGACAAACGTATTTATTGATAATTCATTACTTATTCATTCACTTTTTCTTTAAAGACATAAGTTACATCTCACTTATCACATTCAAACTTTATGATATTCACAAAGACACATGGTCTAACTAAGGTGTTACCATACCGGCCTTCCTAAGATAAATCATCAAAATAATGAAAGGATATAGTTCAAAAATCTTGTTTCAAAATCAATGGCTCTCGTGAACGTGAAAAACGAACACTATCTCCATAAAAGTAAAGACATGCTATAATTATCTCACTAAGTCACATACTATCATCGTTAGAAAACTACAACTAGCAAGCATTTAGTTTCAATCACATGCTCGAGACTATTAAAAAAATTTAAATTTAAATGAAATTTAAAAATTCACTCATATTTCAAAGATATAGCATAAAAACATACCTAGACACCCCACACTTAAATCACATTATGTCCTCGGAATGTGCAAATAAAAGAAAAAGAAACTTAGTTTGGTTTCAACAAAGTGGTGGTCGATGAAAGTTGGCGGAGGTCGGGCCGGAGCATGAATATACCGCGACAACTCGAATAGACAACACTGAACATAAAAGCTTGTGAACCTGCTCAAAAGTATCTGCAACACTCGACATACCATATAATCTCGGGATACAAGGGGTATATGAGCAGACAAGACATTCAGCAGCACGTAAACGGAATAAACATCTCACTCAAACAACCAAGGTACTACTTCTATAAATAACTAACCTAAAAGGAAATAAAACAAAACTAGGTTGCCTCCTAGGAGCGCTCTTTTAATGTCATTAGCTTGACACAATCCTCAAAGTCAACCCGGGTCGGGCCACTTTGGTTTAAACGCGGCCACCTCATCATCAGAATCAGTGGTAAGGACCGAGGTTTGACCACAACCTCCACAAGTGAAATGCCCTACCAAGTTCTTTAACTTGGCTCTCCAGACAGTACTGACTTTCGTCTTTGTCTCAACTTCTCCTACATGTGGCACCAGCGGAATGATAGGTTCAGGAATCGTGGTAGAAGCTTCTTTAAGGGTAAGAATGTCATCATTCGAAGCAAAGAAATTAGCTGGAATCTCATCACAAATCAGCACATCAGGCACGTCAACCAACTTTTGAAAGTATATCACCTCAGGTACTTCATAAGGTTGGCCAAAATACTTTTTCAATCTGTGACCGTTTACTTTAAAAGGTTGACCGCTGTACCCCTTCAAGGAAATCGCTCCTCCCGGATGAACTTCGACAATTTCAAAGGGTCCGGACCATCTGGACTTAAGCTTGCCAGCAAACAGATGTAATCTGGTGTTGTAAAGTAAAGCCATCTCTCCTACCTTGAAATCTCTGTCCTTTATTTTAGCATCATGGAGCGCTTTCGTTCTTTCCTTGCTCAGTTTTGCGTTCTCGTAGGCCCTGAGTCTGAATTCATCGAGCTCATGCAGTTGCAGTAATCTTTTCTCGCCACAGAGCTGGCTATCGAAGTTCAAGTATTTAATAGCCCAGTAAGCTTTGTGCTCCAGCTCGACTGGTAGATGGCACGCCTTGCCGTAAACCATTTGAAAGGCGGCGTACCATAGGGGTCTTGAGCGCAGCATGCGATAAGCCCGAGTCGTCGTCAATTTGGACTCAGCTGGATCTATTCGAATTCACCGTTTTCTCAAAATCCGCTTTAGACTTCATTGCTTACCTCGACTTGGCCACTTTGGTTTGGGGGTGGTATGGTGTTCCAATTCTATGCTTGACACCATATCTCTCAAGAATTTTATCCAATTGCATTACAAAAATGCGATCCTTCATCACCGATAAGGGCTCTGGACGACCAAATCTAGTAAAGATATTCTTTTGCAAGAATTTCTTTACAACTTTGTGATCATTGGTTTGGGTGGCTATAGCCTCTACCCATTTGGAAACATAATCAACGCAGACTAGGATATATTTATTGCCGCACGATGATGGGAAGGGTCCCATGAAATCGATGCCCCACACGTCGAAGACTTCACATTCCAAAATAGGCCTCAAAGGCATCTCCATCCTATTACTGAGCCTCCCTACTCTTTGGCATCTATCACAGCCTTTGCAAAAGGCTTCAGCGTCTTTGAACAGTGGGCGGTAAATCCAGCTTGAAGAATTTTATAGCGATCTTTGGTGCTCCGTAGTGTCCACCAAATAGGGCCACTGTGACATTGCTCTAAGATATCCAGTTGTTCATGTTCCGGAACACACCTTCTAAGCAACCCGTCTTTGCAGACTTTAAACAAATGTGGATCCTCCCATACGAGATACTTCAAGTCACTGAAAAACTTCTTCTTTTCCTCGATCGTCATCTCTTCTAGATGTCCATCGCTAAGTAATTGACGTAATCAGCATACCACGGCCTCACATTCTCTAGCCTCATTAATTGCTCAGTTGGAAAGTCAATGCCTATTTCCTTAGTGTTTTCGTCACCCACGTTCACTAAGCGAGATAAGTGATCAGCTACAACATTTTCGCTACCTTTCTTATCCTTAATTTCAAGGTCAAATTCCTGTAGTATCGAAATCCATCTCAAGAACCTTGGTTTGGCGTCTGCTTTTTCCATGAGGTAGCGTAATCTTTGCATGATCTGTCCAAACCACAACTCGAGACCCAAGAAGGTAACTTGAAACTTATCCATAGCAAAAGCATCGCTAGAATTCTTTCTCTGTAGTAGTGTAGTTACACCGAGCTAGGTTCAAAGTGCGGCTCGCATAGTAGATTGGATTTGATTGGAAAGAGATAGATATGAGAAAATCAAGTTTTGCGTCTCTCAAGCGCGCGTCCGTGATTATTGAACGGCCGTTCAAGCGGATCAAGCGTCGAAGATAGTGGACGGCGTCCCGGATGATATTTTGGATTCAGACAAGTTTGGGCCGCCAGTAGTGACGCCGCTGGACGTGCGTCCAATCCCGGCTTCGGCCCGACTCAAATAAGTTTTGCAATGGATCAAGCGTCCATGACCTTGGACGGGCGTCCGGTGCCGACTTAACCCTAGCCGACCTAAAATCCTATAAATAGCGGCGTGTATTAAACCCTGGGGACATCTCATACACATTATTCCTCATAACAAACCCTAGCAGCCGCGTCATTTCAAGGAGGAGAGTCAAAGATGAATCCTTCCATCCCAATGATTATGTCTAACAACATGATTGTTGGCTAAACGCATAGCAGTGGAACAACCGGAGGATATCACATCAACGTCATCACAACCATGATTCGTTAGTTTATCTTTAGTTATGATTTTGAATATTTTGTTTTATTTATCGTTTGAATCTTGATTTATTGGTTAAGAGTTTCATTAGATAGGAATGTCAATGAACCTCTATGTTGTTTGAATTTTTATGGAAATATAATTCAAAATAGTTTTCTATTTCAATCGATACAATTGATGACGTTTTGAGGAATCATATATCGTTAGTTGGGTATTGCAATTTGGGAACGAATTGTTGATCTTGTGATGAATGTTATTTGTTTTTCTTGGAAAAGTAAACAAACCTTAGAAATTGATCTAAAGGAATTTAGTCGGTTTCGTGATTGATCATACCAATAAAACTGTATTCGAATCATAAACTGGTTGTCTGATCGTTGAGTGATAGATTCTAGGTGTTCTACTGTTTCCCTTTTATAATTCGAAAACAAAATCGTTTATTTCAATGCTAGTCTTAAGTTTAGTTCATTGCAACCTCAATTTTTGCTGTTCGTTTTCTGCATATTTCCAGTTAAATCGTATCTGGGCGCCTGTCTGCCTTAGAGGGCCGCTCGTCCACTCTTGAATATCTCTTGTTTGCTTGTTTATTTTAGTTCTTTGTTTTATTTTATTTTCCTTAGATTTTTAGTTTATTTCTTAGGTTCGGTTTATAGTTAGATTAACCTTAGTTTTAGGTAATAGTTCGTGACATAACCAACTTAGGAGTTATATCTTAATCGATAACTTTACGATTCCTTAGGGCGACTCGGCAACATCCTTTACTACGTTACCTTATACTTGGGGTGTTCCGATAATATAAATTTAAAACACGTTTTTAACGAACAAGTTTTTGGCGCCGTTGCCGGGGAATCGGTAACGGTTGTCAGATTCTTCGTAGGTATAGTTTCTCTAGTTAGTAACTTTCTTAGGTTTTAGATTAGTTTTGTTTTCCTTAGTCTCAGTTTGTTTATCTTCTGTTTCCTGTTGTTTTTCTGCTCTGATCCTCGTTTTTCAGCTTTTGAACGAACGTCCAATCATACAGACGCCCGTTCATTCTGAGAAAAATTCCCTTTTTATCTGTTTAACTGATCGAACGAGCGTCTGGCCTCTCCAAACGCCCGTTTGTTTAGTAAATACGCCTCTGAACTGCTTTTAGTACACCAGACGAGCGTCTATTGAACCAGACGCCCGTCCGGAAACTTCCCTAGACAAACGCTGCGTTCACGATTACGACGCCCGTCCGTCTATCTTTCTTGTTCTTCTCCTTTCTTCTCTTAGCTTGTATTCCAAGGTTAACTCTTCTGTCAACCTGACTTTTAGTCAGTGTTGACCTCTCTGGTTGTCCTCCTGGTTTATGCAAACCAGAAGCAAGAAGGGACCTCTCCTCTTTGATCCAGAACCTGAGCGATCCATCCCAAGAAGAAGACTTTTTCCCGATCCAGACATCATGGCTGACCAAGTTCAAAATCCGAATCTAGTTCCTCCTAATCCAGCCCTCCCAAATCAAAATCCAGACCCTCAAGCTCAGCTGAATCAGCTCCTTCAACAAATACAGTTGTTACAACAACAACGAAATCGACAAGTTTGGGCTACAAAACCAATTGCAACAACTCCATCAAGCCCAGCAAGCCCATTTAAATCAAGACCCCTATGCCCTTATCTTAACCAAGACTTCTGGGAGGGGCATAGACCTATTCGACCTCCGGATATGGGGCAAGTACATTTCGATCCAAGAATGGAGTGGTTGGGTGGTCCAAAATAGCTCTTTTCATGGCACTTTGCTCAAGAAGATCCTCATGACTTCTTGTCCACTTTTGTTCAAATTTGCGAAGCGAGCCATTATCCGGGTGTTGATTACGAGATTGTTAAGTCGAAACTTTTCCCGTTTGCTTTAAAGGTGAAGCAAGCAGATGGTTCAAATCCTTACCCCATCACTCTCTCCATACCTGGCCGATGTTAAAAGAGCCTTCGCTCAAATTCGTTTCACCTGGAACGATAATGGGCCTCAAGCGTGATATAGCTAATTTTGAGCAATTAGAAGGAGAAAGCGTAGGAAAGGCACAGGAAAGGTTGAATTTGTTAATGAGGAAATGCCCTAACCATGGATACACTCGACATGAACTCCTAGAATTATTCTATCGGGTGTTACTCAACCCAATAGAGATTATCTAGATTCCACACCTCATGGATCTTTTAAGGCGAGAGGAGATGATCTTTGCCTATAGGGTAGTGAAACAATTGCCAAGAACAACATGTGGTCAACCTCAGGAAGACCCATGTTGAGGAAGCTAAGAGGAAATCATTTGCAAGCAATCCTGTGACACAGATGTTGGTTGCTCAAGTGGAAATGATAAACCAACAGATGGCTAATTTACAAATGCAGCAACCGAAGGGATCAGCGGATATGAGTCTTCTGGGAACGCAGGCGAGCAATGAGAACGGAGATGAAGTAAATGCGATAGGCAACGAGAATCAAACTTTTAAGTAATTTCAATCAAAATTACGGTCAATCAAGCTATAATCCAAACCGTAACTTTTAAAAAATCATGCGAAAGCAGTTATTATATCGCCACCTGGCGCATCCAATTCAACCACCCTTCAACTCCAACAATCAAAGGCCCTAAGGCAATTGGGCTCAAACACAAAATCCATAGCCCACCTCTATCTCTCAAAAGAAATTCGATGAGCTAGTAGATATGGTGCAAGCACTAGCCACCAGTCAAAAGGCGATAGAGAGACAGATTGGCCAGATGGCTGATCAACAAGCAAGCAGGCCCCAAGGAAGACTGCCGAGTTACACAGATAAAAATCCTAAGGCAGAAGTAAGTGCCTGTAATGCCATCACACCGCAGTGGAATTATGGACAAGAGGAGGAGTTGAATGCAGTTACACTTAGAAGCGGAAAGAGAGTTGGACCCGAGAAGGCCGCCGGAAGCGAGTAGCCCTCACCGCGCCATGAGTTCGGGAGGGATAAGCGGCAGACAAATACCGAAGAAAGCGACAGTGAGCGAGAGCTGAATGATAATGATTCCTCGGGGGAAAGTGATGAGGATGTTGAAAAGAGTAGTCAGATGGCCGAACCCCTGACTAAAAAGAAAGCTGAAAAGTTTGTCAGATGGAAGGATAAGGAGGATGAAGCCATTAAAAATCAAATTCCAATCAATCATCCGAAAACCTTCCTTATCCAAGCAAAGAAAAATGAGAATACTTTGAACTCGATAAAACTTACGATGGAGTGAGGAAGTTTGCTTAGAGAAACCATGGTGACTATGCCTCTTGCCGAAGTGTTAAGCGAGATGCCTAAATGCTCCAAGTTTCTTAAGGGCGCTTTGTGGAAGTAAGAAGAAGGCGAAAGGAATGGCGGATGAAGTGCTAAGCGAAGAATGCTCGGCAATTTCTCGAGCATTGCAATAAAACGTGGTGACCCGGACGACCTTCAATCTCTTGCATGATCGAAGGCCGCCGTTCCACAATGTCTTATGCGACTCGGTGCCTCTGTTAATGTGATGCCTTTGAACATCCGCAAAAGTCTCGGGTTGGACAAAAGGCTAAGGGCGCCCGTCTCTTCGATTGGTGGACAAATCTAGCCGTTTAGCGGCCGGTTGCGTTAACAATGTCCTTACCCATGTTAAACAATTGGTGTTTCCAACCGACCGGGTTATATTGGACTACCAATCGACAAGAAATGCCCCGATCCTAGGCCGGCCTTTCTTGGACACCTCTGCTTTGCCACCATTGACTTCCATCTTGGCCAAATTACCTTGAGAATAGGAGACACTTCCATTTCCATCGAGCAAGGTAAAAGTTCGAAGAATCCCCAATTCAGGAATTTCATTCATTGAAGCAATTTATGGGGATGAATCGACCTGATGAAGAGCTCGCAGAGACAGGAGCCCTGGATGTCATAAATCATGAAGAAGAAGAAAACAAGCTGTTCAAGAGCCGTAGTCATGTGAGAGTGTCTCAACAACTTGAGCATCTGAGCCTATAAGTGAACAAAAATTTGGGACATTCCAGGGATGAGCGGTGGTGATCTCGAAGGAGCTCAATCAGTGGACTTTAACCTTGCCGAAGAGGAAATTTTAATGGGAAGCTTGGGATGAAATCAGTTTGGAGAGAAGCTACCCATTGGGAGTTGGATGATTGGGAGCGACTTGCCGATGAACTTGAAGAAGAAGAGCTTAAGAAGGTGATTGCACATCGCAAAGAAAAAACGAAGTGGGCGGGAGGTTCCTTTTGATGACGTGATTCAATACCTTTATGGGATTACTCCCCAGGAAGATGAGGTGTTTTTCAGTCAACCGGTCCAAACTCAAATAGAAAAAGGTGGTCCGTTAAAATCTAGCATCGAGCAACCACCGTTGACTTAGAGTTGAAACCACTTCCGCAAGGATCTAAAATACATCTTTCTTAAAGACAGTGATAAGTTGCCCCTAATCATCTCGTCTAAACTCGAGCCTGAGCAAGAGGCAAAATTGATCAAAGTGCTGGAGAAACATATCCTCGCGTTCGGATGGCGGTGGGCGATATCAGAGGAATCAGCCCAGGATGTATGCATGCATAAGATCCGAGCGGAGGAAGGAGCGAAAAGGTCGAGACAACCGCAAAGAAGGCTTGAATCCGCATATGCAGGAGGTTGTCAAAAAGGAGATCATCAAATGGCTTGATATGGGGATTATTTATGCCATCGCCGACAGTGAGTGGGTTAGCCCTACTCAAGTTGTGCCAAAGAAGGGGGGTATTACCGTAGAAAAAAATGAAAAATGGGAGGAAATTGCTTTACGCCTTGTGGCTGGTTATAGGGTCTGCATTGATTATCGCAGATTGAACGAAGTCACTGCAAAAGATCATTTCCTTACCCTTCATTGACCAAATAATTGAAAGGCGAGTGGTCACAAATATATTGTTTTTTCGATGGATATTCGGGTACTTCCAGATAGCCATCGATCCTAATGACCAGGAAAAGGCCACGTTTACGTGTCCATCTGGTACTTTTGCTTTTCGCAGAATGCCATTCGGCCTATGCAATGCACCCGCGACCTTTCAACGGTGCATGTTGGCCATTTTTGACGGACTTGTAGAGCAATGCATGGAGGTCTTTATGGATGACTTCTCGATCTATGGCGGCGACTTTGATGAGATCTTAAGGAATCTAGATATGGTACTCCAAATGATGTGTTGAGAAAAATTTGGTGCTTAAGCGGGAGAAATGCCATTTTCTAGTTGTGAAGGATTGTTTTGGGACACAAGTTGTCCAAAGAAGGTATTCGGTGGATAGGGCTAAAGTAGAGGCCATTGAGAAAATGTCATATCCAAAGACAGATTAAGGAGGTACGATGATTCCCAGGACATGTAGGCTTCTATCGGCGTTTTATTAAAGATTTTTCGACTATAGCAAAGCCGCTTATCCAACTTTCTTTGAAAGAGGAAGTAGAGTTCGTGTTTGATGATGCGTGTAAGGAAGCTTTCAAATGCTTAAAGGATAAGTTAACCAGGTGCCCCCATTTTGATCGCGCCCGACCGACTAAACCTTTCGAACTCATGTGCGATGCCTCTAACTACGCTATAGGCGCGATTAGGGCAAAGAATTGACAAAAGTTCAGACCAATCTACTATGCGAGCCGCACTTTGAACCCATTTCGGTTGTAACTACACTACTACAGAGAAAGAATTCTAGCAATCGTTTTGCTATGGATAAGTTTCGAGAGTTACCTTCTTGGGTCTCGAGTTGTGGTTTGGACGGATCATGCAACATTACGCTACCTCATGGAAAAAGCAGGCGCCAAACCAAGGTTCTTGAGATGGATTACGATACTACAGAATTTGACCTTGAAATTAAGGATAAGAAAGGTAGCGAAAATGTTGTAGTGATCACTTATCTCGCTTAGTGAGCGTGGGTGACGAAAACACTAAGGAAATAGGCATTGACTTTCCAACCGAGCAATTAATGAGGCTAGAGAATGTGAGGCCGTGGTATGCTGATTACGTCAATTACTTAGCGACTGGACATCTAGAAGAGATGACGTATCAGGAAAAGAAGAAGTTTTTCAGTGACTTGAAGTATCTCGTATGGGAGGATCCACATTTGTTTAAAGTCTGCAAAGACGGGTTGCTTAGAAGGTGTGTTCCGGAACATGAACAACTGGATATCTTAGAGCAATGTCACAGTGGCCCTGCTGGTGGACACTACGGAGCACCAAAGACTGTTGCGAAAATTCTTCAAGCTGGATTTTACTGGCCCACTCTGTTCAAAGACGCTGAAGCCTTTTGCAAAGGCTGTGATAGATGCCAAAGAGTAGGGAGGCTCAGTAATAGGATGGAGATGCCTTTGAGGCCTATTTTGGAATGTGAAGTCTTCGACGTGTGGGGCATCGATTTCATGGGACCCTTCCCATCATCGTGTGGCAATAAATATATCCTAGTCTGCGTTGATTATGTTTCCAAATGGGTAGAGGCTATAGCCACCCAAACCAATGATCACAAAGTTGTAAAGAAATTCTTGCAAAAGAATATCTTTACTAGATTTAGGTCGTCTGAGAGCCCTTATCGGTGATGAAGGATCGCATTTTTGTAATGCACATTGGATAAAATTCTTGAGAGATATGGTGTCAAGCATAGAATTGGAACACCATACCACCCCAAAACCAGTGGCCAAGTCGAGGTAAGCAATGAAGTCTAAAGCGGATTTTGGAGAAAACGGTGAATTCGAATAGATCCAATCGGAGTCTCGAAATTGGACGACGCACTCTGGGCTTATCGTCTGCGTTCAAGACCCCATGGAGGCACGTCGCCACTTTCAAATGGTTTACGGCAAGGCGTGCCATCTACCGGTCAGTGGAGCACAAAGCTTCTTGGGCTATTAAATACTTGAACCCGATGCTTGCATACTCATGGCGAGAAAAGATTACTGCAATCGCATGAGCTCGATGAATTCGGACTCGGGGCCTACGAGCATAAAATCGAGCAAGGAAAGAACGAAAGCGCTCCATGATGCTAAAATAAAGGGACGAGATTTCAAGGTAGGAGAGATGGCTTTACTTTACAACACCATATTACATCTGTTTCTTTGGCAAGCTTAAGTCCGAGATGGTCCGGACCCTTTGAAATTGTCGAAGTTCATCCGGGAGGAGCGATTTCCTTGAAGAATACGGTCAACCTTTTAAAGTAAACGGTCACAGATTGAAAAAGTATTTTGGCCAACCTTATGAAGTACACGAGGTCATATACTTTCAAAAGTTGGTTGACGTGCTGATGTCTTTGATTTGTGATGAGATTCCAAATAATTTCTTTGCTTGAATGATGACATTCTTACCCTTAAAAAGCTTCTACCACGATTCCTGAACCTATCATTCACCGGTGCCACATGTAGGAGAAGTTGAGACAAAGACGAAAGTCAGTACTGTCTGGAGAGCCAAGTTAAAGAACTTGGTAGGGCATTTCACTTGTGGAGGTTGTGGTCAAACCTCGGTCCTTACCACTGATTCTGATGATGAGGTGGCGCGTTTAAACCAAAGTGGCCCGACCGGGTTGACTTTGAGGATTGTGTCAAGCTAATGACATTAAAAGAAGCGCTCTCTGGAGGCAACCTAGTTTTGTTTTATTTCCTTTTAGGTTAGTTATTTATAAAGTAGTACCTTGGTTGTTTGAGTGAGATGTTTATTCCGTTTACGTGCTGCTGAATGTCTTGTCTGCTCATATACCCATTGTATCCCGAGATTATATGGTATGTCGAGTGTTGCGAGATACTTTTGAGCGAGTTCACAAGCTTTTATGTTCGATGTTGTCTATTCGAGTTGTCGCGGTATATTCATGCTCGGCCTGACCTCTGCCAACTTTCATCGACAACCACTTTATTGAAACCAAATAAGTTTCTTTTTCTTTTATTTGCACATTCGAGGACATAATGTGATTTAAGTGTGGGGGGGTGTCTAGGTATGTTTTTATGCTATATCTTTGAAATATGAGTGAATTTTTAAATTTAGTTAAAATTTAAATTTTTTTAATGAGTCTCGAGCATGTGATTGAAACTAAATGCTTGCTAGTTGTAGTTTTCTAATGATGATAGTATGTGACTTAGTGAGATAATTATAGCATGTCTTTACTTTTATGGAGATAGTGTTCGTTTTCACGTTCACGAGAGCCATTGATTTTGAAACAAGATTTTTGAACTATATCCTTTCATTATTTTGATGATTTATCTTAGGAAGGCCAAGTATGGTAACACCTTAGTTAGACCGTGTCTTTGTGAATATCATAAAGTTTGAATGTGATAAGTGAGATGTAACTTATGTCTTTTAAAGAAAAAGTGAATGAATAAGTAATGAATTATCAATAAATACGTTTGTCGGAAGTGGTTTATGATTTGAGTGAGGTAGGGTATACCACGTATGTCTTATACCACTATGATGACCAATAGCTCACGACGATCGGTTTATAGTTTGCTTTATGATTGGAGTAAGGTAGGGATTATCTTGAAATGTCCTACTCTACTATGATGGGTAAAAGCTTATTCGATTTGCGTTAATTTGAGAATTTTGAAAATGATGAATAAGAATAAAAATAGAGTGAAGTCTTTGTTATCATGGATCTTATACCCAGTAGAACCGCATGATATCTTTGTAGGGATTATCCTACTTGAGTGCGT
This sequence comes from Gentiana macrophylla, assembly GCA_026214975.1. NCBI lineage: Eukaryota > Viridiplantae > Streptophyta > Magnoliopsida > Gentianales > Gentianaceae > Gentiana > Gentiana macrophylla. The sequence continues at coordinate 76,197,218 of CM047814.1, forward strand.
GGGAAGGCTTAGTGTGAAGCTATTATTATGCATTTGTAGGATAGTCATTGAAATTTTGAGAGGATATTCTTTTGAAAGGCTTGTTAAATTTGAGAAGAATTCGGTCACACATACACCGAATCTATCTCTGTGATGGTATTGTTTGCTATAGTTGTTATATCTTTTGTTACGTGAGTTGGAGATCTATGTGGATTGCATGAAAGTTGAGCTATAGTTTTGATTGTTTTGCTCGGGACGAACAAAAGTTCAAGTGGGGAGTTGTTAAGGGTGTTTTATATGTTTTATAAGGCTATATTTTATGATAATTTCCCGTATTTGTATTATTTGCATAAAGAAATAAGTGTTCGAATGAAATATTGAGCATGTGGTGTTTTAGTAAGTTAATCACAAAATTAGTCAATTTATGCGTTTTATTGATGAATTTATATTTAATTGGACATTATTACATTTTGGGATATTTTTATGTTATAGATGCACAAATTCGAGCTCAAGAGGTAATTCAAAGATGATCAAGTCGGGTTTAATTAAAGAGGAAGAGATAATGGTGATTGGATTTGATTGGAAAGAGATAGATATGAGAAAATCAAGTTTTCGCGTCTAATCAAGGCGTCGTCATTATTGAACGGCCGTTCAACTGGGTCAAGGCGTCAAGAAGATAGTGGACGAGCGTCGGTGATGATATTTTGGATTCAAAGCAGTTTTGGGCGCTTGTAGTGGACGCCCCAGCTGAGCGTAAGGCCCAATCCCGGCTCGGCCCGACTCAAATAAGTTTTGCAATCTGGGTCAAGTCCATGACCTTGGGCGGGCGTCCGGTGCCGACTTAACCTTAGCCGACCTAAAATCCTATAAATAGCGGCGTGTATTAAACCCTGGGGACATCTCATACACATTATTCCTCTCATAACAAACCCTAGCAACCGCGTCATTCAAGGAGGAGAGTCAAAGATGAATCCTTCCATCCCAATGATTATGTCTAACAACATGATTGTTGGCTAAACGCATAGCGATTGGAACAACCGGAGGATATCACATCAACGTCATCACAACCATGATTCGTTAGTTTATCTTTAGTTATGATTTTGAATATTTTGTTTTATTTATCGTTTGAATCTTGATTTATTGGTTAAGAGTTTCATTAGATAGGAATGTCAATGAACCTCTATGTTGTTTGAATTTTTATGGAAATATAATTCAGCAATAGTTTTCTATTTCAATCGATACAATTGATGACGTTTTGAGGAATCATATATCGTTAGTTGGGTATTGCAATTTGGGAACGAATTGTTGATCTTGTGATGAATGTTATTTGTTTTTCTTGGAAAAGTAAACAAACCTTAGAAATTGATCTAAAGGAATTTAGTCGGTTTCGTGATTGATCATACCAATAAAACTGTATTCGAATCATAAACTGGTTGTCTGATCGTTGAGTGATAGATTCTAGGTGTTCTCTTGTTTCCTTTTATAATTCGAAAACAAAATCGTTTATTTCAATGCTAGTCTTAAGTTTAGTTCATTGCAACCTCAATTTTTGCTGTTCGTTTTCTGCATATTTCCAGTTAAATCGTATCTGGACGCCCGTCTGTCTTAGAGGACGCTCGTCCACTCTTGAATATCTCTTGTTTGCTGTTTATTTTAGTTGCTGTTTTATTTTATTTTCCTTAGATTTTTAGTTTATTTCTTAGGTTCAGTTTATAGTTAGATTAACCTTAGTTTTAGGTAATAGTTCGTGACATAACCAACTTAGGAGTTATATCTTAATCTGATAACTTTACGATTCCCTTAGGACGACTCGGCAACATCCTTTACTACGTACCTTATACTTGGGGTGTTCCGATAATATAAATTTAAAACACGTTTTTAACGAACAAGTTTTTGGCGCCGTTGCCGGGGAATCGGTAACGGTTGTCAGATTCTTCGTAGGTATAGTTTCTCTAGTTAGTAACTTTCTTAGGTTTTAGATTAGTTTTGTTTTCCTTAGTCTCAGTTTGTTTATCTTCTGCTTCTTGTTGTTTTTCCTCGCTCGATCCTCGTTTTTGACTTTTGAGCGAACGTCCAATCATCTGAGACGCCCGTTCATTCTCGAAAAATTCCTTTTTTATCTGTTTAAGCGATCGAGCGAGCGTCCTGGCCTCTCCAAACGCCCGTTTGTTTAGTAAATCGCCTCAATCGCTTTTAGTACACCGCAGGCGGCGTCTATTGAACCAGGCGCCCGTCCGAGAACTTCACTGAGACAAGCGCTCGTTCACGATTACGAGCACGCCCGTCCGTCATCTTTCTTGTTCTTCTCCTTTCTTCTTTAGCTTGTATTCCAAGGTTAACTCTTACATCAGCGACTTTTAGTCGGTGTTGACCTCTCTGGTTTGTCCTCCTGGTTTATGCAAACCGAGAAGCAAGAAGGACCTCTCTCTTTGATCCGAACTGAGCGATCCATCCCAAGAAGACTTTTTCCGATCCGGACATCATGGTGACCAAGTTCAAAATCCGAATCTAGTTCCTCCTAATCCAGCCCTCCCAAATCAAAATCCGGACCACAAGCTCAATGAATCGGCTCCTTCAACAAATACGGTTGTTACAACAACAACGAGAATCGACAAAGTTGGGCTACAAAACCAATTGCAACAACTCTATCAAGCCCAAAGAAGCCCAAATAAATCAAGACCCTATGCCCTTATCTTAACCAAGACTTCCCGGAGGGGCATGACTGTTCGACCTCCGGATATGGGGCAAGTACATTTCGATCCAAGAATGGAGTGGTTGGACCGGTCCAAAATAGCTCTTTTCATGGCAATTGCTCAAGAAGATCCTCGCGACTTCTTGTCCACTTTTGTTCAAATTTGCGAAGCGAGCCATTATCCGGGTGTTGATTACGAGATTGTTAAGTGAAACTTTTCCCGTTTGCTTTAAAAGGTGAAGCAAACAGATGGTTCAAATCCTTACCCCATCACTCTCTCCATACCTGGCCGATGTTAAAAGAGCCTTCGCTCTCAAATTCGTTTCACCTGGAACGATAATGGGCCTCAAGCGTGATATAGCTAATTTTGAGCAATTAGAAGGAGAAAGCGTAGGAAAGGCACAGGAAAGGTTGAATTTGTTAATGAGGAAATGCCCAACCATGGATACACTCGACATGAACTCCTAGAATTATTCTATCGGGGTGTTACTCAACCCAATAGAGATTATCTAGATTCCACACTCATGGATCTTTTAGGCGGAGGAGATGATGATGTTGCTTATAGGGTAGTCAAACAATTGCCAAGAACAACATGTGGTCAACCTCTGGGAAGACCCATGTTGAGGAAGCTAAGAGGAAATCATTTGCAAGCAATCTGTGACACGGATGTTGGTTGCTCAAGTGGAAATGATAAACCAACAGATGGCTAATTTACAAATGCAACAACCGAAGGGATCGGCGGATATGAGTCTTACGGGAACGCAGCGAGCAATGAAACGGAGATGAAGTAAATGCGATAGGCAACAGTAATCAAACTTTTAAGTAATTTCAATCAAAATTACAGTCAATCAAGCTATAATCCAAACCGTAACTTTTAAAAAATCCGCGAAAGCTTATTATATCGCCACTGGCGCGATCCAATTCAACCAGTCCTTCAACTCCAACAATCAAAGGCCCCAAGGCAATTGGGCTCAAACACAAAATCCATAGCCCACCTCTATCTCTCAAAAGAAATTCGATGAGCTAGTAGATATGGTGCAAGCACTAGCCACCAGTCAAAAGGCGATAGAGAGACAGATTGGCCAGATGGCTGATCAACAAGCAAGCAGGCCCCAAGGAAGACTGCCGAGTTACACAGATAAAAATCCTAAAGCGAAGTAAGTGCACAGTAATGCCATCACACCGCGATGGAATTATGGACAAGAGGAGGAGTTGAATGCGATTACACTTAGAAGCGGAAAGAGAGTTGGACCCGAGAAGGCGCCGGAAGCGAGTAGCCCCTCCTCGGCGCCATGAGTTCGGAGGGATAAGCGGCAGACAAATACCAAGAAAGCGGCAAAGTGAGCGAGAGCCGAATGATAATGATTCCTCGGGGAAAGTGATGAGGATGTTGAAAAGAGTAGTCGGATGGCCGAACCCCGACTAAAAAGAAAGTTTGAAAAGTTTGTCGATGGAAGGATAAGGAGGATGAAGCCATTAAAAATCAAATTCCAATCAATCATCCGAAAACCCTTCCTTATCCAAAGAAAGAAAAATGAGAATACTTTGAACTCGATAAAACTTACGATGGAGTGAGGAAGGCGCCAGAGAAACCATGGTGACTATGCCTCTTGCCGAAGTGTTAAGCGAGATGCCTAAATGCTCCAAGTTTCTTAAGGGCGCTGTGGAAGTAAGAAGAAGGCGAAAGGAATGGCGGATGAAGTGCTAAACGAAGAATGCTCGGCAATTTCTCGAGCATTGCAATAAAGCGTGGTGACCCGGACGACCTTCAATCTCTTGCATGATCGAAGGCCGCCGCGTTCCACAATGTCTTATGCGACTCGGGTGCCTCTGTTAATGTGATGCCTTTGAACATCCGCAAAAGTCTCGGGTTGGACAAAAGGCTAAGGGCGCCCGTCTCTCTTGATTGGTGGACAAATCTAGCCGTTTAGCGACCGGTTGCGTTAACAATGTCCTTACCCATGTTAAACAATTGGTGTTTCCAACCGATCAGGTTATATTGGACTACCAATCGACAAGGAAATGCCCCGATCCTAGGCCGGCCTTTCTTGGACACCTCTGCGCCACCATTGACTTCCATCTTCGGCCAAATTACCTTGAGAATAGGAGACACTTCCATTTCCATCGAGCAAGGTAAAAGTTACAAGAATCCCCAATTCAGGGAATTTCATTCATTGAAGCAATTTATGGGGATGAATCGACCACGATGAAGAGCTCGCAGAGACAGAGCCCCTGGATGTCATAAATCATGAAGAAGAAGAAAACAAGCTGTTCAAGAGCCGTAGTCACAGAGTCAGTTGTCTCAACAACTTGAGCATACCGAGCTATAAGTGAACAAAAATTTGGGACATTCCAGGGATGAGCGGTGGTGATCTGAAGGAGCTCAATCGAGCGGACTTTAACCTTGCCGAAGAGGAAATTTTAATGGGAAGCTGGGATGAAATCAGATTACGGAGAAGCTACCCATTGGGAGTTGGATGATTGGGAGCGACTTGCCGATGAACTTGAAGAAGAAGAGCTTAAGAAGGTGATTGCACATCGCAAAGAAGAAGCGGAAGTGGGCGGGAGGTTCCTTTTGATGACGTGATTCAATACCTTTGCGGGATTACTCCCGGGAAGATGAGGTGTTTTTCACCAACCGGTCCAAACTCAAATAGAAAAAGGTGGTCCGTTAAAATCTAGCATCGAGCAACCACCGTTGACTTAGAGTTGAAACCACTTCCGCAAACATCTAAAATACATCTTTCTTAAAGACAAAGGATAAGTTGCCCCTAATCATCTCGCCTAAACTCGAGCACGAGCAAGAGGCAAAATTGATCAAAGTGTCTTTGGAGAAACATATCCTCGCGTTCGGATGGCGGTGGGGGCGATATCGGAGGAATCGGCCGGATGTATGCATGCATAAGATCCGCGGAGGAAGGAGCGAAAAAGGTTAGACAACCGCAAGAGAAGGCTGAATCCGCATATGCGGAGGTTGTCAAAAAGGAGATCATCAAATGGCTTGATATGGGGATTATTTATGCCATCGCCGACGGTGAGTGGGTTAGCCTACTCAAGTTGTGCCAAAGAAGGGGTATTACCGTGAAAAAATGAAAAATGGGAGGAAATTGCTTTACGCCTTGTGGTCAAGTTATAAGTGCGCATTGATTATCGCAGATTGAGCGAAGTCACCGCAAAAGATCATTTCCCTTTACCGCTTCATTGACCAAATAATTGAAAGACGAGTGGTCACAAATATTATTGTTTTCTCGATGGATATTACGGGTACTTCCGGATAGCCATCGATCCTAATGACCAGGAAAAGGCCACGCTTACGTGTCCATCCGTACTTTTGCTTTTCGCAATGCCATTCGGCCTATGCAATGCACCCGCGACCTTTCAACGGTGCATGTTGGCCATTTTTGACGGACTTGTAGAGCAATGCATGGAGGTCTTTATGGATGACTTCTCGATCTATGGCGGCGGCTTTGATGAGATCTTAAGGAATCTAGATATGGTACTCAAATGATGTGTTGAGAAAAATTTGGTGCTTAAGCGGGAGAAATGCCATTTTCTAGTTGTGAAGGGATTGTTTTGGGACACAAGTTGTCAGTGAAGGTATTCGGTGGTGGATAGGGCTAAAGTAGAGGCCATTGAGAAAATGTCATATCCAAAGGCAGATTAAGGAGAGTGCGAGGATTCTGGGACATGTAGGCTTCTATCGGCGTTTTATTAAAGATTTTTCGACTATAGCAAAGCCGCTTATCCAACTCTCTTGAAAGAGGAAGTAGAGTTCGTGTTTGATGATGCGTGTAAGGAAGCTTTCAAATGCTTAAAGGATAAGTTAACCAGTGCCCCATTTTGATCGCGCCCGACCGACTAAACCTTTCGAACTCATGTGCGATGCCTCTAACTACGCTATAAGCGCAGATTAGGGCAAAGAATTGACAAAAGTTCGAGACCAATCTACTATGCGAGCCGCACTTTGAACCCAAATCGGTGTAACTACACTACTACAGAGAAAGAATTCTAGCGATCGTTTTTGCTATGGATAAGTTTCGAGTTACCTTCTTGGGTCTCGAGTTGTGGTTTGGACGAGATCATGCGAGATTACGCTACCTCATGGAAAAGCAGGCGCCAAAACCAAGGTTCTTGAGATGGATTACGATACTACAGGAATTTGACCTTGAAATTAAGGATAAGAAAGGTAGCGAAAATGTTGTGGTGATCACTTATCTCGCTTAGTGAGCGTGGGTGACGAAAACACTAAGGAAATAGGCATTGACTTTCCAACTGAGCAATTAATGAGGCTAGAGAATGTGAGGCCGTGGTATCTTGATTACGTCAATTACTTAGCATTGGACATCTAGAAGAGATGACGTGTCGAGAAAAGAAGAAGTTTTTCGGTGACTTGAAGTATCTCGTATGGGAGGATCCACATTTGTTTAAAGTCCGCAAAGACGGGTTGCTTAGAAGGTGTGTTCGGAACATGAACAAGCTGGATATCTTAGAGCAATGTCACAGTGGCCTGTTTGGTGGACACTACGGAGCACCAAAGCTGTCATTGCGAAAATTCTTCAAGCTGGATTTTCTTGGCCCACTCTGTTCAAAGACGAAGCCTTTTGCAAAGGCCGTGATAGATGCCAAAGAGTAGGAGGCTCGGTAATAGGATGGAGATGCCTTTGAGGCCTATTTTGGAATGTGAAGTCTTCGACGTGTGGGGCATCGATTTCATGGGACCCTTCCCATCATCGTGTGGCAATAAATATATCCTAGTCTGCGTTGATTATGTTTCCAAATGGGTAGAGCTATAGCCACCCAAACCAATGATCACAAAGTTGTAAAGAAATTCTTGCAAAGAATATCTTTACTAGATTTAGGCTGTCTGAGAGCCTTTATCGGTGATGAAGGATCGCATTTTTGTAATGCACATTTGGATAAAATTCTTGAGAGATATGGTGTCAAGCATAGAATTGGAACACCATACCACCCCAAACCAGTGGCCAAGTCGAGGTAAGCAACGAAGTCTAAAGCGGATTTTGGAGAAAACGGTGAATTCGAATAGATCCAACTGAGTCTCAAATTGACGACGCACTGGGGCTTATCGTCTTGCGTTCAAGACCCCTATGGGTACGTCGCCCTTTTCAAATGGTTTACTGACAGGCGTGCCATCTACCGGTCGAGTGGAGCACAAAGCTTCTTGGGCTATTAAATACTTGAACTTCGATAGCCACTCTGTGGCGAGAAAGATTACTTGCAATCGCATGAGCTCGATGAATTCGACTCGGGGCCTACGAGCATAAAATCGAGCAAGGAAAGAACGAAAGCGCTCCATGATGCTAAAATAAAGGACGAGAGATTTCAAGGTAGGAGAGATGGCTTTACTTTACAACACCCAGATTACATCTGTTTCTTTGGCAAGCTTAAGTCCGAGATGGTCCGGACCCTTTGAAATTGTCGAAGTTCATCCGGGAGGAGCGATTTCCTTGAAGAGTACAAAGGTCAACCTTTTAAAGTAAACGGTCCTGATTGAAAAAGTATTTTGGCCAACCTTATGAAGTACACGAGGTCATATACTTTCAAAAGTTGGTTGGCGTGCTGATGTCTTTGATTTGTGATGAGATTCCACTAATTTCTTTGCTTGAATGATGACATTCTTACCCTTAAAAAGCTTCTACACGATTCCCGAACCTATCATTCCACGGTGCCACATGTAGGAGAAGTTGAGACAAAGACGAAAGTCGATCTTGTCTGGAGAGCCAAGTTAAAGAACTTGGTAGGGCATTTCACTTGTGGAGGTTGTGGTCAAACCTCGGTCCTTACCACCGATTACGATGATGAGGTGGCGCGTTTAAACCAAAGTGGCCCGACCGGGTTGACTTTGAGGATTGTGTCAAGCTAATGACATTAAAAGAGCGCTCTGGGAGGCAACCTAGTTTTGTTTTATTTCCTTTTAGGTTAGTTATTTATAGAAGTAGTACCTTGGTTGTTTGAGTGAGATGTTTATTCCGTTTACGTCTTCTTTGAATGTCTTGTCTCCTCTCATATACCCATTGTATCCGAGATTATATGGTATGTCGAGTGTTGCGAGATACTTTTGAGCGAGTTCACAAGCTTTTATGTTCAAGTGTTTGTCTATTCGAGTTGTCGCGGTATATTCATGCTCCGGCCTGACCTCCGCCAACTTTCATCGACAACCACTTTGTTGAAACCAACTAAGTTTCTTTTTCTTTTATTTGCACATTACGAGGACATAATGTGATTTAAGTGTGAAGTGTCTAGGTATGTTTTTATGCTATATCTTTGAAATATGAGTGAATTTTTAAATTTAAATTAAAATTTAAATTTTTTGTGAGTCTCGAGCATGTGATTGAAACTAAATGCTTGCTAGTTGTAGTTTTCTAATGATGATAGTATGTGACTTAGTGAGATAATTATAGCATGTCTTTACTTTTATGGAGATAGTGTTCGTTTTTCACGTTCACGAGAGCCATTGATTTTGAAACAAGATTTTTGAACTATATCCTTTCATTATTTTGATGATTTATCTTAGGAAGGCCAGTATGGTAACACCTTAGTTAGACCATGTGCTGTGAATATCATAAAGTTTGAATGTGATAAGTGAGATGTAACTTATGTCTTTTAAAGAAAAAGTGAATGAATAAGTAATGAATTATCAATAAATACGTTTGTCGGAAGCTGGTTTATGATTTGAGTGAGGTAGGGTATACCACGTATGTCTATACCACTATGATGACCAATAGCTCACGACAGTCAGTTTATAGCTGCCTTATGATTGGAGTAAGGTAGGGGATTATCTTGAAATGTCCTACTCTACTATGATGGGTAAAAGCTTATTCGATTTGAGTTAATTTGAGAATTTTGAAAATGATGAATAAGAATAAAAATAGAGTGAAGTCTTTGTTATCATGGATCTTATACCCGGTGAGAACCGCATGATATCTTTGTAGGGATTATCCTACGAGTGCGTGGGAAGGCTTAGTGTGAAGCTATTCTTTATGCATGCCTAGGATAGTCATTGAAATTTTTGAGAGGATATTCTTTTGAAAGGCTTGTTAAATTTGAGAAGAATGGTCACACATACACCGAATCTATCTCTGTGATGGTATTGTTTGCTATAGTTGTTATATCTTTTGTTACGTGAGTTGGAGATCTATGTGGATTGCATGAAAGTTGAGCTATAGTTTTGATTGTTTTGCTCGGGACGAACAAAAGTTCAAGTGTGGGGAGTTGTTAAGGTGTTTTTATATGTTTTATAAGGCTATATTTTATGATAATTTCCCATATTTGTATTATTTGCATAAAGAAATAAGTGTTCGACGAAATATTGAGCATGTGGTGTTTTAGTAAGTTAATCACAAAATTAGTCAATTTATGCGTTTTATTGATGAATTTATATTTAATTGGACATTATTACATTTTGGGATATTTTTATGTGTTATAGATGCACAAATTCGAGCTCAAGAGGTAATTCAAAGATGATCAAGTCGGGTTTAATTAAAGAGGAAGAGATAATGGTGATTGGATTTGATTGGAAAGAGATAGATATGAGAAAATCAAGTTTTCGTCTCGAATCGGGCGTCGGATTATTGAGCGGCCGTTCAAGCGGATCAAGGCGTCGAAGATAGTGGGCGACCGTCCAGGATGATATTTTGGATTCGACAAGTTTGGGCCCAGCAGTGTGGGCTGGCCAGCTGAGTCGCCAATCCCACTTCGGCCCGACTCAAATAAGTTTTGCAATGGATCAAGCGTCCATGACCTTGGACGCGGCGTCCGGTGCCGACTTAACCACTAGCCGACCTAAAATCCTATAAATAGCGGCGTGTATTAAACCCTGAGGACATCTCATACACATTATTCCCTCATAACAAACCCTAGCAACCGCATCATTCAAGGAGGAGAGTCAAAGATGAATCCTTCCATCCCAATGATTATGTCTAACAACATGATTGTTGGCTAAGCGCATAGCAGATGGAACAACCGGAGGATATCACATCAACGTCATCACAACCATGATTCGTTAGTTTATCTTTAGTTATGATTTTGAATATTTTGTTTTATTTATCGTTTGAATCTTGATTTATTGGTTAAGAGTTTCATTAGATAGGAATGTCAATGAACCTCTATGTTGTTTGAATTTTTATGGAAATATAATTCAGCAATAGTTTTCTATTTCAATCGATACAATTGATGACGTTTTGAGGAATCATATATCGTTAGTTGGGTATTGCAATTTGGGAACGAATTGTTGATCTTGTGATGAATGTTATTTGTTTTTCTTGGAAAAGTAAACAAACCTTAGAAATTGATCTAAAGGAATTTAGTCGGTTTAAATGATTGATCATACCAATAAAATCGTATTCGAATCATAAACTGGTTGTCTGATCGTTGAGTGATAGATTCTAGGTGTTCTACTGTTTCCCTTTTATAATTCGAAAACAAAATCGTTTATTTCAATGCTAGTCTTAAGTTTAGTTCATTGCAACCTCAATTTTTGCTTGTTCGTTTTCCGCATATTTCGATTAAATCGTGTCTCGGGCGCCTGTCTGTCTTGGAGGGCGCCGTCGTCCACTCTTGAATATCTCTTGTTTGCTGTTTATTTTAGTTGCTGTTTTATTTTCTTTTCCTTAGATTTTTAGTTTATTTCTTAGGTTCAGTTTATAGTTAGATTAACCTTAGTTTTAGGTAATAGTTCGTGACATAACCAACTTAGGAGTTATATCTTAATCGATAACTTTACGATTCCACTTAGGACGACTCGGCAACATCCTTTACTACGTGCCTTATACTTGGGGTGTTCCGATAATATAAATTTAAAACACGTTTTTAACGAACAAGTTTTTGGCGCCGTTGCCGGGGAATCGGTAACGGTTGTCAGATTCTTCGTAGGTATAGTTTCTCTAGTTAGTAACTTTCTTAGGTTTTAGATTAGTTTTGTTTTCCTTAGTCTCGCTTTGTTTATCTTCATTTCTTGTTGTTTTTCTGCTCTCGATCCTCGTTTTGAGCTTTTGAACGAACGTCCAATCATCTGAGACGCCCGTTCATTCGAAAATTCCCTTTTTATCTGCTTAAGCGATCGAGCAGCGTCTGGCCTCTCCAAACACCCGTTTGTTTAGTAAATACGCCTCGAATCGCTTTTAGTACACAGGCGGCGTCTATTGAACCAGGCGCCCGTCCGGAACTTCCTGAACAAGCGCTCGTTCACGATTACGAGCGCCCGTCCGTCTATCTTTCTTGTTCTTCTCCTTTCTTCTCTTAGCTTGTATTCCAAGGTTAACTCTTCTCATCAACTCGACTTTTAGTCGGTGTTGACCTCTCTGTTGTCCTCCTGGTTTATGCAAACCGTAAGCAAGAAGGACCTCTCTCTTTGATCCGAACCTGAGCGATCCATCCCAAGAAGAAGACTTTTTCCCGATCCGGACATCATGGTGACCAAGTTCAAAATCCGAATCTAGTTCCTCCTAATCCAAATTCTCCCAAATCAAAATCCGGACCCTCAAGCTCAAATTGAATCGACTCCTTCAAACAAATACAGGTTGTTACAACAACAACGAATCGACAAGTCGGGCTACAAAACCAATTGCAACAACTCTATCAAGCCCAAAGAAGCCCAGCTAAATCAAGACCCCTATGCCCTTATCTTAACCAAGACTTCCCGGAGGGGCATAGACCTGTTCGACCTCCGGATATGGGGCAAGTACATTTCGATCTCGAAGAATGGAGTGGTTGGACTGGTCCAAAATAGCTCTTTTCATGGCACTTTGCTCAAGAAGATCCTCATGACTTCTTGTCCACTTTTGTTCAAATTTGCGGCGCGTGCCATTATCCGGGTGTTGATTAAGATTGTTAAGTCGAAACTTTTCCCGTTTGCTTTAAAAGGTGAAGCAAACAGATGGTTCAAATCCTTACCCCATCACTCTCTCCATACCTGGCCGATGTTAAAAGAGCCTTCGCTCAAATTCGTTTCACCTGAACGATAATGGGCCTCAAGCGTGATATAGCTAATTTTGAGCAATTAGAAGGAGAAAGCGTAGGAAAGGCCTGGGAAAGGTTGAATTTGTTAATGAGGAAATGCCCTAACCATGGATACACTCGACATGAACTCCTAGAATTATTCTATCAGGGTGTTACTCAACCCAATAGAGATTATCTAGATTCCACAGCTCATGGATCTTTTATGGGCGGAGGAGATGATCTTTGCCTATAGGGTAGTGAAACAATTGCCAAGAACAACATGTGGTCAACCTCTAGGAAGACCCATGTTGAGGAAGCTAAGAGGAAATCATGCAAGCAATCTCGTGACACGATGTTGGTTGCTCAAGTGGAAATGATAAACCAACAGATGGCTAATTTACAAATGCAGCAACCGAAGGGATCAGCGGATATGAGTCTTCTGGGAACGCAGGCGAGCAATGAGAACGGAGATGAAGTAAATGCGATAGGCAACCAGAATCAAACTTTTCGTAATTTCAATCAAAATTCTGGTCAATCAAGCTATAATCCAAACCGTAACTTCTTAAAATCCGCGAAAGCGCTTTATTATATCGCCACCTGGCGCATCCAATTCAACCACCTTCAACTCCAACAATCAAAGGCCCCAAGGCAATTGGGCTCAAACACAAAATCCATAGCCCACCTCTATCTCTCAAAAGAAATTCGATGAGCTAGTAGATATGGTGCAAGCACTAGCCACCGGTCAAAAGGCGATAGAGAGACAGATTGGCCAGATGGCTGATCAACAAGCAAGCAGGCCCCAAGGAAGACTGCCGAGTTACACAGATAAAAATCCTAAGGCAGAAGTAAGTGCCTGTAATGCCATCACACCGCAGTGGAATTATGGACAAGAGGAGGAGTTGAATGCAGTTACACTTAGAAGCGGAAAGAGAGTTGGACCCGAGAAGCTGTCGGGAAACGAGTAGCCCCTCCTGACGCCATGAGTTCAGGAGGGGATAAGCAGCAGACAAATACCGAAGAAAGCGACAGTGAGCGAGAGCTGAATGATAATGATTCCTCGGGGGAAAGTGATGAGGATGTTGAAAAGAGTAGTCAGATGGCCGAACCCCTGACTAAAAAGAAAGCTGAAAAGTTTGTCAGATGGAAGGATAAGGAGGATGAAGCCATTAAAAATCAAATTCCAATCAATCATCCGAAAACCCTTCCTTATCCAGCAAAGAAAAATGAGAATACTTTGAACTCTGATAAAACTTACGATGGAGTGAGTGAGAAGTCGCTTAGAAAACCATGGTGACTATGCCTCTTGCGAAGTGTTAAGCGAGATGCCTAAATGCTCCAAGTTTCTTAAGGGCGCTGTGGGAAGTAAGAAGAAGTCGAAGGAATGGCGGATGAAGTGCTAAACGAAGAATGCTCGGCAATTTCTCGAGCATTGCAATAAAACGCAGTGACCCGGACGACCTTCAATCTCTTGCATGATCGAAGGCCGCACGTTCCACAATGTCTTATGCGACTCTGGTGCCTCTGTTAATGTGATGCCTTTGAGTGTTGCTAAAGCCAAAAACAGTCTGATTGTTGTTTGCTTGGCAACTGGTGAAAGGTTTCCAAGAAATCAATGCCCTCTGTTTGGGCAAAACCCTTGGCAACAAGTCTTGCTTTGTATCTTTCAATACTACCATCAGACTTCCTATTGATCCTAGATACCCACATACACCCTATTGGTTTGATGCCCTTTTGGTAAAGGGACTAGAGACCAAGTGTTTGTCTGATTTAATGCTTGGAGTTCCTTTTGCATTGCATCTTGCCAATTGAGGTTTTGAGCTGCTGCTTTATATAAAGTTGGCTCAGTTTCTTTGTTGATGCTACTGATAAAGCCCTGATAATTTGGAGAAATGTTAGCATAAGAAATGGCATGATCCAAAGAGTGTGGTGAGGTTCTGTGTGCAGGATTAGTGTACACATAATCATTGAGATATGAAGGAGTGGACTTGATCCTGTTAGATCTTCTATTGTTATGAACTGATGTTCCAACATCAGTTGTGTGTTGATTAGGGAATGTATCAGAATTATCAGAAGCTGTAGTATCATTAGGAACAGAGCCATTAGGTTAAATTTGAAGAAGTATCAATGTCAGAAATAGGTAATGGTATACACATACTATTATCATCTTGTGTATTCAAAATGTCAGAAAAAGGATATGTGTATTCATGGAAGGTAACATCTCTTGATACAGAGATGTTTCTGGTTGCAATATTCAAGACCTTATATCCTTTCATATGCTCTTCAAACCCTAGAAACACAGATTTGCTACTCCTATCATCAAATTTGCCCCTCCCCTGTGAATAGGTGGAAACAAAACAAAGGCAACCAAAAATTCTTAAATTGGTATAAGTAGGAGTTTTATTGTATAACACTTGATAAGGTGTTGTATTGGCAAGAAGTGGTGTGGGAGTAATGTTGATCAAATAGACAACATGTAATACACAGAATCCCCAGTACTGTATAGGCATATTTGGCTGTATTCTTAGGGCTTTAGCTACATTCAAAATATGTTGATGTTTCCTTTCTATTAGACCATTTTGTTGTGGAGTTCTAACACAAGCCTTTTGATGAACTATCCCTTTAGTTCTATAAAAAAGCTTCAGGTTGAATTCACCACCATGGTCTGACCTAATTACTTTTATGCACTTATCAAACTGTGTTTGTACCATGTTACAGAACTGTTGTAACAATTGATTAGCCTTAGATTTAGCATGCATCAAAACAAGCCAAGTACATCTACTATGATCATCCACAATTGATAAAATTCAGTGGTAGGAATTCTATTAGGCCCCCATATGTCAACATGTATTAAATCAAAACAAGATTGAGAAACATAAGTACTTATAGGAAACTTTGGCTTCTTCTGTTTTGCCAATGGACAAATACTACAAGCATGAGTAGGCAATTTAATGCTACTATCAAGAATATTCGAAGACTTCATCCTATCCAATGAAGGATGTCCTAACCTATCATGCCAGAGTAAAGACTCAGACTTATTACAAGTTTGACAAACATTATTAGATTTTGAGAAATGTAAGGCTTCGTGAACAATTACGAAATTTGATACTAAAATGTATAATCATTTTTGCAATTCAGATGTACCAATCCTCTTCAAAGTTAGTTGGTCCTGCATAAGACAAGTGTTAGGAGAAAAACTAACTAATAAACCACTATCAGATACCAATTTTTTGATAGAAATCAAATTATACTTAAAGGCAGGTATGCAAAACACATTCTGCATTACAATTGAAGGATTGATCATCACTTTGCCTATATGTGTAACTACAATGGAAACTCCATTAGGCAATTTAACAGATAGATTAGTAACAGGCTTTATATCAAACATATTTTGTATAGAATAGGTTATGTGATCAGTAGCCCCTGAATTCATGATCCATTGGGTACTACTGTCAGTAATACCTGGCCCTTGTGAGACATTATTTGCAGCTGAAATCACAGAATTGCAATAACTGGTGTTAGACTGCAATCCTTGGATGAGGGATAGTAAATGATCATACTGGGATTGTGAAATCCCCCCAATGGAACCATATGAGCCAAGTCCTGACAAGAATGTTCAGTATCTTGTTCTTCATGTTACCTTCAAGACTAACATTATTGGCCATAAAACCTCCTCATGCTCTTCCAAACTTTGGAGGAAATCCATACTTCCTGTAATACTTGTCCACTGTGTGACCTTCCTTTCCATAGTATGAACACTGAGGTTTCTTATAATTCCCTTGTCATTTTCCTTGTGCACCAGAACCTTTGCCTTGCCCCCTTCCTTGACCTTGAAACTTAGATTGCATAACAGCATTAGAAGTACCAAAAATATGAGTTCTATTGTCTAACTGTGTAGAAAGAACTACATGATCAACAAAGCTAAAGCATAATCCAAGCTGTTGTTGAAGGTTAAGGGCCATTACAAAGGCGGTTTTGACATTTGGCAAAAGCGTTGTCATCAACACTTGTGATTTAACCGCACTAAAGTTGCCATTTAGTCTTTTTACAAATGTGGTAGTATATGAATTGTCATAATATTCCATAATTATCTATAGAGCAGGTCAAACACAAGGAGGAATGTGCTTTAAAATCGATTACTGGTCCCAAAGAGACTTCAACTTTGTATAATAATCTGTAACAGATAACGTCCCTTCTTTAGTTTTCTCAATTTCTTCCTCAAGATTTGAGATTCTATAGGCATTACCTCGTCCAAATCTTTCTTGAAGATCAGTCCAGATTTCCCTTGTTGTATCGAAGTACATACACTCTCAGCAACATCAGGAACCATGGAATTAATGAGCCATAAATGTACCAAATCATTCACTTGCATCCAAGCCGAAAACTCAGATCTGTCACCTCCGGCATGGTTGAAGATCCATCCACAAGATTCAATCTACCACGAGATGACAAAACCTTAGTCATTGCCCTCTTCCAATGATTGTAATTAGCGACTCCTTTAAGTAACGGACGAACAATCACCAAACTCGAGATTATCAAGATTGGTATTATAATTTTGAAAATGACCAAAGCCATTGAAGAATCGAATTAAACTCGAAACAGAACAAGTATGATCGGCGGATAGCTAATGCTCGATACCATGTTCAAATTCAAACTAGAATCAAATAAAACTGAACTGGACTAGAATTTACAGAAAATGGAAAATGAAGAAGATGAAGTGCATCTTCATGA
This sequence comes from Gentiana macrophylla, assembly GCA_026214975.1. Classification (NCBI taxonomy): domain Eukaryota; kingdom Viridiplantae; phylum Streptophyta; class Magnoliopsida; order Gentianales; family Gentianaceae; genus Gentiana; species Gentiana macrophylla. The sequence continues at coordinate 76,214,571 of CM047814.1, forward strand.
ATTTGAATTAAGAAAAAGGCGGGAAATTGGAAAAACATTTTTACACTTGAATTAAAACACTAGGAGAATAATTCAGCTTTCTAATTACTTAATGACATCTTCAATGGCACTTTATATAGGCCTAGAAGTTCCAACTTGCTGTAACCGACTTGTGGTAGTTATAACTACCCATTTGATCCAAAGGTGTTTGATGAAATGTCCATGTGACAAAATTCCAATCATCTTGTACCATTTATGACTTTAACAAAGATTGACTGTTGAATTTTATACACATGGCTTCATTAGAAATCTCTTAATTTATAATTGATCGGGCACCTCAAATAAGATATGGTCCAGGTAAAATTTTTGGAGAATAAAAGTGGCCCACATGCCAATCATTGATACACACACACACACACATATATATATATATATATATATATATGGAATGTTGGTTAGAAAATAGGGTAAGACTCTCTACTCCGAAAAAAACAATTTGACTTTCTTCTTTAAAAAAAGTGGTACAACGTGGATTGAGATTGAAAGTGGAATATGCCTATCATATATCTATATCATCCACGTAGGCGGACCTACATATATCCAAGAAGGGCAACTGCCCTTTCGATTTGAAAAAAATACACTAATATATGTATTAATTTTATAGGTTGCCCCTCTTAATTTTTGTATTTGCCTTTAAAAAAATTTTGCCTCCCCTTATCGGAGGTCCTGTGTCCCTGATCATCTATGTATGAGGAGGTGATTATCGTGATTAAATTTTGTTTTAATCAGAATATATAGTAACATCATCGTGGGGCTCTTTACGTATTATATTGTTTGTTGAATACTACTACCTCTGGTCCAAAATATAAGTAATCATACACTTTTAGATTTATCCCACAATATATAACTACATTACCAATACAACATTTATTACTCTTTTCTCTATCTTACCTCTAATTTATTATCAATCCAACCACTTTTTATTACTTAACAACTACTGCATTAACGATAATCAAGGGTATTTTAAACATTAACCTTCAAATTTATCAACCATTTTATTAATTTATGTGAAAATCTCAGGAAGACATTATATTTTGTACAGGAGGTAGTACAAAACAAAGTTGCTGCCGTCATTTCTTTGCATTAATATTGGCTGGGAACGGAATTGAAGCAACAACTTGCTGTCGGATTGAGAGTTGATAGATCAATTGATGGAGATTTTCTTTAAGTAAATGGAAAAATAAGACTATGTCAAAACTAATTTTTTTTATGAGAAATGTTCAATTATTTTTTTTTTAAAATCGTGGAAAATAGATTTCATGGAAACTTTTTCCTTGTTTTCGTTAATACATCCACGATTTTGTCAAAGAGTACAAGATCCATTGAAGTTGTTAACATTATTCCCAAAGGAGGAATATCCTTCGTGATATTGCTTGTGACAGAGTTTGGAGAATTGATGATTGTATTACTATACACCATAAATATTTATACAAGGAGTGAGTATCTTCTAGAGTAACTACCGTATCAATTATAATGATTACAAAGTGTGAACAGATCAAGTACTAATAACAATAATATCTACAGTAATATCTACAATATTTCCAATACGCCCCCTCAAGTTGGGCTGCGGGGACGAAGGCACAACTTGTCACGCCAAGAAATAAAGTCTAGACGGGGTAGAGACTTAGTGAGAACATCCGCAATTTGATCTCCAGCAGGAACGTGAGTGACACGAACTACACCTTGATTAACTTGGTCGCGAATAAAGTTGTAATTGATAGCAACATGTTTCATGCGGGAGTGAAAGACTGGGTTGGAGGACAGTTGCGTAGCACCAAGGTTATCACAGTAGACAACAGGGAAGTGAGAGGAGGGAAATCCGACATCGTGAAGAAGAAAGAGTAACCATTTGAGTTCAGCAACGGTATCAGCAACAGATTTGTACTCAGCTTCAGTTGAGGATCGGGCAACAGTACGTTGCTTTTTCGAATTCCAAGAGATGGCGTTGCGACCTAAGACGCGACATAGGCCCCGGTGGAAGTGTAATCCGGCTTATTGCCACCCCAGTCAGCATCAGAAAACGCATGCAAGACAAGAGGAGCATCGCGGAAAATGTGCAAGCCCAGATTAAGAGTACCAACGAGATATCGGAGAAGCTGCTTAACAAAAGACCAATGAGTATCGGTGGGAGCATGCATAAATTGAGCCAGTTTGTTGACCACGAACGCAATATCAGGGCGAGTGAATAGTAAGTACTGAAGACTCCCGAGGTCGGGGTAAGAGCAAAAATGTCGGAGGGAAGTGGAGTAGAGACCGGGTTAGCTTTATCCATACGCGATTTGAGGAGAAGCTCCATGATATACTTGCGTTGAGACAGGAGAAGACCCTCAGGTGTAGTAAGAACATCAATACCAAGAAAGTATGTCAACGGACCAAGATCTTTGATAGAAAACCGAGCACCCATATTGTGAATAAATAATTGGACGCGTCGAGTCCGACCCAAGAATAATGATGTCATCCACGTATCACGAGAACATAGAGGAATGAGTGCCATCGTGGAGAATAAAAAGAGAGGCATCGGCGTGAGCATTCCGGAAACCTGCAGAGAGAAGATATGAGCGAAGCTCAGAGTACCAAGCAGAGGGGCCTGCTTGAGGCCATATAATGCCTTATTGAGGCGACAGACATAATAGGGATGCACCATATCAGAGAAGCCGGGTGGTTGCTGCATATAAACTGTTTCAGATAAAGAACCCTGCAAAAAGGCATTATTGACATCGAGCTGGAGAAGAGGCCAGCCATGACAAGTAGCAAGGGTAAGAAGAACCTGAATAGTTGTAGGTTTGACTACCGGACTGAAGGTCTCAAAGTAGTCAACACCTGGACGCTGATGGAACCCCTTAGCAACGAGGCGAGCTTTATATCTGTCGAGAGAGCCATCAGGGAGCGGTACACCCACCGGCAGCCCACAATATTAAGGAGGGGTCAGCAGGCACAAGATCCTACGTGTGATTCTTGACAAGGGCATCGTACTCAAGTTGCATGGCTGATCTCCAAGAGGGTTGTTAAGGGTGATTTTATATGATTTATATCGTTATATTTTGTAATGATTTCCTCCATATTCGTATTATTTGCATAGAAATTAAGGGTTTAATCGAATTATTGAGCAGATGAGTTTTAAAAGTCTTTAAGTGTAAAGTTGAGCTAATTTCATGATTTTTTTATTGGTAATTATCTATGGTTTTACACTTTGCATGTTTTTGTGGTTTTGTAGGTGCATAAACATGTCATAATTGGAGATTTAATGGAAGGAGGAAGATGCAAGTTGAGGATTGGAATGAAGATTGATAAGCTGAACGAGCGTTTGATGTCCCGTCCAGGTGGGTGGCGTCAGTAGTAGTGGGCGGGCGTCGAAGAAGATCGACGGGGGCGTCCGTCCGCCGCCATGCTGAAACCGACCTAGTTTTCTATATATAGCCGCATTATTTCAATCGATAGGAGAAATCATATACACATTACAGCAGCCACAGAAAACCCTAAATTCTGAAGCCGAGTTGTGCTCGGTCGGCCAAGCCTTGGTGCTTGGTCGACCGAGGGTTAGATTAGTTTATTTATTTGTTTCGTTTTCCTTTCGATCCATGAGGATGGCTTGAAGCTGATCAAACTTGGAGCAAGCATGTAAAACTTTTCTGCAGCGTTTTTATTTCTTCCTTTGGATGATTTTGTGAGTTTTAATTAAAGTTGTTTCTTTTATATGATTATGTGTTATGCAAATTTATATCGAGAGATGTTTTGCTATTGATGTTTACTATGTGACGAGAGTCGGTGTAAACCTAGATCACCATAGGAAAGGATAGATCTTTAGTCTATAAGTAACGAGAGTTGATTAGGTTGAATATCTAGATTGTTAGATTGAATAAATCTTCCACCTAGGTTTGATAGCGTTAATCTTTAAGATCGAGAGATAAAAATTGATAGGCGAACTTTTCTAAGAGATTAGGAGTTCATACCTTCGATAGGTGAATCACAATTTTAGTTAAACCATCATAAGATAACCTTAGAAAGAAAGCGAGGTTGCGGGATGGTGGATCATTGCTTGTTCTATGTTTAATCGCTATAGTCATTATCATGCTTTTATGAGTTTTATTGTTTTTCTCGCTATAGTTTAGTTATGTTCGCATAACGATCTTCCTGGCTTTGGGCTGACAATCCTCTGTCCAGTTTATCTTTTCGTTTTGTTATTTTAGGTATCAATCTTAGGAAAATTAATGAACTAGATACCCCGATTCCCTGAGATCGACTCTGGTATCAACCTCTATACTACGATCCTTGCACTTGAGGTATATCGGATTTATAAATATTATTACTTGTTTATTTTGCATTAGATAAATCCGTGACAAGGGTGAGGCAAGGGCTTGAGACAGCGTGGAGGGTTCGGGTTCAGGGGACGAGAGTTCGCTGAGAAGGGAGAGTTTTTGAATGGGCTTAGAGATATTGTTTTTAGCTCTAGTTGTCATTGGATGTGAGGTGTTGGGGGAGGCAGGGGGCCGTGGGAGGTGGTGGTGATGGGGCCGTGGAAGGTGGAGGAGATGAATTGGTGGGGAAGGGAGGGGTGGGGGGCGGGAGGTGGTGCGGGGATCCAGGTATGGAGGGGAGGAGGCTGGTCAGGTGGAGGTTCGGCGGTGGAGCGGAATGGAAAAACGTTTTCAAAAAATTTAACGTGGCGAGAGGTGTAGATACGGTGATCGGTGGTGTCGAGGCACAGATAGGCAGATTGAGTAAGGGAATAGCCAATGAATACACATGCACGAGAGCAGGGTTCAAGTTTGTGGGTAGTGTAGGGGTGAAGCCAGGGGTAACAGAGACAACCGAATACTCTAAGTTTTTCATAGTTCGGGGAGTGACCAAATATTTTGGCAAAGGGAGAGTTCATATCAAAAGTAGGGGTGGGGAGACGATTAATGAGATAAACAGCGGTGGCGAAGGCATAGGGCCAGTAAGAGGTAGGCATGGACGCATGGGTTAAGAGGGCAAGGCATGTTTCGACGATGTGGAGGTGATGGCGTTCCGAATAGCCATTATGCTCGGGTGTGTGAGAGGGGGATGTGAAGTGAGAGATCCCATGAGATGTGAGAAATGGGCGAAGACTCGTGAACTCGGCGCCATTATCTGAGTAAAGAATTTTTATGGTGGCGTCAAAGTACTTTTCAACTAGGTTTTTAAATTGTGGAAAAACTGTAGCGACATCATTTTTACGCGTGAGTGGATAAAACCATATATACTTGGTAAAATGGTCGACAAAAAATCACATAATATTTGGAGCCGTCAAGGCCATAAACCGGGAGGTCCAAACATCGGAAATAAAATTTCTAGTGGGCGGGAGGAACATAAAGTAGACAAGCTAAAAGGAAGCTTATGACTTTTGTTCGTGAAAAAAGCATCACAATGTTCAGAAATTGTATTATTGGAAAATGGTAAATTGGCAGTAGTTGTTAAGGGTGATTTTATACGTTTTATAAGGATATATTTTATGTCAATTTCCCCCATATCTGGATGTTTTTCATAAAAATCGAGCTTTATATTGAAATATTGAGCAAATGAGTTTTAAAAGTATTTAAGTGTAAACTTGAGCTTCGTGATTTTATTGGTGATTATCTATGGTTTTACACTTTGCGTGTTTTTATGGTTTTGAAGGTACATTTACATGTCATGGAGAGGGATGAAAGGAGCTTAAAAGATGTTCAAGTGATGATTTGCATGGAAGGAAAGAGATAGAGATGAAGTTGGAATGAAGATCAAGATGAATTTGGAAGAAAAAAAGGACCGAACTAGCGTCAGGTGAATCAAGTCCCAAAGAGGTGGGTGGCGTCCGAGAAGAAAGTTGATTCGAGAGAGTTTGGGCGCCGAGTGGACGGACGTCTGAAGCAAGTCAAAGTATCTTGGACGGGCGTCCAAAGAAGTCGGACGGGCGTCCTTAAGCCGCATAGCAGCGGCCGCCTTACTTTTCTATAAATACCAGTAGCGTATTTCAACCCAAAACACACATTATTAAGACCTATTGATACACAATCATTAGGAGAAAACCCTATGGCCCAGCCGCTTTCTTGTGGAGGTGGGGTTGCGATTTTTCTTGTTTTATTTCCGCTTTCTATTTCGTTTTGTTGCTGTTTTGTGCTGAATGCTTGGAGGTTGAGCAATTGTTCAAACCATGTGAATCCGTTTCAGCAGGTTCTTTATTTTCAATCTAGATTTGTTTTGTGAATTTGATTAAAGTTGTATCTTTTCCATGTGTTTATTACATTATGCAATCGATATCGAGAGATGTATTGCTATTTGATGTTTACCGTATGATGAGAGTCGGTGTAAACCTTAGATCACCATAGGAAAGATGGGATTTTTAACCTTGACATAACGAGAGTTGATAGGTTAGATATCTAGGTTGCTAGATTGAGAGATCTTACACCTTGTTTTGATAGCGTCAATCTTATAGATCGAGAGATGAGAGATTGATAGGCGAATTATCTACGAGAGTAGAAATTCATACCTTTGATAGGTGAACCACATCTTTAATTAAATCATCACAAGATAACTTTAGGGAGGAAATTAAGGGTTGCGGGATCGGTGGATAATTACTTGTTCGGTTGTTCAATCACCATGATCATCTTCTTGTTTACTGTTTATTATATAGTTTATAGCTTAGATTTCGTTTTCGCTTTTATCTTTCCTGGCTTTGGGCTGACAATCCTCTGTCCAGTTTATCTTTCCGTTTAGTTTTAGGTTTTAATAATAATAGTATCAATCTTAGGAAAATTAATGAACTAGATACCCCGATTCCCTGTGACCGACTCCGGTATTAATCGCTATGCTACGATCCCTACACTTGGGGAATACCGGATTTATAAATTTATTACTTGTTTATTTTTCATTAGATAAAATCCGTGACAGTAGTACTAATATTACGAAAAATGGAGACGGCAGGGTGACCAAGTCGAGAGTGCCAAGTATCCCGAGAAGCGGCGGATGCAGCAAAAGCGATGAGAGGAGTGGAGGGCCAAGTGTAAAGTCCATCTTTAGCGGGTCCCGTCAGTAGGCACGTACCCGTTGGAATCTCCTTAACACGAAATGAGTCCGGAAAAAATTCAATAGAGACACGATTAGTTTGACAAAATTTGGAAATTGACAGTAAATTGAGAGATATGTTTGGGACGCATAAAATATCACGGAGCTGAAAATTTAAATAAGAGGGAAGGAGTGAAGTAGTGCCAGTGTGAGTAACAGTTAAGGGACTACCATCGCCGATCATAAGGCCGTCGGAGCCGGTGTATGGCGAGTGAAGAGAAAGGTTTTGGAGATCATTGGTGATGTGGTGCGATGTGCCGCTGTCAAGAAGCCACGGGGAGGGGGACACCGGTTCAGAGATTGCAGTAAAGTGAGCCTGTGGGGCGTTGGGACGCCACTGCTGTTGGGGTCGATGGGCCGAAGGACGTGGGGCTACTGAGCCTTGGACAGGAACAAACTGAAAATTTGGACAAAAACGAGCACTATGTCCCTGCACACGACACCTTTGACATTTACCTTGATAAGGTTTGTTTGGAGTACGGGCTGAATTGCCCGAGTTACCTGCACTACTTGTGTACGCCGGAGGACAGGTTGGGGATGGTGGTCGAGCAGCAACATGAGCAACAGCAGCAGGTACAGACGGTGGATGACGTCGACGGGAAGCATCGTAATTCAACAATTTTTCATGGAGCTCATCAATGGTGATGAGGGTGTCACGAGCCTGAACAGCACGAACCAGATCGGCATAATCATCGCCTAGATTATCCAAAATAACATCGATAAGGTCCTCAGGATCCATGGGTTTGTCAAGGAGGGCGAGCTCGTTAGACTTATTGCGCATAAACTGCAATTAATCGGAGATGGACATGGTACCTTTCTTTTGTTCGTTTCATCGTTTGTTTAATCTGTATGATGCGTCCTCGAGACGGCTTGGCATAGATGTCTTTCAGCGCTGTCCAAACGTCCATAGAGCTCTTGGGAGCATGAATCGAGCCTAAATAGTGGTGGACAGAGACCCGATCAGGGCGTTGAGGATGAGTTTGTCCTGCCGGTACCAATGGCTGTGTGCCGGATTGGAGGTGGTGACATTATTGGCGGTGATGGTGGCGGGTGGCTGAGGTTTGGAGCCGTCAACGTAGCCAAACAGATCGTAACCAATGAGTAGAGATCAAAATTGGACTTCCCAAATAGCATAATTGTCACCTGTGAGTTTGACCGGAGCTTGAGCTCCGGAATTGAGGGGAACGAGAGCAGGGAGATTGGAGCCGGTTGTGGCTGTGGCCGGAGAAGAGATGTCCGACTGAGCAGACATGAGGAAGAAGATGGTTGCTGCCGAAAGAAAGATAGAAGAAAAAAAAATTAGGGTAGCTCTGATACCATGACAGAGTTTGAGAGTTGATGATTTGTATTACTATACACCATAAATATTTATACAAGGAGTGAGTATCTTCTAGAGTAACTACCGTATCAATTATAATGATTACAAAGTGTGAACATATCAAATACTAATAACAATAATATCTACAGTAATATCTACAATATTTCCAATAGCTTGTGAAAGCAATTAATGTTCTCCTTGACACCAATATCCCAGCTAAAGTGTTCCTCAAACTAGGATGAAGTAATCACTTGGTAAGTAACCACACGTTTCAATTCCTTTTGGATACAATCATGCTCTTTTGACTAGATTACATTTGGCCCGATCGCTACCGGTGAGATGTCGTTTGGTTGGTTCTCAAAGTAAACGGGATCCTCCCGAGATCTAAACCTTCTCAAGATCATGCATCAAGTTAATTTCTAGCGCCATTGCCTGGGAAATGTGTAACGGTTGATATCTTGCCGTGATCGATCAACTAATCTTGGGATCGAGTTTTTCTTCCGTAAATAGCCTGAAATTATGTAAACACTTTCTCATACAAGTAAATTTTTATAGTGGAGTACTGTGCTTACCTATTACAAGTAGGGGAGTGGCTTAAAAGGACAAAAAAAAGGGGGAAAATACGAATCAGGACAGTGGAAATATAAATTTGGTGATAAGGACAAATCAACTGTTCATAACCCCAAATCTACTGTTTGCTGCAGTGAAGCTGACCTCAAATCTAATGTTTCACTATCACAGTGGAATAAGGACATGTCCTTTTACCCGAAAAAAATTTCACTGTCCTTTTTTCATATTTCTATGTTTAAATAGTCATTTTCAACAACAAAAAAAAAAAAAAAAACCCTTACAAGTAAGACACACTAGTCCTATTTGAATGTGTTGCCCTTGTTCAGATTTTCTTCCCTTTAATAGGGCAGTTAGTTCTTCTAGCTGTAAGTCCATTCGGATTTTTCAAGCAAGCACATATAAAAGAAGTTCCACCGAGGCTATAAATTATGGTACCTTATTACTGCTGATACCCTCCAATTTCCTCGCTTAAGCAAAGAAATAACTTTCTTGTTGTTTGATGTCTATTCGATGAATTGTTAGAAGTTAATATACTCAATAATCAAGTTAAAGATCAAGCGCTTACAGTAACTTACCAATTCTCTAAAAGCTATAGTCATACATTAAGGAAGGCGCTACTATATTTCTTATATCAACACTCCCCTCCAGTGTGGGCTATAACAAGGCTAAGCCAATTAGGCGGCGGAGCAAACTAGGCTCCAATAACAAAGAGGCCCAACACATGCATCATGTGCACAATATAAATGGGGGAAATAATAATGTTTATAGCCAGGTTCGAACTCGAGACCTCTGGCTCCGATACCATGTTAAAGATCAAGCGCTTACCAGTTCTCCTAAAAGCTATAGCTGTTAAGGAAGGCGCTACTATATTTCTTATATCAACACTCCCCCTCAAGTGTGGGCCTATAACAAGGCTAAGCCAACTAGGCAGCCGGAGCAAACTAGGCTCCAATAACAAAGAGGCCCAACACATGCATCACGTGCACAATATAAATGGGGGAAATAATAATGTTTATAGCCAGGTTCGAACTCGAGACCTCTGGCTCTGATACCATGTTAAAGATCAAGCGCTTACCAATTCTCCTAAAAGCTATAGCTGTTAAGGAAGGCGCTACTATATTTCTTATATCAACAATAACTTTATCCTATTTTCACATCAATGTACTTAGAAATTTCTCGTAGTCGTGGATCATGGTGTTATTCGAAGAGGTCTTTGTCCATGGCGTCGTGGAAGTGGTAAACTATTGAGGGTTCGAGGTATTTATTTGTGTCTATTATTAGGGATGAACAAAAATTCTGAAAACAAAACCAACCGGCCTAACCAAATCAAACGAAATCGGAAAGGTATAAACCGTGGTTTTTTTTGTCGGTTTTTATATAACTAAAAACCAAAGTGTTTAGTATCATTTGGTTCAAATTTAAAAAAATAAAAACCGTTTAAAACCGGATCAAACCGGATTTTATACATACACACATACATACACACACACACACATATATATATATATATATATATATCTGTGTGTGTGTGTTCATACCTACATTTATTAATACTTTAAAACATCAATGTGTTTTTTCGTTCCAACTCAACCTATTTAAACTTTGTATTTGTAATGTATTAATGATCAATTCATATACTAAAGATTCAGATTTAGTTGATCATTTGAGAAACTTGTCTTCAATTCCCAATCATTTAAGAGATTTTTGAGTACATGCTAGTTCACAACTCACCACATCTAAATCTTTTTTCTCTTTCGATTTTCTCAGCACCAATATTTGAAATATGTAAATACTGATTTGCATTATTTACTTCTTTTAAAGATGTTGATGAACTTCATCATGTATATTTTCCGATTTCATTTGTTAGGTTTGACATCTTATATAAATAAATGCATTTATAGACATTAGTTTTATATAAATTTGACTTTTATTTGCTTATTATTAAATTATATTGGACAATAAAATTATTAATCAAAATCAAAACTGATGTTTTGGATAAAATAAAATGACGAATAAATTCTAACTAAATGAAGACTAAAACTATATCACATGTTTTTTTCGTTTGAAATGTATGAAAGTTAACTATTTTCCATTTATCTCTCGATTACGCATGAATTAAATGTTTTCCTCTTTCTCCTTAGACCTTCCTCAAAATATTATTTTGTCTTATTGATTTTGAGATTTATATATGTTATTCAATAATATAATGATTAGTTCATTATTAGTATTTTTGAAGGTGATGATTCGTTGATGATTCATTGATGAATTGAAATGAGTAAGAGATGATTATTTTATTACTTGTTTGTCCCAAACTTGGGAATTCAATGATAGGTGTCGAGTTTGATGTGTTGGATGGTGTTGAAGGATGATTGGTTTTTGGATCTTTAAGACTCGCATGGTAGATGTTAGTTAAATATAAAACATTTGTTCACTCATCTCATTGGATTTACTGACATAATAGTACTAATATATTACATATATTATCATTTGTTGTTACCATACAATTTGTGATTTCCTATTAATAATTTTAATTGTTAATAAAACCCGTAAAAAACCGGAATCAAGCCGAACCAAACCGGACAGAACAAATGGTTTACGTCTTAAAACCATTCTAGTTTGGTTTCAAAAATTAGAAATCGTATAAAATGGTTCGGTTTTAAGAAACGAAAAAAAACCGGCTGAACCGGACCATTTTCACCACTATCTATGATTGTTTTACATTTTAAATTCATGATGTTTTGTTTTTCCATCTTAGTGATGATAGGTGATGACGGAAAAATTCACTGTTATTTTTATAACATTTCAACCCGCTTCTGATATTATATTGAGCACTTTTATATCATTTTAAGTCATTAATTCATAAGTTTCATCTAAATATCTAAGTAGTAATAATTATGTAAAATATTGTGTTTTTATAAGTTTTTACTAAGTTTTGTACCGGTTTAGTAACCGTTGTGTCGTGTCGAGTTACGCTTGGTGTTTTGGTGATTTATTGCGAGAATTATATGTTGACCAAGACCCGAGTAACGACACGTTTTGGGCCTAAAGGATGTATTTTGAGGATAGGAGAAGATGCCATAAGCTTACGAGTTAAAACGGATCAATTGTCCTGAATGCTTCTACCGTAAAATATCTTCGACAGACATTTGACCCAACTTAGAGGAATTTTCTGGGGAAGAGTTCTGCATAATAGTTGTAGATATTCAAATGAGATTTCCAACGCATTTTGAATCACGTCAATTGGAGGTCTACAACTCAAGTTATGGCTATTTTATCAATAAGCGCCGCTATAGAAACGCCGGGAAAAGTGGAGATATTTTCCCAACTTGATTATATTCTCCCATGTGGTGCATGTTACTTGCAATGATGGATATTCCCTCCCATGTGCTTGATGATGGCTCCCATGTGCTATATATATATATATATATATATATATATATATATATATATATATATATATATATATATATATATATATATATATATATATATATCTCTCCTTATATATACTCTCCCATTCCCATCCATTTTCCTTGCCCCTTCTTCCCCTCCTTTCTCCATCTTTTCCTTCTTTATTTTATGTTGTTGAGGGCCTATAAATTAGATATATATGTAGTTATAATGTCGATTGTAATAACCCACTAGTTATCGTATTAATATAATTTCGTTTCCGTTTTTCTTTATTGCTTTCTTTCATTTTTATGCAATTAGTATAAATATATATATATATATACGTATATTATATATATCTATATATATATATATCTTTATATATATCTATACGTATATCTATATAGTTGTAGTTATTTTATTTCCGTTTTGTTTTCTTTCGTTTTGTTTCTTTTCTTTCTTGTTATATGTATATATCTATATATACGCATATATATCTATATACTAGTATTTATATATATATGTATGTATTTAGATATATATTTATATTTCGTTGTTATTTTCGTTGTTATGATTAGCTAAAGTAGTCACATAGCTGAATCATGTAAAATTTGGTGAAATCAACCTTTGGAAGATAAAATTGGGAGTGTGTAGTGCTTTTTATTGTTATATCTCACATATTTCACGTTTTAGAACTTGTTATAACGGATTTGGGCTAGATTAGCTACCTAGGTCAAAAATCACACACATCATTCTTGAGAGTGTTCAGAGAGAATGGTGTGGGAAAAAGGGTTCTAAGATCGGGAGGTAAAACATACCGGGGTTTAGGTCGTGAATTCAGCCCGCTACTCATCGATGTATTATTATCAACATAATAACTTGAATGTGGTAGTTAGATTAGTGTAGTTTAGTGTTAGACCCCGGGGTTGAACTATGAAATTCCGGGTGGTTCTTGAGCCAACGATGACAAGTTGTTTCACGGAGTCTTTCGGGTAGACCATGGATTAGGTAAAGCTTCGGTTTACTGCTTTGACACATTCGCGTTAAGATGTTTGGTGTAGTACGTTGATGAGTATGAATCGGTAGTAACTTCGACCGAGTAATTTTGGACTTGTTTCCATAACGAGGTTATATCAAGCGTCTCACAAAGACTTAATCATGTTAGGATAATCGGTTTTCTAAAAGGGAATTAGTTAACCTCACATAGGATGTTGAAGGAGAGTTGTTCGAGATCTTAACATCGAATTAGGAGCACGCACCCGTGAGATTGAATGTGAGAGTTCATTTGTTATAATGCACACTTCCGGGCTTTGTCTATCCGTGGGGTTGAAATTAGCTATTTTGATCATGGTTCGGCTATGTCTTTTAAAACCAAATAGTTTAATTTTCTTTCTTTTCTATCTTTAGTATAAACATACCAACAATCCAAAAACTTTGATCGCTTTAGACTAAGAACCACGTTCACTTTGGTACTCACAACCACGTTTCCTGTGGGATCGACCTCGTACTCACTGTAGCTATCCTAACAATCGACCCGTACTCTGCTTTGGTTAGAGAGTTAGTTTACCCACGGTTTTCGAGTCTTTATAAATGTATTTTCGAGGGGTAAATTTAAGCTCATCAAAATTGGCGCCGTTGCCGGGGAAATGTGTGATATTGTTGTGATATCTTGTAAGTGAACCGAAGGCTTGGGCCTAGGTTTTTATTTTTATTTTACTTTCGATAAGAGTCTTGGGATGCTGAAGTGATATTGTCCTGAACTCGGTTTGAATACGACTTTGGTACTTAACCCAATCTCTTTACGGGGTTGTTATATTAGGTTGATATCTTGTAAGTCCAGCTAGAACTGGGGCTTAGGGCCTTCGGCTACCATATATAAAAAAAAAAAGAAGAAAAAAAAGAAAAATTTTATTGTTTTCTTGTTGTTTTCTGAGATCTTGCAGTTTGAGCTTAAATGGATGAATTTTTCAATCAATACTACTCACCTGAACAACAATACCTCTACCAACCTTATCAACAACAGTTCGTGTCTGAGCCTCAGTATCAACAGCGGAATAACCAAGGTTCTTGGTACTATAATTGCCCTAGTGCATACCCGGATCAGAATTATAGTTATTTGAGTTATGAACCACAATATTATGAGGGTTATCCAACCCTAGTGCTTATCGAGGATTATGGTGTTCATACTCAAAGACGTTGATAGCTTCACCTGCATTCACCCACCGATCGATGTGCCGGAATGGCAAGAGGACTACTACTCACCTCCAATGAATCAAAGTCGAATGATCAGCTTTTCCCCACTTACAAAGAAGACCTCACCGACATTCAAATGGAGCAGATTACTCTTTTGGACGAGAATTTGATTCAATTAAAGAAGGATATGGAAGAGTTCGATAAAATCTTGGACGCCGCCATAAGAAATCTTCAAGACAAGGTGGGAAATTGATTGAATTAGTGAGGTATGTGAAAGAGGCGAGAGACATGTGAGGTGGTTAAGGATGATGATGTTATCACCGAAGAAGTTCAGTCGAGAAAAAGGTTGAGGATTCGATTTGCTATAATGAGATTTGAGTTAGAGGAGCAAGAGATTGATCGGCCATCTTCGGTAAAGCCACCGGGAAAGTTGGTAATAGTTGATATGACGGTCCAGATTACTACATTCGTCCCACTCTGCGAGGATGAATTTTCTGCGAGTCCGGTTTGTATACTCCCAAATGGATGAGCTTTATGGTGATTTTCAAAAGAAGATGGTTCGACAGGTGATAAAAAAGAAGATTCTCTGGTGGGAGGAGATAACATCGAGGCCAAACGAGGTGCGTTTCTAGACAATACAATTTCAATGGTTCTCGCATTGTTAATTTTCTTAAGCTATTGATCTTCTTGAGTTCGGATTTTGGTTGATTGAGTCTGCTTTAGAGTCACCTGTCGAGCAAACGACGTTAAACAAAAGCGCTACCGGAGGCGACCCGTTAAATAATAATAATTTGGATAAGCCTAGTCTTAATGAAATGTAGAATCAGTATGAAAGATGAACACAAAGCACAACCAAGTCTCAGGATGAATGTTTGAATGTCATTAAAAGGGAACGATTAGGTAGTTATCCGAAAATCCCAATGGAGAAAAAAGATAAAATTCAAATGCATCATTTCTTGGACTTAGGTTATTGAACCCTTTGAGGATCTGGGTATAAAAGACTCAATACTCTTTCACACATTTCATTTTATGATCTAGTCTGTTTCAAATTTCTGGTCGTTGTAGTATAGTGGTGAGTATTCCCACCTTAATAAAATTGTGTGTAATAAAAATGAATTTTGGAATAGCTGACTTGACTATGATATATGCTCATGTGATACATATATGCTTAGATGTTCTGTGCTTTACCCGTGTGGGTTATTTTTCCATCTAAAGCTATATATATATTGCCTATCGAATTTTCTCGACGTAATGAGGCCATTATCTTATTATTCCCATATCCCTATTCGATGTCTTGCACGAGGACCATGTCCCGTGTTTTCTTTGTTTTAAGTTTTGGTATAGGGATTCGGATCGTGCTTTCTCATGGTCATTCACGGGATTCGATAGCATCTTTCTCTGCTGGTTTATAAGCTAAGTCTTCCTCTCTATCTCATTTACACTCTGAGACTAATGCAAAATCGTAAGTGGGGGTAGAGTCTGGTTGGTTTAGAAATGGCGATAAGTGTTTAAACCCTTAGTTTTTTTTTCTTTTTCGAGCATTATTTAGTTGATTAAAATAATCAGTATAAGGTATATATTTCATGGATTTAAAGATGTAATGATCAATTTGGATATGTATAACCAAAGTGAACCGTAAGTGCATTTTAACCCCAAATTTATTTGTGTAACATGAATTCATTGTTCACGTAAGCCTTTGATATTGAAGCAAAATTTTAAATCTGTACTCCATTCAAGATTCTAGTGGTTTATCCTAGAAATAGCGTGAGCTTAGTACCTAATTTACGAACATGTACTTGTGAATATCTCAAGGTTTGAATGTGATAGAAAGAATGTCAAAATAAGTGAGCTATTTATATGTTGGATGTAGCTACCAATGATTTGAGTGTAGTAGGGCGTTATCACGAAACGTCCTATATCACTATGAGGTTTAAAAGCTCCCAACTGCCTGATGATAGTAGTCCAGCTAGGGTGTTATCACGAAACATCCTATTGCTGGGAATGAGGGCATATGCTACACATGTGAAATTAAGTGAAAAGTTAGATAAGTATTGATGTATTCGATCTCACCTCATGACGCTTGAAAGATAGTCGATTTTGGCAATGAGTTCGGATATGTTAGTATCCTATGAAAAAAAAAAAAAAAAACCTAGTTATCTTCTGACTATCCCCAGTATAAACTGAATGATATGCTTTAGGGATTATCCTAATAAGTACACAGGAGGACGTTGTGTGGAACTATTACTGCCTATACCAAGGAAAATCATTAGGACTGTCTGAATGGATATTTGTGCGTTTGCTTGAATTATTCAAGAGAGGATAGTGGAAATTGAAAAGGCTTGTCACACACACACTCTGTTATACATTTATATTGCGGTTAACGTGTAGTTATGATTCGAATGGTTGCATCATCTCGATTGTCATTAATATCTTATCTTCATGAATTTTTCCTCATTCATTTTATTTTTTTCGCTTATTTTGTTCGAGGGCGACCAAAAGCTAAGTGGGGGGTTGTGATGACGGAAAAATTCACATTATTTTTATAACATTTCAACCCGCTTCGATATTATATTGAGCACTTTTATATCATTTTAAGTCATTAATTCATAAGTTTCATCTAAATATCTAAGTAGTAATAATTATGTAAAATATTGTGTTTTTATAAGTTTTACTAAGTTTTGTACCGGTTTAGTAACCGGAGTGTCGTGTCGGATTTACGCTTGGTGTTTTGGTGATTTATTGCAGAATTATATGTTGACCAAGACCCGAGTAACGACACGCTTTGGGCCTAAAGGATGTATTTTGAGGATAGGAGAAGATGCCATAAGCTTACGAGTTAAAACGGATCAATTGTCTCCAATGCTTCTACCGTAAAATATCTTCGACAGACATTTGACCCAACTTAGAGGAATTTTCTGGGGAAGAGTTCTGCATAATAGTTGTAGATATTCAAATGAGATTTCCAACGCATTTTGAATCACGTCAATTGAGGTCTACAACTCAAGTTATGGCTATTTTATCAATAAGCGCCCATTATAGAAACGCCGGGAAAAGTGGAGATATTTTCCCAACTTGATTATATTCTCCCATGTGGTGCATGTTACTTGCAATGATGGATATTCCCTCCCATGTGCTTGATGATGGCTCCCATGTGCTATATATATATATATATATATATATATATATATATATATATATATATATATATATATATATATATATATATGTATATCTCTCCTTATATATACTCTCCCATTCCCATCCATTTTCCTTGCCCCCCTTCTCCCCTCCTTTCTCCATCTTTTCCCTTCTTTATTTTATGTTGTTGGGGGCCTATAAATTAGATATATATGTAGTTATAATGTCGGTGTAATAACCCGACTAGTTATCGTATTAATATAATTTCGTTTCCGTTTTTCTTTTATTGCTTTCTTTCATTTTTATGCAATTAGTATAAATATATATATATATATACGTATATTATATATATCTATATATATATATATCTTTATATATATCTATACGTATATCTATATAGTTGTAGTTATTTTATTTCCGTTTTGTTTTCTTTCGTTTTGTTTCTTTTCTTTCTTGTTATATGTATATATCTATATATACGCATATATATCTATATACTAGTATTTATATATATATGTATGTATTTAGATATATATTTATATTTCGTTGTTATTTTTTAATTGTTTATGATTAGCTAAAGTAGTCACATAGTTGAATCATGTAAAATTTGGTGAAATCAACCTTTGGAAGATAAAATTGGGAGTGTGTAGTGCTTTTTATTGTTATATCTCACATATTTCACGCTTTTAGAACTTGTTATAACGGATTTGGGCTAGATTAGCTACCTAGGTCAAAAAAATCACACACATCATTCTTGAGAGTGTTCGAGAGAGAATGGTGTGGGAAAAAGGGTTCTAAGATCGGGAGGTAAAACATACCGGGTTTTAGGTCGTGAATTCAGTGCCCGCTCATCGATGTATTATTATCAACATAATAACTTGAATGTGGTAGTTAGATTAGTGTAGTTTAGTGTTAGACCCGGGGTTGAACTATGAAATTCGGGTGGTTCTTGAGCCAACGATGACAAGTTGTTTCACGGAGTCTTTCGGGTAGACCATGGATTAGGTAAAGCTTCGGTTTCTTTGCTTTGACACATTCGCGTTAAGATGTTTGGTGTAGTACGTTGATGAGTATGAATCGGTAGTAACCGACCGAGTAATTTTGGACTTGTTTCCATAACGAGGTTATATCAAGCGTCTCACAAAGACTTAATCATGTTAGGATAATCGGTTTTCTAAAAAGGGAATTAGTTAACCTCACATAGGATGTTGAAGGAGAGTTGTTCGAGATCTTAACATCGAATTAGAGCACGCACCCGTGAGATTGAATGTGAGAGTTCATTTGTTATAATGCACACTTCCGCTTTGTCTATCCGTGGGGTTGAAATTAGCTATTTTGATCATGGTTCGGCTATGTCTTTTAAAACCAAATAGTTTAATTTTCTTTTTTTCTATCTTTAGTATAAACATACCAACAATCCAAAAACTTTGATCGCTTAGACTAAGAACCACGTTCACTTTGGTACTCACAACCACGCTTTCCTGTGGGATCGACCAAAGACTCTCGTAGCTATCCTAACAATCGACCCGGTACTCTGGGTTAGAGAGTTAGTTTACCCACGGTTTTCGAGTCTTTATAAATGTATTTTAGAGGGGTAAATTTAAGCTCATCAATAGGCTAGATTTCCGTTGACCAAATCATGTAATAGTTAATTCAACCAAGTGTGGAATGTAATTGTGATTCCATGTGTGATTCAAAAGCGAGATCTGAGATCCCATATCTTCCGGCTCCGCTGGTGGTCTAGTGCCGGCTAGCCGGCGCTTATGAACTGGAATGTGGTCGCTACGCTAAGCTTATCCGAGGCATAATCAAATCGTTGTAAAACCCGATCATCTTTATGCATGACATTGTAAATTATTCGTAAGGAGCCCACAAGTGGAAGGAATCGATAGAAACGTAGATAACTAGATCACAATGTAGAATCGCCATCTTGGATGAATTGTCGCATGAGTGAGGTTTTCCATATTTTTATGGCTTCCCACAAAGTCCGGCACCGTTAATTAACCATAGGGTTCTTCCGTTCTTGCTTGATTTAAATCCTACTTAAGGATCACACCATTAATTGGGTACAATTAGGTTTGTATGTCTAATCATCGAATATAATTATGTAATAGACTAGGGAGATTAACTAAAGCATGATTACGTTAGCTTTCAGTCGTATAATTTCTTAGATTCTCTGAGTTCGGCTCATCAGCGTCCTCATTAGCTTTAATAATTACTTTTCACTATTAGAGATAATAACAAGATTTAGTTGTTTAGATAATTATGTTTGAATTTGAATTATGTTAGGATATATTATTCGGTTTAGATAAACTTCTACCTATCTTTATTTAGGCTATATATATTGTAATGTTGTATCACTTTAATCAATCCAATACAATCTCTTTTATATTTCCCTATTATGGTATCAGAGTTGTTCGACTAACGTCTTTCGGATCCTGATCAATTATAAAGAAATTATTTAGGTGGGGAGCGTTACCGTAATATACACGGACCCTCACCCATCACCCCTCATCCCTTGTCTCTCTCCTTTTACATTTATTTTTGTTTCAATATCTTTTTTTAAAATAAATTCCTCCTGTTCTTTAAAAAAAAAAAAAAAAGAAATTTCCTCCTGGTTGTGTGCAATATAATTTTTTTTTTCAATATCTCTTGCGTCCGTGGACCACTTTCCTCATCTTCTTCAATTTCTCACACCTCCTCTCTTAGACTGTCCACAATGATTCTACTTCAAATCATCCTTCAAACACCTCGTTTTCTGTTACAGTTACACTTTTTTAACACTTCAAATAAACATCTACTCCAATAAGCAAACTGACGATGCTGGATTTCGTCTATGAATAAATCCGGGCCGTTTAATCTAGGGATGATTGAATCAAGGATGATTTTGGGGGTGATTTTTAGACTGAGCCTGAGAGTCTCTCTCAGGTTGCCTACGTATCCTGTTATGTTCCAGGAATCAAGTCACACGTAGTTCCTGGAAGTGTATATTTATAGGGAGTTCATTACCCTAACCCTAAACCATGTCGGTTTGGGTAAAATACCGTATTAGCCCCTTGGGCTTTTACTAGCTCATATGGGCTTTGCCCACTGCCCTAGTTATCCTATGGATAATGGGCCTCTTCAGCTGGTGCGGACTCTGTCCTCGAGGCCGACTTAATCGACTTGCGTTAGTCAAGCTCGGGACCCTTATCCTACACTGCTTAGAGTCGATCGTCGTATTCCCAAGTCAGGGAACCGACCTGCATGTGGACGTTTGTTCGTATTGCGGGACCAACTGTGAGGCCCATCGTCTCGGTTCTCTGATCATGTCGGTTGTCGATGTCTCAACTCGTAACTCGACCCTTGGGCTATCACTTATTCTCGTTTCAGGAGGACTATCTCGTGACGCCACGTGGAGGTGCGATATTTGGTATCGCCATAAGCCCCCGCATCTATCTCGAGCTCTTGAGGTCGTCCGATCTGTCAAAGGTGTATCTCGCCACCGTCATCCAATGCTCAATTTAAATCGCCTCGCGGACTTACTATTTAAGCCTTGACATTCCTATCCCGTCGGACATTGAAATGCCTTGACTTTATTATATAGTTGAGCATTATCCGATCGGGCGGACTTAGCTTATTTGCCTTGACCTTTTTGTCCCGTCCGGATCGAAAGTGGCCTTGACATTGTTAGAAAATGAGCCTTGATCAGATCGATTTTAGTATTGTCCGACTTGCGGACTTAACTTATCCTATACTTAGGCATAGTATTTCCTCGCATTGTCGGCATGCCAATGTCGAGAACTGTCGAATTGCCTGCTCGACCTAGTGAGAAGAACCCAATGGGAGAGCTTTAAGAGCTTGGTAGGGCCTTCCCATCGGAATTCACGCAATCGTCTTCCTTGCCTTAGCATTTTTGGACTTTTCTTGTTGTTGCGTAGTAGAAGAGATGCCCCTGGTCCGTCTTTTTCGCTTGTCGAAATCGATGCCCTTTCGGCCGCCGATATATTTCCGCTACGATGTCCTAGTAATTACCGCTCTAAAAGAGACTGTAATGCGTGGATCGTCGCTCGGATCTCGGCGTCGTGGTGTTTCTTTGTCGTTCATGACTCATGACACATGATCGCCGAGAGATTTGGACATGATCTGAACTCGATGCCTTAGCTTTTTGGTTCCATGGAACTTTTAGCTTTAGTGGCTGTCGATTGAAATGATCATGTTGCCCGACCTCGATGCCCTGGTAAATCCTCTCCTTTAGGAGTCAGATTACGTCGCTGTTGACTCGGACTTCGATGCCATTGCGTTTTCGTCCCATTAGGACTTATAGACGTTGGATGTCGACACTGTAGGAGTCCGACTTGCGGGTCCTCGTAGACCGTTGAGTAGATTCTTTGGGGAGTGGATTCTCGAGATACGTAAGATACTAGTCAAAAAGTCACAATAACCGTGGGGATAGCTCCCGAAATAAGAATGCTCGTCCCGCCATGCTCGGCTAGGAGAGTTCCAAGATAAGATAGGTCGATCCCGACGTGGGGAGAGTTCCTGAAATAAGGAGGCTCATCCCGCCACGCTCGGCTAGGAGAGTTACAAAATAAGATAGTATTAAGATGAGATGCCGAGTCGAACTCAGACTTATTAAAGATGCGCTCATCGGTGAGCTCCAAATACGATGCCGAGCTTTATTTTGCTTCAATTTTTGCAGTATTTTATTTCCTCTTCTTTCACGTGTCGATGCTTTTTTAGCTCTTCGCTTGTCGAGCCTTTGGCTCTGTTTCGCTTTTGCTTTATCGATATCGTGTTGCCCCTGGTGTATTATGAACCTCTGGTTCTTATTGCACTTGTGATCGCCCGCTTGCCTTAGCCTTTTGTCTCATGTAGACTTATTCGACTTCCGGCCGAGCGTTTTAATTCGATCGTGTGAATCGCCTCTCGACCTTGGCCTTTTTCGCCTTTTTGGGCTCGTTTGGCTCGGTTGGGACAGTGGTCCGACTATGCGAACCGCCCTTTGTCCAGGCCTTTTTCGCCATTTGGGCTCATTCGGCTTTCGATCGGGACAGTGGCCCGACTATGCGAACCGTCCTTTGTCCGCACCTTTTTCGCTTTTTAGGCTCATTCGGCTTTCGACGGGACATTTGGCCCGACCATGCGAACCGCCCTTTGCTTTAGCCTCGTTAGCCTCTTGGGCTCGCTCGCTTTTAGCTTGGACCTTTGGCCCGACCTGCGAACCGCCTCTATGCCTTTGCATTCGCCGCCCATTAGGCTAACTTTACATTTGGTCAGATCTTGAGATGTCCGACTTGCGGATTTACAGTACTCGTTGTTGAATATTTGCCTAGGGTGTAGTCCTTTGGACTTAATTCCTTTGCCCTCGGTGTAGTATGAGTGCATGACTCATGGTACACTTGAATATGAGTCGACCTAGCTTTGTATTGCCTCACGGGCTTGACTTGGCTATTTGGTCGAGCTCGATTCGACCGTCGTGCCTCGTCGGGCTTATGAACCGGTCGAATTAAATAACTCCTTATTCGACTATCGCACTTCGTGGTGCTTATGAACCGTCGAATAAGGTATCCATCGTGGGATCTTCCAACCGCCGCGCATCGTGGCTTATCGGGCAGATTGGGAGTGATATAAGCACTGCCATTGACTTGGCTTTATTCACTATTTTATTCGACTTCAACATGTCGAGGATTCGTAGATAAGATAGCTCGACCCTCCGGGCCTGGTAGGGTGAGTTCCAAAATGATATAGCTCGACCCACTAGTTCGGTAGGGTGAGTTACAAAATAAGGAAGCTCGACCCGCCAGTTCAGTAGGATGAGTTCCAAAATAATATAGCTCGACCCTTCCGATTCGGTAGGTGAGTTCCAAAATAAGATAGCTCGACCCCAGCCTCGGTTGGGTGAGTTCCAAAATAAGATAGCTCGACCCTCCAATTCGGTAGGGTGAATTCCAAAATAAGATAGCTCGACCCTCCAGTTCGGTAGGGTGAGTTCCAAAATAATATAGCTCGACCCTCCAATTCGGTAGGGTGAGTTCAAAAATAAGATAGCTCGACCCGCCAGTTCGGTAGGGTGAGTTCCAAAATAAGATAGCTCGACCCGCCAGTTCGGTAGGGTGAGTTCCAAAATAATATAGCTCGACCCTCCAATTCGGTAGGGTGAGTTCAAAAATAAGATAGCTCGACCCGCCGGCCTGTAGGGTGAGTTCCAAAATAAGATAGCTCGACCCGCCGCCTCGGTAGGGTGAGTTCCAAAATAATATAGCTCGACCCTCCAATTCGGTAGGGTGAGTTCAAAAATAAGATAGCTCTACCCGCCATTTCGGCTAAAGTAGTTCAAACAAGATATTTCTACCCGCCATTTCGGCTAAAGTAGTTCCAAAATAAGATATCTCTACCCGCCCGCTTCGGTAGGGTGAGTTCCAAACAAGATAGCTCTATCCGCCATTTCGGCCAGGTGAGTTCCAAGATAAGATGGCTCGACCTTCCAAGGGTCGAGTTTCCAAAATAAGATAGTTCCCAAAATAAGAATGCTCGTCCCGCCATGCACGGCTGAGAGTTCCAATGCTCATCCCGCCATGCACGGCTAGAGAGTTCCAAAATAAGAATGCTCGCCCTGCCATGCACGGCTAGGAGAGTTCCAGTATGATGCCGAGTCGAGCTCGGATTTAGGCAAGACGAGTCCGTAGATCTCGGATGCCGGTGCTCGATATCTCGAAGTCTTTATGGTGCAATGTATTTGTAATAAAAATCATTGCACATATAATAAAGGCTTACAAAGTATTTAAGAATTTCAAATGACTATTGTAAGAACCTGGAGAGCTAAAGAGCTCGGCTCGATCCTTGGAGCTCGAGAACGTGCTTCGTGGATAGCTAGACACGGTAGATAATTCGCAGCTTTCACGGACCCCACAGCAGCGTCTTTCCGGTGGCAATCAAACCTCAAAACGGATTCCGATCGGCGTGAAATTTGGACGAATTGTTCTTCCCTCACTTTTCTACGATTTGACCGGTGGAATTGTCCTTTCGACGGCTCAATCTCCGGGAATAGGCCGCCGATCCGGCAGCTGCTGTCCAGAATCCTGCTGCGGTTTTGGTGCCTGCCGTAACGTTTTTGCCACGATCGAGAAATCAATCGAACTCCGATCGGCCTGAAATTTTGAGGGCTTGTTCGGTCCTCCTAATCCATGATTCTTACCGGTGGGATTGTTGTTCCAACGGTTGAATCGGCGGGAATAGGCTGCCGATCTGTCTGCTTCCAATTAGGCTTCTGATGCGTTTTTAATACAGCAGCCACTTCTTTGTGATGATCGGGTGATTAAACGAACTCTGATCGGCCTGAAACTTTTAGGTCTTGTTCGTTCATAATAATACTTGATTCTGACCGGTGCGATTGTTTTTCCAACGGTTGAATCGGCGGGAATAGGCTGCCAATCTGTCTGCCCCCAATTAGGGTTTTGCTGCGTTTTTGATACAGCAACAACTTCTTGGAGATGATCGGGCCATTAAACGAACTCTGATCGGCCTGAAATTTTGAGGATCGTTCTTCTCTCCATTTTCTTCGATTTGACCGGAGGAATCTGCATTCCAACGGTTCAATCTTCATAAATCAGCCGCCGATCTTGCTGCGTTTTTTGCCTTATTTTCCCATTAACATAATCACCACCACTCCTTGATCCATCACCGATAGAAGACCCTCCTTCTAGCGCCAATGACGATGCTGGATTTCGTCTATGAATAAATCCGGGCCGTTTAATCTAGGGATGATTGAATCAAGGATGATTTTGGGGGTGATTTTTAGACTGAGCCTGAGAGTCTCTCTCAGTTGCCTACGTATCTGTTATGTTCCAGAATCAAGTCACACGTAGTTCCCGGAAGTGTATATTTATAGGAGTTCATTACCCTAACCCTAAACCATGTCGGTTTGGGTAAAATACCGTATTAGCCCCTTGGGCTTTTACTAGCTCATATGGGCTTTGGCTTTGCCCATCGCCTCTAGTTATCCTATGGATAATGGGCCTCTTTCACCGTGCGGACTCGTCCTCGAGGCCGACTTAATCGACTTGCGTTAGTCAAGCTCGGGACCCTTATCCTACACCGCTTAGAGTCGATCGTCGATTCCCAAGTCGTGGAACCGACTGCATGCATGTGGACGTTTGTTCGTATTGCGGGACCAACCGCGAGGCCCATCGCCTCGGTTCTCTCGATCATGTCGGTTGTCGATGTCTCAACTCGTAACTCGACCCTTGGGCTATCACTTATTCTCGTTTCAGGAGGACTATCTCGTGACGCCACGTGGAGGTGCGATATTCGGTATCGTCACAAACTCTATAAACTCTCTAAACATTTTCTCACAACCAACAAATCTAACCACTAATTTTATTCTCTATTTTTTCATTCTATTTTCCCATCACAATGAAAATGAAGTAATTTCATATTTAATAATTGCAATCTTATAATGGTGTATGATTCCTTCAGGGGAAAAAATGGGTGTAGGATGATATAATAGTGAAAATGAGAAAAGGCTTGTTGTTATTCAATAGAAAGCATTACAATATATAAGTCTCGAAAGACTTCTAGAGGAAGCTTAATATATAACCATAAATACAGAATATATCACCATAAATGCATAATATCAAAATATATAATCTAAATCTAATTATATCTCTAATAGCCCCCCTCAAGCTCATGGGAGCGCAGCGGACATGAAGCTTGAAACTTGTAGGCGTTGATGGCGGTTGGATGCATCTTCAACAGTAACCGGGAGGAATGAGTAGTGGGTGTATGAAGAAATCCTGGGACACAATTTCAGGATATACCCTAAAAGAACCAATGGTCAACCTGTGTTAACAGGAGGGAGGGATATACCCTTGCATAAGAAAAAATTTGGGATTTACCCGTGCAGAAAAGAAAATTTGAGGGATATACCCTTGCAGAAAAGAAATCAACCTATTTGAACAGGAGGGAGGGGGACGTACCCTAGCAGAAAATAAAATTTTTGTGGGATATACCCTTGCATAAAAAAAAATTTGGGATTTACCCGTACAGAAAAGAAAATTTGAGGGATATACCCTTGCAGAAAAGAAATCAACATGTTTGAACAGGAGGGAGGGGGACGTACCCTAGCAGAAAATAAAATTTTTGTGGGATATACCCGTGCGGAAAAAAAAAAAAAAAAAAAATGTGGAGGGCGATATCCTAAAATACGGTCCCAGAAATTTCAGCCTACCCCAATCGTTTACCTCCCATTATTTACCTTTACCACCCATTTTGGGGGATGCTGCCGAGATTTTGTTGGTCCAAGTGCTTCCATTAATTTGTTTAAAGAGTGTCCGCTTCACAGATTCAATACTGTACTTGTTGAATCTAATTATTTCCTAATTGTTTTTCCATGCGGTGATAGTGCCAGCAAATTAGGTATCCCATTTTCCTGCAATAGGCCAAACAAATTATATAGGCACCACAAGCGGCTGTTTTAATTTCTATGAGTGGTGCCACCACAAGCGGCTTCCATGACGGTGGCTCTGTTTCAATATTACAGCCGGCTGCGAGATCTGTTTCCTTGGGCCTGAGAGGCGGTCTTTGCTGGTCGAACGGGTGGCCATTGATGCCGGCAATGATCCGGTGGCGGCTAGGGTTTTATTCAAAAGGAAAAAAAAAATCTGGATATTAACTATAAAAAAAAAATTGCAACGTGAAAAAAAATTAAAATAAAATAAAATTGGGAGGGGGTGAGGGTTTGATCATATTGATGTCACAAACCCCCACCCGGGCATTCTTTTTCGTAGATCTTGCTCAGGATCGAAAGACGTTAGTCTAGAGCTCTGATACCATGATATAATAGTGAAAATGAGAAAAGGCTTGTTGTTATTCAATAGAAAGCATTACAATATATAAGTCTCGAAAGACTTCTAGAGGAAGCTTAATATATAACCATAAATACAGAATATATCACCATAAATGCATAATATCAAAATATATAATCTAAATCTAATTATATCTCTAATATAGGACTCTACAGAGAAGATATATTTAACCACCCAAGGAATATTAGGGAATCATTTGTTCAAATGCCTGTACGGGGAAGAAATCTATGTAAACTCATACACAAAGTAAATCAAATTAGGTGAAGAGTTGCAAGAACATTTCTTCATATTTGAAAAAGACCAAGAAGAACAACTTCTAATTCTGTATAAATTATGTTAATTAGAAACAAAGATAATACCACTCAAATTACACACATGCAATCAGAAGTCTTCCCCTCAATAAAAAAAAAAAAATCAGAAGTCGAGAAGATGAAAAATTATTTATATACTTATTCTGAATGTTATTGCAGACCGGGAGAAAAGATTAAGAAAATTGGAAGAAGAAGAATTACAGAGGAGAGATAAGATCTTTATAGCAAGTTGTATGTATAGATCACTCTAAGAAGAACTTGAGATTTGAATGGGATGCTAGCAGATTTTAGAGATAGAGTATCATTAAGTGAACCCACTGCAGATCTAAGTTACTCTATAATTGTTTAAAACCGCTTTACAAAGAATGTACAAGAGCTCCATTGTGGATAGTCTTACGTTTGTGAACCTGCTGACTCTCTCTTCCCCTTCTACTCTATTTGAGTCATAAGATGGTATCCGATTCCCTTATTATTATTATTATTATTTTCTTTATCATTAAAATAAATCTCTCTATCATTATCGTCTACCAAACCCCAGCAATACCTGGTTCACTCTTTCTTTTATTATACCAAAAAATAAAATAAAATGGACGATCTAATCCCAAAAATATTTCTTTTTCTCTCTTCCTGCTACTATAAACTCTTTTTTCCGGCTTTCAAGTAGTCTTCACTTATTTTCTTATTTCTTTCTAGTAATCAAAATAAATTATGTCTCTCAATTGACTCATTTCATCATCGGTTTTAATTTCACACACTTGATTTGCTCTATCTAATTTATAAATTCTTCTTTCTTCTATCTCTTTTTAGGGTATGATATTCCCTCCAAATCTTTCTTCATCTCTATAATTTCTTCTATGACTCTTCCAAACTTTTTACGAGTCATCAATTGCAGATTCAAGCAATATCAAGTTGTGAAGAACGTTGATTCCGATTGATATGGAGCGGTTTGTTGCAGGCACCGTGTGAAGAAACAAGATCCATTCATTACGAGTCAATATCCATATTCATTGCATTACCATGGGATTGCGAGAGAGTGTTAGAGATAATGACAAGATTGAGTTGTTTAGATAATTATGTTTGAATTTGAATTATGTTAGGATATATTATTTGGTTTAGATAAACTTCTACCTATCATTATTTAGGCTATATATATTGTAATGTTCTATCACTTTAATCAATTCAATACAATATCTTTTATATTTCTCTATTATTCACGATTATATTGCTCCGAGATCCACCCACTTGTGTCATTGATTCTAATTTAGTGGTGTAGTCAATATTGTGAAATATCAGTCCTTGTGGATCGACCTTGACTCACCGTGTTATACTGCAATTGACATAGTTATTTTGCTAGTATTGGTGCTTAAAGCGGATCACATCGTCACGATTGACGTTCGATATATATAAATTACCGTCACTAATTTTAAATTTACTTATCATCGTCACCATTGGCACATGCGGTGACGTTCATGCAATTTTTTAGAAATGTCCATTTGATGAATAGTTTTCTCTTGAAAATTTTCATATAATGTGATGTCATGTAATATTTGAAATGGCGTTTTCAGTGATGATGGTTGTTGATGCATTATTATGGTGTCAATAACACCCCCTCTAAAGAAAATCATTTCGTAAATCAAAACAATTATCATAGAAAAACAACTGTAAATTTTAAAATACTGAACGTAAGAAAAATCAAGAGGAAGTTTTTTTCTATAAAGATGGAGCCCACAATTACATGCTTAAATCTTATATAGCTCTGAACCACCAAGTCATACTTGTGGCCGGACCAGGATAAAATTTGTCGAGATATTAAAACAACCTTAAGTCAACACTTATAATGAATATTTTTTCCTTTTTTATACCGTCTATCTTTTGTAATAAAAATTGATTCTGCAACCACACAACAAAGATATATATATATATATATATATATATATATATATATATAGTAGTTGCTTATAGTGACAAATACTTGATCTAAATCATTTTCGATCATTCAAGAAAGAAAATTTAAAAAATTTTGAAAAAAAAAATATCAGCATCTAAATTGTGGTTTAACTATGATTAAAAGAACGTTCAGTTTATCCTTCTACCACTGAAAAAATGATGAATCGTTATTTTTATACGACGAACATTGAAATTTGTGTTTACATTCCCTTGATTGTTTTCATTGATGAGTTAGGTCAAATATTAAAATGATCCGTCTAATATCCAAACAAAATTGTTTATTGCTTCCTATGATTTTGAGACGAATGATGTGTATATATGTCTATGTGTGTGTGTGCAATTATATATATTATAGTAGATCAGGTAGCTTGGTATTACATGTAGCGCCCCGTTCCCGGACACCGAGTTAAGCAAACTGAAGCAAAAGACTCGGGTATACAATTTTTTATCATCCAAGAATAGAAATGCAAACTAAAGATGGAAATGTAACCTTTATAACATTCAAAAGAAAATACGAAATCCAAATGTACGAAATTCCCAAAGAAAAAGAGATAAACTACAAGTCTCAAAGGACCGAAAATCAACTCCAAAAGATCCAAAAGAAAGTATAGTCTAAGGAATCATATGAAAGAACAATAAATGATAAAACTCCAATGAGGCGTCCTCAAACGTCGTCATCGTAATTCTCCTCGAAAACTTGATCAACCTGTTCATCTTCTCACCCCCAAACACATAGAAAACATGCATTTGAGGTAAGTATAACGTACTTAATAAAAGAGAGAAGCTATGAAATCAATTACAATTTATAAATAAAATATATTTATTTATTTAGTTGTCTTTAGGTGACCGACTCAATCTAGGGTTCACTTCATGTCCATCAACATGTCATGACTATACGTTTCTAGCCTAACCTATGTATGTTACATTCGCACTCAAGGGCACTACGCATATCCGACTGGGGATATTCTTGGCAACATATTGGTGGATCACACCAATAACTACCGGGGAAAGCCCGAGGGTGCGCACGTTTCAGTGAAGTCCCTCCGTACTTAGGGTCTTGTAAACCTACGGAGTTATCCACCTTCAGGAAAGCACATACATCACGATATTGTCTGGTGCCTATCCAAGAGTGACATGATGTTTAATCTTTTACTAGTCAAGTACGTGCCTTATTAAATTGTTAACTAGCCACGTAAGTGTTTTCAAATAATCTCCCTCACACATACTACTCTATTCCTAGACCACTAGACATGGACAAGTCCTAGCAGTTACATAGACATTGATGAATACTAACTCATCAAAGCACAAGCCTCTCATGCTCTTCTGACGGATCCGAACTTCAACTCCCTTTAAGAGTACATTCGGTGCCGAAACTAAACGAATCAGAAGCTCAATCCAGGATTGTTAATGTTTATACAGTGTTATTAGATCATAAATCAAGGTTTAAAACTCAACACATAGCTTAAACATAATTTTCCCCAAATCGGGTCCAATGCGTATGCATTGGTTGGAATACGTCGCGCATTCACCGACTAGAAACTTGCTGGAAGTCTCTGTTCAGCCAATGTGTGCGCATTACACGAGCAGTGAACATCCTGAAACAACCTGGACAAACAATGCGTGCGCATTCTGAGGAATGCGTGCGCATTGCACCTGCTACAAACAGACTCCTACATTACAACCAAGAATGCGTGCGCGCATTCGACCTACAAACCAAAAACCGTAACATCCTTTCCAGGGAATGCGTGCGCATCCTCGCCTAAAACCCTAAACTCGACTTTCACCACTTAACGATTTTCAATCCGTTTTCAACACATTTAGCTTCAATTAAACTCGAAAAAACGTAGAAAACATATATGTATCATACCAATACATCTACGATCCTTGATCAACGAAAAAACACAATTTCTAACATCTAAACTTCTTAAAACATCGATCTAAACCTTATAAACCATAGTCAAAATCATAGGAAGAGTCTCTTACGTGTTTGCAAGCGATAAACCAAAATCCACTGTCTCGAAAATCTACAGCACCTCCACAAACTTGATATCCAAACGATGTCCTCCTCACGACTGTTCCAAACCTCTACTCTGATATGAAAACGGTTCGGTAACGCTTTAGAATTTTGAAGAACTCTCCTGGCCCTTTTTCTCTCCTCTTCAACGTGATAAAGAAAGCGTAGAAGCTTTTCTGAATAGTTTTTAGGTTATGAGAATAACTGTGTGTATTTTTCCTTAAATACATATTTTCAATTATTTCCCTTTTTCTTAATTACCCTTAATTACTATTAAATTCAGAATTTTCCTTATTCATATATACAAAATTTCGAAAATCATGTATGTGTATTTATCACATAACTTAACTCCAATAAAAGAAAAGAAATAATTATATTTCGTTTTCGTAAAATGACATGTCTGCTATTTCCCGAAAATCGAAATATTACATTACAACATGTATAAAATAAATATTTATATCCTACCCTACACACAACGGTTTTAAAAATTTTTATTCAAACCCTACTCTAGTCTTAAAAAAACCTCTACCCTAACATGTAAGGTATGGTGGATATATATCCTTGGGGTTGAATTGAAATAAGCATCCAAGACAGGGCGGCGCTACTCTTAGTGATTTGGGTCACCTGACCCTCAAGAAAAAGAAAATCTATGTAAAAAAATTATTGATTGGAAAAAATTATCACTAAATATTATTTTGTAACCCTCTAAATTTTGTAATTATTTACCTTTCACCCCTTGAATATTAAAATATGAGGATGTTGCTTTCGATCCCGGACCCGTATTTCAGAATTCTTGCAACCGCCCCTGATCCTACACGGAAGAGTATATAATATCATAAACATCCTAGAACGATGGAAGAGTATATAATACCATATACCTAGTGATGTCTGAAAACTCTATCAGACCTTCTTATGCTGTAGTATTTTAATGTCATTGAAAACCCACTTGTACTTCAATGTACAAAGTACACAACGGCATCTCTTTGACAATATTCCTATAAATTGTTTGAACGACCAAATGATATATCATATTCTAGCAAAAAGGATACCCTCCTCCTTTACAATACCATGGAGCTTTTCTATCCCTCTCTTGTTAGTCTCGCGGTGGTCGCCTTTTCTTTCTTTGTTTGCTTCATACTATTCCGAAACAAATCCTTTTCTTCCGCCTCCTGCGATGGCCCTTTACCTCGCTGGTCGGATGGGTTGGCGGTGATCGGAGAAAGCATAGCGTTTCTCCGATCAGAAAGGAAGGGTCATCCAGAAAAGTTCATATTTGATCGTATAAATAAATACTCGTCCTATATGTTCAGTACAAATCTACTGGGACAGAAAACAGTAGTGTTCTGTGGACCAACTGCAAACAAATTCTTGTTCTCAAATGAGAACAAGGTACTCCAAACATGGTGGCCGACTTCTATAAACAAACTTTTCCCACCTTCCGAACATACTAACGTATATTTAGTCGGCCTGAAACTGAAACAGATTCTCCACACGATCCTCGGAACAGAGGCGTTGCAGGGATACATTCGTGACATGGACGAATTAGCTCAAAGGCATTTCGAGACGTGTTGGAGAAACAAAACACAAGTAGTTGTTTATCCTCTTACAATGAAATTCACTTTCTCGATTGCATGTAAATTGTTTCTAAGTGTTGAAGATCCCAAACAGTTGGAGAAATTAGCTGAACCCTTTAATGTTCTTGCATCTGGGATCTTTTCGATTCCCATTAATTTTCCTGGATCGAAATTCAATCGGGCGATGAAGGCCTCTGTTCTTATAAGAAAAATGATTACGGATATGATCAAAAAAAGAAAAATCGATTTGGCCACGGGCAAGGCGACACCAACTCAAGATATAATGTCACACATGCTCTTGCTTAAAGATGAAAATGGTGAATTCATAGAAGAAATTGATATCAGAAACAAAATTATTGCTTTGCTCGTTGGTGGGCATGATACCTTAAGCTCAGCATGTACTATGATTGTCAATTATCTTGCTGATCTGCCTCATATATATGAGGAAGTCTACAAAGGTAAACAACATTAACCTAGTAGCTGATTATTATTATTATTATTATTATTAATACTACTAGTAGTAGTTCGCTTTTGCTTAAAAACCTCCGGTATCTAAGACCAACTAAATTCGACTAATCCGGAGTTCGGTCTGAGTCGTTCCTGAAGAGTTTGACTATTACTTTTTATCTGTAAGCTTAGCTCGTTAAAATCGGAGTAATCATTTACATCATTCGGAACAAAAACAACTTTTTAATAGGTTTTTTAATAAATTGTGGAATGAGAAATGAGATTTTTATTTAATTGGGGAGTGAATGTAATGCCCCCTGACTCCGGCCCTGGTAGCTCTAAATGAGTCATAAGTGGTCCGTCAAATCACAGATCAGTAGTCCTCGGTTGGTCTAAAAAGGCTAACATGATTTGACAAGACATTTATGTCTCACACCTATATATATGGGGGTGAGCAAGACATTATTTTACCGATATGAGACTTTATATTCTCCCCCATTATAAGGGACTGACGTCTTCGCCAGGACGACCAAGACTTGTCCCAATTCGTCTCTACCATAGGATTCTAGAGGTGGCCCCGCCGTCTCTCACTGTGTGGCACCCCCGCCGTCTCTCACGTTGTGGCACGTAGCTAGGTCTCAGATGGCGCCGGCCATGAATACCATTCTCATGCAGCCCAAACCTCGGGCATGGTAGTCTTAAATGAGTCATAAATGGTCTGGTCAATTTCTAAGACCGTCGTCCTCGATTGGTATAAAGGGCTAACCCGAGTTGACAAAATATTTATGTCTTAAAGTTATATGGGGGTAAGCTGAATATTACTTTACCGATGTGAAATTTTACAGTGAATGAGAAACAAATCATGTTCTCTGTAGGAAGTGCAATAGTTTTTACAATTAGGCCAAATTTGATATCCAACAAAGACAATATTGTTGTTATTACTATTTCTATTGTTATGTAATCAAAAAATTCCTTTTTTTTTTTATAGAGCAAACGGAGATAGTCAAATCAAAAGCACCAGGAGAGTATTTAAACCTTAATGACATACGAAAATGAAATACTTTTTGGACGTAGTAAGTGAAGTCCTTAGAATTGCACCACCTATTCAAGGAACTTTTAGGGAAGCCATTGTTGACTTTATGTTCAATGGATTCTCCATACCTAAAGGCTGGAAGGTAAATTTCTTATATTTTAAACCAAAAGTTTATACTTACGAAAAAAATCAAATAACTGATAAGTGAGTGTAATCATTTGGACATCGTTAAGGAACAAACTCGAATTTAAAACCTTAGAAATACAACTTATGATAAAAATTACTGCTCACACAAAAATCGTTTTTTCACTTAAAGGAACTTAGTGTAATGGCATGATATTATATTACATGCATTTGACTTTAGATTTACTGGAGCGTAAATTCAACCCACAAGAATTCAGAATTCTTCCCCGAACCGCAAAAGTTTGATCCATCCAGATTTCAAGGAACGGGACCAGCTCCATACACATATGTAGCTTTTGGCGGAGGTCCTAGAATGTGTCCCGGAAAGGAATATGCGCGACTGGAGATTCTCGTTTTCATGTATAATTTGGTGAAGAGGTTCAAATGGGAGAAAGTAATCCAAGAAGAAAAGATTGTGATCGATCCAATTCCAATTCCAGCCAAGGGTCTTCCCATACGCCTTTATCCATTAGATGCTTATGATTTCTGAAAGTTTGAATATATTCAGTCATTGTTTAATAATTACTCATCTATAGTGTGTTTACTTATTCATCATTGTCACAAGATAAATGGAATATATAAACGTTTAAGTTGATCAATAAATATACACTCCGCCTCCTAGCATCTCATGTTTTTTCTTGTACTAAAAGTAGCATCCGTTGAATTTGTGATGGTCACAAAGTTTGTAATGTGTGAGAATATGAACGTTAATGAATGTTAACTTTGCATGCTCGGGTGTATTTTTATAAGTTGGTGTGTGAGTATATATATTTTTATGTGTATATATATGTATGTATGTACACATATAAGTATATATGTGTGTGTGATGTGTATGTATATACACACTACACGAAATAGAAAAACAAATCACGCCAAATGATTTTTTTGCGACGACATGTCGTTGCATCAAATCATTCCAAAAAAAAAAGTCAAACTTTGGTGAAAATTTTTGTGGGAAGTTTCCGCATGGACATTTTTTGCGACGACATGTTTGATTTTTTGGGACGACCCATTTTCCGCGCAAATTAGCGAGATTTTTTTAGGCAGGAAAATAGTTTTTGCGAAGGAGACCTAATTTGTTGCGACGACACCTTGCCAGCTTGGAATCCACGTGGACTGGAGTATTTTATGCGATGCCGTTTGCCGTCACCTTAAATCAATTTTAAATAATACGGAGTATGTGTTCTTGTTATGAATAATATGCCCCAAAAATTGTTTTTATAAAAAAATTATTTAATGTTATCGTCGCAATAAATCCCCTTATTTTTTAAAAATATAGTTTTTGGTTAAATTAATATTTTTGATGATTATAAATTTTTTAAATAATTATTCTTTTTTTTTTTATGAAAATCCAATCTATGTGTGTAAAAAATAATAAATTGTGAATTCGTTTTACAATATCAAATAAATTTAATAATATATTATCAAATTAAATTAATTAATGATTTAAAATCCAAGGTCTGTTATCGAGTAGATGATTTCAAAGCCGGGGTTCGTTATAAAGTTGATGATTTGAAACTCGGGGTTCGTTATCGAGTTGATCATTTGAAACCTGTGGTTCGTTATTGATTTGATGATTTGAAACCCGTGGTTCGTTAGTGAGTTGATGATATCAAACTCGTGATTTGTTGGTGAGTTTTTGATATCAAACACATCGTTCGTTATTGAGTTGATGATTTCAAACCCAGGGTTTGTTAGTGTTTCGATGACACCACGTGGGGATCATTAGTGAGTTGATGATATCAAACTCGTGATTCGTTAATGAGATGATGATAGCAAACCCATGTTTCGTTATTGAGTTGATGATATCAAACACGGAGTTCGTTAGTGAGTTAATGATTTTAAACTCGGAGTTTGTTATTGAGGTCATAATTTGAAATTCGGGGTTGGTTATTGAGTTGATGATTTGAAACTCGTGGTTCGTTGGTGAGTTGATGATTTGAAACACGGGATTCATTACTGAGTTGATGATTTCAAAACCAGGGTTCGTTAGTGAGTTGAATATTTGAAACCAATGGTTCGTTCGTGAGTTATGATTTCAAACCCAGGGTTTTTTAGTGAGTTGATGATATCAAACCCGTGGTTCGTTATTGAGTTGAAGATTTCAATCCAGGGGTTCGTTAGTGAGTTAATGATTTTATACTCGTGGTTCATTAAGGAGTTAATGATTTCAAACCCGGTGTTTGTTAGGAGTTAATGAATTCAAACCCGGGATACGTTAGGGAGTTAATGATTTTGAACCCTAGGTTTGTTAGTGAGTGATAATATCAAACCCGTGGTTCATTATTGAGTTGATGATATCAAACTCGGGGTTTGTAGTGAGTTCATGGTTTTGAACTCGGGGTTTGTTATTGAATTCATGATTTGAAATCCGGGATTCGTTATTGAGTTGATGATTTGAAACCCGGGGTTCGTTAGTGAGTTGATGATTTGAAGTCCGAGGTTGTTATTGAGTTGATGATTTGAAACCCGGGTTTGTTATTGAGTTGATGATTTGAAACCTACAAGGCCTCCTCAAGTGTGAGCCTATAAAGAGCCTGGGCCACATGGCACACAAGGCATATAAAAGGCACTACAAGGCCAACAAAGAGGCCCAACACTTGCACAAGGGTGGCTCCGATACCATGAAGAGTGTTTGAGAAAGTAATAATACTTGAGTAAACTTCAACTTGTTTATTCATGTTTGAAGAAAGGGTATAAATAGAGACAAGCATGAAAGGTCCTAGCTAGTAAAGTAAAAGTTACTAGAGCCGGCTAGTATTAAATGCTAGAGTCGGCTATTATATAATAGGACAAACTAGAGTTACTTTATGACTTTAGGACATATTAATTGTTTATTCAATACAATTAATATGTCTCTTGATACATAAGTAAATCGTTACATTGTAACGATTTATAATTACAACAATGTAATAATATTTCCACAGTCTCTTATCCACAAGAGAACGGTCAAGTTGAAAGCGCTAATAAGCAGATCCTCCGTATCCTGAAAAAGAACTTGGATGACAAGGCCGGAAGATGGGTGAAAGAGCTCCGTTCCGTGTTATGGGAAATCAGGACGACCTTCAAAACAAGAACACGTGAAAATCCTTTTGCCTTAACATATGGCTCAGAAGCCATGGCTCTAGTCGAGATGGCTTGCCGAGTCTCAGAGTATCCCACTACAATGAGCTCGCCAATCCAGAAAACAGGAAGGCCGACCCCGACCTGTTAGAAGAAAAGAGGATGCAAGTCTATAGTTGACTTTTGAACTACAAGTAGATGGCTAAACGGCATCATGACAAGCGAATTTGAAATCATTCATTCGTTGTCGGCGACTTCGTCCTCCGAGAAAAAGAAGCCGCCGGCCATCGGGCCGAGAAAAGGAAACTCTCCCTAAATTGGAAGGTCCTTACTAAATTTCAAGAGAAGTGAAAAAGAGGACCTACATCTTGCAAGACAAGAACGGAGACAAGCTCAATAGACCATGTCATGCCGACAACCTAAAACAATATCACATGTAAAGCTGGCAACACGCCGTTATGACAATCAAACAATCGTTATCAAACATGTTTTTTCGTCGATATGATTATTGTGACACTCAGTGCCTGACAATGAAATCAAAGCAGAGCTGGCGTTCGTAGTGACAATTAATGTTGAGCTCTAAGTAGAGCTTCCTCATTCTTGGGTAAGATTTGCAACATACGTTGTTGTCGGAGCTCCAGTAGTAGCCATCGGATTTTAACCGGGCTTTGATACCAAGTCAAAACAAGAAGAGAACAATCGAGAGCATTTTTGGGAGAATCTCATATTAGCTTTTCTGCATAATACATTACATAATCATAAAAGCTTTTCAGCTGATTACAAATTTAGTAATAGTTACACCTAGTTTGTTACACACAACGCTAGGTGTCACCGATACAAACAACTGCGAATGCTAATAAGACTAGTGTCCATACACCAACAACTCATATCTTTTTTTTTTTTTTATCAAACAACTCATATCTTGTTACAATAGATTTTTGGTGGACCTGTATCTATAAAAAGAAACATCCAATCATATTTTTTTTCTATCAAAATGGTGACATGATGAACAACTAGCATATAGCTACAATCAACAAGGTATCGGTCTAGTGGTTAAGTACTAATAGATTATAATCCGATATCGTTGGTAGCCTGCCCCGCTTTTGACCAATAAAATTTATGTACATCTTTCCTTTCCCAAAAGGAAAAAATAAAAAATGATATAGCTACAAATTTATCAAACGTGAAACGAGTATATTTCAGTTTTCCCGCCATCTCGAATCTCTCCTCTCGGCCGTATTCACCACCGTGCAGCACCGATGGAGGAAGTCGACGAAACCGAGGCAGTACCGCAGGTAACTTCACAGCATTTGGATTCTCGAGATATTTTCCAACATTCTCCCATGAATTTAGTTTTCCGACTTTTTTTTTTCAGAAATTTCTCCAAGAATTTTCCTTCGCGTTAAAAAATTTCGACGAACGTATGATCCTTAAGATTTTGCGCAAAACATACTTGGAAATATGACCACAGATTGGATAATTTATCTAATTCTTTGCTATTGTTGACTAGAAAATGCATGTGTGAACTTAAGTGCCAACGCAATTGTTAATTGGTTATTGCGAGAAACTTAGAGAAATTCAACCTATTTTGAGCTTTTTTACTCTTGCAACTCTGCAATTTATTAGGTCAAGGGTACTTATACTCTGCTGATTAGTTGTTATAGTTGATTATCAGACTTTGATACACTTAATGCATGCGTGTAGTTGTTTATTTGATCCTCGTGTCTGGTGTGTATTTAAATTAATCAGTCATAACTTAATTGAAGAGCTTAAGATAAGATCAAAATAACAGGCATTTTCTTTTACCTGTCATATTTTCTATCAGAAGAAGAACATAGTGTGCCTATATGACTTAATCAATCTTATTGCATAAGTGGTAATTTTAAGAAGGTTAGCGATGTGCACATCTGATTACCTTCTAAAACTCTGTAGTGTATTGAAAAGAAACACATGATGCAGTTAAACCAATGTAGTTTTTATTCTGTGCTCTTTATACTTTCTTACAAGGGGTTTTTTGATCTGGCTACTTGTAGGTT
This sequence comes from Gentiana macrophylla, assembly GCA_026214975.1. NCBI lineage: Eukaryota > Viridiplantae > Streptophyta > Magnoliopsida > Gentianales > Gentianaceae > Gentiana > Gentiana macrophylla. The sequence continues at coordinate 76,254,731 of CM047814.1, forward strand.
TTCATGGCTTGCATTATTCAAGGAGAAAGGTTAGTGCTTTAAACATGACCTACAATGAAAATAAGAGTATTTAAAGGCATGTTTTTATGCATGCATACACATGAGATTCATGTGCAAGTATTAAACATATATCTCTTTGTCTGTGTTTGTATATTATACATAAGAGTGTCATTAGGTTCTACAGGAACTCAAACTTTGATTTCATTTTTTCTTTTTCCCTTTTGCCGTTCCAAAAGAATTTTTAAACCAATTGAATTATCTTCAGAGTTGGAGTTGCCTACTACGATTCCAGCATTCGTCAACTTCATGTGATGGAATTTTGTGAAGATGGAGAAGTTTTTCCCCTGGTTGACATGGGTAAGGATTTTCATCTTGAAAGAGAAAGCTCAATTGTATTTTTTAGTTTTTTTCTTTTTCTTTTTCCCTTTTACTTATGATTGTTAACCTGGATTAGTAAAATATCAAGCCAAGCCAAGTATCATCTATGCTAGCACGAAAAGTGAAGAACGATTTTTGGCCGCTTTGGAGAGAAATGGTGCGTTACTTCAATACTATGAGCTTATTAATTTCTTATGTTATGGAATCTCTTACCTTCTCAAGTTTTATGTGACACGAGCAGATGGGGAAAGTGAGGCTTTCACAGTAAAGCTGGTAAAAAGTACACTGTTCAGCTTTGAGCAAGCATGGCATAGGTACTTATTAAATGTTTAATGTTGCACTAACATGTTTCATTTCCAGATTTCCCCCCTCTACCTACAGTTTTCAACCCCCACCCAAATTTGAACCAGTATAAGCTGACGATTGACTCTGTTTGACTATGTCTATGAATTATATGATGATTCTGTTGACTACAACCATTTTAAGGTTATTTTAGCCCCCATAAATTTCTCAAAAAGTTAGTGTTCCTGTAACAGATCTTGAAATAGCTTTGCAAACTTAGCTTCTTTTTTTTTATCATACTGAAGCCATTGTTTTTGGGAAATATAAAGATTCGGTAGAGTAAACCTCTTTCCGGCTTAACTGATTGTCTTTGCATATCCAGGTTAATGTACCTCGTGTTACAGGAATGGAAGAAGGATTGAGTGTAAAAGAAAGATTATCTTTCGTGAGTCCACGTTTCTCTTGTTCTCATCTAGATTGATTATCAATGTTCTTCTCGGATACAATTTCATCCTTTAAGGATAAACTTAACTTCTAGTCAAAATATTTATTGTACAAAGAAGTTAAACATGAGGGCAAAAGTAGGAGCTTACCAATAAATTTTGCAAGTTGTTGGATTTTAGTTCAGTTTGATCTTAACAGTTCTTTATTCCCATGTTTGAATTTCAAATCAAAGAAATAGGAAAACAATTTACGGATCTTACGAACCATGACTTATCTTGCTATATTCTAGTCAAATTGTCAAGCATATTTGATTTGGCGTTACAAGATTTAACAGCCAATTTAATGCATGTGGTGCTCCAGCCTCAATATCTTCATATCTTCATTAATGCTCCAATGAGTATCATCACTCACAGAACCATCACTTAAATGATGTTATCTCATTCTCTCCTGCTAACTTATAGTTGAATTCCATGATGGATGTCCAAAGCGATGTTCAAGTTCGTGCAAGTGGAGGCCTCCTTGCAATTTTGGAGAATGAGCGAATCATTGACACCCTTGAACAAAAAGAATGTGGAAATGCATCCATCACCATCGACTCCGTCACTGAGATATCATTGTATCCAATGATTTGTTACATGTCCTTTGCATTTATTTTCAGATTTATTCCTTTCTTGTTTGGAATAGCTGATTTTCCTTCTGGATTTAACGAGACAATAAAGAAATAAATTTCTCAAAGTTGATTCGGCTGTCCATGAGGCATTGCAAATTTTCCAAATAGACAAACATCCAAGCCATATGGGCATTGGCAGAGCAAAAGAAGGGTAATGTCTTGTCCATAGTTTGGTTCATTATAGCTAAATATGCATGTGCACTAACAGTCAGTGCAGGTTTTCGGTGTTCGGAATGATGAATAAGGTCCGACGGCGTTGTTTATCATTATATTTTTACAGTTACTACCTTTTTGTCACTGGACTTATTTTGATTTTTTTTCCCAGTGTGTGACGCCAGTGGGTAGACGTCTCTTGAGGTCTGTTTTCATGTTAAATTTCGATGCTTAAGCTATTGATCTATCTGCATCTGAAGGCAATTAAGATAACAGTTCAGAGTTGATCAGGAGCTGGTTCCTGAGGCCTATCCTAGATATTGAAAACCTGAACAAGCGTTTAGATGCTGTATCCTGATTTAATCTGTGCTCGATGATTTTGTAGCTCTGGATGAAATAAGTCACTATTACTCTTATTTGACTGAATTTGCTTCAGAAATGATTCATGAAAGTATTACTCGTAATGTGAATTGACCCTTCAGAGCACATAGTTCATGTGATATCCCAAAATAACTTTGAAACACAAATTCTATTGGGACTAACCCCCTTAACAAGTCAAGATATCATTTTTCCATTGCGCAGAAGAGCTCTTGGTTTCCTTGCGGGAAACGCTGAAGTCTGTGAAAGATATTCCTCATATACTGAAGGTTCGAATCTCTCTCTGGTTTTGCTGATCATGTCTAATTATGCATGTTGGACTTGGATCTTTTCTCTGTTGGAAGTGCTTATATTCTGTTCATATATATCACAAGTAGTGGGTCATTTATCCATGTTTTTTATTTGTTCATATGCTTTTTGATACTCATTCCACAAAGTTTGCAGATCTTGTTAGTTTACATGAATGCTAAAAGCGTTTCATGTTGATATTGATTCTGGAATGTACTCAGATTTAACTTCCCTTCAAACTTGCTGTATAGCTTACTCTTGTTCTGTTGATTTGATTTTGTGTAAGTGCTCTCCTTCTGGTGTAAGGTGGAAACTGTGCTCTTAGAGATTTTGACATTGTGACTTTTCTAATTCTATTGAAGAAGTTCAACTCTCCCAGGGCATCCTGCAGTTGTGGCGATTGGACAGCTTTTGTAAAGGTTGGATCCTTTTCTTGTTTCTGTAGTGAAACACTGGATGAAAAAAAGACACTTCACCTATGCTTCAAATTGTTGTGTTCTTTCTAGTTCATGTATGGAAACTGGATGTAGATTTTTATGGTGCCAAAAGGTGTCACATTTCTTTAGTAGTGCCTATAAGTACCTTATTTTCATCATTCTGTTCATTGTAGAGCATTGCTTCTCTCCTGCACATCAATAAAATTTTCGAAGTGGGCATTTCTGAAAACCTCCAAGAGAAAATGAAGCATTTTGATTTGGACATAGTTGAGGAGGTATCAATTTGATGCTGAAAGTAGCATCTCTATTTCAGTATATTCACTGTTGTTAACTTCTTTCATATGCTGCAGGCTGAGTTCTACATTTCCAGCGATTTAGCTTATGTCTATGAATTGGTAAGCTCTTCTTACTACTTAGCTCCAACGCATTTACTTGTATAATCTCTCAGCTGGAATTTGATTTGTAGAATTAATATCAGACCAATGCCTCCAGTTGTATGTGAGTGACAAGGAATCTGCTTTGAGTAGCCCTCATCCTATTTTTTTGTTTTGTTTTGTTTTTCGGGATTTTGGGTTGTAATATATATTGCAAAGTAGTTGGTGCAATTCCCGTTGCTCGCGTGTCACCACAATAGTTTTGATGCCTGCATAGAGTGATGACATAGCTTTAATCTATCACTTTTGATGCCTTCACTTGCAAGACAGAAAAACAGTTTTTTTTTTCTACAGGTTTAGTGTCATGCTTGCATGGTTTATTCCAGTATAAAGGGGCTATTGTCTAAGAATTTTCATCACTATTTTAATAAATAACCGAATATGATACTAGGACAAAGGGCAATGGTGTAATTTTTTGCACATCTCCCCTTCTTAGAGCCTATTGGTGATATGAATTAGCCATAAACTCTATGTTTGTGGATGATATGCCCCGAGATAGGTGAGAACGGCAGTTTCTCCCATCGTGGATATAATTCTAAGAGCTTACTTTCCTAGTGTTTTCTTGAGTGTCAATTGATTAAAAAATATCCTTGATGTTGCTAATGACATACTATTTTGCATTGTTCTTGGGTTGGGGTTGATGTAGATAGTTGGAGTCATGGATTTAAATCGAGGCAAAGCTAAAGGTTATGAAACACTCGTGAAAGATGGTTTTTGTGATGAGGTATGTAACAAAAGTGACTCAAAGTCATTGATAGTACTTTGTTCTGCTTGTTCTTTGTAGCTCTGACGAACTTCTATCTTCCAATGTAGTTGGATGAGCTCAGGCAGATATATGAGGAGTTACCAGAGTTTCTGGAAGAGGTGTCAACTTTTACTATCTTCATAACATACGTCCTATGCTGATTTGATGCTGAGCCTTCATATTGTTTATCTTGATAATATTTTCTTTGAAGGTATCGTCTTTGGAACTTGCTCGGCTTCCACACATGGCCATGGACAAATTCATCCCTTGTATTGTATACATACATCAAATAGGTACTTTTTAGATCATTAATCTATTTTGAGTTCCCTTACAAAACTAGATGGAACTGCATATGTCGCCAAATTCTTTTCCATGGTACTTTGGGGATATTGCCTTTTGCTGAGTTCCTTGAAACCATATTCAAGTCCTTACGTCGTGTCTTGGTGGAATGAAGAATGATGCTTATTCTATGCGGTGCAGGCTACTTGATGTGTATTTTCCATGAAAACTTGATGAAAGCATACTTGAGAATCTTGGCGATTTTCAATTTGCGGTGCGTCATTCCCTTATCAATCTTGATGTGTGCACTTTTCTATGAGTAAGATTTGCTTACCTAGATTACTCCTTATGTGAGACCATAGTTCTCAGATGAGGACGGGGATGCCAAGAAGTTTTACTATCACACTGCAAAGACAAGGGAATTGGATAACCTTCTTGGAGATTTGTTTCATAAAATCCTAGGTATGTATACAATTCAAAATTCATTACCGATGACAATATACTTCATGCTTGAGGGTTTTGTATAGTTTGTGAATGGAGTTGGCTGTGTCAAACTTGAAAAAAGAGTTTCTTTAGTCATTCCTGTACCTTTTATGTACCCATCACTTGTAGAAAGTCTGCCATTCAGTGGGCCGCGTAAGGATCTATTTCTGTAACACAAATTGTTATATTAGTGATTCATGTAACTCCTCTTCTATTCTCATGCTAGAAGTGCAGATAGTGTACATTGGGAAATGGTGTCTTTGCGTGTGAACTTGTAGAAGTGCGTCACTAGTCACTAATACTAATCTTTTAGTACATGATATGACAAAAGGATATTAATATAGCATATCAATCTGTAAAAGACCTCTGCCACTTGGCAGTCTATTATCAGTAAGTTTTGGTGTCTGAGTTTGGACCACATCATTGTTGTATAAGCTGCATAGAAACGACTACTTTGTTCATGTTGACCGTTTCTCCTTTATTACTCTTTTGCAAGATATGGAAAGGGCAATTACAAGGGACCTAGTGTGTCACATTCTCCAGTTCTCAACACATCTGCAGAAAGCTATAAATTTTGTGGCTGAACTTGACTGGTATTTCACCGTTTTCTGAAGTTTCTTTTACTTCAGCTGATTCTGTTCTGACTGTTGATTCTATTATACCAAGTTATCTGTCCCTTGCTTTGGTGGCTCGTCAAAACAATTACGTGAGGCCAGTCATGACTGCTGAAAACCTGCTTGATATACGAAATGGAAGGTTATTGCTTGCACCATGGGCTATGCACTTTTTTCCGTCTTCTCTTTCGTTTCCTCTGTGGTATGGCTCAAGTTCCAGGACCACTTTATCAAATTTGACTTGACTAGCTACTGTAGTTTTTCTTTTCAGACACGTGCTGCAGGAAATGACAGTAGACACATTCATTCCAAATGATACGAAGATACTGACTGAAGGTTTTGGACCTTTGAATTTCCTGCTGTGGGATTAGTTAATTTCTCCTTGTTGCAGATTGTTTGTTCTTTCTTTTTCCGTTTTCCTGTCTGACCAGTCTAATTTCCACATCCAGGAAGGATTAGCATCATCACTGGCCCTAATTATTCAGGGAAAAGTATTTATGTAAAGCAGGTTAGTAGCCGTGTAAGGTCATCTTTCTCACTGTGCATATCCTTCTTAGTTATTTTGCTGACAAGTCATATTGGATTTCTTTTGACACTGCTTAAATTTCAAAGCAGTCCATATTGTGCCTTTCAACCTTAAGAAATAAGATACTTGTAACTTGTGTTGCCCACCAACTTTACAATGTATATCTCCATGTAATCAAGTCCATTATTGCTAAAGATGCGGAATGGAAAGTGCAACAGATCTCGTAAGCTATGGCACTTGCAAAAAATTATCTCAGTCCGTTATCTGATTTCTGGATGTTTGTGTTTGAGCTTTTACTCATCTTGGAGAGAGTTGAAAGTCCAAGACCGTGTCTAAGTGTTCTTTAGCTCATCTTGTGTACCGGCATGAACATTTTATATTTGCTGCATGTACATGATGCATTCCTTTTCAGATAATCGGATGCCATAGTCTATGTACATTTTTCAGGTCGCATTAATAGTGTTTTTATCCCACATCGGAAGTTTTGTACCTGCTGATTATGCAACGGTGGGCTTGACAGATAGGTTGTACATTAATTTCATGTATTCCAGTTAAATTTCCCCGTTTGATATTAAGAAAGTGATAACATGAAGAGAAACTAACAGGATATTCTGTGCCCTGGGAAGCAAATTTATGACAGCTGAACAGTCTACATTTATGATTGATTTGCATCAAGTGGGCATGATGCTGAGGTAGGCTTGATCAATTGTCCGTGCTGAAAATCTTTTTATGGAGACATGTGGAGACCAATTCCGCATCGGCCTCCTTTCTTTCGCTTTTTTTAAAAAAAATTTATTGAGCACATTTGTCTCCTTTCTAGGCATGCAACATCCACATCATTGTGCTTATTAGATGAATTCGGGAAAGGCACTCTTACTGAGGGTTAGTCCTATCACTGTATTTCAATTTAGAGCATATTTGACTTGAAGATATACTTTTCCTCATCAGATTTTCTGTTTCTTTCTACCAGATGGTATTGGTCTCCTGGGTGGAACTATAAATCATTTTGCCTCATGCTATGACCCTCCAAAGGTTTGTTTAAACTCCATATGCTATGATTGTAGGATAGCAGTTTCTGAAGCCCTTATAATTGTTCTCTCTGCCCACCTTTGACATGTGTAAACATGGTTTTACGAAGACCCTCAACCGAGATATAATTGAAAATTGACGATTACATTGGATGCCATGCAATTTGGGATCCTTTTGTTATTTCAGGCACGGTTAAACGTCAGATAGAATTTCTGCAGCAGTTACTACTGAAAAAACATTAACTGGTGACTTCTCTTAAGTGGTTACAGTTGTGAAATGTTCACTTACAGAAGCATATCTGCAGATCCAATTCTCTCAAAATTGTTAGGAGACCCAAGCAATATGCTTCTAAGTCTATTATTTACCTCAGTAATTTACTTAGCAGAAGCCCGTCTTTCACCATCCTACTAACTTCTAATAATATTTCTCACCTTGTTCGAGGATGGTAAAACAAATTGATAACCTGTGTAATGTAAATCTCCAAATGGATTTATATCTCTTGTTTATAATATCTGAGTACATTTTATCTGACATGATGAATTAACAAGTATGAGTCTGTATGCCCAAACAAAAACAACGAGGTGATCTTTACTCTTGGTTGTACACTAAACCAAATTTGTCCGATTCTCTGTTAAGGAAAAAAAACAAGTTTGTATATAAATACGTAGGCAACTTGAAATACCAAGTAATAGTTGTCAGATGCTTCAACAATAAATATGAGGAACTGAAACATTTTCTTCTGAATTCTCTGTCTTACCAATTCTAGAGAGGAATTTGAAGTAGTTGAACTTGTTTTTGTCTAACGTTGGGCATTATCTGATATTTTAGATATAATCTTTGGGTTTTCATAATCCTCTGTTACTTTTTCAGGTATTAATTTGCACTCACTTGACTGAGATTTTTGACAGTAACTATATAATGGAGGTAGAACACTATTTCTTAATTTTTGAAGTGTCAATGATTAATTACACGGGTAAAATTACAGCTATATAATTTCTAATCTTAGTCAGACAAAATCAAGTATTATACCATGAGCGTGCTAAGCCCAGACGACAGCAGTAAAGATGTTGAAGATTTTGTATTTTTGTACCGGTGAGTAACTCTGCTTTATCTCTGAACATTTCTGAGGGGGGTCACTAATAGTATTACTAGACTAGTCATTTCCAACCTATCAGTTGATCTCTTTGTTCGCATGTATTTGTTTGTTTTTACTATCTGGTTTATCGATCACATTGACTTTCTTAAGTGCACCGGTCCAAGTGCTGTCTGTGCAGAATTGTAGATAGTAGCTTTTTCTCAATAGAGGCATTTAACATGTCGTGTTATTTGTATTTTCAGATAAGCATTTGATAATGCATTGTAGTACTTAATAGTAATAGCTTCCACAGACAAATATTTCTGTTGATTGATTCATTTACCTTTATGCAGGCTCACTCCAGGACATGCACTTTTAAGCTATGGTAGAATTTTCAAGCTTTTATATGGACCTAAGATTACGGATTTCTTCCCCTTGTTAAGCATCACTAACCTCGTTTCATCTTGCTATTTTCCAGGGCTACATTGTGCACTTCTTGCTGGTATGAAACAACTTTGACTAATAAATTATGTTTGACATCTTAGATTAAGCACATCACCATATGTTTCATTAATGCATTATATTGGTATATGGGTTTGTACCTTGTGTTTATGCTATTTGTATGAAGGCGTAAACGAGGAAGTTGTAGAAAGAGCAGCTATTGTACTGGATGCTATTGAAAACAACAAGCACATTAAGCGGCTCTGCAACGAGAGTGTAGCTGCCCAAGATGAAAGATATAAGGTATGATGACTCCATTTCCCCTATCGTTAATCAAATCGTATTCGTCTAATTATCCATCCAAGAGGTAGCTGTGTAATGTTTCAAAGCTAACTTTTTTGCAGGTAGCTATGGAGAAATTGTTGGCTTTTGATGCACTTAATGGTGATCTCCAAAACTTCTTTGAAGAAATCTTTCCTTCTCAACCTTGAAAAAGTAATGATTTTTATTTGAACATCAAATTCTAATATTTCAATTAATATACCTTGTTATGTTAATTCATACTGTCTTATGAAAAATCAGTCCACACTCGGTTAAAACTGGCTGGCATAGTTTTATGCTAAGCCTTTACATAAGATAAGCTGGTTAAGTGATCTAATTCACTTTTTAAGATCCTCTTCCATTTTTACATTGATGATACCAATAAAGAAAGAAAGAAAAGAAAAAGAAACTCGTACAATCCCTACGAAAGAGCAATATTTTTAGTTTTATTTTTATATGGGGTTTATATAATAATTCATCTGTGTGTATTGAAGGGATGTTTGAATTTTTATTTTTTTTTATTTTTGAACAAATCATTTTTCGTATCTGAAGGACTAAAATATCTGTTTATGTCCATTCATGTCGTTTCATTTTTGTTCTCTCCTCCAATAAGCGATGACAATGAGTGGCTGTTGGGTTTTTTTTTTTTTTATAAGTTGAAAAAAGTGACTGTCATTTTATTCTATTTTTTTAGGAGAAGTGACTGTCATTTTAAAGTGATGGTTTATTATCAACAAAAAAATTTTTACTTGCATTCTCCGTATGGTTTAGGAAATCGGTAACAAGAAAGAAGAGTCTTCTATAAGACTCAAGTATTGGTAAATCAAACTTTCTAAATCGAATAAACACTTAAAAGAAAGAAAAAAAAACCGTAAAAGAAGCTAACGTCGGATGAGTTTGCCTCAAGAAAGCATTACGATAGATGGAAATCGGTCTAGGCGCTAGGCGGCTGCCATGCGTCCCGATGATATCTTAGGCGGACTGGGTTCTAGACGGGGTCTAGATGAGTCTAGGCAGGTTGGGTTATATTTAAATGTTAATTTCATATCTATTCTTAATGAAGTATGTAGAAGATTATTTGAGTCACACTCTTGACTCTGAGTTTAAAGTTCGAGAGATTTTATGGTGCAACGGTTGTAGGAAGGTTATACCAAGTGGCATACATTAGCGCCTCTCATTTTTACTCTCTTTCACATAATACACTTTTATCGTGTGTGAGAGATTAGAAATGAGTGGTTGTAATGTATGCTACTTGGTAAAACCTTCCTACAACGGTTGTATTTTAAAATTTCACTTAAAGTTCTTAGACTTAATACAAGTTATTTCTATCTCTTAGTATTTTGTACTTTGACTCTTAGTGTAATGTCATGAAATTTCGAATATGGTAATTTTGGGTTTATTTAAAAATTAAATCTAATGTTATATTTCTATCTTTTTTATTAAAGGATAATTATATATTTATGGGAGTTTCATCGACTTTAACATAGATGTGAGAATATGAAAGAACTCAAGGGAATCTTCAATCATGAGGCTAAATCGTCAATCTGTTTTGTCGAGCTTTCATACCAAAATGCTCAGGAGATCGAGCGCATAGTTTCTATACAAGAATCATCCTAATCAATAAGGTAATTCCAAAATCCCTCTTTTTAGAATCTAGGTTTTCCTCGAGAATTATGAGAAATTTGATAGAATTGGGTGTTTAGATTAATAGTAGATCGTTAATTTGGTGTAGGAATCGAGGGAAACGTTGTAGGAGCTTTTGGATTACAAAACAAGTTTGCTTTCAGTTTCAAGCTTTTCTTCAGGGGTCGTTCTACTGTAGGGACTCCCTAGTAAGAGAGCTACTTTCGCGTGGCGGGATCCTGGACCACACAGCTTCTGAGGTGGAATACACAATTGCCCGTGTGTGGAAATTGTGTGGTCCAGATCTTTGCTACGCAGATAGCTTCCTAGTAGAGGAGTCCTGGGATAAATTTTCCTTTTTCGGATAATTAAAGTAAAGGATGTTCAACCGTTGTGTGTGTGTTATTTGATGTATGGTTTTGTATGAATTGGTGGTTTTGTTGTAAGTATTGGTGTTATACGGTTGGAAATCGATTGGGTGTTGACTTGAGTGCGGTTTCACCTCAATTTGCGGTCGTTTCATGAATTCCCGCCTTTGGCGCGCGCGCACTTTGCTTTAGCACGCGCCAAAATGAACAAGAAATTGACAGAATGGTTTTGTCTCTGTTGGCATCGCCAAAGATGCAATCTGAGCGAGGATGCTTCGCTTTGTTTTGGCGGCGCCTAGGAACATGCACGCGCCAATTTAGTTTAGCGCGTGCCCAAGAGAGCATAATTGAGCAGGGGGTTCACGTTGAGTTTGACGTGCGCCAAAAAGTGGATTGCACGCGGCAAAATGCCTGTTTAATATTTTGTGACTGTTTTCCTTATGGGATCAATGTGATAAGCCTTATGTGATCTATGGTAAAGTAAAGTGCGTAGGTTCTGGTGACCCTGGCTCCGCACCGTGCCGACCTCCAGATAAGCACGGGAGCATCATAATGCATCACTTGACTTTGCGGGATGTTGTGTAATTAGAATGGTCTATGACTAGAAGTCCCTAAGAAGTCGTTTATGTGGAATGAACTTAGGTGGTTAGCTTAACAACGCTTAAACATATTTGAGAGTCTAAAGGATTAAGCACTCTTGTCCTTGGTGATGCATGTTTCTTTTTCACAGTCGGGAGATCTATCGCCCCAGGGTCGGATAGTCTCAAGGCATTGAACTTCACTTTGGTTGGACTCATGCCATATGAGGGGCTGAATGCGTCGTGATGCAATCTTCACCTCGTAGAGTGTCATTGGACTTAAGAGAAACTCATCCCTTGTTTGGTTTAGTTTACTAGTTAGACTAGGCAGAGGGGAGTGTTATCATACATACTTGGTAGTAAGTATCTTTGATGCTACTCTTGATATTTCCTTATCTTGTATATCTTGTTGCTAACGTTAAATACGGTACTTCTACCATTTATTGAGTGCTTATGTACTTCTCCTTTATTATTGCTCCCACTCCGAGAAGATGGTTTACTATATTTTGGGTTTGAGATCACTTAAGGGTGAATCCCGAAGTTGTCGATGTTGAAGTTATCTTTCTTTTACTCTCTTGTATTAATGGTATATATGTTTCCCCTTTCTGTAGTAAAGTGAGATAATGGTACACTCTGGTTTTGATATAAGAGTTGTAACAATGGAATGATGCCTCGATCATTGTGCATTATTGTTGGGATGTAGTTTTAGACTTTTAGTTGTAGTATGTGTTTTTTCTCGACCGTTGTAATAGTCTTTTCAGTTCCCGAGTCTATCTTTTCGTTTACCGTTTTGTACTCTGATGTTAATGATGTCATGCTTACGTATATGATTGATTAATTTTAATTATATACGTGTCGGACGCTATTTTCCGATAAGGCTCGTATCTCTGGACTTGAGGACACACAGCTTAAGATTATTTTATTACTAGCATTATTAAAATAAAAATCCTAGGTTGCCGCCTAGCCGTCTAGGTGCAAGGCAACCCCTCACCGCCTAGTAGTGTCCTGCACGTTTTAGAACATTGGCTATAGGCGATGACTTTGAGCTTCCTTAAACATTTATTTGTATATATAAATTGGTTTGTTTGTATACAATCACATGCGGGGATAGCTCAGTTGGGAGAGCGTCAGACTGAAGATCTGAAGGTCGCGTGTTCGATCCACGCTCACCGCATTTTTTTTTTATGAATTTACATTTTGCTCTTTTTGATGTAAATTGAATTTTACTTTTTCGCTCATTTTCTTCTAAATTGAATTTATTTTTTATACTCCTATACTTCTAAATTGATTTTACTTTTTGGTTTTTTTTGCGAATTTACTTTTTGCTTCTTTCGTTTTAAATTGGATTTTACTTTTTTTATATAGGGTAATTGAATTTTACTTTTTGTTCCTTTTCTTCTTAATTGATTTTTTTTTTGGGGCAAATGTCCAAAAGGACACTTATTAGACTTAATTAGGCAAATAGGACACTAAGAAATCTTATTTGGTTATAAGGACACAAAATTAGTAAATAGACCAAACAACCCTTAATTAATAAATATTATAAAACAAAACACGCGCCGAAACTATATCAAGCAGCGTTCAAGAAAAAAAATACAAATACTACTATAAAGCAGTGTTGCAAGTTGTTTTGGGTTTTATTTTTTAATTTTTTTTTATTTTCTGGTAAAAGGTTTTTATTATTATTATTTTATTATTTATTTTTGATTCTAAATTTTTTTCCGATAACCACGCGATCGTTGACCATTAAGATACATTGACCACCACCGCGACGCACGACGATTGACCACCGTGGCGCCGACGACGCATTGAACACCGTGATACATTGACCACCGCGACGCACGCGGCGCATTGAACACCGTGATGCATTTACCACCACGCGCGCGCGCGCGTTGACCACCGTGATACATTGACCACCGCGATCGCAAAGAACCACCCGATATATTGACCACCGCGATGCATTGACCACCCCGATGCATTGACCACCGCGATGCAGTGACCACCACAATTCATTAACCTCCGCGATGCAGAGACACAACAATGCAGAGACATCACGATGAAGTGACACCGCGATGTAGAGACACCGCGATGAAGTGACACCGCGATCACGAGAGACAAAGACGGTGAAGTGACACCGCGATGTAGACACACCGCGATGAAGTGACACTTCGATGCAGAGACACCGCGATGCACAGACACCGCGATGTAGTGACCACCGCGATACAATGACCACCCCGATGCAGTGACCACCACAAATTCATTAACCATCACGATGTAAGACACCGCGATGCAGAGACATCACAATTCATTAACCACCGTTATGCAGAGACACCACGATGCAGAGACACCGTGATGAAGTGACACAACAATGAAGTGACACCGCGATGCAGAGACACCTCGATGAAGTGACACCGCAATGCACTGACAACCGTGATGCAGAGATGCCGCGATGCAATGACCATCGGGACCGTGATGAAGTGACACGGCGATGAAATGACACCGCGATGCAGAAACACCTCGATGAAGTGACACCGTGATGCATTGACAACCGTGATCGCGAGAGGCGCGCGATCGCGATGACCACCCCGATCGAGAGACGCCGCGATCAAGATGACCACCCCGATCTGAGAGGCAGACGCCGATGAAGTGACACCGCAAAGCATTGACCACTGCGATGCACTGGCCACCCCCGATGTAGAGACACCGTAATGCAGTGACCTTCCCCGATACAGAGACACCACGATGCAGTGACCACCCCCGATGCAGAGACACCGCTATGCAGTGACCACCCGCGATGTAGTGACCACCCCAGATGCAGAGACACCGCTATGCAGTGACCACCCCCGATGCAGAGACACCATGATGCATAGACGCCGCGATGCAGAGACATTGCAATGCATTCACCACCGCGATGCAGAGACCAACCCAATGCATTGACCACCTCCGATGTAGTGATCATCGCGATGCATTTATCACTGCGATGCAATGACCACCGCGATGCATTGACCACCCCGATGCAATGACTATCGCGATGCATTAACCACCGCGACGCAGTGACCACCACGATGCAGTGACATTTGATGAAGCAACACCGCGATGACATTTGATATTTTTCCGACTTAATTTCAGAAAATCGATTTATTTTCTTCATAAAATCGACTTCAAACGGCTATATTTTTTAATATAAAACTACGATCAACATAATTCTTTCACCAAATTCATATATTTTTAGTCCTTATTCTAATATCTCATTTTATGAAGTGACACCTTATGCAGTGACACTCAATGACACCAATATTTTACGAGCCGAGCCGAGCTATATTGAGCATTTAGCGAGTCGAGTTCGATCTTACCTTTTTACGGCTCGATCGAGCCCCAAATTTTTTAGCCGAGTCGAGATTGAGCCCTAGAGAGTATCGACTCGACTCGGCTCGAGTACACCCTTAATATTATGCAAAAGTTCAATGTGATCAAATAAATTGTAATGAATGAACCAAAATAAATGCAGGCTGATATACTAGTTTAGGTTACAAAGTATATTCCGCCAAACAAACAAAACTAATATACAGTCCAATGACCAGGTGATATACAATAAATACAAAGTGAGATCAGAACTGTTAAACAAATGTATGTATGTATGTGTATATATATATATATATATATATATATATATATACTATTACAGCACCAGTTCAACGTATCAAATGTTAAATTAACCACATGAGATTATCTATTATAAATGAAAAATACAACAAAGAACAATTCAAAGTTCAGATTACAATATTCTTTATAGACTTGATACAAGAACAGTTCAACAATCTGAAACCAATAGGTTTAGCAAAACTACAGCAGCAGAAAAACAAAGCTGAGTTCTAAAAACAAACTGAACTTATGAGTCAAGTCACAAGGATGATAATCAAGGTGAAACACCAAGATTATCAGGCCAGACTACAAAAATTCAGCTCCTAAAAACTAAACCTGAGCTATTACAAGTTGTTCACAAAACAGGTTCAGCAAGGCAATAACAAGGGCAACAAGGTTGCAGCTAGTTCAGGGGCAGTGACATCAACATTTTATGCAGTGACGTCAACAATCATATATGCAGTGACATCAACATTTTATGCAGTGACATCGGCAATCATATATGCAGGGACCAACATTTTATGCAATGTCATCGGTAATGGTGGGAATGAGTGCGTAAATTTCTAAACCCTATTAGTCATTGTAAGCTATGTATACAACCACAAAAAAGAAGGCTGTAGTCCGACCATTATTTGTTATTCACACAATCTCAGATCAAAGAATTTCAAAGAATCCATATTCCTAAAATTCAGAAAACCCAAGGTGGGAAAACCGAGTGCTAGGAAAAAGTACGGGCATGTACACAATGGAATAACCCAATCCAAACAAAAGAAACAAAGTAAGAAACCCCAAATTGATAGAACCTAGACAACTTAAGCTAAAACCATACAGCTTAAGGCAAAAAAACTATGAAATCCTCAACTATACCAACCAAAACCAGCTAAACTTCCAGTGACAACCTAACTCAAACCCAATGATATAAAAAAAGAGCAGCAAACAGAAAGCCTTCATTCAAAAATCCATAAGATCTCCAACAATCAAATTCCTTTATCCACACAAAATAGAGGGTCATCACAGCTCTTTTTGCACCTTTTTGAAAAGCTACCTGCATTTTTTGAGTTATCCCCTGCATATTTCAACAGCTTCTGGAGCAAATAAATTGATCAACTTAATTGAGAACCAAAAATAAAAGAAACTGCAAAATTAGACTTGTATTCCCACACCTTTGTAAAAAAATCCTGTCCCATTAGATTACTGGAAAAAAAAAAGAATACAAATGACAGCACATACTCCAAATATTTCGGTCTTTTTTATTCTCATCTTTCTGTAAGTATTTGTGCTACCCAACCCCTCCATTATCAAGGATCAAGTAACGAAGGTGTTCAACAATTTCGATACCAACGGCAACAGTAAAATTTTGATGTGATCTCGGTTTGATTCTGGAAAAGCTCGGTTTCAAACCTCGCCGGAATAATTGACGGGAATAACGACGGAGATCGACTCCGACTTCTATTTATCCGGTAGCGGAGGGAAGCGAGATTTAACGATCAAAAGCTTCACGATGATTTCAATTTGTACGATAGGAATGGGATTTTGGGGAGGGTAAATCGGAAAGTTAGACAAAATGTGTCCTTATAACCAATTATCTTTTAAGTGTGTCTAAGTGCCTAATTAAGTACTCAAACCAGTCCTTATAAACAAATACCCATTTTTTTTTTTGCTCCTTTTCTTCTAATTTGAAGCTCCTTTTCGTCTAGGCACTAAGCGCCCCCTCACCGACCTATTAGCGTCAAGCGTCTTTTTGTGAATTTACTTTTTTGCTCCTTTTCTTCTAAATTGAATTTACTTTTTGCTTCTTTTCGTCTAGGCTCTAGGCGCCCTCTCACCGACCTACTAGAGTCTAACGTATTTTAAAACATTGGCTATACACACTGCTTATTAGCTTCACTAAACACTTTTTGCTCCTTTTCTTCTAAATTGAATTCACTTTTTGCTCTTTTTCGTATAGGTGCTAGGCGCCCTACTAGCGTCCAACGTCTTTTAAAACAATGGCAAATTTACTTTTTTTCCCATGTTCTTCTAAATTGAATTTACTTTTTTGCTCATTTTCTTCTAAATTGAATTTACTTTTGGCTCCTTTTAGTGTAGGAGTTAGGTGCCCCTCATTGACCTACTAGTGTTGTTTTAGAACATAAGCCATAGACATTGCTTATTAGCTTCGCTAAGCCGTTGTGGCTTATATATAAATCATTTGTCTAAACATCATCACATGCGGGGATAGCTCAGTTGGGAGAGCGTCAGACTGAAGATCTGAAGGTCGCGTGTTCGATCCACGCTCACCGCATTATTTTACTTTTCGCTCCTTTATTTTCTCATCATCTTCTTTTAAATTTAACATGTGAATGTATTTATTTCTCTTCTAAATTTAACTCATTTTCTTCTAAATTTAACTTTACTTTTTGCTCCTTCTCTTCTAAATTTAACATGGGAATTTATTTTTTCCTCCTTTTCTTGCTCGTGAATTTACTTTTTCTCATTTTCTTCTAAATTTAACATGTGAATTTATTTGTTTTTCTTCTATTTAACATGGTGGGAATTTATTTTTCATCCTTTTCTTGCTAAGCAACATATAAATTTATCCATTACTCATCGGCATCATCTTCTTTTAAATTTAACATGTGAATGTATTTATTTCTCTTCTAAATTTAACTCATTTTCTTCTAAATTTAACTTTACTTTTTGCTCCTTCTCTTCTAAATTTAACATGGGAATTTATTTTTTCCTCCTTTTCTTGCTCGTGAATTTACTTTTTCTCATTTTCTTCTAAATTTAACATGTGAATTTATTTGTTTTTCTTCTATTTAACATGGTGGGAATTTATTTTTCATCCTTTTCTTGCTAAGCAACATATAAATTTATCCATTACTCATCGGCACTATGGACCAAGGGTAGTAGTGAAAAAAAAATTTCTAGAAGTAAATCAATTAAAGTACAAAAAAAAAAAGAAAAAAAAACAAAAAATAAAGGCCGAATTGAACACAAAGTTGCAAGAAGAAGAAGACTGAGATGCGTCAAAGAGTCCAATCCATAAATTTTAGAACGCGTATCATTAATGTTGAAATAAACATCTATAGAGATCATGTACAAATCAATGGCGGATCCAGGAATTTATTCTAGTGGTGTCATCGGAGTCTAAAACTACATCTTTTATCCAAAAAAAATGTCCAAATCAATGGCAGATCCAAGAATTTATTCTAGTGGTGTCATCAGAGTCTAAAACTACATCTTTTATCCAAAAAAATTTCCAGTGGGGTCACCAGAGTCTAAAACATCAATTTTTATCAACAAAACAACACTTTTTAACAACAAAATTACATAGTTTTAATACTAAATTTAAAAAAAAAAAAAAATCCAGTAGGGTCACGTGGATCCGCCACTGGTCCAAATTCTTAAACAATAAACAATTATGCAAAAGTATATTGTTAATTTGTTGTGAAAATAATACACTTTTGCACCATTAGGTCTCATATCTATCGATAAGGTCTAACACAATAAACAATCATGCAAAAGTATATTATTAATTTGTTGTGAAAATATTACACTTTTGTATTCATATCTATTAATAGAGTCTTACACAATAATCAATTAAATTGTAATTTGTTGTTAAACTAGCAATGTAGAGTAATCCTAAAAAAATTTCCCCCGGGAAAACATTCAAAAAACGTAGGAATAGAGGTAGTAAAAAAAAATGCTGGCAAATGTTACATTTGTAATTTTTATTTTTATTTTTTTGGTATATACATTTGTAAATGGAATCGTATCCATTGAAATATATCACCATTAACAAGAAAATCATCAAAAAAGAAAAGATCAACCATTGGGATTGCAACAAATCCATAATAACTTGGCAAAGTAAACATTATTTATTAGTCTTTCATGAAAAATAACAGACTTCAATTCTTCAGAAGAGAAAGATCATGAGAAAACAAGATAACCCAGACATAATAATTAAGAAAAAAAAATAAGGACTTTACAACTTACTGCCAACATTTATTTACATATTCCATCATAATCATCATCCATCATAATTTCCACTTTCAGCAGATTCCAAAGGTATTCTCCCCACTGTAGGTCATGTACAGAAAACCATCCTCATCTTTGTTTTCCTCATAAATTGCAGACATCATAGCAGCTGTTGCAACAACAATACAAAAAAACCCGACTTGTAAAAGCTTCATTCAATAATGTTTGTAGTATTGATTGATGATCATGGTGGAATGAATGGCTGATATATAGGTCACTCTCAAATCAATCATCAACGGGTTCGGTTTACAAGTGTATGTTATGATACAATGTAGAATGTGACTGTGCATCACCCCACCTCATTGATCAATGATATTCAAAAGTGTAGAGATTACAATATTACGACCCAATGCGACAAACACCTACGAAAAAGGAAAAAGGAAAAAGGGAACACGATAATGTGAAAGAGGGAGTTTTTCCTCACCAGTAGGGGGCAGGATATTCTTGACAAAGATAAATATGGCCTTCTCAGCACTGAGCTTAATTCTCTTTCGGACAACATAGACAAACTGCCCAACAGTCAAATCAGCAGGCACCAGGTACCTAAACCATAAAACATAACAAGGTCAAATCAGCAGGCACCAAGTATATACCTAACCATAAACATAACAAGGTCAAGCAAGTACAGCACCAGATTGTGCATTTTACTAAAAAGGGAGACACAACAATTGTGACGGCAAAGGTCGATCAAGAAACTATCTTGTGAATGGTATATATAATGTACATTTTGTCTCTAAGGATTGCCAACTACTTTTTCGAGAAGGGACAAGAAAAGGAGAAGGTGGAATCGGGGTTTGGGGTTCAGGGTTCGGGGTTCGGGTTTCGGAGAATGTTAGCAGCTTCAATCCAGTGCTAAACCTCATACGCATCAAAAGAGCACAAGTAAAAGAAGCATTAAGTGCACTTGCCATTAAAGACATTTACGAGTCAGGCACAAGCTAATAAGTAAAACACTGAAACGACTAGTGACAGCACAATGTAAGTCATTCGATGCTCTGTAGTTCAGAAATACAGGCAAACCAAAATAATTGTCTTTATAAACCATAAGCGCTACTCTTATATTCATAAAGACTACAAAAGAAACCTCTACACATAAAAATGTTTGCTGTAGAAATCTGTTTAGAAATCGGAGTTGCTAAAATGACTAAACTAAAAGGGTACCAACTTTTTCTTGTCAATGTCGGGTATATCGCTTCTTTCAGCCTTCTCAACAATAACCTACAAAACACAAAACAACAATACAAATGTAAGTTCAAAAATTGTAAATAAAACTAAGAAGCAGTTATAAGGCAAACCAAATGAGTAAAAGTTGAATCTTTACCGGAATTCTATCAGGATACTTCTCCCTGATCCGAGCAGCCTCTGCTTGTCGTCTTTCTACAACAGATCAACACAGCGAACTTAAATAATAATACCCAGAAAATTGACAATTCATAGTCTTTCACAAATAAAGTTAGAAAAACAATCGCCTTTTAAGGTTAGCACCCTGGGTTCTAACTAAATATCCATAAGTTTACATTAACACCTAAAAAAATTGTAAGATAATTGTATCCAAGAAAATCCATAAAACCACACTCGGGTCAGATTCTGCTTATGCCCTAAAAAATTAAATTTTTTTCCAAAGAAGGCTTAAACAGACAAGTATTTTTCTTTTTTAGGTGGGTATGCTAGCATATATAATAAAAAATCGGAAGTTCATCAAGATCTTTTACTGCTTTTTCAGTAGAACACTTTCGTCTAATTCAATTGCAAAAAAAAACAGAGTAAACGCCTCTATGTCCATTGATCTTTCGATCAATATCCCAAAAATACATAATTGTAAATATTTAGGATAGCATTAAAAAAAAAAAAAGATAAAACGAACAAGAAATCAATGAAAAAACAAGAAATCGTGTAGATCGGGAAATACCGAGTGGGTGTTCAAACTTGAAGGAGCTTTTAGCCATTGATGATGAATTCGAGTTTACTGCAGAATTTTAGAGAGAAGTGGAGAAAGAGATTAGGTTTACTTCAAGTTCAAGAGATGAAAGCAATCAGAGAAGAGACGCTATTTAAACCCGGGATGAGAAAGTTTCGGTATCACACGTCATCTTTTTTTTTTTTTAATATTTTTTTTTATATTTAATTTACATAAATAAGTTTTGACCCAAATTTGAATTTTAAACAAAATAAAAAGACGGGAAATACTTAGTTACCTTCTCACGGAGGTTGGATCAACACATCGTCCCGTGTCATCTCACATTAACATAGCAATGAATGCAGACAGAGAAGAAACGAACAGATTTAAGGTCGGACCTAAATCCCATGTGGGAGGTCGCTCAGCTAGCTTCCCAGTCCACCACATGTCGGTCAGGGCGCAGCAGAGCTCAGCTAGTGCAGCTCGGACCTCACAACCTAAGGGACTCGACGCAGGTCGGTCTGAGTATCCCTTAGACGGAGTAGCCCACGTGCACAATATGACAGATAAACATGGGAAGAATCCTCAGCCATAAAGGCGCTGATCTTATATTTAAATCACCGTGATTATCTCCTACAATCAATGAGATTAAATCGTAATTATCCATTCCTTATGGAACACGAAAGTAGAGTCCAGCAAGGATCCGGATCATGCATGCCTAGGGCATAAGCCCCCCATATAAACAATCCCTAAGGAACTACGAAGACTTGATTCCTGATTCATACACGGGATACGTCGGCAACTTGAGAAACATTATCTCAGGCTCAGTCTAAACATAATACAAACCACCCCCCGTTCCATCGTCTTTTATATTTCTAGATCGTGAATAAATCCCAGTGACAATTTATTCAAGATCCTAGTGACAAATCTATCATAGTGACAATTTATTTGTTACCAGACGAGATCCAAAATTGTCAGTTGGTGCTAGAAGGAGGGCCTCTACTGACAATTCTATTCAAGACACAGTATCAGCATCATACCACCCAAAACGCGCCAACAAAAAGCCTCTGAAGCCGCCCAGAACGGCCAAAACACTAACGATGGAGGAGCTACTACCTCCAACACTGGTGGCCAAACTCAAGAGCAAGAAGAAAGTGCCCTCAATTCTACCCAACAAGCGTTGGTAGATCAATTGGTGGCTATGGACCCAGCCACCCGACAAGCAATCCTCCAGGCTACCACACAGGACGAGGATATAGAAGAAGAACATGAAAAGGAGCAGGAAAATACACCTACTCCTGAACCCAAGCCAAGCAAGCAGGATGATCACTTATCTGCTACCAATCGGGGGAAGAAATTGATTGATCCCCGGGCATTGGACACAGCCCGGACAGAGCTGGACGTCATATTGGGAAAGAGATCTACTGATCTCTCCATTGTATCGCCATTTACAGAGCATAAAAGAATTACCCCAACCTGTGAGGTTCAAGGTGCCAAAGTTGGAGGCATATGATGGAACCAAGAATCCACGGGATCATCTTTTTCAATACCTGACTCACATGAACTTGGATTGTGCCCAAGATGAGATGAAGTGCAAGGCCTTCCCTGCGTTACTGATGGGCCGTGCTCGTGAATGGTTCAGCAAGATCCCGGCAAGGACGATCTCTAATTTTGAGATGTTGGGAAAGATGTTCATCAATGCCTTTATCACGTCTAAGCCGTTTCAGAGGAATTCTACGCACCCGCTCACTCTCAAGCAAAAGAAAGATGAGACGGTGCTACAGTATTTAAAACGTTTCGATGAGGAGTATATACAGGTCCGGGATGTAGATAAGCATATTTTGATCACGTCTTTCATAGCAGGCCTACGGGAAGGGAGGTTGTATGCCAATCTGAACAACAGACTTCCTAAATCCATGGAAGAACGCATGGAGATGGCATATAAGCACTGCCAAGGAGAAGAAGAAAACCAGCTAAAAAGAGAATCAGAGAAATGATAGTATAAGAAAGAGAAGACGGAAGAACATGCTGACAAGACAAGAAAACCGGCCTAGGACCGCATGACCACCCCGATCACAGATCGGTTGGGAAAGAAGAGAGCTTTGCAGGAGAGGGACTTTATCCCTTTGAACAGACCACAAGAGCAGGTTCTCGCAATTATGGAGAGAAAGGGCTTGGCCCGAACTTCACCACCTATGAGAGGTCTTGCAGAGAGAAGGGACCAGAGCAAATTTTGCACTTATCACAAAGATGTTGGTCATGATGTAAAAAGCTGCAGGGAACTCAAGAAGGACATCGACACAACAATAATGGAAGGGAAGTTGGATGAGGTCGTAGATCGATCTCAAATGCTGAGCCACGAGGTCGTCGAGATTTCAAGCGTAGAAACTATAATCAAGATCGGGGCTGGCAGGATGAACCCCATAGAAGAAGTGACTAATCTCCAAACGGGGATCGGCAGTTGGACAACCGTCTCATCAACACCATTGTGGGTGGCCCCAGTAATACGGGAAGTGAGCAACCAGGGTGACCGACCTGCAATTTTTTCTACAACATGTAGAAATTGGATGCCAGTTCGGAAAGTGACCTATGGTCCCAGGGACCCACTCCCTCTAGTTACAAACAACGAAGGCCTAGTCATAGAGGCCGTGGTGAATAAAAATTTGGTGAAGAGGATCTGCGTAGACACAAGAAGTGTTGTCAACATCCTCTACTACTCCGCCTTCCAGTCCATAGAGATAAAGGATTCAGAGATGATACCTGTTTCAGCACAGCTGTTCAGTTTTGCAGGTCCTCCAGTTCATCTTTTGGGGATGGTCTGACTTGCCACAACATTCGGAGAAGAACCCAGGGGTAGGACCCTTATGGTCAATTACGTGGTGGTAAAATCTTTTCCAGCCTACAACATTATCTTAGGAAGACCCGCATTGACGACCTCCGAGCTGTCATTTCTCCTTTAAAGGCACCACATTATTTTTACTTGGAGCACCACATCACTCTAAAAATTAGGTGAATACTAATGGCACCACACAATAATATTTTAAATGATGAATCTACTAATCACACCACACCTATTAAATTTCAAGTTTACTATATCTAGAATTTTTTACTATTTCCAGAATTTTTTTTATTACAATAGCAACCATAACCCATAAACAATTGCTTATTTTCCTTACCCCTCAACCTACATCTTCTCAGTCCTTCCACTGCCATTTCTCCGCCCTTCAACCACCCATATCACCATTTCCACCATCTCTTACCATAGAAAAAAAAAATCCACCATTCTCACTTAACTCATCCATTAAATTGAACATCCTACCTTAAATCATCGAGCAAACAAGGATAGACACCGTTACGTTTTGAATCCAAAAATAAAAGCTAGAAAAGTCACACCCCTCATAACAAAAAATAACTGTGCATGGTTGCAGCTTTAGAAAGGAGGAATTATCCATACTAGTATTGTCCCACCACCACTTTCAATTACCATAGATCCACCGTCCGTTCAATTCATCCATTTTTTCCTCTTAATTTCCAGCACCTCTATTTAGTCTTATTTTTTACTTTGAAAAAAAAAATCACTCCAGCTTGAAGGTGATGGTGACAGTAACGGGCGATGGGGTTGGGTAATGGTGGATGAAGATGGGTGAAAGGACGGCTGGGTGTGGTGTGGGAGGTGGCGGGGATGGAGGTGGTGGTAGGTGGCGGTACTGATGGGGTTGGTTGGACGGAGAAGGTGGTATAGCTAAAAGGAAATTTAGGGTAAGTTAGTATTATGTGTGTAGTTATATTGTTGGAGTGGAAGATTTTAACATGTGTGGTGATATAGGTAGAAATGATAAATGTTATTTCCACAATGGTGCATTGGGTATATTTAAAAATCAATGTGGTGCATTAGATAGAACAACATATGAATATGTGGTGTCTTTTAATTTGGGTGTATAAGTAGAATGGGTGTGGTGCCTTTAAAGGCACCCAAAGCCAAATTAAAGGGCTTGGATCCTCTATTGGATAGTATATCACGCCAGTTACTGTGATAAGGTGTGGGAGGGTAAAATAGGAAACTTTTTATCTCTTTTGATCTCTCTCTCTCTCAAAAAAAACTCAAGCTAAAAAACTTCTGTGCAACGCCGCCGCACCTCCGGCGTTTCACCGGAGGAGGCTTTTAGTTTCCTTGTAGTTTCTTCTCGTCTCCTTTTGTATTCTTCTTTCTGTTTGTCTCCTTTAAAGCTGATCTCCATGGCGTGGTCTTCTTTGCGCTCTCTCTCTCAAGCGTTGATTCGGATCGTCGACTCCGACGATTGAAGAGCTTCTTCTCCGGCGATTTGGATCTGATAGTGGTGGGCTACTCCTTGTGGTGGAAACAAGGCGGTGGTGGTGGTTTTGAAGGATGTTTTCGGTTTGTTTGTTTGAGCTTAGCCTTTTTTCTCCATGATCTAAGTGGTGCTTCTCATCACCAGATTCGGCCTTGTCTGAATGGTGGCGGATCTCGCCGGATTTAGCTCATTTCGGCTAGATCCACTTTCGTTTGGGCGTATCTCCTCTTTCTGGACAAGTTTTGGGTCTAATCTGGTGTTAGATGCCTGCTCCGGCTGATGGGGAGGGGCTTTCTTCATTGTAGTTTGTTATATTAATATTGTTCTAGTTTATTAGTTTTTTTTAGCATTGTAATTTGTGTTGGCCGGGTAATAGATTGCTTTTAAAGGATACTCGTGTCTGGACGTCCTTTACCTTTGGAGAATTTTTTCCCTTTTAGTTCAGCACCCTCTGCCAATCTATTACTTGGCTTCGTTGTGTTGTTGTAGTTTGTTGTAACATCCCGACTTTTCAGAAAGGGTAAAATAGTCATTGGGTGTAGTTACTACGACCTAATTATTATTTATCGTATTTATTTAATTAAAAAGGATTTAATATGAGATTAGTTATTATTTAAAATGGAATTTAATTAATAACTATAAAAGGAAATAATCCCCAAAATCTTTTATTTTCATCATGCGCATATTCTGACAAAAAAAATAGAAGAGGAACGGCGCACATATGAGAAGGACGCAGAAGAAAGCGAAAAAAAGGGAGAACGTAAATTTTAACCGTGTGGCCAATCCGTTCATCTGTTCAAGATGCCGCAGGAGAGAAAAGTGATCAGCGCAACGAGACGCAACTTTGCAAAATAACATCTCGTAATTTCGTAAGTTTTCAGTTTAGTCCTAGTTTTTGGTAACCGTTAAGTTTGATCTTCAGAATTCGTATCTTTTAATCCGTAGCTCTGTTTTTCAGCGATGAGTAGTCGAAACGATCGTCTTGAAGCGTAGATTAATCTAAAAATAGTTTCACAACAGCTAATCCAGGTAATCTACAGTTTTACAGACTTTTTCAGTTTCGGTTTTTGCAAAGAAAATAGGATTTTAGGGTTTCTTGTTGATCAAATAGGTTTTGGGGTTGAAGATCAACAGTTGTTGCAGTTGCTTGGTGTTTTTCTTTCATGGTGTTTTGCTTTGAGTTTTGCTGGAAATTAAGGAAAGATGCTCTTCCTAATGAGTAATTATAGTTTTATAATGATAGGTTGAGTTTTGGTGAGTTTTGGTGTTGTTTGGTGAAAGAATTCATGCAAAGTTGTAATTAATGAGTTGTGATATGTTTTAACATATTTGTGTTGAGTTTTAAATTTCTATTTTTTTATTCAATAACATTAATTAAACATAAACAAGCTTCGATTGAACTTCCGATTCGTTCAGTTAAAACACCGAATGTACTCTTAAAGGGAGTTGAAGTTCGGATCCGTCGGAAGGGCATGTAAGGGCTTGTGCTTTGATGAACTAGAGTTCATCAATGTCTGTGTATGTGCTAGGCCTTGTCCGTGTCTAGTGGTCTAAGTACGAGAGTAGGAGATGTGAAGGAGCTTATTTGAAAACACTTAGGTGGCTAGTAAATTCATAATAATAATTACATAAGTGTAGTAAAAGCTAAAACGTCACTTATTGTCGGTTAGGCACTGATTCAAATCGGCGATGTGATACGTTCATAAAAGGTGGACAACGCTACTGGCTCAAAAGGCTGAAGGGTAGTGGAGGAAATCCAACGAGCGTATATGCATACCGGGGAGATCCCAGGACTATCGGTGCTAATCACCGTAGTTGGCAAGTATATCTCGTGGTGGAATTTTCACCATGCATTGTGTCCTTGAGTAATGATGTAACCATGATAAGCTAAGCTAGAAACGTATAGTCACGACATGTTGATGGACATGAAGTGAACCTTAAATTGAGTCGGTCTCATAAAGATAATTTAATAATCATAATAATAACCTTCCGTTGTATAACTTAGTTATTCATTAGCTTCTCACTTTTACTAAGTACTTTGTACTTACCTCCTTTGCATTTTCTTTTGTATGCATTGTGGGGTGATAAGACGAGCAGGTTGTCCAAGTGTAGATGACGACTTTTGAAGACATTGAAGTCTTGGCAAAGCTTTTAGTTTATTTCTTTGTAAAGGTTGTACTAGACTAGTTGTATTTCTTTTCTTAGACTTGTTGTACTTCTACTTTTAAGACCTCGTACTGTGTAAGTCTTTGGGTTTTCGTCGTTGTAATTTAACTATCTATCTTTAGTATGATTAATTTCTATTCTTAGTAGTACATATGATTTTTATCCGAGTATTTTGGGCTTCCGTTTGCTTTTATTTGATACGACGACGTAGAGGCTTGCGTATAATATTAGATTTATTTAACGCTATACGTGCCGAACGTTCTCTTCCGGATAAGGGCTCGGTATCCGGGAGCGGGGCGTTACATTTGTAATGCGGCATTAGACTACGTTTTAGTCTAGCTTCGACTAGCTTTTGCTGTAAATCTGCTTTTGTTAATAAAAACTTTCGTTTCTTGAGGAAAAACAGAGGAAACTTTTTATCTGAAATTAAACATAAAAAACAAAGTGTTTTCAAAGCATCACGGCAATCATCACAATAAGTTCCACAGGAGGGGATCCGAAATCCAAATTAAATTGCATGTGGAAAATTAACTATTACAATCTTCTGTTGCAACGTCAGTGTTCAATTAATCTTGAGTCATGTTTTTGTATAAGTGATGTATTTATGATGAAATTGTAGACTAATATTATTGTATTGCATCATGCTACAACGCTTAAGTGATATGTTTTGTTTGGAATTTATAATTTTTTTCACTAAAACGAAATTACCATATGAATTGGTTATTTATGACCCACACTGCATTTGGTAGGACTCGAAAGTTGAACCTAGGACCTTATGGTCTTGGGTAATATCTCGATTCATTGAGAGTTGACAACTAAATAAATTCGGATTACACAGTTTGAATCCAGTTTAGAAACAGATGATGCAGATCAGCCACACGGCTTCACTCTGTTGGGAAAAAATAATAATCAGAATAAGAATATACCGTGCCCTTGAGTAGTTGAGGAAATGTCATGGTGCATATTCACTGTGCAAAGTGTCATTGGATCATAGTGTAACAAATGTCTTTGCTTGTTGTGTCTACTAGTAAGACTAGCAGAGGGGAATGAGTTACTTGAACATATGTGCTATTAATGACAATCTTTGTGTTGATACATGTTGTGATTTTGTGCTTCTAATCTTTACTAAGTACTCTTGTACTTACCTCTTTAATTATTGTTTTCCCCACCCGAGAAGGTGGTATGGTGTAGGTTATGTTCGAGATCGACAAAGAGTGATTCCTGAGGTTACCCCTATTGAACCTCATCTTTCTTTTATTTCTCCTTTCATTATTGGTGTAGAATCTTCCTTACTGTGGTATGTTCAAGATGTAATTAAAAGTATTAGTATCAGTAGAATGGTATTTCGGTCACCGTGTAATAGTCTCTGGGTTGCTGTTTTAGTTGCAGATTGTGTTGCTTTTTGATCGTTTGTAGTAGTCTTTTAACTTCCCAAGTCTATTTTTTCATTTCTCACTTTGTACTCTGATGTTGATGATGTCAGACTTACGTATATAATCGATTAAATCTAATTATATACTTGTTGGACGTCTTTTTCCAGTTAAAGACTCGGTATTTAGAACAAGGCTTCACATGCTCTGAATGAAATTTTGTTAAAAATTGGTATAAATGTATTTTTATACTACATTTTGCCATTTGTGATGATATTTGTGAGTAAGAAAGAAATATGCATAAGCTTGGTGTTTTTTAGTTGTTAAATTAAATTATTTTGTTAACGTTAAGTCAATTTGGTAAATGTATCTTTATCATCACTCTTTCAAATTAATGATATTAATCTTGAATTGTTTGCACATTTCTATTTTATGCAGGCAACATGGAGGTCTTTCAAGCTTTAGGCCACCTCTCTTTGATGGAAACTACTATGATCAATGGAAAACAACCATGAGACTATATATACCTCGAGTCTGTGGACATTGATTTATGGTATGTCATTGAAGATGGTCCCTTTGAGCCTAAAAAGACTCGTTTGGTTGACACTGTCCCCATTGAAATAGAAGTTATCAGGTCTGAATGAGACAAGAAGAAATTGTTTTTAAACTCTAAGGCAATGTCTATCCTCTTTAATGCACTAAATAGAAACGAGGCAAAGATATGTTGCTGCATGTAAATCTGACAAAGCTATATTAGATAAATTGGAGATGAAACATGAAGGAACTAGCCAAGTAAAAGAATGCAAAATAAACTTATGGGAAATTAGGGATAATGACATAATCTGTAATATTTTTAAGAAACATGTAATTCACATATTTTATATAGGAAGAAGGACAACTGCATAATTTTTATAGCGAGAAGACAAACGATGAATCCCGAAAATCGGTGAATCTCCCATGAATCCCGAAATCGGTGAATTTCGACGGTGAATCCAAAAATCGGTGAATTTTGACAATGAATTTTGAAAATTAGTGAATTTTAAACGATTAATTCGGCGAAATGATTTAAACAATTAATTTAACGAGTGAATAAATAGTTTTGTCTTTTATGCAAAAGTTTCAAAAGATCGTCCTTCTATTCATTTGATGAAATATTTATGTCATTTTCTCATTCCCCCATAAACTTATTATCGCACTCATATGAAATGTTTAAAAATCTACCTAACTTGAGTCATTATATCTCGTAAAACAAAACCACAAGAATACCACGTCTAAACCCGAAAACAAAAATGGTCGTAATGACCCATAAATCCTATAAAAATATATTAACTTTGTATTTTCCATAATATTTACTGTTTACTAGATCTAAGTGACCTAATGCAAATCGAGTCACGGGTAGATACAAAATTACCATTAAAAGCACAAGGAGTTGATAACATGCTATTTAGTACCTTAAACTACACCTTTATTTACTCCCAATTATGCTCAAGAGAAGATCAATAGTCTTAATATTATGTGAAATACATGTTAATTTCATAGTGAGTGTTCTCTAGATGATTATTCTGCATTTGCATAATTTCCCCGTAGATTTTGTACTGTTTGGCTTTGTTCTCGTGCTTTATAGGAGTACCTTACTTCGGAGCAGCTAAGACATGGATCTGGGCTAAAGGAAGTCATGGGGCCGAGTTGCAAGAGTCGACAAAGAGATCTGTCAAGAAAAGGAGCTGAAGACGGGCTCGATATACCGAGGCCCACCACCGACTTACCGAGAACTTGGAGGACACGAAACTGGCTCTACAACGTTTACTATGTCAAGAATATTACGCCTCTTGATAGATAACAACTTACTTGTGATACTTTGATTGTATCTCTAAAACAAAACAAAAAACTGCTCCAGACATACACCAAGTCTCAAACCAGACTTGCAGCAAAGCTATAAGCAGGCAATGCACACAGTTGACAATCTGTCACTTATTTCTAAAATAGAACTCAAAGATGAAGATTGAAAGCCCAATTTTGGAGTTCAGAGAAGAGGTAAAAATGCATTAGATCTGAAAGTTGTTGGAGTAGCTTTCTTTATTCTTGAATAAGCACCTTTCATAGGCAGATGACAACAATAATACCAAATTGGAAGTAGCCATTGTGTTAATAAAGTTGATCATAATATTGTAAGTGATACAGTTCAGTTGATAGTTGTACATGTTGTATTATACTGATACAACACATATAATGAGGGGAATATGATCAGTAATTAAGGGGATACAGTTTTAATGGCAGAAAAGTGTATAGAATACATAGATTAGTCCCTAAGGCATCTAAGCAAGTAGAATTCAAACCAAATGCCAATTACACCTCATTCTAAGTTGTGTTATTGAAAATCAATACTCAACAACTAAGTTCAACTTTGATGGTGTTATTTGGACAATGACGATGGCTGGTGTATGATGAAGATGGTATAGCTATCATTACACGTGTATTTATATGGTCACATAGAAAGTTAGCTAATGGATAAAACCGTAAAAGATAAAATAAAGTAACAATCAATTCAACCGATTTATGGTATTAATCCTTTACTCATTCCGTTATATTTTATTTGTCCACGTTTTTTTCCCCCCAAAATAAGTGTAATGGTAAAAAAAAACATCGAATGCCCTTTCTTTTTTACATTATTTAAAATATATAAAACGTGTATAGCATTAAATGGTCCAACCACTACTTAAATGACATAAATATAAAAATATTAGATCATTTAATGATATTCAAAGTACTCCATCCGTTTTTTTAAACTGTCGGAGAGAGAAGAACCAAACAGATTAAGAAAGTGATTAACGTGTCTCAAATATAGTGTAAAATAACAAAATTACCCTTCATTCCTTGTGCATGTAAAATTGATCAAAATTTGGGTTATTGAAATAAAGTATAAAAGAGGAAAAAATAATAAATCCTAAATTGGTAATGTAAAATGACAGATAAATAAAAACAAAACAAATTCTGAAAAATGGCAGTTAAAAAAAACGGTGAGAGTATTAACTATACATACACGCACGCACGCACGTGCACATATACATACATACTGTCCGATGGAGTGATATATATATATTCTTGGGGGATTTGGGGGAGAATGACGAAAATATTTCATCAATTAGGGAATATGACAACTTTTCAAAACTTTTACATAAAAGACAAAATAATATTTTTTATTTTAAATTATGGCGCCATTTCTTACCCAAAATAACAACACGTTTTCTCTCACATCCATCTTTTTTTAAACACTTATATCTCTCAATCTAGAACTCTAAATTTGAAAATTCTTCCACCATTTTTTTTCATGCTTTTTATTTTGAGACCACATTCACCATATTCCGATGTAATTTACGAATATCCGCTGTCGCCCACATCTATCTTTTTTAAACACTTATATCTCTCAATCTAGAACTCCAAATTTGAAAATTCTTTCACCAATTTTTTATTTATTTTTTCACGCTCTTTATTTTGAAACCACATTCACCATATTCCGATGTAATTTCCGAAAATCCGCTGTCGAAATTCACTATTATTCGAAATTCACTGCTATAAGGGATTCACTGTCGAGATTAATCAAGTGAATTCCGATAGTGAATGATCTCACAAAAAATGATGTAATGATATCGAACTAAGTTACAAAACGAAGAGCATGAAAAAAATAAAAAATTCAGTGAAATTTTCATCGTTTTTGGAATCTAGATAAAAAATTATGAGTGTTTGAAAATTAAGGAAAAAAAAAAAAAAAAAAAAAAAAAAAGGGTTGAAGTAGGCGAATGTACAGCAACGTCAATTTTTTATTTTTTTTGTCTTTTAGGCTATAAAAATTATATAAGTTGTTATTTTCTCTATAAAAAAAATATTTGGATATCATGTTACTTAAGAATATTGCAAAATGTGTCCTGTTACCTAATTTTCTTTGTTATCTTCTTTTCCCCATTACATCAGTGGCCAGAGTACCCCAACGAACAATGATCATCTCAAGTACTTAAGGGTCAGGTACATTTGGTTTTATATATTATCACCAAAACTGACGTAGTTTTGAAAAGGGAAATCTACGGTTAGATCATTTTTATATTTTGAATATGTGGTTAGATTACTTCGACTTGAGAGAATACTTCCTCAAATACTTGAGCGGATCCTGATTCTTACCCCAACCCCCTCTCTTAAAAAAAAAACCTTTGGATCCCTTGTATTAACAATGAAAAATGGTTTGTTCTAAAAAAAAATTAACAATTGACACACACACTTATACATTAATATCATAAATAAGCCAAATGTCACTTAGGTTCTATATCTGTCCTTTCATCTGGTGCGACAAAAAGAGGATCAAATCTGCTAAAGAACCTATATGCTGAAACCATAGCTATCAGACATAAACAACATAAGGATATAACATGCAAGGCCATAGCCACCTTCAATCTGTTGCAAAAAGTAGCATAAATGTTACAAGCTTCACTCCAAGTGACTTTTTGGTCACCCTTAAATGCCAAGTATATAATTTCCACAAGTGATGCCGCTGATGTGATCATCAAGTATGCCATCATCTGCAAATGTTCATATGATCAAGAAATTAACACGTTCTTCAAGAAAACATTAACCTTTGTGTGACGAATTAATTGGCATATTCAAGTATATAGGCGATTAGTACCTGATCAGAAACAAAAAAGATCCTTAAAGTGTAAGACGTTAAACATCTGATCCACAAGCAAACTGCAGCCAAACAACCATACCCTATACCAATGGCGTTGATGCATACCATGTACCTGCAGATCGAGCACGTGCACTGGAAATGATCGGGATTGCATAATTACATAGATAAGAGCATTTGCATCAGATACGTACGTACGTACAATCTTAACAGATTCTTTATTTTACAGATTTAAACACGTGTTCCTTTGTTCAATGCACCTACGTACTGGAGTACTGTTGTTTACTTGTTTTCTTATCCAAAAAGCATGCAAAGATATTATTTCAAGAAGTTAAAAAAGTTGGAAGTTTTCTTACTTGAGTCCCATGAGATTACTGAAAACCAGCTTCCCAGAAATGCTATCATCCTGCTGATTTGTCACCACTAACCAAATGTCTGCTATGTTCAAAAATATGATAATAAACCTCAGGAAAATGTCTGCAATCCTAAGGCTTAAAGGAGTCTCATCAATTATTCCCATTTTTACAGAGAAATAATGATATTTAAACCAAATTATAAAAAAAAAAAGGGTTCAAAGAATGAAATTAGATAAAGTCTATATATTTTTATATGCTACAATCTAAGTATGATGAAATGATATAGCTTGTCAATCATAAAAGGAAAGAAATGAATAAAGCTGTAGTCTAAAATCAAAGGCAAAAGAGTAGTACTATGACATACACAGAAAAATATGAAAATGCCCGTGAGTTTGCTTCCAACTGTATACAGTTCCACTTTTGGAAATTTTACTTTTTCCACGGATCCAAAACTCTTGAGATTGTGATTTGTACATTAGGGATAATTACACTTTGGTCCTCTGTTTTTCTTTATGTTCTCAAAACTAGACCCGATCTTTCATATCGACATTTTGGTCTCCTAACTATGTTTTTTTATTTTAAATCTTGTAGGACACTAAACGGATGCATAGTGTCTCACGTGTATAATGTAATATATCCCACTGTACATGTGTGCACGTGTTACATTATCTTTGGTCGAGAAATAATTAAAATACGAGGTTTTTTATCTGTATTTTTTTATTGTCTAAAAGATGACCTGACGATGCTAAGAATTGAACCTACCTAGGTCGCACCTCTTTAGTGGCTCAACATTAAGTATGGAAAGAACGGTGCTTGGTGTTCCAGTGGCCGGACTAGAATAGCCCGACTACTCGCCCCATCCCCTTTCAGGTCGACCATTGCTCGGGACCAACTTCCAATAGTAGTACATCCGGGTTCAGTCCCGACCTCTAAAGGTCGGTCAACACTTGTACTCTATTCTACCCATGATCGATCTTGTCGGTCATGGTTAGGTCCCTCTCAGACCTACCATTCTATTTACGTGTGTCCGAGCTGATTCCAGCTCGGCTACTCTCCTCTTCGGGTCGGCTCAAGCGTAGGAGGTTTCAACCAGTCTAGCCCTGGTCATCTAAGTCGGCCAGAGTCAACTCTTAATCATATTTCCCATGTGCGTGATAAACTGATACTTATGGAAAGAATCCCGAGTCATTAAGACTCCCATCTTTATCACTTAATACAAATATTTGAATACTATAATTATCTCATAGAATGAAGGAGATTAGGTAATCATAATCCATTTCCTTAGGGAACACGCCAATCAGTGTCCATCACAGACACGCCACACGCTAACTCTAGGGCACAAGCCCCTCTATATAAACAATCCCTAAGGAACTACGGAGACTTGATTCCAATCTCAGCATTGGGTACGTAAGCAGCTTGATCACTATCAAGTGCAGTCTAAAACATCCCAAATCACCCCCTCTTCTTTCATAGTTTTAGAGCATCCGTAGGTTATCATCAAGAGAAAAAACCCTAAAAGTTCAACCTGACGATTTTTGGATCGTCAATTGGCGCTAGAAGGAGGGTCTCTAATTTGATAATCTCAGGAAAAGCTCTAGGGTCAACATGGTAACTACACGACAACAAGCCGCCAATGGCAACAACTGTTAGAAAATCTACGCGGGAACGCAGCGGAATTCAAAATTTTGATTTCCTTTTACCCAAGATCGACTTCGTTTAAGCAATAAACAAATAAGCTAAAGACGGTGGTTACCTTGCTTGATCTAAAAGATCGACACTTTGACTGTCTTAAGGAGAGTAGTTGTGCACGGAGCCGCCCAAGCGTTCGGTCTCTACCGTGATCCACACGAACACCTCACCGGAATCCCATCATGGATTGCTACCAGAAAAACTCGTCTGCAAGACCGACTTTTTCTCTCTCTAGGAAGCTCTCTATTTTTCACAAGAACTATTACTTTTTGGAATTGTGATGTATAAAAGAGCTAGTCAAGCCCTCATATTTATAGGGTATGGTGCGCCCCTCATAGTTCCCAATCGGATTGGGATTAACTTCCTAGTAGATTGGGGAGAAAGAAAATCTTTTCCTAATAAAATATGGAAAGTATCTTTTATTGATTTATCTCATTTAATTTAACATCCTATATTAAATATTTCAAATATATTGTCAATATCTTATATTGACTATATATATCTTATTACCACAAATCTATTTTTCCAAGATTAATTAATATCTAATATTAATATTATGGTAATTTTATTAATTAAATTGCACAATTCAAATGTATCTAATACATTCAAATAGGCGTCCTTTTCCCCACTAATTTGGGAATTGAGATTTTCTTTAATTAATATAATACTATGATTTATTAATTTGCAAAATACATGTATATATATATATATATATATATATATATATATATATATATATATATATATATATATATATATATAAGGAAAGAACAAGAGACAAAAAAATTAATAAATTAGTGCGGAAGGACAAAAGTAACATTTTCATGATTATAAAGAGACAAAAATCACAATTGTTACTTTAAAATTGTTACTTCACGTGTTAATGTTCTTTGTGTTTACAATTATTCTTTCATATTTACTCTATTCCACATTTGTTACTTCATATTTGTTCTTACATAATTATTACTTTTGTCCTTATTAAATTACAGCTTTTCTTCTATCCCGATTTTTGATAATTTTGTCATTCTGGACAAATATATATATATATATATATATATATATATATATATATATATATATATATATATATATATATATATATATATATATATATTTTGAAACATATACATCATATGTATATTTAATAAATCAACATAATTAATATCTTGTATTATATTTATTCATAATAAACAAATACCACCATATTAATTTACCACTATAACCTTTATAGTACGAGATAAATTCTTTCCTTATTTACTATAACCGCATTTTAATCCGGCTAGATGTTCATATGTGTGTGACCCGATTGGCTTCTGAATATGTTGGCCATAGACACAAAGTGCAAATTACGAAAACGCCCTTCATGCCTAACGATCACGGGATAGCGTCTAGCAACACACCGTGACCCCCCAATCATCGGAAGAGTCAAATGCAATGACTCCTACCTTTCATGTGAAACAGTTACCGTGTAACTTACAATCCTATCGTTGTCCATACGGTCATTAGTCGAGTGTCAAACATCAACGACCGTATCTTATAATCTGGATATCATGCTCTCTCGAATTAACTCATTTAATTCCACTTTGCAAAGATTCACGAGAGTAAGACATTCTTATAAGAATGTCATTTCGGATATTCACCCTACTGATAGGGTACGCGATTTCCAGATGACCAAACATGTATACTCCGCATGCTTCAGTATCACACCCAATCACTACCATATGATCGCCCCGTGGCTAGGGGAAACCTCAATAGTGTCAAAGCATGACAATCCACACCGTGATGCCATGAAGACTCCGGTCCTAAGGATAATTACACAACCGCCACTAGTGTGACACTTAACCGTGTAAGTGGGTCAGTCTAACGTACGCATTCTCTAATACACGTCCACGTACAATCCAAGTGTCTTTACACTTCGATAGACGAGATCTATCCCTAGCCTTAAAGACAGAAGGCATCTAATACGTGCTAGCCTGTTCATACTATCAATGCCCTGTTTAATAGTACAATACATCAGCCTAGAGACATTTAAGTATCAAACTTATTAAAGTGATTAGAGATCTCATCAACCATAATCGCCTATCATGGTTTCTCTATCACAGTTTAACACTAAGGACGTTATCATATAACAATTCATAATTGGTTCTTTAAAAGTACATATATATGACAACAGAAAGCCATTTTGTATATGTATAAACATAAAGAAATAGTAGAAATGATCCGACACGGTCGGATCCAGTCCAACCCGATTGGGTTTAGGACACTATTTCAACAATCTCTCACAAACAATGCAGCTAAATCAGATGTCAACAACCAGAACCAGTAGCATGAACCAGTCTCTCTCGATACAACTCACCAAGAGTTGGTACATCAACTCACGACTTTGGATGACACAACAAAAGAAGCCGTTCTTAACGCCGTCTTGGTGGAAGAGGACGAAGATGACGAAGAGTGAGAGAGTTTAGAAGAAGACCTCCTCTTGGCGGCTTCGCTTTGATCGAGGATCGACCAGCGGAGGTTCATATAGGGAAAATTCCCAGGATCAAGAGCTAGAGGATGAAGATGACCCTAATGACGGGTCATGGAATCAAACGACTTCGCCACCAAGGCGTAGATGAAACAGAAAAGACGATCGATCCTCATCTTCCAATCCGAGAAAGCAGCTGGTTGTACCACATGCAATGGAGGCAGCTCGTGCCGAGCTGGACGCTATGGTCAGAAAGAGATCTGTGCTCCTGGCTCTCGAATCGCTTTTTTCAGAATAGATTGACAACTACCCCTGACCGACAAGGTTCAAGATCCTAAAGTTAGAGCCCTATGACGGGACCAAGGACCCTCAGGACCATTTGTTCCAGTACCTTACGCACATGAATCTCGACTGTGCTCGCGAGGAGGTGAAGACAAGGCGTTTCCAGCGTTGCTTACGGGCCGAGCCCGTGAGTGATTTAAGAAGATACCACCTAGAACCATTTACAAATTTGACACTTTAGGAAAAATGTTCCTCAACGCCATTATCACGGAAAAGCAGTTTCAGAAGAATGCTACCCACTTGTTCTCTCTCAAGCAGAAGAAAGACGAAACCGCGCTACAGTATCTTAAGCGGTTCAGCGAGGAAGACGCCGACGACCACGTTCGGATCATGTCCTTTGTGGCAGGACTACGTGAAGGTAGGCTGTATGCTAAGTTGAGCAGCAAGCTCCCTACGTCTATGGAGGAGTGCATGGAGATGGCGTTTAAACATTGTCAAGGAGAAGAGGCTAACCGGCTGAAGCGAGAACTGGAAAAGTCAGAGTCCAGGAAAGATAAGGTCGATGATACTGACAAGAGAAGGAGGTCAACTGGAGATCGAGTGATCGGATCATCGGGCGGACGACCCGAGAGGAAAAGTGCCCTACAGCCGCTAGACTTCCCAGTGTTAAATAGGCCTCGTGAACAACTGCTCGCCATCATGGAGCGAAAAGGGCTAGCAAAAACCCTTACACCGCTACGAATCCCCCCAGAAAGAAGGGATTAGGGAAATTTTTGCATGTATCATCAAGACACTGGGCACGATCTGGATGACTGTGGAAATTTTCATAGAGATGTGGATGCAGCAATTGCAGAAGGAAAGTTGGATGAAGTCATGGAGCGACTCCGGTATGGCGAACGTCGAGGACGACAGGACTACCCTCAGAGGAACTATAATCAGGATCGTAGTCGACAGGGAGACCCTCAGCGAAGAAGGGATCGGTCTCCAGATAAGGAGCAGCAGATGGACAATCGGCCGATCAACACCATCAACACTATTGTGGGAGGCCCTGGCAGTGCTTTCAAGGTCGGCAGCCTATACACCCAATCAGGAGGTGTCCAGACAAGCGAGATGAAGTCGATTCCTTTTCGTGAAGTAAGCTATGGACTGGGACCCACTCCCCTAGTCCCGAACAATGAAGGATTGGTTATCAAAGTCGTGGTGAATAAGAACCTGGTGAAGAGAGTTTGTGTCGACACGGGCAGTGCCGTGAACATCCTATACATTGGAGCTTTTCAGGCTATGAATCTCAAAGAGTCCGAACTGATTCCTCTTTCCGCACCCCTGATTCGGATTTTGCTGGTCCACCTGTTCATCCCCTGAGGATGGTTTGGCTCGCGACAACGGTCGGAAAGGAATCAACAAGGAGGAACCTCATGGTCAATTATGTCGTGGTCAAGTCATAAGCAGCATACAACATCATCCTTGGAAGGCCAGACCTGATTGACCTTCGGGCCGTAATCTCCCAAGCTCACATCAGTCTGAAGTTCCCGACCGCCCGCAGCTCGGTTGAGATTAAAAGAGATCTGGAGGTCGCTCGAAGTTGCTATGTGGCCACTATCAAGGACAAAGGAATCGTTCTGGCTTGATCAATTCGGCAAGTTTTTATCATTACTGCTTTCTCGAACTGCCTTTTATTTATGCACTTTGGCTATTTTTGTCTGTTTTTAATATCTGCCTTGGATCATTTGTTTTATTTCTGCACTTTGGTCTCGTCCTTTTTGATATCGGTTCTGGATATTCCTATTTTCATTGAATAAATCTTGCTTTGCGTCCATATGCTTGCTTTTTATGCTTTACTGTATAAATCACCAAGAGTCCGTACACCCCACGTTAAAAATTAGCTCAAGACATCAGTCCGACCTGGCCTTGTTCATCGTGCTTTTAAACGAGAAGTCAGCACTAGCCTGACCCTGCTCGTTCTTAAAACTTCATGCGAGGCGTCAGTCCAACCTGGCCCTGCTCACCGTGCTTTTAAACGAGAAGTCAGCACTAGCTTGGCCCTGCTCGTCCTTAAAACTTCACGCGAGACATCAGTCCAACATGGCCCTGCTTTTAAACGAGAAGTCAGCATTAGCCTGGCCCTGCTCGTCTTTAAAACTTCACGCGAGACGTCAGTCCGACCTGGCCCTGGTCATGTTTCTTAAAAATGAGAAGTCGGCACTAGCCTGGCCCTGCTCGTCCTCAAAACTTCACGTGAGAGGTCAATCTACACAGTCAAGTTTAATTTGTCTAGCCTTACTCAGTTGGTCCTAAGGTCAGTTTAACTTAGCCCTGTTTGTTGTAAGCTAATTAAGGCTAACCTGACTTGTGTAGATTCAGTACCTAATTTGTAGTTATCCGAGCTCACGAGTAGAGCTCGGCTTCATATATAAACATAACTGTGCAATTTGAAATTCAAAGCTGCATACCGGACGACACGCCCCTTAAAGAACTTTACTAAACTTGATACAATTAAATCCGGCGTCGAGCTCGGCGAGATATCTTGATCTAAAACAAGTATGCCATCCACCAATCCTAAGTAGTACATGGAATACTGGAGGGCATGCCCAATCCAACAATGACAAACAATAACAAACATATCAACGGTAAATAAGTAACATATAACTCAAAACAAATAAAGCAACTTTCAACTGCTCGCCCTTAAAACTTTACGTGATTAGTTAGGCCAATCCTGCCCTACTCGCCATAATGTTATTCGTCTAGGCTAACTATTTATATTAAAGGCGATCAGACTTAGTCCTGCTCGTCGTAAGACTAAAGCTAAACTGACTCGTGAGTTCAGGGCCTAGCGAATAGTTTCTCGAACTCACGAGTAGAGTTCAGTAACTAACTTAGGTCTGTGCGGTCCGAAGCCCCACGGCAGGCTCAACAACACACATAAACAAGTATGCCATCTAAAATATAAGACTAATAAATGACATACTAGGGGGCACACTCTTCGGTAATACTTCCCGGACAATATAACAAAAACAAAACAAAACAAAACTTAACAAAGTCCAACACACAAGAACACAAGACTAACAAAGTAACTTCCTTAATAAAATCATAGTACAAAATTGTTCAAATAAATAAACTCCTAAAACTTTAAGAGTCCGGAGTAGGACTCTTCTGAGGCTCTGACGAAGGGGCGGACCAGGAGCACCAACCGGCTGGACAACATACTTGGAAACAATGTCCACCCCAGCCTTAAAGTCTTGGACATGCTCGGTGTAGATTGCACTCATTCCCTATTTATAATAAACCTTCTTAGAAAGGTCATCCAATACAAGGGAAGAGTATTGGATCATCGCCTCGTCCACTCCCTGGATATACCCATGGTTAAGGACTAGGATCAGCAACACCTTCAAGGCCTCGGAAAACTCTACTGAAGCCTTGTACTATTGAATGGCCTCGGCACACCGAACCAGAATCACAGCTTCCAGATCGGCTACCCTCGCTTGGAGGTCGGCAACCTCCTCCTTTTTCATCTTCCTCTCCTCAGCAAGATCACTCGCCAAGGAGTTCAGCTCTTCCTCCAGAGCTAAGAGTTGAGCTTGCAGGGCCTTCACTTCTGCGTCCCTAAGCTTAGCGGCCGCCTTGAGCTCTTCCCGTGTCTGCCTCAGGTCGGCAATCTTATTCTTTTAGGCAGCTAGGTCTGCAGCGGCCTTGCCCAACCTCTTGAAAACCTCATATCCAATCGTGCCACCCTGAATAAATAGAGAGAAAAAATTAGGATTACAAGTAGCTAAGTTCTAAAACAAAAATGGAGTAAGAACGGAACGCTTATCAGCTCCACAGTCTTGCAGCCAATGATCGTCAACTCCTCGTTAGACATGTTGGCAACCCGCTGTTGCTCGGAAGCAGCTTCCTCCTAAGTCATCTCGGAAGCCTTAGACTTGCCTCTCTTCAGGGGATGACCATCGTGTGGGGTCGGCCTCGGCCGTCCTTTCTTCCTAGTGTCAGGCTTCTCTCCGCCACCTCCTCAGCATCTTTCGGGTCGACCTGCTCCTGAGGGGGAGCAGCAGATAAAGTACCCGCCTCTTCCACTGCAGGATCCTCCGTGGGAATAATCCGAACGGCTGGCGTCAGCACGGGCGGACGAACCACCACTTCTCTCTTTGCTCCGGCTAGCAGGTCAGCAAAGTCGGCCACTGTAAATATAAACAAAGTGTTAGTCGGACAAAGGCAAAAATACAACAGCAAAGCTAAGTTATAAAGGAAAAGATCCTACAGGACTACAATTCGGCCTTGGTAAACTCAACGTAGGGGTCGGGCCCCGCATCTTCCAGATGAGCAGCTGCGATTAGATCGTCATACAGATTCTTCCACTCAATGGAGTGTCCTGATTCCTGAATCTTCTCCATCCACGTGTCCGGTAACTTAAGACGATCATCTTTGTCCAAATCAGCCATGTTTAACACGCTTAGCTCGGATGATCCTCGTGACGCACATAGAAGAATCTCTCATTCCATCTTTTGAAAGAATCCTTTCCAGAGGCGATATGGGGATATCGGAAGACTTGCCTGCGGCCTGGAAAAGTATTACCGCGAGGTGGTCCTTTACCCATCTGTTGTGGTAGAAGTACTAAACTTTTTACGCCAAACTTTATGTTTAACAACTTTGCACCAAATAGCAAATCCAATAATGGCCATGATGCCATTGGGTGCTATCTGGGAAATCCCGAGCCCATAATACCGGAGTACGGCAAGGAGCGCCGGGCAAAAAGGTAGCCTTAAGCCCACCTCAAAATACTCCTGGTGAACCGTACATAAACCCTCCGACGGGTCCGGAGCAAATAAATCACGGCTCAAGGCGACTTCAGAGGAAATCTTGCCTTATCAATCCCATCTTTTCACATATCTCGTCTAGGTCTTCTTGATTTAGGATAGACCCAACGTCTCTACTATTTGCAATAGCCATCTCGGAGAAATCGAACTTAGGGTTCCGGCGAAAATAAGATTTATATCTAGGGACAAAGAAAATCAAGCTACAAAGCTAAGTTATGAGAAGAAAAGTAACTTACTTGAAAAGTAATGATTAGGTGACGAAGAATGGAAGTCAGCAGCCGGCAGTAGATCTTCTGATTTAGTAGTCCGTGTAGTTATGAAACGATTGATATGACGGGGTTATACCCCTCCACTTACATCGAGAAACGGCCTCAGTTAGTGGGCAATGATGCCTCAATTCCCAGTACAGCTGTAATGACATTACAGCTAGCATTTCCACCTGGCAATGCGACTTCAAACCCTATAAGTTAAACATCTGAGTCGAGCCACCACATAGGCAGATCCGAGCCAACCAATCAAAGTTGCTTGGTTGGATGCTGGGGCTTATGGCGATGCCAAGAATTGAACCTACCTAGGTGGCACCTCTTTAGTGGCTCAACATTAAGTATGGAAAGAACGGTGCTTGGTGTTCCAGTGGCCGGACTAGAATAGCCTGACTACTCGCCCCATCCCCTTTCAGGTCGACCATTGCTCAGGACCAACTTCCAATAGTCATGGGTACATCCGGGTTCAGTCCCGACCTCTAGAGGTCGGTCGACACTTGTACTCTATTCTACCCATGACCGATCTTGTCGGTCATAGTTAGGTCCCTCTCAGACCTACCATTCTATTTACGTGTGTCCGAACTGATCCAACTCGGCTACTCTCCACTTCGGGTCGGCTCAAGCGTATGAGGTTTCAACCAATCTAGCCCTGGTCATTTAAGTCGGCCAGAGTCAACTCTTAATCATATTTCCCATGTGCGTGATAAACTGATACTTATGGAAAGAATCCCGAGTCATTAAGGCTCCAATCTTTATCACTTAACACAAATATTTGAATACTATAATTATCCCCTAGAATGAAGGAGATTAACTAATCATAATCCATTTCCTTAGGGAACACGCCAATCAGTGTCAATCACAGACACACCACAAGCTAACTCTAGGGCACAAGCCCCTCTATGTAAACAATCCCTAAAGAACTACGGAGACTTGATTCCAATCTCAGCATTGTGTACGTAGGCAGCTTGATCACTATCAAGTGCAGTCTAAAACATCCCAAATCATCCCATCTTCTTTCAAAGTTTTAGTGCATCCGTAGGTTATCATCAAGAGAAAGAACCCTAAAAGTTTACCCTGACGATTTTTGGATCGTCAAGACCCTTGTCTTTTTCATAATTATAAATGGCCCTCTAACTATATATATTTTTTAATTTACATTTTTTTGGACACTTATTAATGGATCCGACATTAGGCAAAATGCTAAGTTTCTTAAAAATGTAAGAAAAAATATAGTTAGGAGACCAAAAATATCAATATTAAATATTAAAGATAGAGGATAGTTGTGAGAATATAAACCAAAATATGGGAACAAACCAAAGTGTAATTATCCCATGTAAATTACATCTACCTTTCATATGTCGTTTTGGTTAGATTTTAGAAAAACAACTCTGTTGCCTGTGATTTCAATTTAATGCTACCTTAATGCATCTTTTTCTCTT
The DNA here is from genome assembly GCA_026214975.1 of Gentiana macrophylla. NCBI lineage: Eukaryota > Viridiplantae > Streptophyta > Magnoliopsida > Gentianales > Gentianaceae > Gentiana > Gentiana macrophylla. Next base: position 76,299,664 of record CM047814.1, read on the forward strand.
TATCGCACCGGGCAGTGATAGAGTTACTCACTTAAATCTACATCATTTTTACAACATCATCATTTCACCACATATTTTTCACTTGTAATTTTTTTTTAAAAAATCTTAAAACAATCACAATCATAAGATTTTGTTGGGTGTAAAAATGGTTTAGATTTAAGGGAGTGACTCTATTATTTCCCTATCGCATCTCACACGCATCTATTATTATTTAAGGGCATGCAGTTGTTAAATGCACCCCAACGAATCTATTTTGGGGACATTACACTCTTAAACGTCAAATATAAGCTCAACATTCAATTTTACAAAGGTCAAACGTGATTCTTTTCAATATCTTATTTTGTATCTATTGGAGAAAAAGCCCATTTGCAGGTTGACTAGTCAACTTTAACGTTAATTCCGGATAGACTCCGATATATGTCATCAAGAGTTAATGATGTAATTAAATACTCATTTCGGAGTAATTGATTATGGACTTTTGAATCACTCGATTCGGATATCGGGTGAACAGTAAATCAATGCCTAAAGTTGGTAGAATGTGTATGTGAGAGAGGAGTTGAAAGGAGGACCTAACTCTCTCGCCTATTTTGCTCAATTGGGTTTCCTTAGCTCAATATTAGAAAGTGCCCCAAAGGGCGAGAGCACTATTGTATGAGAGAGAGGACTAGAGCTGTTAACGAGCCGAGCCGAGAGTTTAGCTCACGAGCTCGTTCGTTTGTTAAACAGACAAAAAATTATGTTCGAGCTCGGTTCGTTTAAAAGCTAAAATGTTTGAGCTCGGCTCGTTAAACATATTTTTTGTCTTTCGGCTCGAGTTCGGTTCGTTAAAATATAAAACATAAAGTGCAAATGTAAAAATAACAAGTTAGACATTAAAATTACATATATTATACAGCTAAAATTACTATAAAAATATCTAAATATTATATAAATTCAATCTATAAGATCTATTAGATGAATGAATGAATTATCCTCTTTTGAGTCAGAGTTACTGTAAATTGATGTATTTATATAAGCACGTTCGCGAACATAATCGAACGTTCGCGAACCAAGCTCGTGTTCGTTCGTTATGCAAACGAGCCTACAATCATGTTCGAGCTCGGCTCGTTAAGCTAAACGAACAAACGATCATGAACACTAACGAGCCGAACACGAGCTTGTTCACGAGCGGCTCTGTTCATTTAACAGCACTCAGAGGACTTAAATGGCTCTTGGTTCAACACATGATCATGTCGCATGCTGTCCGGCTCGGCTCGGCTCAGTTCGAGTTGGAGTTGTTAATTAATATTAATTTTTAGGCAAAATTTTCTAATGAAATTAAACCAAAAATTAATTTTAATTTACTTTAATTAAGACGGTTAGAACAATATGGGATTGTGTGTGAACGTGATCATACGTGATATAATCAAATCGGCCATTAATGCGGTTAATTAATTTCGTTGATTTGTTTCTTTTTTTAAGAACAAGTTGTTGAGTTGGCTAATTAAGCTCCTCATATCCACTATATAAGAAACTTCTATGAATGTGAATTAGATATTGAATTTTCTCTTGTATTATCCACTACAAAAGTCTCATATAAGCCATAGTTCTTGAGTCGTCGAAGAGAAGTCCGGACGCTCAGTAGGTTCACCGGAGTTCGGGTTTTTGAAGTGCCTCTAAATATGATACGTGAAACCGTTGTATCTTGAGAGACAGTTGTTGCAACCATTGGCACGAGACCAGGGCAATTTGTCTTGAGGAATAATGTTACACTCGCCTTGGTTTTGATTTCTAATTCGTTACTTTATGCATCATATTTTTATTTTATTGTGTTCTTATTCTGTAATTCTACCCTGTAATTACGGATTGCTCGTAAATCACTCCGCATACGATATGTTATCATAACAGTATCAAAAGATAATGATGTTTATTTCTGCTTAGCGACCCTGGTTTGATCAGTCCCCAGTTTCTTAGAATTTCTAGTTTGCTAACTTGAAGATACCACACCAAAACAAGAAAAAAAATCCATAACACACCAAAACTAAAACAGACATTACGTAATTCTTTAAGCTTCTGCATCAGTCTCCAATATCTCTCCCCTGATTTTCGGTCACCTGTCTTTTCTAATTATAAGCAACTGAAAGGTTCGATTCCAATGCATTGTCAGTGGTTTCATCGTTTCTGCTAGATCAATTGCAAATGACTCTTGCACTGCTCTTAAGATCTGACTATTCAGATAAAGAGGTATCAATGCATCATGAATCTGAGCAGGATCTGTTTGGCGATGCTGGATCTCGTCGAATAATAATCAGGGTCATATTTCCTAGTGACGATGAATCAAGATCCTAGAAATCTGGAAAAAATATGGAGAGGATGGTGGTTTGAATGTGTTTAGACTGAGCCTGAGATTATATATGTTCCCAAGTTGCCTACGTATCATGTAGTTATTCAGGAATCAAGTCTCTTCATAGTTCATGGGATCGTTTATGTAGAGGGTCTTATGCCCTAGGCATGCCTGTGCCGTGTCCATGATGGACTTTATGTTCGTATCCCTCAAGTATAGGATTTACCCTTTATTTTAGGAGATAATTACGGGATTTGAATGATAGGATCAGAGTTTTTATTGTTAATGAGCAAATGGACATACAAATAAGTCAGCTTCCTGCCATTCAACATTGTTAGTGACCTTAAGAACCGATCATAGAACTCAAATGACAAGGCAGGGTTAGTAGAAATTACAGGACCACTTAATTTTCTTTTCTTAAGAGTTAAATTTACACAAGCCACAGATCTCAGCTTGACAAAGAATCTGATAAATTTCAAAAACCAGAACCTAATTATACAAGAATTGGACTACATGTGATTTACTTCATAAGCGGTCCAAAAATGATAAATACACAGCTCCAAAAAAGAAATTTTACATAACCATTGATCAATGAAATCCAGTTATTGATTAAAAGGCATAGATGATAGTCAGTTAGTCACTACCGGACTCATAGTTGTTCAAAACAAAACAAAAATGCAATCGAATTCGAGTGTTCAGGGGTTTCCAAAACATAATCCTTAAATCTAAGAAATTGAAGGTAAGAAAACCTCATTCATAAATGGTTTATAAAAGCTAAGAAATTGAAGGTAAATCAAATAAAAAAAATCATAAAAACAACATATGCAACAGCAAACGGTGTTTAACAAATCCACGAGTTGATTTTTGCGTTATTCTTCTTTCCAGAAATTGCCCGACATCTCTACCCGGAAATGTTGAAGAATATTTCCCAACATTTCATCCCCAAAATGGTGGAGAAGAAATGATGATTTATGTACCTGTAAAATGTGAAGAAGAAGAAAAGGCTGATTTTTGGAGATGGATGAGTGGTGCCGGAGAAGAAAACGGATGATGGAGAAAAACGGGAGGAGGGTTGAGAAAAATGGAGAAGAAGGATGTTTGGTCATGTATCTAATCATAAATTTTTTAAGCTAATCTTTTTTTTAAATAGCACGGTACCGTGTTATAAAGAACACGCACAGTACCGTGTTAAATAGAACAATATTCCGTAGTAAAATAGCACGGGTGGAAGTAAAATATGACGGTACCATGCTATTTTGGGCGGTGTATATATATTATAGCGTGAAAAAATTGGTTGTATGAAGAAAACATTTTTAAGTGTATTTTGAACAGGTTTCCCCTTAATAATTCGGGATATTATGAAAATATTTGGACATACCTGTTTATTACAACAATTGATTGATCACGTCATGTTTCATTTCATATCTTAGAGCACATGCAATAGGCAAAAAAAAGCCATCGTAAATGCTACATTTTTTGAAATAGACAAATGGGAAAAAAAAAAGGAGCCGCAATAAGAGAAAAATACACGTGGGGAACTTAGACGAAGTGGATAGGGAAGTGGTTCTGCTCACCTCCCTCCCTCTCCCCCTCCTATGAATAAAATAATCAAGTTAATGAACAGAAAACCCTCGTTTTCTCCTGATAAAGTTATTGATAAGTAGAATGTCTTATATTGTAGTAGTGTTGTGATAGTGACAAGTGTCACTTTTCTGTTTTACATGTGTGTAATCACAGACCCTTAGATCTATAATGTATATCCCAAGGAGGATAAGGTTTGTTTGTATCTTGGATGATATAAGGTGTAATCTTGTGGTCAGTACAATCAATGAAAATCATTCTCTCCTGCAATGTTTTAACTGTTGTAATTCTCTAAGTCAGTACAATCAATGAAAATCATTCTCTCGCTGAGGTGTAATCATTCTCTCACCGTAGCTCGGCCTGATGGAACCACCGCCATCTTCAACTTCCGATCAAGACGCCGGACGGAGTCATGTCTCCTCCATACTTACTTCTTCTGTTCCCATTTCAGCTGCGATTTCCATGACAACCTCAGCTATACCAGCTTCAACTGTGATATCCATGGGTGGGTCATCAGTTCCGACTTCACCGATGATGTCCATGCCTCTCTCCTTTGGATTCACAGGTGGTTTGCCTTCATCTCCCATTTCAGGATTTATGCAGAGTCCCTTTGCTACTGGGTACATGGCAAATCCAGGTTTTCTCACCTCACCGCTTGCTCAGATCAGAACTGGATCTGTTTCTCCTATGAGTCTTCCTACACAAACCCTTGGAGGTAACCTCAATCAAACTTGCTCAGTCAAATTAGATAGGAACAACTATCTACTGTGGAAATTTACTATTCTGCCTGTAATTAGAGGTCATAAGTTAGAGGGATTTCTGTTTGGAACCTTGCCATGTCCACCTAAGTATCTAGGTTCTCCAAACGTGACCTCAGCGGTTATTATGTCTGTAAATCCTGCTTATGATGAATGGATGGCTAAGGATGCATTGTTAACTGGTTGGTTATTAGCTTCTATGACTGAACAAGCCCTTGTTGAGGTTGTTGGATGCACTACATCACATGAAATTTGGCAAACTTTGGAGTTATTGTTTAATAATCAATGTGAGGCTAAGATGTTAGAGTATAAAGATGCCTTAACTAAAACTGAGAAGGGATCTAAGACAATGGCAGATTATCTGGCTCAAATGAAGACCTATTCTGACAAACTTAGTGCTGCTGGTTATCCTATTACACGCTCAGAACTTATTCTGGCTACTCTTGGAGGTTTGAGCAAGGAGTATGAGTCTGTGATTGTTAATCCAACCTCTAGGATGAGAGCCTTGTCATGGCCTGAGGTGCAAGCTCAGTTGATTACTCATGAAAGATTGCTGGCCAGATTTAATCCTACCATGAATCTGGATGTTTCTCATCCTTCTGCTAATGCTGCAGTTAGAACCACTGCCTCTGATTCTTATCAAGGTAGAGAAAGATGAGGCAATAACTATCAAGGTCATAATAGAGGTAGAGGATTAAATCAGAGAGGAAGGTCTAGAGGCAGAGGTAGATCAGGATACAACAATAACAACAATGCTAGACCTACCTGTCAACTGTGTAACAAGTCTGGTCACACTGTGACAGAATGTTGGTACAGGTTTGACACCAATTTCAATCCTACTCAGAATCAGGGTGGTCAAGGTAATGGTCAATCTTCTGCTGCTGCCTATTTGGCTGGACTAGAAACCCTTGCTGATCCAAATTGGTATGCTGATAGTGGTGCTACAAACCATATCACTTTAGATCTTGGCAAAATTCAACTGGGGAATGAGTACAATGGCTCAGACACTGTTGGTGTAGGTAATGGTTCTCAACTTAAAATTACTCATTCTGGTTCTAGTGTTTTTCTTGTCTCTAATTCCACATTACACCTTAAACACATATTACATGTTCCAGCTATCACAAAAGATCTTGTTAGCATTTCCAGACTGACCTCTGATAATCCTGTTTCTGTGGAATTTACTGACCTTGATTGTATTGTTAAGGACAAAACAACAGGTCAAGTTCTTCTCAAAGGTAGAGTGATGAATGGTCTCTATCGCTTGCCTCTCTCTCGGCTCGAACTCCTTCAATCCGTAAACAAGTCCTTCAATTCCAGCTACAAGACTGTGTTAAATCAGCAGACTGGTTCATGGAACCCTAGGTGTTATGTCAGTAGTGTAACTAGACCTAATAGTGATGTCCTATGGCATAGGAGGCTAGGACATCCCTCAGTTAAAGTTATGAGTCATGTTTTAAAGGATTGTAATGTTTCTTTTGGTAATGAAATGACATTTTGTGATGCCTGTCAGTATGGAAAAAATCATGCTTTGCCTTTTTCAAACTCTGAAATTGTTACTACTTGTCCTCTTGAACTTATTCACACTGATCTGTGGGACCAGTACCAGTCCAATCTGTTGCTGGTTTCACCTATTATATACACTTTGTGGATGACTATACTCGATTTACCTGGATTTATCCACTGAAACTTAAATCAGATGCCTTACAAGCATTCTTGCATTTCAAAAAACTTGTAGAAAACCAGTTTTCCTCTAAAATTAAAATTGTGCAATCTGATTGGGGAGGAGAATATAGGTCCTTTGTTTCAGTCTTGAAAGATAGTGGATACACTTTAGGCATCCATGTCCTCATGTTCATGAGCAAAATGGCAAAGCTGAAAGAAAACATAGGCACATTACTGAATTAGGTCTCACTTTGATGGCTCAAGCTAGCATGCCTCTTAAGTTTTGGTGGGAGAGTTTTCAACATGCAGTCCTACTGATTAATTATATGCCAACACCTGTTTTGAACTTTCTGTCCCCTTTTGAAAAGCTGTATAACATAAAACCTCCTTACAGTAATCTGAGAGTCTTTGGTTGTGCTTGTTTTCTCTTTCTTAGACCTTATAACAAACATAAGTTTGATTTTCACACTAGAAAGTGTGTGTTTATTGGGTTCAGTGATAGTCATAAAGGGTTCAAGTGTCTAGATACTAGAAGAGTCTATATGTCTAGACATGTTGTTTTCAATGAGACTGAATTTCCTTATCAGATAGGGTTTACACAGTCTGCTGTTGTTCCTTCTACACCTAACATATCCTCCACTGCCTCTCTTAATCTTCCTACTTATACTGAGTTCCTGAACCCTTTCCAGCCTCAAAGCTCCTCATCTTCACCTATTTCCCCTGTTCTATCTACTTCAGCATCACCTGGTACTTCAGTACCTGGTGCTCCTAATATTAGTTCTGACCCTTCTAATCCTTCTCCTAACACAACCAGTCCTGTTCCTGTCTTATCTCCTTCTCCACCTCCCAATCCTGAGCTCTCTCCATCTTCTTCACCTAATCATAAGAGTTCACTATCTCCATCACCTAATCCTGAGCCTCATATTGTTGGCCATCCTATGCAAACCAGATCCAAAAGTGGGATCTATAAACCTAAGACCTATTCTTATCTTGCTGCTGCATCTTCCTCATCCAAACCAGAACCTACCACAGTGACTGAAGCATTGAATCAACCTCAGTGGTTGGATGCTATGAGGTCTGAGTTCCAGGCCCTTAAGCATAATAAGACATGGGATCTTGTTCCTCCTGCCAAAAACCAGAAATTGATTGGCAACAGGTGGATCTTTAAATTAAAGTTAAATCCAGATGGCTCCATTAACAAGCACAAAGCTAGACTTGTGGCTCAAGGCTTTAGTCAGAATTATGGGGTTGATTTTCATCATACTTTCAGTCCAGTCATCAAACCTGCCACTATCAGGGTTATTATGGCAATAGCAGTTCATATGAATTGGGATATTCAACACATTGATGTGAATAATGCCTTTCTGAATGGTCAGCTGCAAGAGGATATCTTTATGCCACAGCCAATTGGTTTTAATAATCCTGATAAGCCTCACCACATTTGTCACCTTAAGAAGGCCTTGTATGGGTTAAAACAGGCCCATAGGGCATGGTTTGATGCTTTAAAAACCTATATTTTTTCTCTGTGTTTCAAACAGTCACCTTCTGATACATCCTTGTTTGTGTTTAAAGATTCTACTATTGTGCTCTATGTACTTGTATATGTGGATGATATCTTGGTTACAGGGAATTCTAACTCTGCTATTGCAACTTTTATTCACAAACTGGATCAGAAGTTTGCTCTTAAATCCCTTGGTTCAGTTAGTCACTTCCTGGGGATTGAAGCTTATAGGGACAACACAGGTCTCTACCTTACACAAGCTCACTATGCTGCACAACTTTTACACAGACTTGGCATGGACAATGTTAAACCCTGCAGTACCCCTATAATGACTCACAAGGATCTTATTCCTGGTTTTGGTCCTTTAATGTCGAATCCTACATTATACATAAGTACCATTGGTGCTTTGCAGTATCTTACACTCACTAGACCTGATCTTGCCTATAGTGTTAACACTCTTAGTCAGTTTATGGCTTCTCCTACAGAGATTCAGTGGCAGGGGGTAAAAAGGCTTCTCAGATATGTTAAGGGCACCCTTCATCTAGGGTTGCAGTTCAAACCATCTGTTGACCTGCAAGTTCAAGGCTACTCAGATGCTGATTGGGCCACTTCACCTCATGATAGGAAGTCTGTTATTGGCTATTGTATCTATTTGGGGAACTCTCTTATTTCCTGGACATCCAAGAAGCAGCATGTTGTTGCTAGATCAAGCACTAAAGCTGAATATAGATCATTGGCCCAAGCTGCTGCTGAAATTACTTGGCCGAAGTTCCTGCTGCATGACTTGCATCTACCACTGTCTCAGATTCCTATTCTCTGGTGTGATAATACTAGTGCTACATTTCTTGCTCACAATCCTATGTTCCATGCTAGGACCAAGCATATTGAGGTGGATGTGCATTTTGTTAGAAATCAGGTTCTGGACAAACAGTTATATGTCAGATATGTTCCTTCTCATTCACAGCTGGCTGATACTCTAACCAAGCCCCTGGCTACTACAGCTTTCACCTCTGCTAGAAGCAAACTCAACTTGGTAGATACCAAGTTTCGTTTGAGGGGGGGTGATAAAGTTGATAAGTAGAATGTCTTATATTGTAGTAGTGCTGTGATAGTGACAAGTGTCACTTTTCTGTTTTACATGTGTGTAATCACAGACCCTTAGATCTATAATGTATATCCCAAGGAGGATAAGGTTTGTTAGTATCTTGGATGATATAAGGTGTAATCTTGTGGTCAGTACAATCAATGAAAATCATTCTCTCCTGCAATGTTTTAACTGTTGTAATTATCATTTGGCCCCCACTGAAAAAAATTCCTGGGTCCGTCACTGACATGGTTAGCCTCCTGCATGTGGTCTTACCACACTTGATCATGGTTGAAGCCTATATTAATTTAGGGGGCCTCTATTCACACCACAACAAATCTATCATTGCACCAAACCTCAATGAAAAAATACGACATTTACTTGTTGCACCACACTTAATTTTTGAAAATTTTGAAATCTATCAACATACCACACTTTTATTTCAAAATTAAAAAAAAAAAAACACACACACACACACTTTTGCCAAACATTTTCTTACTAGCAAAGAGATGGGGGGGGGCTGGGAGTGGGGTGTCTTAGGACCCAAAATCTAGCACTTTTAGGTAAATGGTTTTGGCGTTTCAAGAGCGAGAATGGGGCTTTGTGGGTGAAAGTCATTAAGGAACTGTATGGTGAGGAGGGAGGGCTCGGGGGCTCGCTTGTGGGTTGTTTTAAAGGTAGGGTATGGGGGAATATCTTGAAAGCTTGTTCGGTCGAAGTTGCGTGTGGGGTGGATCTTTTGTCCTCTTTTTTGTTGGAAGTTAGTAAATGGGGATAGTATTAGGTTTTGGAGGGATTCTTGGATCACAAGTTCTCCTCTAAAGGACTTGTACCCAAGGCTTTTTACCTTAGACACTTACAAGGAGGCTTTTGTGAGGGAGAAAGGTGAGTGGGTTGAGGGAGTTTGGATGTGGCATTGGTCGTGGAGGAGGAGTCCGAGAGGTAGGGAAGCAGGGGAGTTTTCTGATTTCTTAAGCTTGCTGCATTATGTTTCTCTAGTTTTAGATCAAAGTGATACACCATGGTGGAAATTGAGCAATGATGGAGTCTTTTCTGTACATGCCTATCGAAAATTGTTAGACTCGTCAGCATCTTTTGTGGAAATGAATACAGACAATGATAATGTCGGTGCTCTGTTCGATCAACATCCATATCTACCGTCAAAAGTCGACTTCTTTATTTGGAGAGTCGAGATTAACAAAGCTTCCAACAAGAGTCAACTTGATCAAGAGGAATTTGGTCGTCCCAGACTCCAGTTGTGCTTTCTGTCAATTTTTCGATGAAACAACGGATCATCTTTTACTTAATTGTTCTAAATCTTTCTTGATGTGGAGGAAGATATTTTCCTGGTGTGGCATCAATGGACCATCGACTTTGAATGTTAACGATTTCTTTGAATGAACCAATTGGCAACATTCATGTCTTTAAGGCTAACAAGTTTCAAACCATGATTTGGTGCACTATTAAGAGAATTGCTTTATGGTGTCTTTGGAAGCTTAGAAATAATATGGTGTTCAATGGTGTGATCTTTGATGAGCTAAATCTATTCACCGAAATTCAACAAATGGCGTTTCTATGGACTTCAACTAAATGCAAGAACTACGTCTGCAATTGGACTCAATGGTGCACTCATCCTTTGCTAGGATGGAGGAAACTCTAAGGTCTTACCTCTGATATGTTACGTTTATGTTCTGATGTTTAAGTTTTGAGTACATAACAAGTGTGGCTACTTTGTTATTTTGATTTTGGCTTGGCTTTTGTTTGTTGTAATCGCCTGGATATTTTTGGTCCATGCTTCTGGATGGATCTTCAATAGTATATATATTTATTGCTGTTAAAAAAAAAACAAGATTTATATATTTTTATATCTCCCCTCGATCGTTTAAAAATTACAAAAATCCCTCATCTTCATCTTTTCATATTCATCTTCATCTTCAAACCGAAACTCATTTTCCAATCACCAAACCCATTTCCAATCACCAAACCCATTTTCCTATGTTCTTTGTATATCTTCATATATGTTCTTCATCATCTTCATCTTAATGTTCATTTTCATCTTCAAACCCAAACCCATTCGCATATCACCAAACCCCTTTTCTATTTTCAGCATATATTTTCAAAAGAAATTAAAGATTGAAATAGGCTTTTAAACAACATTGGATTGACAATTTTGGATTTGAAAATGGATTGGAGAAAAAAAATCACGATTTTATATCGTCAAGATCAATTCGACTATTAGTCGATTGTTTTACAATCAACTTCTCGAAGGTCAATTGTACAACAATAGACTTTAAAAATGTCGATTTTTTTGAGCCACAATCGACAGTATGGAGGTCGAATGTGTGACATTCGACTTTGAGAAGGTCGATCCTACACAAAACGACTTCTCACAAGGTCGAATGTCATACATTCGAATTTGGTAATGTCGTTTTAATATGGGCAAAATAAAAGGTTTGAACTGTTGCAACATTCGTTCACCATAGCAAAAATAAGAGTTCAATACACTAAATTTCATGTACATTATACCATTTTAACATGTCTATTACACCAATTTCATTGATTTTGTTTGAAACTCCAATTTCTCCGATGAGAGTTTTATGAAGAATATGTTGATTACGAAGAAGAAAATGATGATGATGGTGATATACTTTGAAGATGAAGGATTTTGTGATGATGATGGGTGATGAATACAATGATTTAGTATGATGAGCTAGGGTGATGAATATAATGATGATGAAGTTGAAGAATTTATGAAGATGAATGGTTTGTGGAATGAGTTTATGAAGATGAAGATATTTTGTTGGAGTGGAATTATGTGGTTTGTAGGTAGGGTTGTGGGATATAAGGTATAAAAAATTAAGGAGTATTTTGGAATAAAAAAACGGAGTAGAAAAGGTATAAAGCGTGACGTAAAGTAGAAACGTGGTGTAAATAAATAATAAAAAAAATGTTTGAAATTCACTGTGGTACAAATGTAGATTTTTACTTTTTGATGTTGTGAAAAAGTAGAATGGTGCGGTGATAGAATAAAGGCCTCAATTTAATTAATTGGTTTATATTGTATTAATGGGAATAACATATGGAGCATAACTCGCTGTTTATTTTTTTGTCAGCAGATACTACTACGTTCAAAAATGGTGAAATTCTTATAAACCAAGGATATAAGGGCATTTGTAACAGAATCCTATACGGTGCCCTATTTCTAAAATAAAGATAAAAAATGAAATTTTTCTTCAAAATTTTCTTTCGGAGGAAGATATGTATTATTTTATATTATTTTAAGGATAAAAAATAAGAATTCTTGTGTGAATGCCTTAAAGAAATAAAATTTCCCTCCAAAAAGAGTTGCAAAAAATCATTGTTAATATTTTGTCATTAGTGTAAGTATTTGTCGATTGATTCTCGCGCATGATGTATGCCACACCAGGTGCCCTTACCTTACCCAAAATTACTCTACCGTTTTCATCAATGCTAACTTTTTTTTTTTTTCCGGCCCTTTTAACATTCATGCCTTAATTTGACCTCTTTTCCTTTATATTTATATTTATTTTTATTCTTTTATCATTCAACTTCCATTGCAGTTTTTTCAACTTGTACAGTGCATTCTTCGCTCAGTGGTTTTTACTGCGCCTAACCTCGACTATCCAAGAGAGAGACCATACTACTGAACCCGCTGGCGTAGTTTAGCTTAAAATATGTCGTCTTTCGTTTACGAAAAAAAAAGTACACTATGATTATTATCAAAAACAAAATACAATCCTAAAAAAGAAAATCCAACATTACACTACTTCGTCTTCTCAAAAAAAAAACATTACACTACTTCCAAAAAAAAAAAATTTACAAAATTATATAGAATATTTAAAAGTGTGGTTCATATCATTTGACGTATATTTTATGTAAACGAAATTGAGTAAACGTATCATTCTCGTTTTAAAAAAAATGATAAGTTTGTACCACCTAGTTTATATAATAGTTACATAATTCACGATCATCCGACATGGTGTTTCTGGTTGACGATACCGAATATCGCCCCTCCACGTGGAACTATCTAATTGGTCCAGCTGGCATGTGGAAAAATCCAAGTATATTATCTGCATCGGGTCGAATACGAGACGAATCGGTGATCACCACCATGACCTCCAGATCTTGCAAGTGTTGCATCTCGAGTACCCATGTCGGTGTCCATCGAGTCGATACCATGGACTTCACCCAGGCTCCTGCGCCCACCATCCAGCGAGTTACTTGGCGAGAGGCAAGGCCCCATTTAAGGGTAATTATTTCAATAGACCAAACCGTCCCAAATTTAGGGGAGAGAAGGACATGTGCCTATAAATACATCATTCCAGGAACTACGTAAGGCTTGATTCCTAGACATTACACAGGATACGTAGGCAATCCAAGATACATTCTTGGACTCAGCCATAAAACATCAAAATCACCCCCAAAATCATCCTTGATTCTATCATCCCTAGATTAAATTGGCCTCAAATTATACATGACAAAATCCAGCATCGTCATTGGCGCTAGAAGGAGGGTCTTCTATCGGTGATGGATCAAGGAGTGGTGGTTCGTGATCAATTTAATGCCAAAAACGCAGTCTGATCGATGGTTGATTGACGGAAATGGAACCGTTGAAACAAGATTTCCACCGTTCAGATTCAAGGATAAGGAGGGACGAACAAGCCCTCCAAATTTCGTGACGATCGGAGACCATTTAGATAGCCGATCGTCGCCGGAAAGTTGCTGCTGTAACAGCAAAAACGCAGCACCCAAAAACGCAGCGAGATCGGCGGCTAATTTATGGAGTTTGAACCGTTGGAATTAAAATCCCACCGTTCAGAGTGAATAATATGGAGGGACGAACAAACCCTCAAAATTTTGTGCCGATCGGAGTCCGGTTACATGCCCGTCCGTCGCCAAGAAGTTGCTGCTGTATCAAAAATGCAGCAGCCCAAAAAGCGGTCAGATCGATGGATTATTTCCGGAGTTTCAACCGTTGGAACTAGATTTCCACCGTTCATATCCAAGGATTAGGAGGGTCGAACAAGCCCACCAAATTTCATGCTGATCGGAGTTGTTTTGAGTCCCCGATCGTCGCAAATAAGTTGCTACTGTATTATAGAAATGCAGCAGAACCCTAATCTGCAGGTTCCAAGTCGGCTGAATATTCCCGTAAATTGAACCGTTGGAACAAGATTTCCACCGGTCAGATTCAAGAATTATGAATACCGAGCAAGCCCTCAAAATTTTATTCCGATCGGAGTTCGATTGAACTCTCGATCGTGGCAAAGAAGTTACTGCAGGCACCAAAAACGCAGCAGGATTCTGGACAGCAGCTGCCAGATCGGCGGCTTATTCCCGGAGATTGAGCCATCGAAAGAAAATTTCCACCGGTCACATCGAAGGAAAGTGAAGGAAGAACGATCCCTCCAAATTTCGTGCCGATCGGAATCCGTTTCGAGGTCTGATTGCCACCGGAAAGACACTGCTGTGGCGCCCCAGAAAGCTGCGAGTTATCTACCGTATCTAGCTATCCACGAAGCGAGTTCTCGAGCTCCAAAGAGCGAGCCGAGCTCTTTAGTTCTCCAGGTTCTTACAATTGTTATTTTAAATTCTTATATGCTTTGTAAGTCTTTATTATATGTGTAATGTTTTTTTTATCACAATCACATTGCACCACAAAGACTCGAGATATCGAGCACCGGCATTCGAGCTCTACGGACTCGTCTTGCCCAAAACCCGAGCTCGACTCGGAGTCGTATTTGGAGCTCACCGATGGGCAAATATTTAATAAGTCCGAGCTCGCCTCGGCATCATATTTGGAGCTCTCTCGAGCGTATCTTTTATAAGACCGAGCTCACCTCGGCATCATATTTGGAGCTCGGCTCGGCGTTATCTTTTATAAGACCGAGCCCGGCTCGGCGTCATCTTTTGTAAGACCGAGCTCGGCCTCGGCATCATATTTGGAGCTCTCTCGAGCGTATCTTTTATAAGACCGAGCTCGGCCTCGGCATCATATTTGGAGCTCGGCTCGGCGGTATCTTTTATAAGACCGAGCTCGGCTCGGCGTCATCTTTTATAAGACCGAGCTCGCCTCGGCATCATATTTGGAGCTCTCTCGAGCGTATCTTTTATAAGACCGAGCTTGGCCTCGGCCTCATATTTGGAGCTCTCTCGAGCGTATCTTTTATAAGACCGAGCTTCGCCTCGGCATCATATTTGGAGCTCGGCTCGGCGGTATCTTTATAAGACCGAGCTCGGCTCAAGCGTCATCTTTATAAGACCGAGCTCACCTCGGCATCATATTTGGAGCTCTCTCGAGCGTATCTTTTATAAGTCCGAGCTCGCCTCGCATCATATTTGATCTCTCTCGAGCGTATCTTTTATAAGACCGAGCTTCGCCTCGGCATCATATTTGGAGCTCTCTCGAGCGTATCTTTTATAAGACCGAGCTTCGCCTCGGCATCATATTTGGAGCTCGGCTCGGCGGTATCTTTTATAAGACCGAGCTCGGCTCGGCGTCATCTTTTATAAGACCGAGCTCACCTCGGCATCATATTTGGAGCTCTCTCGAGCGTATCTTTTATAAGTCCGAGCTCGCCTCGGCATCATATTTGGAGCTCTCTCGAGCATATCTTTTATAAGACCGAGCTTCGCCTCGGCATCATATTTGGAGCTCTCTCGAGCGTATCTTTTATAAGTCCGAGCTCGGCCTCGGCATCATATTTGGAGCTCTCTCGAGCGTATCTTTTATAAGACCGAGCTCGCCTCGGCATCATATTTGGAGCTCTCTCGAGCGTATCTTTTATAAGTCCGAGCTCGCCTCGGCATCATATTTGGAGCTCTCTCGAGCGTATCTTTTATAAGACCGAGCTTCGCCTCGGCATCATATTTGGAGCTCTCTCGAGCGTATCTTTTATAAGTCCGAGCTCGGCCTCGGCATCATATTTGTAGCTCTCTCGAGCGTATCTTTTATAAGACCGAGCTGGGCCTCGGCATCATATTTGGAGCTCTCTCGAGCGTATCTTTTATAAGTCCGAGCTCGGCCTCGGCATCATATTTGGAGCTCTCTCGAGCGTATCTTTTATAAGACCGACCTCGCCTCGGCATCATATTTGGAGCTCTCTCGAGCGTATCTTTTATAAGACCGAGCTCGGCTCAGGCGTCATCTTTTATAAGACCGAGCTTGGCCTCGGCATCATACTTGGAGCTCTCTCGAGCGCATCTTTAATAAGATCAAGCTCGCCTCGGCATAATATTCGGAGCTCGAAGGCAATCTAATGTAAGTCTGCCTGCCATCTAAGCATGGTACCAACAGACTACGCCAAATAAGCTAAGCTTTATCTCGATTAATATCTGTTTTTACATTTTTTATGTCTTGTAATAATTCCATGTGACAATTTCATAAATATTCTAATAAGCATGTCTTTCCTCGAGACGCTTTTGTGTTTGTTATGATTTACAGCCTTCACATTGCAAATCTACCATGATGCAAAATGGAAGAGGCGAAAAATTCGACCAGCCTTAAAGCAAAAGAAGTCCATGTGATTAAAGGATAAAAGAGGCAAAAGTCAACCACAACTACGAATCCTCGACACGACAAAGTCGGAATAAAATAGTGAATAAAGCCAAGTCACTGACAATGCTTATATCACTTCCGATCTGCAAGCCCTCGACACGATGGAGTTAAAACAAAATAGTGAATAAAGCCAAGTCAATGGCAAGAGCTTATATCACTCCCAACCACCAATAAGCCATGATGCGAGCGGTTGGAAGATCCCACGATGGATACCTTATTCGACCAGCTTCATAAGCACCACGGTGCGACGGTCGAATAAGGAGTTATTTAATTCGACCACCATAAGCCTGATAAGGCACGACAATCGAATCTAGCTCCGACCAAATAGCCAAGTCAAGCCCACGAGGCGACAACGCTAGTCGACTCATATTCAAGTGTACCATGAGTCATGCACTCATACTACACTTCCAGGGGCTTAAGGAATTAAGTCCAAAGGACTACACCCTATAAAGCAACGTCGCATAGGAATTAAGTCCAAAGGACTACACCCTAAGCAAATATTCAACAACACAAACGACATCCAAGAGAAAAGCATGAATTCAGAATTAAAAATTCAAAAGGGTCGAATGAATGCTCAACAAAAGTACAATTCAAAGAGCGACAATTATGAAGAAGCGTCAGGAGTCAGCTCGACATCCGAGGTTGGAGGACCGTATTTCTGGGCAAGAGATTCCCCACACGGAGAGTTGAGCGATCTTATTTTGGAACTCTCCTGGCCGAGCATGGCGGGACGAGCCTTCTTATTTCGGGAATTATCCCCATGGTTATTGTGACTTTTTGACTAGCATCTTGCGTATCTCGAGAATCCACTCCACAAAGGATCTACTCAACGGTCTACGAGGATCCGCAAGTCGGACGCCTTCAGTATCGACAGCCATCATCTATAAGTCTTAATGGGATGAAAACACAATGGCATCAAAGTCCGAGTCGACAACGACGTAATCGACTCTTAAGGGAGAGAATTTACTAGGGCATCGAGGTCGGCAAAGATGATCATTTCGATCGACAGCCAGGGAAGCTAAAATTTCCATGGAACCAAAAGGCTAAGGCATCGAGTTCGGACCATGTCCAAAACTCTCGGCAGTCATGTGTCATGAGTCATAAACGACAAAGAAACACCACGACACCGAGATCCGGAGCGATAGTGACGTATTACCAATCTTTTTAGACAGTAATTACTAGGACATCGTGGCCGAAATATATATCGACGGCCGAAAGGGCATCGATTTTGACAAACGAAAGAGCGGCCGGGGCGCTCTTCTACTACGCAACAAATGGGGTTTGACGTCAAATATTTGTATGTTCCAAACCTAAGGTTCTCATGATACTTGAGGAGCGTATATCGACATATATGCATCGACATGAGAAAACTGATGTGCGAATAAGGCCAAAGGCCGCAATAAAAAGCAGATGGTCTATATCAAAGACAAAAGAAAAGAAGGAAAAATGTGACGATTTTTCAAGGAAAAATAAGCCAAGTCCAAATGACCGCTAAATGTTTATACAGATGGAAGCCAACGACAACGTTTGGTTAAAAAGGGCAAAGCCTAAGAAGAAGCATCATCTCTGGCGCTAAGGCAAAGTCTCAAGACTGTTAGACTGACATTCGAGATCCGAATGTTGTACTCCAAAGTCAGGGCAAGTCAAATTTTCAGAGAAGTCGACCTCGGCAGATACAGTCCCAACTGCAGACATCTCAACATTCCTTCGACAGCTACAGCCTCGAAGCCAATTTCAACCGAGACAGCCTCCAAGTTGGACATCTCATCATTCATTCGACAAATTACGGCATCGGTCGATGTCAACTTAGCCACACATTATAAGTCCAAAGGACAAATAATGCTAAGGCAAAAAGTCTGCGCAAAGCAAACATGGAAAGTCCAGATGTCGGAATCCACGGGAAGTATGTCCGCAGATGATTTAAGTTCGAGCATTGGATGACGATGGCGAGATACACCTTTGATGGATCGGACTGACCTCAAGAGCTCAGATAGATCTGGGGGGCTTATGACGATACCGAATATCGCCCCTCCACGTGGAACTATCTAATTGGTCCAACTGGCATGTGGAAAAGTCCAAGTATATTATCTCGCATCGGGTCGAATACGAGGCGAATCGGTGATCACCACCGCAACGCAAAGCAGATCTTGCAAGTGTTGCATCTCGAGTACCCATGTCGGTGTCCATCGAAGTCGATACCATGGACTTCATCCAGCTCTCCTAGGCCCACCATCCAAAGAGTTACTTGGGCAAGAGGCAAGGCCCATTTAAGGGTAATTATTTCAATAGACCAAACCGCCCCAAATTTAGGGCGAGAAGGACATGTGCCTATAAATACATCATTCCAGAACTACGTAGCGCTTGATTCCTGGACATTACACAGATACGTGAGCAATCCAAGATACATTCTTGACTCACCCATAAACATCAAAATCACCCCCAAAATCATCCTTGATTCTATCATCCCTAGATTAAATTGGCCTCAAATTATACATGACAAAATCCAGCATCGTCACTGGTCTAGGTTTTTCATTTATTTTTTGATAGTTCATTTTTTTATTTAAAACGTTTATTTCAGATCATTTTATGTATGTTTTATGTGGACGAAATGGAGTAGATATATCATTATCGCTTTAGTAAATGATAAGTTCACACCATTTAAAAGGTTAATAAAATATGCAGATGGAAGTTAAATGATCAATAATAATAAAAATGAATATTATTTTAAAGAAGTTAATTAGCAGTGATGAAAACGGTAGAGTTTAAATGGGTGCAGGGATCCCTCAAAAAAAAAAAAAAATTAAATTAAATGGGTGTAGGAATTTCATGCATGAATCAAGGGATAATTCATTGTATTTTACAAAATTAGTATTTTACAACTGTTTATATCATTTCCTTGTATATATATATATATCGAGATCTTGAAATCAATTGAATATATACATTTTCTTCCAATTATTTTCATTATATATACTCTCTATAATTAAAGGGCGGATTGTATTAGCTCTCTTGTCCATAACTCCTTTTATTCATCATTTTATTCTATATATTCCAATGGGATCAAACAGATTATTTTTGCAGTTACCCGTCTTCATCTTCATAGGCATTGCACTCGTTGCATCTGCCCGTGGTATGCACTTTTTTCTTTTCTATTCTTCTTAATTTTGCACTCGTTGCAAGATAATTTTGTTATTTTATCCTCTTTTACAGAATTAAAAGAAAAAAAAAAAACAGATGGAGTAAGTGCTATTAATTGTTTTTAACTAACATTTAAAACTAACATTGTGTCATATATATTTATTTATGTGGGTGTGACAGATTTGGAGATCGATGCCGTGGCTAAGAATGTGGTGTCCGAATCATGTGTTGTGGTGGGCTTATGCAGAGGTGATTTTGATTGCGAGGAAATGTGTGGACAACCTGGAGTTTTATGTTTGCCTTCCATAATTGGTCGTGCTTGCTGCTGCATGCGCTAATACTACACAAATTACAAACAACTATTGATTGAGCCATGAATTTAATTATGTTTATTTTAAAAAAATATTTATTTTATGTAGGTTTTGGAATAATGAATTTGCTTGATAATGTTTTGATTTGTGTTTTGACTTTAACCTTTAATATGATTACGAACAACGATTTTAACTCTAATCGTTAAAGAAAAGTGTGTATTTTATCTACCTATTATTATATATAACAATAAAACTAGTGGCATTACTCACCGTACAAGCACGGTGATCCCAATATAAATGTCTGTTTGAAGGGGAATAAACACCCTCAAAATATACAATACACACCAACAAATCATGGAGCAATTACATGGTCTAGAATTAATTATTAAAGGAAATGTCATTATTTTACCTTGTTAGGACATATTTTTGTATATTATGTTGTCATAAAATTTTACCTAACCTAAAAAAGAATAGGTGTAATATGACAAATTTTATAATACAACCGTTGTAGAGTTTATGCAAAGTGGCAAGATGATTCTGACCATTCATTTCTAACCTCTCACACACGATAAAAGTGTATTATGTGAAAGAGAAAAAAATGGTAGTTTCTAATGTATGCCACTTTGTGATAACCTTCTTACAACCGTTCTTGTATAAAGTTTCTCTCGGTGTAATATACGAAATATCTTTTCAACCATATCATAACAAACACAAGATACAATTGATAACATTTAACCGCAATTACTACAATTAAAAAGAGACTTTGTCTAGCATTGTTTTTTCTTGTTTTGCTATTTATCTTTTGAAAAAAAAAAATCAGATCATAGCAGCTTTGGGGATAAGTCCTCAGCAACCAGAAAATGTAAATAATGTTATATATCATATAATGCAAACAGGGAATTGAAGTAAATAATTATGGCTTTTTAGTTTCTAAAATAGGTAGTACTCAAAAGAAATGCTACACTTTCCTTTTGTATATATTAGTTAGAAAGTAGAAATTTCTTATCTACTTTTATTTACTTTGCCTCTTATATAAACTAATAAATAACAAAAGAACTATTTCGGCTAAGGCAAATGGGGTCAGTAAGATGACATGTGGTGCTTAAGAATGCACCCAAATGCTATCACGTGATGAGATAATCCCGTGGAGCGATTATCTATCGCGGTACCGTTTAATAAATACACGACATATTACACGTGATTATATCATGTAAATACATCCGTCGATTACACCATATATTGACGTCGATACTTATCCACTTTATCGTGCTAGCTTTAAGACTTAGCTATTAAGTAAACTAACTGCGGGCTAGTATTTTACACGAAGGAGTAGATATTATATCTAATGGACATCCACCCATTACGTGTTACATTTATAACACAAGTTATAACACGTAATATTTATAACACTCTCCATTGGATACCGTTTCACAAAAAATCTGCCTCGTTAAAACCTTTATTATGAAAAAACCCAATGGGAAAAATCATAATGAAGGAAAAAGAGTACAACTTTCATTTGTGTTTTACTCCTCTTGATTTGAACACCTCTTCAAATTTTTAAGTCGCTGCATTCCGATCTTCTTTAATAATTTCTCGAATGTGGCAGTAGGCAATGCTTTAGTGAACGAATCTGCTGGATTGTCACATGATCTGATTTGTCGAACAACGATATCACCTTTCTTCTGAAAATTGTTGAACAGAACCAGCAACAGCCCCGACCTTCACCTGAAGAAGAAGAAGCAAGTGGAGAGTCGAAATAGTAATTCAGAAAAGGAAAGGAAATAAGTAATTCAGAAAATAGTTATATAATTATATGAAATAGTAATTATATGTAATAAGTTTTTATGTATTTCTAGCAATAAGGTTATGTTAGTCCTTTTATCATTAGGGCACAATTAGGGTTGTATCACTTCTATTTAAAGGTTGTAATAAGGTTTATGTGAATCAACGAAGACCAAAATTTGCCTTTATTTCTGTGTTCCTCAATTCTTCATGGTATCAGAGCCATAAAACATCCTTAAGCCAATCCTTGTTTCTCCACTTTCGTTGCGCAACTATGGCCAAGGAATCTGGATTAACTATCCAACAATTTCATCAATGTTCGAGTTTGATTTCAATCAAACTCAACTTTACGAATTTCCTACTATGGAGATCACAGGTGATTCCATTGATTAAGAGGCTTGGTGTATATCACCATGTCTCATCTAGTGAACATCCTGAAAAGAAGAGTAAAGATCAAGCCGGGGACAAGATTGATAATCCAGATTATCTAACTTGGATGATGAATGATGGTCTCCTAGTCTCATGGTTGCTTGGCTCTATGAAAGAGGAGATCATCAGCATGATCTACGAGGAAGAGTTAACCGCAAACCAACTTTGGAAAAGTCTTGAGCAACAACGTCTGCCTCATATAGTGGAGAAGGAAGGAAATCTGAAGAACATGTTGATGGGAATCAAATAGGGTACAAAAATGGTGGATGAGTACCTGAGGGAGTTTAAATCAATCTGTGATAACCAAGCAGTTATTAAGAAACCTGTACCAGACATGGATAAGGTATTTCAGTTTTGCACATGGATTAGGAAGTGAATATACTGGTTTCCGTACAGCAATGCTTACCAAGGCTCCATATCCTACTTTTGCACAATTTGTCATGGCCCTTCAAGGACATGAGCAGACTCTTCAAACGCAAAGGATTCAAGAAAAAACAGTCACTGATCAACTACATGCCTTTTTTACACAAAGAGGCCGTGGTAGAGGTAGAAGAGGAGGTGGCAGAAGCCAGTATAACTCCAGAGGCAGAGGATTTTCCCCTGCTGGTAGACCTGCAAATTCAGAAAGTAATCCAAAGAGGTTTGAACCCCAGGAGAAGAACAAAAGGAATGTAGCAGACAACAGGCAAAATCAGACATCAACCCCTCCTCTTGTATGTCAGATTTGTGGAAAGTTTAACCATGCAGCCATAGATTGTTGGCATAGGTTTGACTATGCATATCAGTCGGAGGAAACTCAGAAAGCATTTGCTGCTCTTACAACTGCAGATCAGACTACACAGAGTTCTTTGCAGATACTGGTGCTACTTCCCACATGACAAATTCAGAAGGTAACCTTCTCTATGCTAACACATATACTGGTTGTGATAAAGTTTTTGTGGGTGATGGCACAGGACTTGATATCTCTCACTCTGGTGATGAAAAAATTGGTAACCTACATTTAAATGATGTTCTTGTTGTGCCTGATTTGACTAAGAATCATGTTTATGCATTGGAAAGTATACTGTTGATAATCATTGTTCTTTTGAATTTGACAAAACTGGATTTGTTGTTAAGGACCAAAACAAGAGAATCATAGCTCAGGGGCATAAGAAGGGCAATTTGTATGCTTTGGATCAAGGGGTTCAGGAAGCTGTTGGGGAGATTTTGCATCAATAAAAACAAAAGAAAATTTATAAAACCTATACTACCATGCAAAACTACCTCCTAACCGGCCGAATACCGGGTAGTTGCTAGTAAAGTTGGATAAGTACGGGTATCGATCCTCAGGGAATTGGGATGTTGACTCTAATTTCACTAATTCCTTTCAATTGTTACTCAAGGAAACGAATAAACGAAAAGCAAACATAAAAACGTAAAGAACAATGAGAATAAATCTAACCTAGGAAAACAAAATAAAACAATCTAAACTAAAAAGACATGGGATCAAACAAAGCACAAACCTATGTGATCTCAATCCTAGTTCAATTCATGATTCTAATTCAAGTTGTGGTTTCACCTTATCACGAGATATAAACCCCTAATTCCTTAGTGGATCTAATTTCTCAAGCTATGAATTCCTAATTCCTTAGTGAATTCAATTATCGATCTCTCTCTTCCGAATGTTGAGAACGATTTTCCATACAAAACTAAGGTTTAGATTCAAGTTAACTTCCGTATTTTAGAACCTAACAACCTAGAAATCTAACCAATTAATTTGTCACATAATTAATGATTAAAGATCCTATCTTTCTATGGTGATCTAGTCTACGCAACTTCCGTATGTTGTAAACGTATCAATAGCAAACTGATCTCTCGATCTAATTCACATCATAGGCATCAAAATCATAGAACGATACAAAATAAATTAAAGCTCATGAAAATAAACTAGAGATTGAATAAATTGGAAAATCAAACTCACATGGTTGGTACAATTGTTGGATCCATGAGTCGAAAACGGAAGAAAAAACTACATCTAATCTAACCCGGATCACCCGAGCACAAGGCTCGGGTGACCGGCCTTGAATTGCCAGAATGCGGCTGCTGTCTGTGTAATTTTCGTATGAAAAATCTGATGTAATTAGGGTTGGAATCGCAGCTGCTTTTATAGGAAAATCAAGTCGGTTGCTACAGTAACGGTGCCGGACGCCCGTTTGAAGATCCGGACGCCCGTCCACTATTTTCAGCAACAGCATCCAAACTTGTAACGCTCATATCTCGGGCCTCGTAAGTCGGAATGAAGTGATTCAAAATCCTGTAGAATCCTCTCTTCAAGCCCTACAACTCTTATCTTGAGGTCGAGAGTCAAATCAGTTTATATCATATCAAGAACTGCGTTGGAAGGTCGTCACTACTCGGAATCCTGATTTTCCGACATTTATCGCTTGATTTCTTTCCTTATATCTTTCAATCTTCCATAACTTTGATTGATCCTTTCCAAGCACGAATTTGGCTCTCTAAAATCCTCTCTTCCATCATCAATGAGTATCTACAACAATAGGAAAACATACCAAAGCGTAACGTATTTCCAAAATAACACAAAATCATCATTTAAGCACATAATTCGTTACGTTTTGCAATTAACCTCTTAAAAACACTATTTACTCAATTAATCGATTATAAGCTCGATTTCTATGAAAAACATCCATATACGGGGGAAATTGATGTAAAATATATCTATAAAAATCATACAATTTGACCCTGAACAACACCCCCACACTTAAACTTTTGCTCGTCCCGAGCAAAACAAAACAACAACAAACCATCAAGAATCCACATAACCTGACACGAGATATAGTCAAAATCATGACAAGCTAGTATTCAGCAAATCGACCTCACTCGGTGATGTGTGTGCAGAACCTACTAAACTTCCATCGATCCTCTCTTGATATAATACATCAAGCACTAACAGCTTATCCGGTCAACTAAACGAAAACTTCATTCTATCTACAAAGACTTACCTAACAAAACTAATTACCAAGAACATAGTAACTAACTCACAACTAAATTCCTTTACTTAGTACTAAGAAAATACCTTCGGGTCTCTACTGGTTTAGATCAACTTGACTTAGAATTCCACAAAAACGATATTTTATATTTCCTATCGTCGTCGCGTCTCAAAAGTATAACACACTCCCTACATTAGAGGCGGTCACCCCCGATCACTCAATCCCTTACTTGTCCAAGGTAAACCACACTCCCCAATTGGGGCGATATCCAAATGGACTTGAGGTGATAGTTACAAACAAAATTCCATAAAGAAATTCTATTCATTTATTATTTATAGATATATATATTTTATATATTTTTCAAACTCTTTGGAAACTCTCGGTCAAATATATTTCTAACACATTCAAGACTCTTAAAGTTCTCAAGAACACTAAGGTAATTGAGATTCTAACTGTGTGAGTATAGCACTAGTTCTTAACTTTCATTAATGCTAAATAAGTGTTATCAGTATCAAGAATTAACTTCCCTTTAACTAACCGAAACTATTCTATATTTGGCTCTTCATCTAATAGGTTCGTGAAATGAAGTTCAAGTGAGTATCGACTTACTAAACCTATTCTCGAACATGATATGACTCATGATAACAACTAAAGGTGCCAGATTATAAAACTAGCATGCCAATGAAATGTTACTCGGGACAAAAACAAAAATTTTCAACAAATTAAGCACTTTTCATAGAAATACTACAGTATAAGCAAATGAAAGTAGATACACATAAACCATCCCCTCCCCCACACTTAAATTACAACATGTCCTCAAGTTGTGCGTAATGAAAAAGAAAAAGAAAACTTAGGATTGTATGCGAAAGGAGCTATTCTGGAAGTGTTTCGAACCAAATCCAAAAATTCCCGACGAACTCAGTAGACTGTGGACCATCCACCGGAAAACTGATATCATCTGAAAACTCACAATAGCTAATGCAAATACCCTGCACACTTGACAAACATGAAATACCTCGGGGATAGGGGGAAGATAACATATAAAGCACAGGAAAGGAAGTCTAGAGAATTTTTAGATTAAGCTCATATAAAGATGGACATATACATGGAATATTACAAAATAGTAGGGCTAGGTGCAACTATATGAAAATGCATTACAATGCAATCTACGTGAAAAATCCTAAAAATAAAATAAAAACGAGGTAGTATTACGGAAACCGACAGTGACCACACTTAAGAAAAATAAAAGGAAAAATAGAAAAACAATGCAACTATATGAAATGCAACTAAATGAAATGCATTTAAATGATATGCAAAAAGAAAATAAAATAAAAGAAAGAAAACTAGCCCACTATATGCAACACGACATATATATAAACGTCTACCACATAATGACAGGTTACGATAAACGATGCAGTCAATCACTAGTGCCGACGCGCTTTAAGACTTATCGAAAGTGATAGACTTATGAAACCAACAATCATCTATCTAAATGGTATAACTCATATGGAGAAAGGGCGTAGCATACGGAAAACCGGCGATAGCTACCCATATGAACTATAAAAACAAAGGAAGCACGTAAGTCTTAAAAGCTTAAAAGATTCATCGGAGCGGTATGTAGCATACGGGAACCGACATTAGCTACTAATTAACCATAAGAACAGTTATAGCTTACAAGAACCGACAGTCACTATAACATGCCTAGATGAATCATATATAAGGAATTGATCAATTATCTAACATGGATTCATAGATGGAAAGGTAAAAACATATAAGTTCAGGGCATCTATGTAAAAATCAATTAGCCACAGAAGCTCGAATGAAAAATCCACATCAAATAAAAGCATTGAAAATAAAATCAAGAAATTTAGAACTGGATCAACCCGGACGAATGTTCACTTAGCGTTCGAATCGGGCGGGCGTTTCCACCTGCGCAGGCGCTCGCTGCGCTTGAAAAAACGACCGGACGGGCGTTGTAAAGTATATAGGCGCTCGTCTGGTCTCTCAAATCGAACAGATTGAAAATATTTGAACGGACGGCGTCCCAATACTTCCCAACGCTCGTTCACTGCAGATGAAGAAGCGGGCGGGCGTCCAATGAATGAGCACGCGTCCATACAACAAGAATGCACAGCAGCGGGAAAAACACAGCAAAACCCTAAATACTTATGAACACAACACAAAGAACACGAGATCAAAGCGACTTATTAAAATTCAAAGACAGGAGGTTAGATCGAGAAAACAACTAAACTTATAACTTCACGTAAAACAAGTTGAGTAAAAACTTTTGCACATTCTTACCCTATGGTCATCGAAACACGGCAAAATAAAAACTCTCAACTTGGTATACGCTACTTTTATTGAAATTGAAAATAAACGTAACAAAATCGAGAACTAACAAAACTAGATTCAACATGACACCTATTCCCCGGCAACGGCGCCACTTTTGTTGGGGAGATTTTGCATCAATAAAAACAAAAGAAAATTTATAAAACCTATACTACCATGCAAAACTACCTCCTAACCGGCCGAATACCGGGTAGTTGCTAGTAAAGTTGGATAAGTACAATTATCGATCCTCGGGAATTGGGATGTTGACTCTAATTTCACTAATTCCTTTCAATTGTTACTCAAGGAAACGAATAAACGAAAAGCAAACATAAAAACGTAAAGAACAATGAGAATAAATCTAACCTAGGAAAACAAAATAAAACAATCTAAACTAAAAAGACATGGGATCAAACAAAGCACAAACCTATGTGATCTCAATCCTAGTTCAATTCATGATTCTAATTCAAGTTGTGGTTTCACCTTATCACGAGATATAAACCCCTAATTCCTTAGTGGATCTAATTTCTCAAGCTATGAATTCCTAATTCCTTAGTGAATTCAATTATCGATCTCTCCTCTTCCGAATGTTGAGAACGATTTTCCATACAAAACTAAGGTTTAGATTCAAGTTAACTTCCGTATTTTAGAACCTAACAACCTAGAAATCTAACCAATTAATTTGTCACATAATTAATGATTAAAGATCCTATCTTTCTATGGTGATCTAGTCTACGCAACTTCCGTATGTTGTAAACGTATCAATAGCAAACTGATCTCTCGATCTAATTCACATCATAGGCATCAAAATCATAGAACGATACAAAATAAATTAAAGCTCATGAAAATAAACTAGAGATTGAATAAATTGGAAAATCAAACTCACATGGTTGGTACAATTGTTGGATCCATGAGTCGAAAACGGAAGAAAAAAACTACATCTAATCTAACCCGGATCACCCGAGCACAAGGCTCGGGTGACCGGCCTTGAATTGCCGAATCGCGGCTCTTTGCCTGCGTGTAATTTTCGTATGAAAAATCTGATGTAATTAGGGTTGGAATCGCAGCTGCTTTTATAGGAAAATCAAGTCGGTTGCTACAGTAACGGTGCCGGACGCTCGTCCACTATTTTCAGCAACAGCATCCAAACTTGTAACGCTCATATCTCGGGCCTCGTAAGTCGGAATGAAGTGATTCAAAATCCTGTAGAATCCTCTCTTCAAGCCCTACAACTCTTATCTTGAGGTCGAGAGTCAAATCAGTTTATATCATATCAAGAACTGCGTTGGAAGGTCGTCACTACTCGGAATCCTGATTTTCCGACATTTATCTTGCTTGATTTCTTTCCTTATATCTTTCAATCTTCCATAACTTTGATTGATCCTTTCCAAGCACGAATTTGGCTCTCTAAAATCCTCTCTTCCATCATCAATGAGTATCTACAACAATAGGAAAACATACCAAAGCGTAACGTATTTCCAAAATAACACAAAATCATCATTTAAGCACATAATTCGTTACGTTTTGCAATTAACCTCTTAAAAACACTATTTACTCAATTAATCGATTATAAGCTCGATTTCTATGAAAAACATCCATATACGGGGGAAATTGATGTAAAATATATCTATAAAAATCATACAATTTGACCCTGAACAGAAGCCCTAGCAGCCGTCAGGACAGGAAAAGCTCCTTCAACTGTTTGGCACAAAAGGTTGGGACATCCACACCAGAACTTGCTGACCAAGCTCAAGCAGTCATGAAAAATAAATCTTAGTTTTCGGGAAAATAAAGACAGACTATGCACTAGCTATCAATTAGGGAAAAGTTGTAAACAACCTTTCAATAAAAGTACTTTTGTTTCAAAATTTCCGTTGGAAAAGGTTTATTGTGATCTTTGGGGGCCTGCCCCTGTTCTGTCCAATCAAAATTACAAATATTATGTTGTGTTTATTGATGATTTCTCAAGGTTTTCTTGGTTGTATCCATTAAGAAAGAAGTCAGAGTTCTTTGATGTGTTTGTTCGATTTCAGAAGTTAGTTGAAAATCAGTTGAACCAGAAGGTCAAGATCTTCCAATGTGATGGTGGTGGAGGGTTTGCATCCACACCTTTCTTAGATCATCTGAAGAAGTGTGGAATAGAATTAAACATCTCTTGTCCTTATACACCAGAACAAAATGGTGTGGCTGAAAGGAAGCATAGGCATGTGGTGGAAACTGGATTAACATTAATGTTTGATGCAGGGACACCTCTAAACTTGTAGGTTGAAGCTTTTAACACAGCAGTGTACCTCATCAACAGATTACCTTCCTCAGCACTACTGTTTACAACCCCTTACTATAAGTTGTATAACAGACATCCTGACTACAGTGGCTTAAGGGTGTTTGGCTGTCAATGCTTTCCTTCTTTGAGGAACCAGACAACTTCTAAGTTTGCAAAAAGAAGTTATCCTTGTGTTTTCCTAGGGTACAGTCCAGTTCACAAGGGATACATGTGCATGGACCCTATCTCAAAAAGGGTATACATTTCAAGACATATGGTGTTCAATGAACAAGTCTTTCCTTTTAAAGGGAACACTTCTGCTGTGACTACTAATGTTGTCTTTGACTTGTTTGATTATCTAGATTTTGATGAAGGACTCACACAACAGACTGGTCACAGTACCATTATTCCTGATTGTTGTCCATCTGAATCTATACACAATACTACTTATGTTTCTGATCCAGTGCATGAACCAATCCTTGATGACCCAACACAGGAACAGGTAGATGGTGACTTGGTTCAACACCAAGAAAATGCAAACTCTCAAGATGACCAAGGAGATGATGCATCTGATACATCATCCTCATCCAATGAACCAGTCTCTCCACCAGCACAAAGACCAGTCAGAGATAGGAGGCCCCCTGCATATCTCAAGGACTATGAAATTTTGGCCACTCACATGACTGCAGAACCAAAGAACTGGAAAGAGGATCTAACAGACTGTTCACGGATTTTATCTAATGAAAAATAAGAAGTAATAAATTTATAAATCCGGTATTCCCCAAGTGTAGGGATCGTAGTACAGCGATTAATACCGGAGTCGGTCACAGGGAATCGGGGTATCTAGTTCATTAATTTTCCTAAGATTGATACCAATTATTTCTAAACCTAAAGCTAAAAACGAAAAGAAAACTGGACAGAGGATTGTCAGTCCAAAGCCAGGAAACGATAATTGCGAACTTAAATCTAAAATATAAACTAAAAAGAAAACAATAAACAACTATGAATTTAAACAACGATGATCATGGTGATTAAACAATCGAACAAGTAATTATCCACCGATCCATAACCCTTAATTTCCTCTCTAAAGTTGTCTTGTGATGAGTCAACTAAAATTGTTGTTCACCTATCAAAGGTATGAATTTCTACTCTCGTAGATAATTCGCCTATCAATCTCTCATCTCTCGATATATAAGATTGACGTTATCAAACCAAGGTGTAAGATCTCTCAATCTAGCAACCTAGATATTCAACCTATCAACTCTCGTTATGTCAAGATTAAAAATCCCATCTTTCCTATGGTGATCTAAGGTTTACACCGACTCTCGTGATACGGTAAACATCAAATAGCAATACATCTCTCGATATCGATTGCATAAACAATAAGCATATAGAAAAGATAACAACTTTAATCAAAAATCAAAAAACAAACTTAAGATTGAAAAGAAAGAACCTGATGAAACGAATTTAAATAACTTGAACAAATCGTCTAGCCTCCAAATCATCCAGCACAAAGAAAGGCAAAATGGAATAAAACGGAAAAGAAACGACCACCCTCGGCCGGCCAAGCACCAAGGCTCAGCCGGCCGAGGTTACTTGGCTTGAAACTAGGGTTTTCTCAATGCGGCTGTGTAATAATATGTGTCCTAGGGTTGAAAATAGCGCTGGTATTTATAGAAAAGTAAGTCGGCTGTGCTGAGGTGGTGGAAGGACGCCCGTCCAGCTCTCTGGACGCTCGTTCGAAAGGTCTGGACGCCAGTTCATCAAATTTGTAAAGACTCTGTACTGATTTTCTTCTTCTGGACACCCGTTTATTCTTCAGACGCCCGTCCACTCTGGACGGGCCTTGAACGCACGTTCAACTTGCTCAAAAATCGATCTTCTCATTTTTATCTTCAATCGATTTCATCTTTATCTCTTCTCCTCTTCATTAATCCGATTATTAACCTCTTTTAATCCTCTTTTTGGTCGAAATTGTGTATCTACAATACATCAAACACATTGCAAAATGTAGTATCTTCCAAATCAAATAAAACCATCAATTTTACACATAAATCATACAATTTCACAACTAACCCATTAAAAACATCACTTGCTCAATACTTCAATATAAAGCTCGATTTCTATGAAAAACATCCAGATATGGGGGAAATTGACATAAAATATATCCTTATAAAACGTATAAAATCACCCTTAACAACTCCCCACACTTAAAACCTTGCTCGTCCGAGCAAGACAAAAAAAAAACTAGCGTAGGATAACAAAATTCCAACCAAAAATACATACAGTCATTTTCAAAAAATACAAAGCATATGTAATAAATCAGACGTTCACCCCGGTGTGTGTGCATAGCCATATTAAACTTCCACTAAGTCCACACTTGAATTTTTCTCAAGCAACTAGCAAATACCCATCTAAACAAGCAATAACCGACACTTATAACACACACCCTACAAAACATAACATGTCCCGAAAAGGATAATAAAATGCGTTTAGGATCTTTCCGACATACTCAGAGAATAATCCCTACAACATATACATCGATTTATACTGGGATAGTCAGAAGATAACTAAAGTTCCTACCAACTTTCCATAGTACCATTTGCCAAATTTTCTTTAAGATTAACTTAATTCCACATATATAGCATATGCCCTTGATGTATACCATTTATATGATAAAAATTACGATATTATATATACTTTATTAACTCTTTTTATATAAAATATAAGAAATTATAACGATAATCTTATGAAATATTAATAGTTATGAATAAATCTAAATACTATAAAAATCCAGTAAAAGTAATAAAAAGATATAAATTTTGTACCGGTTCAATAACCGGAGTGTCATGTCAGATTTACGTGGGTATTTGTGGTATTTTATTGCAGATTTATAAACCAAGACCCCGAGAATCGACATGTTGAAGTATAATCAGATCTCTGGAAGGATTTAGAGAGTGTCACGAGCATAAATGGTTAATCGAATTGCTTAAGTGGTCAAGTGGCTAATCGATTCGATTAAGTGGTAATCGAGAAATAGCTTCGACAAACGAATGGCTCATCAAGACGACATTATCTGAAGAAGAGTCCTTCATGGAAGTTATAGATCTTTTCAAGAGCTTTCCAACGCTTTTTTAATTATGTCATTTGGAGATCCAGAGCTCAAGTTATGATTTTTTCAAGTTTCAGATCAAGTTATGGAATAAAAAGCTACCCGGATCAATCCGGATTTACCTCGGATCGAACCGAGGAAACATAATGATTATCCAGCATGTGGTCCTACAGAGAATAATCCTGGGGATAAGAAATTTTATTCCCGGATCGATTCGGCATCACCTCGGATCGATCCGACCCTGGAAATTCTGCCTATAAAAGGGGCAGTTCATACAGCATGCAAGAGGGGTACCAATATATTTTCCTAACCTCTTTTTCTTAGTAGTAGTATGTATGTATATAGGTCTTATGCCATAAATAGTAGTATCGTTGTAATGCTCGAAAATTATCGTAAGATCGATTGTTGTTGAAGTCGTTGTAATGTCCGGAAGAATACAACCTCTGATTCAGCAGTTGTAATCGGGTAAAATTTCTTAAGTATCTATGTTTGTTATGTTTGTTTTTATTTTTTTCGTCTTTATAATGATATTAGGCTAAATCTAATAACTAGCCAAAGTCATGTAATCATTTTATTTCGATCTTTTCGGTAAAGGAATGTTGTCTAATTAAAATTGATTAAAATTGAGTTAATTGAATCTCTTTCTATTCTGTAACGTATTGATAATATTCGGATTGACGTAATTAACCAAGATGAATCGCACCATATAACCTAACGATGAACTGATCAGAGAAGTTAGGATATGAGATAAAAGATAGAAAAACCGGAGGTAAAATTGGCCGTCTGGCGTGACTACGGAATCCTATTTCCTACCCGGGGTAGATTTGTCTTGGGAGAGATGGATCTTATTAAAATTGTGCTCGAGATCATAATAATGTTAAAATCAACAGCTTAATTGAAACTAACACCGAAAGTTAAATCGATCCGCCGACAACCGGAGCCTTTTGAATAACATCGGCCGTCTGGACAAATGGAATAACCTCTTTTATCCGGGGTAGATTTGTACTGCACTGCTCGAGACTAACCGAGATTAGCATGGGGCGATTGTGGAGATTGAATCGATGACAATGACATATGACAATTTCATACGCTCGTGTGAGGAGGAATTGTTAACTTCAGGAGTGCACCGTTTCATTTACTCAATTGGACCTAATATAAAAGGAAAGATCGAGCACATTCAGTTTACTAGAAAAGATCGTATAAATCAATTATATAAACTTTGGCTAGTTCTATAAACTTATCTGTCTAAACTATATATTGGTATCTATATATTTATATCTATATATATATTTTGCAATTTATGCACATCTATATATATTTATATATCTATATATATTATATTAGAATAACTTTTAAATTACGCATTTATTTTATGTTAAGTAGAATAGTAGTGATCTGTGTTATAAAATTGCGATTTAGATCAAGTTAATAACAAAATTCTTTGGTGTTTAACCACACTTAAAAGAATTACCAAGTTCCCTGAGAATTCGACACTCTGACTCACCATACTAGCACTACAGTTTGACCCGATACACTGTCGGTTAAGGACTGGTTTAGCACTAGAAAAGGCCACGTCAGCTTTTCTCGGCGCCGCTGCCGGGAACGACGCTAATTTTTTTTTTTTTTTGTGTCTATGGTTACTACTTGTATTAGCTCAAAATTCTAGAATAAGTCAACACTTTTCTTATCTCATTTCTATTTTATTTTTCGTTGGTACCTACCTTCTAGGTAAGTTACCAATTTTTACTACTATCAATTTCATGTTATTTTCTATTTTCGTTAGTTGATGACCAGAAGTGGTAAGACCCCACTCGCTCCTTATAAGCCTGACATAAACACTTACGAAAGCGGCTAAGAGTAGAGAGTAAACGTGGTCATACTAGTCGTGAAATCTCGACCAAGAATCATCTTCAAACAAAAATACGAGAATGGCCAAATCGGTGATGAAACACACGAACAAGGGCTAGAACATGCTCTAGGGCATGGATGTAACCCTCGTTAACCCTAATAATAATAATAATAATAGAAATAATCGAATCGAATCGAAATAATCGTAATAACCCACCAAACCCGAGACCTATCTCGTGATCAAACCATAAGAAGAAACCGGACTAATAATCCCATACTTTTACCTAATGAAGGAGCAAACAATTTCGAAATTAAATCTCATCTTTTTGGTTTAATTGACGCAAGAGCCCAATTCCTAGGAGAGGATGATGAAGATCCACATCATCATCTCTATCTTTTTGAAGAATTGTGCAACACAGCCAAAAGTCAAGGTGCTCATAAGGAACTAACAAGGATGACTATGTTTCCTTTTTCTTTAAAAGGACGAGCCCGAGATTGGTTTATGTCTCTTCCACATCATTCACTTGCAAGTTGGGAGGATATTCAAACTAAATTTCTGAAACAATATTTCACTCCTGGACGAAATTTGGAATTAAAAGTCGAGGTTGCTAACTTTAGACAAGGATCTGAAGAAACGCTTGGGAAAGATTTAAAAAACTATTAAGAGCCTGTCCCGACCATGGTTATTCCTTAGATATGCAAATTCAGTTTTTCTGTCGTAAATTACAAAAAGATTCACGTGCGGATGTAGATCATGCATGTGGTGGTTCTTTAATGATGAGTGAAGCTCAAATAGTTTACGATGCTATAGAAAAGATTTCCAAAAACAACAGAATGTGGGAAACCGGTTCTAGCACCAGAAAAGTAGCTTTTGCGGGAGAATGTACATCTAATACGGAAGTTCTAGCACATTTAGAAAATTTGAGTAGGAAATTTGATGGCATACAATCAAACAAAAACCAAAGTTCAGAAAATAGTACACCAACTGAATACTCAAATCAGGATAATATGCCATTATGGATTGAAGAACCAACAGGATATTCAAGAGAGGAGGTGAGTTTTCTTCAAAGAAAGATAGAATTTGAACAATGCATACTCAAACTCGTTTAATGCTATTAGAAGAGATCATCCTACTTATCGATGGTCTGAAAACCCTAGTAAGCAAGGACAACCGCCATATCCAGTTCCATATAGGAATATAAATAATACTCAAGTTTATCAAGAAAACACATCTAATTAGAATTTACAATCGTTACCTAGATCCTATCCTCAACATACCACTCAAAGTATACCAGTAACTCAAAGTTCAACTCAACCTGCAGAAGGAGTTGAAAAATGGGAAAAACTAATGGAAAATATGATGGGTGTAGTATCTACTCAAGCTAAGAATATGGAAACAATGATGACTTCTATTGGTACAGTCACTAAAGATATGAATACAATGAAAACATCTATGAGTGGACATGATACCAGAATGAGAACAATAGAAGCCTCATTAAGGAATATGGAAGATCATTTGAGTAGGGAAGGTGAACGTAATAACAGTAGACCTCCAGGAGGATTACCAAGTAATACTGAAAGAGATCCAAGAGAGGTAAATGTTGTAGTTACGAGAAGTAGAAAACTCTGTGGTAGTAATGGAGTAGAAAACGTTGGGAATAATGAAGTAGAAAATGATTTAGATGGAAAGAATGATGAAACTAAAGATGAACTTGAATTCACTGATGAGGAAGAAGAAATTATAGAGAATTTCTTGAAAAGGAATAGAAGTTTGGAACCTGAAAATGAAGGTGAAAAATAGGTAAAAATCCCTAGGATTTTGAAAGATCCCATGGACCAAGATTTAAGGAATTTATTCAAAGAACATGTTAGAATAGAGGATAATGAAAACAAGGATGAGAAACAAGAAGAACTGAAGGAATCTGAAGTAGAGATTGATTCAGGGAATGTTTTAAAAGAAAAAACACAAGATCATGATACTTGGCGATCAAGTAATACTCAAAGGTTTAAGGAGAAAGGAAAAGAGAAAATGACTTTGGGATCAAAGGTTATAGATTTAGAATCTTAACCTTACCCACCTAAAGATCAAATTAAAAGATTAAAACCGATCGTATATGCTCGCTTCCTTGATACTTTTCGTCATATTCATATTAATATCCCCATATCGAAGCTCTAATTAGTATGCCTCGCTATGGAAAGTTTCAAAAAGATATTCACAAATAAGAAAAAATTAGAGGAATATGAGAATATATGCCTAAATGAAGAATGTTCTGCAGTTTTGCAACATAAGTTACCACCTAAACTGAAAGATCCTGGAAGTTTTACCATTCCGTGTGAAATTGGAGGATTTCTGTTTAAGAAGGTCTTATGTGATCTTGGAGCTAGTATAAATCTCATGTCTTATGAGGATTATAAGAAGCTAGGCATAGGAAATCTTACTTAAGATCGAAATGACTCATAAATGGCGTATAGATCAATTAAATACCCTAAAGGAATTATTGAGGACGTATTGATTAAAGTAGACAAGTTCTATTTTCCAAAGAGACTTTGTAGTTATGGAAATGGAAGAAGGATATTCAATGCCACTTATCTTAGGTCGACCGCTTTCTAGCTACAGGAAGAACTTTAATAGATGTCCAGAAAGGAGAGTTAATTCTGAGAGTCAATGAAGATGAAGTTACTTTCAATATTTTCAAAGCTATGAACCATCCATACATATCACCAGAATCATGTTCTTTCATAGAAGATATTTATTCTGTCTATGATAATCAGTTACCAACTTTTGAAGACAGATTAGAAGAATGCTTAGCTCTGTCTATCTATAAAGAAGATGAGAAAGACACCGAAATGAAAGAGATAATTCTTTCTCTAGATAAAGGAAGTTTTACTTTTAAACCATCATGGCATAAGTATTTGGAATTAGAACTAGAAGGACCAGCTTCTTAAACCATCACCTGGAAGATCCACCTAAGAATCTGAATTGAAACCGCTACCTTTAAATCAAGTATGCTTTTCTTGAAACCGATAATCTATTACCGGTTATTATTTCATCATCTTTAACTGAGCAACAAGAAGATCAATTACTTAGAATGTTGAAAAAGCATAAGAAAGCTTTTGGATGGACAGTTGCCGATATTCGAGGTATTAGCCCTGAGATTTGCGTTCATAAGATAATTCTGAAGGAAGATGCTAAACCTTGTATTCAACCGCAACGCCGCCTCAACCCAAATTTACAGTTAATTGTTAAGAAAGAGGTCATTAAGCTATTAGAAATAGGGATAATTTTTCCCATATCAGATAGTGAATGGGTAAGTCCAACTCAAGTGGTACCAAAGAAGTGAGGTTTCACAGTGAAAGAGAATGAAAGGAATGAATGGATTCCGACTAGAGAGATTACATGTTATCGAATGTGCATTGATTTTAGAAAACTAAATGATCATACTAAGAAAGATCATCATCCACTTCCATTCATAGTTCAGATGTTGGAACGTTTAAGTGGACATAAGTACTACTGTTTCTTAAATGGTTATTCAGATATTTACGATATTCATTGCAAAGTTAGGAGATAGGGAAAAACTACTTTCACTTGTCCTTATGGAACTTTTGCTTATAAAAGAATGCCGTTTGGTTTATGTAATGCACCAAATACGCTTTCAAAGATGTATGATGGCTATATTTGTTTGATATGGTTGAGAAATTCTTAGAAATTTTTATGGATGACTTTAGTGTTTACTGAGATTCATTTGATGTTTGTGTGTTACACTTAGAACGAGTGTTACAACGTCAGTGAAGATACCAATTTAGTACTAAACCGGGAAAATGTCACTTAATGGTATCGTAAGGAATTGTTTTAGGTCACCGAATCTCTCGAAGAAGGTATCAAGTTGATAAAGCTAAAGTCGAAGTAATTGAAAAGTTACCTCCACCGCTTAATTTAAGAACCCTAAGAGGATTTCTCGGACATGCAGGATTTTATAGAAGGTTCATTGCTGATTTTTCAAAATAGCAAAGCCTCTAAGTCATTTACTTGAAAAGGAAGTACCTTTTAACTTTGATAGTAAATGTATGGAAGCCTTCGCACCTTAAAAGCGAGGTTGACTATCGCACCGGTGTTAGTAGCACCGATTGAGTTTGCCGCTTGAGATTATGTGTGATGCGAGTGATTTAGCTGTAGGAGCAGTTTTAGGTCAAAGATATAACAAAATTCTCAAAGCTATTTACTATGCATCTCACACACTAAACGCAGCTCAACTTAATTATGCAACTACAGAAAAAGAACTGTTGGCTGTAATTTTTGCCTTAGATAAGTTTAGATCATATATTTTTGGATCTAAGGTAATAATTTATACAGACCATTCAGCCCTGAAGTATTTACTAAGTAAGAAAGATGCTAAACCTCGCCTTTCTTAGATGGATTCTCTTACTTCAAGAATTTGATATTGAAATTAAAGATAAAAAAGGAAGTGAGAATGTAGTAGCAGATCATCTAAGTAGAATGGAAAATGATGAAGGAATAGGAATTGAAATTAAAGATTCATTTCTGGTGGACAACCATTTTAGAATAGATACTCCTTCAACCATGCAGCTTATTGAAGAATAGAATTCCTTCTAAGGAAATTTCACCTGGTTTGGAGATATCATTAATTACTTAACTTTGTGATTATATTCCGTCTCATTGGACTTGGCAAATGTAAAAGAAGTTCTTTTATGACTTAAAATTTTATTACTTGGGAGGAACTGGACCCTTTTCCGTAAATGTTCGGATGGGATAATCAGAAAATCTGTGCCTGATAATGAAATTTTAAGTGTTTTGTCATTTTGTCATGATCGTGAGGCAGGAGGTCATCATGGAGGTTGGAAAACTGCTTTTAAAGTTTTACAATGTGGTTTTTATTGGCCTACACTATATAAAGATGCTTATAAGTATGTTAAATCTTGTGAGTCTTGTCAAAAATGGGGAAATGTATCTAAAAAACATGAAATGCCTATGCAACCTATTTTAGAATGTGAGTTATTTGATGTTTGGGGTATAGATTTCATGGGACCATTCCCTATATCTTTTGGAAAAAGATTTATTCTAGTAATGGTAGATTATGTTTCAAAATGGGTAGAAGCTGAAGCTCTTCCCACTAATGATACCAAAGTTGTCATACGATTCCTTAAAAAGAATATATTTACCCGTTATGGCATTCCGAGGGCTATCATTAGTGATAGAGGGTCACACTTTTGTAATAGACCATTTACCAAGATAGTTGAAAAATATGGTGTAACACATAAGTTAGAACGCCCTATCATCCATAAACCAAAGGGTCGTAGAGGTGTCTAATAGAGAAATCAAAAGAATCATGGAAAAACAAGGGACTCAAATCGTAAAAAAGCAAGGCGCTTAAATTAGACGATGCATTATGGGCGTCATGAATGACTTTTAAGACACCAATTGGTTGTTCTCCTATAAGTTAGTCTTTGGTAAGTCTTGTCATCTCCCAGGTTGATTTAGAACACCGAGCCTTCTCGGGCTATTAAATTTCTCGAATTTCGCTCTTAAGGTCAAGCCGGTGATCATAGATTGCTTCAATTGATGTAACTAGAAGAATTTCGTCTCGATTCTTATGAAAACGCTCGAATCTACAAGGAACGCATGAAATCTTTTCACGATAAGAGAATCTATAGTCGTGAGTTCCATGTAGGTGATCGAGTGCTCTTGTACAATTCACGTTTAAAAGTTATTTCAAGCTTAAATCAAGATGGACAGATCCATTTAAAGTAACACGGGTTTACAAATCTGGAGCTGTTGAACTAACTGATGGAAATACGACTTTTATAGCCAATGGCCACAGAGTGAATTTATTTGTGGAGGGAGAAGGAATCACACTAAAGGGAGAAGTAATGCTACTGACTGATCCCCCGACAAATTGAACAGGCAGAAAAATCAAAAAAAAAAAAAAAATTGAAAAGCAGAGGAACTGAAATCAGCCGAATATCAGGTGCTATCTATATTTCTTCTACTTTTCTGTGTTTTATATGTTTGAACTAGTTTCGTCTTTTACCGGATAGACGTAAAAGAACTGGATGTCTTTTTTAGATAGAATAGGAGTTTTTATTTTGCTTTTGAAATTAGGCCTCGATAAAGATGTCGCGTTTAAAATAGAAGCTTCAGTTTTTGAGAAAAACAAGCAATTGTTGAGAGAGATCATATTGAAAGAAGTATGTAATGGAAAATCGAGAAGTTCAATAAAGAGAAGGGCAAAGTTTCGATGAGATGCGAGAATGTGGGAAAAAGTGAGCATGATGGGAAATGCAGGAAAGCACAACCAAATCCTGGATGAGTGTTTGAATGTTGTTAAGAAGGAACGATTAGGTGGTTATCCGAAAATCCCGATGGAGATCAAAGAGAAAATTCGATCGCCTCATTTCTTAAGGTTAGGTTGATAGAACGTTATGTTAGAACCCTGGAAGATTTAGAAATAATGGAATTAGGACCCTTATGAATTTTATAATATTTATAAAAATTTTATAGAACTTTTTGAAAATTTTATATAAAGGATCTTTATGAAATTATTAAAAGTTTTATAAATTTTTTATAAAAGGTTTTGATTTTAGCAGGTTTTAAAAATATTATTAAGTTTTAAAGGATTTAAAAAAAAAAAAATAAATAAAAATTTGGTCGGAGGAAAGAAGAAGAAGAAGGAGGGACCCCGTCCCTTTTAGGTTTTTCACTCGGATCGATCCGAGACCAAAACCTAAAAAAGGGACGGGGTCCTCTCCTCTTTCTTCTTCTTTCATTTTTCTTCAAACACCGCCTCCTCCTCTCCCCCCATTCGAATTTTTCTCTTCAATCATCACACAACATTACTATTAAACTACCCCAATTCTTAAACTCTTCTCATTTTCCTCTCCTCTCTTCAAATTTTCATTTAAATTGAAGAATTTTTCAAGGGAAAGCTTCAACTTTCATTCCGGCGAATTTTCATCTCTTCCGGCCAAATTTCAACCTTTTAAGCATTAGAAGGTAACATTGTAGTTATTTATTTTGTTAATTTCGTTTTTTTTTTTTTTTTAAGCAACTTTTTATTTAATTTCAACTATTTTGTTACTCATTTGTGTTGTTTTGTTTGTTTTGTTGTTGTTTTGTTATTGTATCACTATCGTAGAATGGCCGAATCATCAAAAGCCGAGAAAAACGTAAGTCGCATATCCCTACCCAAATCCCGGTCATAGAGACTAGGCCTTTAACATAGAAGAATTGGTCGTTAGTTTTGAAAGAACTGCGTCTGCGCAAATAGAAAAGCCTTAAAGAATAAATTTCGACAGTGTTTAGTTGCAGTAGAGAGGGGTTTAGATTTCAAGGATTTGGGAAGGGAGGTAAAAGAGATTTTCGAAAGGCGACAGTGGTTGGAGTTAGCCAGTTTAAGGGCAGGTGAAATTAACACAACCTTAGTAGCTGAATTTTATTCTCTGGTAGCAACTCATAATGCTACAGAAGATGGTGAGTTAACTTCTGTCAGCCTAAGAACCAGGACAGTGCCGTTTAATCCCCAGTTTATAAATGCTATTTATGGTATCCCTGATATACCAGAAAATGAGGATTATTATACGGTATGGAATTTAGATGAGCCTGCAGACTTTGACCATATAGTCTCGACAGCCCAGCACGAGTTAGATCCCACAGCCGTCTGGCATGAAAACAGGTTTTCCTATGGAAAATGTATACGGGATATGAGAGCTATTAAACGTTTTATCAGTTCGACTCTTTACCCTTCTCGTCATTTGACATCTTTTGGTAAAGAGGATCTGTGCATTGCTTGGGCTATGGTCAATGATATACCTGTGGATGTAGGCGGGGTTATGTATGTAGGGCCAAGGAATTTGTCTCAATCGCTAAACCAGGTAGTCACATGCCTTTTCCTTGTTTTATTTCTTCCTTGTGTCGCCAGATAGGTGTTCCCGAGCTTCCAAATGATAATCGATTATGGTTGACTAAACACTTATAGGTCATAGTTTACCACGCACGCCGGCGGGAAGGATAGATTTTATGAACCCTAACCGCCAACGACCTCACCTTACTCCACATGTTTCTCAATCCACTATCGCTCCTCCATCATCCAAATCACTCAAACTCAACTTCCAAACACCATCACATACGACATGTTTCAATCTTTGGCCTATGATGTTCATCGTGCCAATGCCAATATGGTCGTTTTTTGCGAGAAAGGAATAGGTTGTGGTCTGAAGATTTACGTCAGGGCATGCGAGGTATATATCGATGAATATACTTGCGAGACCCTACCTATGCCGAGATGGATATTCCGCATTGCCAATCCGTACCGTATACCTTGCCCGACTTTATTCCACCGATGCCACCTCGATCAGACTTCCAACAAATGCCACATTCTGGATTTCAAACTAGTGGTGTAGGGGATTTTTCGACAGGTACTACGGCAGCTGCGACATCTGATTGGGCAGGATTTGGATCATTTGGCCATACCACGACGGGATGGGGAAGCACTTTTTCTGATGTCACGAGAGAGATGAGCTCGATGGGATTAGATAGCTCGGTTCGGATGTCGACACATTTTCAAGATCCATTCCAAGAATCGACTTATGATCCGGCCGCCTCGAGCCATGCCTAGTTCGAGCCACGCCGAGATGAGTGATGAGGAGGATTGATTTAAACCATTTTATGATTATTGACATTGAAAACAATTTTATTTTTCGTATTTATTGTATGTTACTTCATTTTCGCATAATTTTAGGTT
This sequence comes from Gentiana macrophylla, assembly GCA_026214975.1. NCBI lineage: Eukaryota > Viridiplantae > Streptophyta > Magnoliopsida > Gentianales > Gentianaceae > Gentiana > Gentiana macrophylla. The sequence continues at coordinate 76,343,106 of CM047814.1, forward strand.
ATTTTGGTTTTATTTTAGTAGGATTTTTTATTTCATTACGATTTTATGTTATTTTATTTTACTTTCGCTTTATGTTAGTACACACCGTAGTAAAGTTTATCGTTATAACATAATAAAATGAACCGGGTTAGGAGAAAACATATCACCTAGAAAAAATCTAGGCATTTTACAAGCCAAAACAACTCTGTCCGTGAATAGTATGTTTCCGGATCGATCCGACCTAACCCCGGATCGATCCGGCATGAGTGTACCGACCTGACAGGATTGCTAGTTGAGAGGCCGGATCGATCCGGCCCTTTTCAAGATCGATCCGGAAAGCATAAAAACGCCAAAAAGGTAGATTTTTTCTACTTTTGCATGTTTGCTACCTTCCTATAAATGGAAAAAGCAGCAGCAAACCTAAGTGCTCACTCCTTTCTTCTACTGAGTACTTTTCTTTATCTGAATAAAAAATGTCTAACCACACCTCTCCCTCGGTTAATAGTTACGAACCACATACGCCTGATGGTGTGGTTCCCGAAAGCCATGCCTCGTGTTTTCATAATGACGTTCCGAGACGTCTAAATTTCGTCCATTCTCCTATTCTGATGGAGAAAGGCTTAAATACAGAAAAAATCGATCAGTGGGGACGAAATCTAATCCGAGATTGCGGATGGAAAAAGCTGATTAGGACTCCCAGAGGTAGAATTAACATTTCAATTGTTAGAGATTTTTATGCATCCCTTACTGATATAACGACAGCAGCCTCGTCTCATCTCATTACTGTTAGGGGCATCGTTATATCATTTTCGCCAGTCATCATAAATCAAATCTTTCAAATCCCACCATCTACCTTTGATCAAAACCCACACTTCGAGTTTCTATGGGAACTCGGAAATGCTTATAATGTTGTAAATCGTGATCGCAGCTTTTCAATATGTGTTTCCACCGCTTGATCATAACTATGATTCTTCAACTCCGCCTTACCCCCTCATTTGAGGCGTGGAACGCTTCATTAATTCCCGGATCTATCCAACTACTGATTTTTTTGGGGTTACGGATGATGAGATGTCATTGCTGTATGCACTGACCGTGGGAGCATACATTGATTGGGGGATTTTGATGTTAATTTTGCAGTAGAGAGGCGTAATAGAGGAAGACCACTATCTTTTGCCTGGGTTATCTCTCAACTATGTGTCCAACTGAATCAAGTGCCTCGGGCTTTACTCGACAAGATCTTTCCATCTCGTGATTCTCGGGCTGGGATTACTTCGGTAGATACTCCCGGATGTTCATCTACGGTTTGATGAGTTGTTTGAAATCAGTTAGAAGTTGTTGTTGTTAATATAGTACTCGATTAAGTTAGCAGTTTAATCGCTTTTTTAGTTTTCTTTAAAGTTTGTAATAGTTTCCTTAATGTTTAATATATATGTCATTTTCTTTAATTAAAATAATATATGTTGAGAAAAATAATAAAAATCAAAATCGTATAAAATTTTAATTTTTCTTTCAAACTCATTTTTATTACTCACCAACATCGGGATGATGCCATTTCGTAAGTGGGGAGTAGAGGTAAGTTAGTAAATAAAAATTAAAATTTTCTCATATAAATTTATACTTAAGTGCTTAATACTTAGTTTAATTTTTCTTGAATCAAAATAACTAGATAATATATAATTAATATGAATAAAAATAATATAAATTGGTAAGAATAGATTTTAATTAAGTAAAGTAAATTAGATATATTATAATTATATTATATATGTCAATTTTAGATTTTTATAAGATTTTAAGTATATGTAACTATACATAAATATTATCAAGTAATTTTCATATGAAATTTAGCGAATATACTTATATCTATAATAAAATGTTAGAATAATTTTCTTTTCAAAACGAAATATGAATATGGAATCGGATTAAGGAATGATGAGATTTTTGGCACCACAAAAATATAAACTATAGCCAAATAGCCTACCTAAATAAATTTCTAATTTTTGTCCCTACCTCACTTTGATTAGAGTGATCAAGACCTCACTCACTCGAAATAAACATTGTTAATTATAACCGACCCTTAGCTTATTTTGGTCTACATTTCCTAAAAATCCCACGAGTTTGTACGTACTTATGAGAGGAGATGATGACACAAAAGCTAAGAATGGTGTATGCTGAGATTGAAAAAATTAGATAAGTATTAGTATATTCGATCTTACCTCATGACGCTTGCAAAATAGTCGATTTTGGTAATAAGTTCGGATATGTTAATATTCTATAAAAGAATTAAGAACGAAGCACCATATTTACACAGAATTAATCAAATACCAGGTATCTTCCTTATCTTTGATCGACAACTAAAAAAATAAAAATATCGGTAATAGCTACCAATGATTTGAGTGCAATAGGGTATTATCTCGAAATGTCATATATCACTATGAGGTTTAAAAGCTCCCGATTGCCTGATGATAGTAGTCCAGCTAGGGTATTATCTCGAAATGTCCTATTGCTGGGAATGAAGGCATAAAATGAAAAAAAGAAAAAGTCGAATCATAAGATCTCAAGAATGATTACAAGTTTAAGGAAACCGGACTTGTAATTTTCGATCGAAAGAGGATTACTCCGATCAATCTTGATGAAGCAATGCTTGTAAATTTGATTTTCTACACACACGCACGCTTTTAGTTCTTAAATCTTATTATAAAAAAAAAGGTGAAATAATATCAGAATTAATCGAGGTATTTTTGATCAAAATTATGAAGGTGTAAGTACGCATTTACTTGCTTCTTTCTCTTTTGATTTTCTTTTCTATCCTTTCGATTAAACCAATACCCTCGAGTCTAAAATGGATAAGCCATTTTGTCAACTACTTGACTTAGTCCTTGATTCCAAATATTTCATATAAGTTGAGATAGAGAATAATTCTAGAATTTTAATTATATTTATTGAGTAGATTATGTGAAATTTCATTTGAATGATATTTGATAGATAATTTATCTAAGTTATATACACTTTTTATCTTGTTAATTTCTAAGAAGGATATAATTAATATATTTATAATATTGAAATGATATTTTACTAACTTGAAATTTAATCTACCAATTATATCATTTTTATTGTAATTTTTATATATTACCGCTTATTTTGCTCGAGGACGATCAAAGAGCTAAGTGGGGAGTAGTTGATGTATAACATTTATATGATAAAAATTATGATATTATATATACTTTATTAACTCTTTTTATATAAAATATAAGAAATTATAACGATAATTTTATGAAATATTAATAGTTATGAATAAATCTAAATACTATAAAAATCCAAAGAAAAGTAATAAAAAGATATAAATTTTGTACCGTTCAATAACCGGAGTGTCATGTCGATTTACGTGGGTATTTGTGGTATTTTATTGCAGATTTATAAACCAAGACCCCGAGAATCGACATGTTGAAGTATAATCAGATCTCTGGAAGGATTTAGAGAGTGTCACGAGCTTAAATGGTCAATCGAATTGCTTAAGTGGTCAAATGGCTAATCGATTCGATTAAGTGGTAATCGAGAAATAGCTTCGACAAACGAATGGCTCATCAAGACGACATTATCTGAAGAAGAGTCCTTCATGGAAGTTATATATCTTTTCAAGAGCTTTCCAATGCTTTTTGAATTATGTCATTTGGAGATCCAGAGCTCAAGTTATGATTTTATCAAGTTTCAGATCAAGTTATGGAATAAAAAGCTACCCGGATCAATCCGGATTTACCTCGGATCGAACCGAGGAAACATAATGATTATCCAGCATGTGGTCCTGCAGAGAATAATCCTGGGGATAAGATTTTTTATTCCCGGATCGATCCGGCATCACCTCGGATCGATCCGACCTGAAAATTCTCGCCTATAAAAGGCGGGCGCTCATACAAAGATGCAAGAGGGGTACCAATATATTTTCCTAACCTCTTTTTCTTAGTAGTAGTATGTATGTATATAGGTCTTATTCCATAAATAGTAGTATCGTTGTAATGCTCGAGAAATTATCAGAAGATCAGTGTTGTTGAAGTCGTTGTAATGTCCGGAAGAATACAACCTCTGATTCAGCAGTTGTAATCGGGTAAAATTTCTTAAGTATCTATGTTTGTTATGTTTGTTTTTATTTTTTCGTCTTTATAATGATATTAGGCTAAATCTAATAACTAGCCAAAGTCATGTAATCATTTTATTTCGATCTTTTCGGTAAAGGAATGTTGTCTAATTAAAATTGACTAAAATTGAGTTAATTGAATCTTTTTCTATTCTGTAACGTATTGATAATATTCGGATTGACGTAATTAACCAAGATGAATCGCACCATATAACCTAACGATGAACTGATCAGAGAAGTTAGGATATGAGATAAAAGATAGAAAAACCGGAGGGTAAAATTGGCCGTGCGAAAGCGTGACTACGGAATCCTATTTCTACCCGGGGTAGATTTGTCTTGGGAGAGATGGATCTTATTAAAATTGTGCTCGAGATCATAATAATGTTAAAATCAACAGCTTTAATTGAAACTAACACCGAAAGTTAAATCGATCCGCCGACAACCGGAGCCTTTTGAATAACATCGGCCGCCTAACAAATGGAATAACCTCTTTTATCCGGGTAGATTTGTACTCGGTACTGCTCGCACTAACCGAGATTAGCATGGGGCGCTTGTGGAGATTGAACTGATGACAATGACATATGACAATTTCATACGCTCGTGTGAGAAGGAATTGTTAACTTCAGGAGTGCACCGTTTCATTTACTCAATTGGACCTAATATAAAAGGAAAGATCGAGCACATTCAGTTTACTAGAAAAGATCGTATAAATCAATTATATAAACTTTGGCTAGTTCTATAAACTTATATGTCTAAACTATATATTGGTATCTATATATTTATATCTATATATATTTTGCAATTTATGTACATCTATATATATTTATATATCTATATATATTATATTAGAATAACTATTAAATTACGCATTTATTTTATGTTAAGTAGAATAGTAGTGATCTGTGTTATTAAATTGCGATTTAGATCAAGTTAATAACAGCTCTTTGGTGTTTAACCACACTTAAAAGAATTACCAAGTTCCCTGAGAATTCGACACTCTGACTCACCATACTAGCACTACAGTTTGACCCGATACACTGTCGGTTAAGGACTGGTTTAGCACTAGAAAAGGCCATGTCAGCCCTCATTCCCAGCAATAGGATGTTTCGTGATAACACCCTAGCTGGACTACTATCATCAGGCAGTCGGGAGCTATTGAACCTCATAGTGGTATAGGACATTTCGTGATAATGCCCTACCGCACTCAAATCATTGGCAGCTACCTCCGACATACACATATTTTATTCATATTATTCATCTTAGATTGGTATACAAACCTTAAGATATATCCCTCCTATCACATTCAAACCTTCAGATATTCACAGTATATCATACTCCGACTTTAACCACAAACTATTATAATTCTCTGAACATGCATATTAGCACTAAGTACAAAATTATAAGATAATCGAAAATTACTAATCCAAACGGATACAGCTTTATATTTTAGCTCATCATTTAATATGGCTCGTGAAAAATAATATCGGGTGAAACATCCAACCTACTAAACATACAGTATACAGCATCAATGACTATAGAAATAACAAACAAAGATTATGCCTTGCTTACTCGGGACAAAACAAAAACAAAAATTTGGAAAAATTTAGCTCATTTTGCATAGAAACAAAACAAAGTAAGCAAATGATCGATACACATAAACCATTCCCTCCCCCACACTTAAACCACAACGTGTCCTCAGGTTGTGCAGAATTTAAAGAACGGATAAAAAAATACTTAGCTGATTGTAATTCGAAAGTGGCAATTATGAAGGTGGTCTAGATCCAGATCCAGAAATGCTTGAAGAAATCAGTAGACTGTGGACCATCCACCGGAAAACTGGCTTCATCTGAAAGCTCCCAATTGCTATCGCAAATATCCTGCACACTTGAAAAACAAAACAAAACGTACCTCGGGGATAGGGGAGTATAACATATGGCGCAGAAAAATTTGATATAAACACAGGAAATAATTGCTCAGATGGAAAAAAAACACCACACGGGGAAAACACAGGACACCTAAGCGTCAAACATAAAGCCACAGAAGCTTTACAATACAAATAAGCCCAACATGTGCATACAGAAATAAGGATACTACAAAGTAGCAGGGCTAGGTGCACTAAAAAGATAAATAAAAATAAAAACAAAAAACAGAATAAAATACAATGCAACTAAATGATATGCAACTATACTAAAAAGGCAAAACGAAAATAAAGAAAATAAACTAGCCCAACTAATTCCATAGATGTCGCCTAATCTAAGCGAGGTCAAATATATAAACATCTACTCAATAACGCCACGTAGCGCAAATAAAATTCGATTATGCAAAGCCACGTGCTTGCCATGTGAAGTGTAGACGTGCCTTTAACAACCCTAACACCCTAGATGACGACAAAAAGGAACAACATAAATCAAATTGGAATCACATCTAACTAGGTGAGTTACTCAACATGGACTGCAATAGATGGAAAGAAAACCATAACGGTGAAAGAACAGGACATCTACGCATATATACAACGGCCACAGAGGCTCACAATAAAGCATCCATGTCAATTAATGAAGCATGTATATAAAAATTAATCAATTATTTAACATGGATTAGTAGATGGAAAGATGTAAACATGCAAGTTCAGAACATCTACGCATATATAAAGAGGCCACAGAGGCTCACATAGGAACAACCATGTCAAATAATAGACGTAAGTATCAAGATAAAATCTATTCACAAAAAATCGACAGATCGGGTCGGCGTTCACCAAGACAGACGGACGCTTAAAGCATATTCAGGCGGACGGACGTTCGTATCGACGCCCGTCGTAACCACATAAGCGAGGCGGGCGCTCGGGAAAAAAAGGCAAACGCCGTCTCGACTCTCTAAAAACATAACAAAGCGTTGATGCGTTTTGGGGCGGACGGGCGTTCACTTACTATGGACGCCCGTCGACTCAAAAGAAAAAAGCACAAAGCAGACTCGACCTATATCGTAAGACAAAGAAAGAACCCCTAAAAACCTAATATCATATCATTAAAACAGAAACCCTAGTGTTTATTAAAAATGAAAACAAAACTATGAAACCTAAAAACGACAATAGACAACCTATGAAACCTATCAAACCCTAGAAAGCCTTTTATTATTATTTTAATAAGATAAAGAAACAGAAAAAGATATGGAAAACCTAAACAGAAACCTACCTACGAAAGGTTTAAGATAGAAAACAAGAAAACAATAAAAGGGAGAAAAACGGGGTGAAATCTTCTGAGCCCAAAATGGAAGGGAAAACAGCAGATTTTGACCTCGAAAATGGTGTCGAACGGCCTCCGGTATTCATTTTGTCGTCGGCGTCGGAACGAGCTTTCCGAATTGGGGTCCTGCGCGCCAAACGGACACTCGAGCCGAAAGTTACGGCCAAAATACTACCATGTGCCCTAACGATCCCTTTTATCCCAACTTATAACAAAAAATCAGAAAAATCAATAAACTAAACAACCGTACCGATTCCCCGGCAACGGCGCCAAAAACTTGTTCACGGATTTTATCTAAGCAAAATATACAAGTAATAAATTTATAAATCCGGTATACCCCAAGTGTAGGGATCGTAACATAGCGATTAATACCGGAGTCGATCTCAGGGAATCGGGGTATCTAGTTCATTAATTTTCCTAAGATTGATACTATTATTATTAAAACCTAAAATAACAAAACGAAAAGTAAACTGGACAGAGGATTGTCAGTCCAAAGCCAGGAAAGATAAAAGCGAAAACGAAATCTAAACTATAAACTATAAAATAAACAGTAAACAAGAAGATGATCATGGTGATTAAACAATGAACAAACAAATATTCCTCCGATCCCGCAACCCTTAATTTCCCCTCTAAAGTTATCTTGTGATGATTTAATTAAAGATGTGGTCCACCTAACGGAGGTATGAATTCCTACTCTCGTAGATAATTCGCCTATCAATCTCTCATCTCTCGATCTATAAGATTGACGCTATCAAAACAAGGTGTAAGATCTCTCAATCTAGCAACCTAGAAATCTAACCTATCAACTCTCGTTATGTCAAGGTTAAAAATCCAAACTTTCCTATGGTGATCTAGTGTTTACACCGATTCTCATCATATGGTAAACATCAATAGCAAAACATCTCTCGATATAAATTTGCATAACACATAATCATAGAAAAGAAACAACTTAATTAAACTCACAAAATATCCAAAGGAAGAAATAAAAACGCTGCAGAAAAGGTTTCACATGCTGCCCCAAGTCTGATCAGCTTCAAGCCATCCTCGTGAATCGAAAGGAAAACGATACAAAATAAACAAACTAATCTAACCCTCGGTCGACAGAGCACAAGGCTCTGCCGACCGAGCCTGCCTCTGCTCAGAATTTAGGGTTTTCTGGTGGCTGCAGTCGAATTGATATGATATCTGATTAGGGTTGAGATAATACGGCTATATATAGAATTTTAAGTCGGTTCCAGCATGCCGGCCACGGATGCCCGTCCAGAGTGTTGGACGCCCGTCCACTCTGCTTGAAATCTTCGAATCGGGCCGAGTCATGATCAGACGCCCGTCCTTCTTAAATCGAGACACTCGCTCACTAAAATCTTCACAACTCAATCAACTTCCTCTCCGGACGCCGTCCATATCTTGACGCACGCGTCCCACTCGACGCCAGCTTTCAAGCTTCGACGGATGGCAAACGCTCGTTCAGTCTTCTAAATCTTCATTCTACCTTCGACTTGCATCTCTTTCCATTTAACCTTCAATCATGACATGTTTATGACCTACAAAACCACAAAAACACGCAAAGTGTAAAACCATAGATAATTACCAATAAAATCACGAAATTAGCTCAAGTTTACACTTAAAGACTTTAAAACTCATTTGCTCAATAATTCGATTAAACCCTTAATTTCTATGCAAATAATACGAATATGGAGGAAATCATTACAAAATATAACGTTATAAATCGCATAAAATCACCCTTAACACGTAACCACTAAGTGGAAAGAGGCTATGGAAGAAGAAATGCAGCCCTATATCGAATGAGACATGGATTCTAGTTCCCGCACCACACAATGCTAACATTGTTGGATCTAAATGGGTGTTCAAGGTAAAAACCACGTAACATTGAGATATTGAAAGGTATAAGGCAATGTTGGTGGCTCAAGGGTACTCACAAGTACCAGGCATTGACTTTGAGGAGACCTATAGCCCTATCATTAAACCTACAACTATTAGATTGGTCATTGCAAAGGCGCTTTCACAAGGGTGGCCCATGGGACAACCGGACATCAAAAATGCTTTTCTTCATGGTACACTTAAGGAAACCGCTTTTATGAAATAGCCACCAGGGTTTGTGGATCAAAGGTTCCCAGATCATGTTTGCTCACTCGAGAAATCCTTATATGGGCTTAAGCAAGCCCCCAGGGCTTGGTTTGACAGACTATCTTCTCTTTTACTGCACTTGGGTTTCTTATGTAGTAAAGCAGATCCTTCATTATTCACCTTCCATCGATCTGACATTACTCTGGTTTTACTCATCTATGTTGATGACATACTACTTACAGGAAATCATGCACATTCAGTTCATAATCTAATCAATACTTTGAGCAAGGAATTTGCTGTTAAGGATTTAGGGCCCCTTCACTATTTTCTAGGGATGGAGATCAAGTCTACTCAAGATGGTGTTTTTCTCAGTCAAGAAAAATATGCACATTATGTCTTGACTAGGTCTGGAATGGTTGATAGTGCATCAATATCTACTCCCCTTGTTCTCAAGGTACAAGAGTCCCCAGATGATTCAGATCCAGTAGATCCTTATACTTACAGAAGCCTAGTGGGTGCCCTACAATACCTAACTTTCATAAGACCCGACATAACTCATGCGGTAAATAAGGTATTTCAGCATTTCTCTCAGCCAACAGTCAAGAATTTCAAGGAAGTTAAAAGATTACTCAGGTATGTAAATGGAACTATAGATTATGGCTTGCATTACCTGGCTCATTCTCCTCCTTCTTTATACGCGTTCAGTGATGCTGACTGGGCCGGATGCCCAGTCACTCGGCGAAGCACCGGTGGTTTCTACGTCTTCTTGGGAGCAAATTGCATTTCTTGGTCTTTGAAAAAACAGCCCACTGTTTCCCGATCGAGCACCGAAGCCGAATGCCGATCAATGGCCTCCGCTACTGCTGAGCTGACCTGGGTCACTTACTTGTTGCGTGATTTGGGTATCCGATTGTTTCAACCTCCTCAGCTTCTGTGTGACAATCTTAGTGCTGTCTATTTATCTGTGAATCCGTCTCTCAACTCCCGGTCTAAGCATTTTGCTCTTGATTTCCATTTCGTTCGCGAGAAAGTTGCCGTAAAACAACTGGTCACCCGGCATGTCTCTTCTTCTTCCAATTTAGCGGATGTCTTCACTAAAGCTCTTCCCAAAGCTCTGTTCCAGCTCCTTCGTTACAATCTTCGTGTCTGGCCAGCCTCCCATGTCAGATTGAGGGGGGATGTTGAACAGAACCAGCAACACCCCCGACCTTCACCTGAAGAAGAAGAAGAAGCAAGTGGAGAGTCGAAATAGTAATTCAGAAAAGGAAAGGGAATAACTAATTCAGAAAATAGTTATATAATTATATGAAATAGTAATTATATGTAATAAGTTTTTATGTATTTCTAGCAATAAGGTTATGTTAGTCCTTTTATCATTAGGGCACAATTAGGGTATTATCACTTCTATTTAAAGGTTGTAATAAGGTTTATGTGAATCAACGAAGAACACAATTTGCCTTTATTTCTGTGTTCCTCAATTCTTCAAAAATCATGCGTAAAGAAGAATTTCGGTGATATATGCTTTGTCCGGTCGTCTTTTATATAACCTCCTTTCAACTGAGCTATACACGCTGCATTGTCTTCATACAATGTGGTTGGTTTATCTTTGTCAACGGGTAACCACAACTCTCCCGGATGTAATGTGTCAATGACCGCAACTAAACACATTCTCGACTGGCTTCATGAATAGCTATTATCTCGGCAGTCAAAGATTGTTTAGTTGAACGCCATGAGATTGTGGCAGTCAAAGATTGTTTAGTTGAACGCCATGAGATTGTCATACCACCACTAAGAAACAAGTAGCCCGTTTGCAACTTTGCTTTGTGAGGATCCGATAAATATCCCGCACGGCGTAGCCAACGATCTCCGGACTTGATTTGTTTGAGTAGAACAATCCGAGATCTATTGTGCCTTGCAAATAGCAGAACATTTGTATGACGCTGTTCCAATGTCTGGGTTGATTTAGGTCAGTATTCAACAGGATAGGGCTGTGATCAAATTCAATGTGAGGTAGATGCTTGACATGAGCATATGGATATAAATCAAGCCAAGTAGGGGAGCCCCAACTTTGATCCAGCCTTTCATAAATCCGCTGATTCCCGTGGGTAGCCCCTACCCAAGTAAATTTTGAGCTATGATGAGGTAACTCCATTAAACCGCAATAATCGAGAGTGCACCACAGTCTTTCCGAGTTTAGACCGCCCACCGGACGGCCACCCTGCTTATCTTTTTGGTAAATAACTTGGTTAAAATTGCCCATAATCAGCTTAGGGCTGGGTAAGACATAATGCTAGAGAAACGTTGGAGATAGTCCCAAAAGTCGTTCTGGCACGAGCAACCGGAGCGGCGTAAATAAAGTTGGTGATACAGGTAATCTTGTTATCTTTGCAGACAGCCATGAAATGACACTGGTTCGTATTCGAGATATGTCGTAATGAGATCCGCTGCTCATCCCAGAAACACCAAAGACCCCCCGAGTAGCCCGTTACTTCAACAACAAAAACACTGGTAAATGAGGTCTTGGAAAGATTATATTTTTCCCAAATACTATTGTTTCTAGGCTCCAACAAACAAAGAATATCCGGATTATGTTTTGAAAGAAAGCTACGCACTGTCTTAAAAACTCGACCGAACATGCTCCCCTGCAATTCCAGCAGAGAATACGCATATCAAATCAAGAGTGATTGGGGGGTTGGGAGTTCACGGTTGCCCTATTTTCTTCGAATAAAGGATTACGGGTTTGGATGTCAACATCCATTCTACTGCCAGCAATTACCTTACCGAGATCGGGAGGGTGTTGCTTGGACCCTTCACACCATTTTTCTGAGGGTCGTTTTTAGTGGAGGGTGTGGGATTTCTGCTCTCGTTGGGAAGGATGGACTTGGGGCGGTTATGGGGTATTTCTCCTAGTGGTTCCCTTCGCGTGAAACAACGCGTGTTTTTGAGGCCGAGGAATCTCTTGATCCGTTTGAATTTTTCAGATTAAGGAAGGATGGACTTGGGGCGGTTATAGGTATTTCTCCTAGAGGTTCCCGTGAAACAACGCGTGTTTTTAAGCCTGGGGAATCTCTTGGTCCGCTTGAATATTTTTCGGCATTAAGGACTGTGCCTTTTCTCTTGGTAGATTCATGCACAATGTTAGTTGCATGGGACTTAACTGCTGATGCTTGAGTTTCTTTGGGTTTTTTTTTGATTGGACGAATTGACATCCTTAGCAAGCTTATCGAATTGTGCTGTGATGGATGGACCTTCATGAGGGGTTACCTGTTCAGCTTGTTGTCGCAATTCATTAATCTCATCATGTGGTGTGTTCGCCTGACTATCTTCATCGGCTAGGACGGCAAAGCGAGACCCAGCTGGAATGGTCATGTCATAATGTTCAGGCATGGTGGTGATGTTAACTGGTGTTCGACGCAGGCACGGTGGTCTTGCTGGTTGAATTTACAGGTCTCCTACGCCTAGTTTGGGCGATCATCCATGGCCCGTAAGGTTTTTCTGGCATAGGACCCTCTCCACTCTCCAGTTCTCCTAGCTGTGGAGTTGGGTTGATCAGTAGAGTTGCACTCGGTTTGATTAAAAGGGCAATCCTCTTTTCGGTGTCCGAACTTACCGCAATCCCAACACACCATCGGTAGTCCTTCCCACTCCACCATCTTCTTCATGCCATTTATGATGATGAAGGTTTGCAGAGGTTTTTCCAGGTCCACTTCGACACAAACCCGTGCAAATCGAGCTCGTGCATTATAGAGAGTATTAGAATCCACTTCGATCGCTTTACCCACCATATTCCCCAATTTCATCAAGAAACGCCTTGGGCGCCCAAATCGAAACCTACTGGCCCGAACCAGGCCATTGTTGTTTTTATTGCTCCTTCAACCGGCTCAAAAAAGGGTTTCCACTTCAGAACCGCTAGTAATGCCCTCAGATACCTAAGGCCCATTCTCAAGAGCCCTTTCGTAGTCTTCCTTCCGAGTGAACCGGACGATATAGTAACCATTATCCAGGTCGGTGAGTTCCACCACCTCCGGCCGCCATAGAGATGATAAACGCCGAGAAAGGTAGTCGTAGGAGATTGATTTACCTAGAAGTTTGATGATCAAAGCTCGCCTCCATGGCCTCCAAAGGTCCAAGCACTCATCCAGGGGTATGATCAATTCATCCTCTCCGTGTTCATTCCCCATTAAATTCTCGATGTCATCGGCATAGTCCTGGAATTCTTCTCCTTCCCCTATATAAATATAGGGATCATCGGCTCTGGATTTGACAGCGTCGGCTCCGCTTCTACGTGCCCATGCTGACGGCGGTGTGGTATGCTCATCTATGGGTCTATCGAAACTATGCCTCCGTAGATCGTTGTTTGCAGCAGAGGACTCCATTAAGACATCCTCCAATTTTGGTGGTTGAAGGTGAGGATCGGCGGTACGCAGCAAGGGCTATGTACAATTTTACATGTGCATAAAATGAATCCTATGCATAATAATTATGAACAAATCCAATTTTATAATTTTACAGAATATCAAATCCATAAAACAGAATACCACACAACAGAATTACTTGAAAAACAAAAATAACACATAGTTCAATCCAATATGACAAAAAAAATGGAAAATATGAAAATTAGAATAAAATGCATACCCAATGCCAATGTCAACAACCCTGAATAGGGATGGCAATCTCACCCAACCCGACCCTGCCCTACCCGTTACCCTACCCGTTCGAGTATGATTTTCAATTACCCATTCGGGTAATGGGTCGGGTATGGGTAAAATTTCTATACCCGTTCGGGTATCGGGTCGGGTATCAGGTATAGCATAAAACCCTACCCTACCCGTCCCCGACCCATTCCCGACCCGCACCTACCCTACCCGTTGCTTTTCTTTGAGGTTAGTAGAAATTAGAAAAGAACTAACCTAACGTTACTCATAGTAGAAAAGAACTGATAAAAAAACTAAAAAACATTAGTTCCTAATAGGACATTCATTTGCAAAATGTCTTAACTTGTACTTAAAATCAAATTCATTTTGTACTTAAAAAAATTATTTATACATGTTCATGTACCCGTATTCTACCCGTATTCTACCCGTTACCCGTTGGGGTGGGTATGGGGGATTTTATTTATACCCGTTCGGGTATGGGTCGGGTATGGGTAAAAAAAATTAGGAGTGGGTATGGGTCGGGTGGAGCTAAACCCGTCCCCTACCCGACCCATTGCCATCCCTAACCCTGAAAGTTGTATCAACGCCATTTCTTCATCGGCATAATTAAGCGAACAAATCATTCTACAGAAATAAGAACTAATCTTATTGGCCTAAGACCTAGCAATACAACATCATCATCAAACCACTGATACTATGTCTTTGGAAGTAAAACTTCATCACATTGAAAAAATTACTAAATAAACACCTTAAATCCAGATTGGAAGGTGGGATCTGCATAATCAACCAAAAGCTTCAATGTTATCTTGATCAAATTTAGACTAAATTTTCATGATGAACATAGATTTTCAAAGACACACGCACACCCAAATCCTGAATGTTATCTTGATCACTATCAATTTAGTAGGTACTTCATACGGTTATGACAGAATACCAGCCGATTGGCACATGAAATTAATAAAGCCTTCATAGAACTTGAAAAAATTAGCCTGATAGATTATGCAAACATGCTAAGAAAACATCATTGAACATGTAAGAATCTGGAAAATTTAAAAGTTCAGCCCAACTGGAATAAAATCAATTCTTTACGGTAAGAATCTGAAAATCAGCAAATTTTTCACTAAAAAAGGTAAGAAAGAAGAAACACACAGCGAACCAAACATCTCCTCCGGTAAATCATGATATAGTTGGTAAAATATTAACTATGCTGGTAAAATTTACAGAGTTTGTCATAGTATTAGTAGGGAACACATTGAAGCAAAATCCAGTAGTTTCTAGGCCTCCACACTGCAAGTACTCTTTTACTTTGGCCTTAGTGAGTAAGGACGTAAGTGAATTGGGCTACCCGTGAGCTACTCATACTCGAGTTGGAAAGGAGTTTGACAAGATTTGATTTATTTCCAAGTTAGCTGAGTTTCAAAAGACAGTAATCGAGTATCTCGCGAATTAATCAAGCTATATTAAATATAGGGGGAATGAAAGAGAAGGACACCAACATTTCATCAATTTAGGAGAATGACAGGTTTTTGAAACTTTTGCAACAAAACTATTTTTTTTATTTTCTGGCGCCTATTTAAAAAAAATTTATAAAAAAAAACCAACACACTTTTTCTCTCATCCATCTGTTTTAAACACTCATATCTCTCAATCTAGAACTCCAAACACGGGTTGGAACCGCTAAAAATTGTATTATTTTATGTGTGTTAATACTTATTATTTGGCGCGTATGGTTATCTAATGTACAATTTGGTCCTTAAACTTTCAATATTTATCATTATGCCTTCCGTACCGGTATCTCTCCATTTGTTTTCGTTATAGTTTTTTTTCTAGTTTTTTTATATCACTATACCAATCATATTTTACAATTCTCTTACCAATAATTTCTTCAACTACAAATGAAAAAATATTAAATTATCTCTCATCATTTCACTTTATCAACATTATAACATTTTTTACCATTATTTTATTTATTATACTACTTTATTTCAATTTTTTTCACCAATCATTTCATAATCTACACAAATTTCAAAAAAACATCTTAACTTTCTAATTATTACTTCAATCATTTTATCAAACAACCCCAAAAAAAACTCTAAAAAAAATTCCAACCCAAAACAAACGGAGTCGTATAGCAATGGAACAAATTTCATATGACCTTACGTGATGTTGATTTGATGATCAATGTCTTACTTGTTACGTGGTAAAGTTAAGGTCGTTTCGTGGATTTGGCTTAGAACATTGTGGAGACCTCTACGGGGAGAAACTCATGATCAATGAAAACTTATTCCTTAGCCTCGTGGGTATTAGATTAGAATCTAATATTTCTATGCAATATTCTAAGTAGTGTAGCTCAGAGTAGTCTAGGTCTGTAAGTCCCTAAGAAGCCTTTATGTGTAATAAGTCGAAGTGGTTAGAATAAACACTTAAATACATACTTGATATGTCTAAAAGCTAAAACATGTTGGTTCAGGAATTCAATCCTCCACCACCTAATGACAATCAAATAAATTTCTTTTGTTTAAACAAAAGAAATGATAAATAAACAAATAAAATATGGGTCATATAATAATTGCAAGCCAGAACACGAACTAAAATAAAAACAAAGTTCAATTCAGATGGCCGAAGGTTACTCACTGACAATCCATTGACATTATTGTGGTTGAGTACTTCGAGTAGGAATTCGCCATTGATGTCGATGATGGCTGTATGGGATGCTATCCGGGGTGTACACCTCTGTATCTAAGTCCGTATGCCAACTAGAGGATACTATCTTAGAGATAGCAGGGAGTGGATGGATTTTGCATCTATATGTTCTTAAAATTTTATTTTAAAAAAGGTCACGTAAGTAGGAAGTTTAACCCTACATTTGTCGCATAGAATAGAAAAGATGACACCACTTACATAGGGATTCAAAGGGGACAGAGGGACTCTTTCATACTTGCAAACTTGACGGATGAGAAGCCTGGCAGAAAGAGTTCCACCTTTGTTGCCCTCGGCAGAGTGAGTCTACTTAGTGAACTGGCAGGACGCGAGATCAATATTCATTTCGAGTGGAGATCGCCGCCTACTTGTCCCTGAGGCTCTCCGGCCGGGGAGAGGCTTGCTATCGTAACCTTTTATCCCGGTGTATGTGAAAATAGTGAGTCACGTTTTTGTTTCGCAGCATGAAACTATTACACCTCTACATGGTTAGATACCAAATGGACTCATGTAGTATTCCATATGGTTAAATATCGAGCCATATGAGGTGTTGAATGTGTCGTGGTGCAGTCTTCACCATGCAAAGTGTCATTGGATCAATGTGTAACAATTGTCCTTATTGGTTGTGTCTACTAGTGAGACTAGAAGAGGGTGTGAGCTACTTGAACATATTTGATATTATTATTGTTGAATCTTGTGTTAGTACATGTGTATATTCGGTGATCCTACCATTTACTAAGTACGTTTGTACTTATTATAATTATTCCCCGCCTTGAGAAGGTGGTTTTTGGGTAGGTTGAGTTCGAGATCGCTATAGAGTGATTCCCGAATCTGAAGGTGTTAAAGCTTATCTTTATTTTATTCCTGTGTAATAATGGTATAGAATATTCCCTTTTCTTTTGTAATAGATTGAGATAGTTTTACCATCTAGTTGTAAAGCAAGAATTGTAATATTTGAAAGTTTATCGGATCATTGTGTAATACTTTTGAGATGTTGTTTTAGTTGCAGTGATCCTTTTCGACCGTTTTGTAGAATCTTTTAGCTTCCGGAGTCTATAATTTTGTTTCCGCTTTTTCTCTAATGACGATGATGTCCAGCTTACGTATATAATTGATTAATTATAATTAGATACGTGTTGGGCATCCTTTTTCCAGTTAAGGATTCGGTATCTGGATAATGGGCGTCACAATTGGTATCAGAGAATAAAGGGTAGGTTTTAAGATGTCTTAAGATGTGATCTTGTCAAGATTAAATCTTTAAGTTATGAATTTTGAAGTTAGGATTCTTTACTGTTGACCTCCTAAGTTAAATCCTCTAAGTGTTGAGACTCGTAAGATTGGAATCCCTAAGTTTTGGTGGTGTGACATTAGGGCTAAATGTGAATCCCCTTAAGTGAGGTTTTGAGGCAGAAGTTTTATGTTTACGTCTTAAATGGTGAACCTTTAAGCTGGGTTTTGATTAAACTCCTCCATGCAACCTCTTGGTTTCCTTCAAACCTTACTGATCATTCAATTCCTTGTTACTCTTATTTATTTGATCCATCATTTCTCAAGATCCCAGCTTGTTATTGTACATAATGGTTTGCACTTCAACCTTTCTAACTTTTTTCATGCATGGTAAAACCCATTAATTCATAATGTTCATTGCTAGATGCTCCATTGCCTCTAGCATATCCTACCCTCATATTTTTGTAAATTTTCTTAAAGCAACACGATCACAATGTTTTGTTCACATGTTTTTTTTGGTGTACAACCGTTTTCCCTACCCCATAAGATTTGGAAATTTTACTCCACAAGAAATGTTTGCTTATCTACAAGCTCTCTTTTTACATCTACTTAACTTTTCAAAAAGGGTTACATTAATGAATTTCAAAGCAACATTGGACTTTATGTTTAAAAAAATCTGTTGTGGATCATCTTTTCTTAATCTGTTGTAAATAAGCCGTACATAATTCAAATGACCTGATTTTTGAATAGTTGTAGTCAACATTTTGATCCACATTCTTTGTTTTGATACTAAGTACAAATTCGTTTTAGCTTGATTACATTCTTCCACCTAAGTCGGTGTTTTGATAAAATTTTCTCTTGATAAAAAATAGTTGTTTCTAACTAACCCCTTCGTGTTTAAAAATATTGTGAATTTTGGATATCAACTAGAAAACTCCAAGACCTATAACTCTCGTCTTTCTTCATTCACAAAATAATTTCCATTTGTGTAACACCACCACTAATTTTAGACTCATTGCAAAGTATAATTTCAACTTCTCATCCGCAGGATCTGGTATGGTAAACTCCATCTTTTGACTCTAGGATTGAGATATTGGTTTTGATAAGCTAAGAAGAAGGATTTCCAAAAGATGCTTCTCTCGGTTTGAATTTTTTCCTAGGCTAAGGAATCTGGCAGGAAGATTGTAAGGGTCGACGTTTTGACACTTTTCTGTTGTGAGAAGCTCGAGCAGTTACCTTCCAACACAACACAACTGTTGTCCATGTTTTCATTCGGTTTTTACCAATCAGGTTTCCTTCCGAATAATTTGTACCCCATTTGATCCATTTTTTAATATATTTGAAACTCAGTACACTTTTCCGCCTTTGCCTTATTTTGTCTGAAAAGTATACCGCCTTATGTTTTTCTTCTAAAGAGGTTCTCATCGCTTTACTCTTGAAATCGGGAAAACAAGCTCCCTCTAGTTTTGTAACTAGTGTATTAGATTTTCAACTCCCTCTTTAAATCAATTCCGACAACGCTTTTATTTACTTGTGTTCATCCTTAACAACCCTCTTTAAAAGATATTTAGATACAATTGATGGCCGTTTATAGAATACCAACTTTTATCGGCAGAGTACCAAGTCGGTTGTACTATAATTGGCGAGCAAGGTCATATCCATGAGGAATCTGGTCAAATATAAAAGTCGGTATTGTTCCTAGTTGGTATAGGTGAAAAAATCTCAAGCAAATATTTGTATGGCTGTTATCCTTGATATTTTGTGGTTATTCTAGACATAGTCTTTGTGGAAGAGAAATGTGTAGTCAAATCTCATTCTGATGATGCATGAACCATGTGATTATGAATCATGTTGGTGATACGTATCTAAAGATGACTAAAATACCCTTTTAAGAAAAGAGTATAAAATCTAGAAAATTGCCTAAAGCCTAAACATGCTGATGTTTGTTGGCTTGTGACAATTAATGCCACGAATAATATTATTGTTTATTACTCTCTTTGATTGTTTTAGAAATAGTCGAACGTACTTAATAAAGTACGAATATTGGAAAGTCTGAAAGGTTTGGACTAGTACGAATATGAGATTGGTAAACAATTTAGGAATTAATCTTCAATTGGATTGAAATAATTAGTACTTGAAGGGTGTTTCAGAAGTTGTCTGAAAAGGAATCAGATTCTCCCTTGAAGGATACAATTTTTGGATACACAATTAGATTGTGTTTCTAAAATGGAAATAGCACTTTATATGATAAAGATGCGGTGCAAGCCATGAAAAGTATCCCTTACATGTTATGTGATAGTGCCCTTATTTAAAACATATACTTAACCGAGTTCCAAAGAATAAAGGTTGAATAAATTCCATATCAGATATGGAAGATGATGACATCAAATCCTTCTTAACAGATGATTTAGGGTTGTCGTGCTTCTAGCAAGTAGGCAACGTCTGAAAGGCTTAGAGCGTAGTATGACATGTGCAACTTTGTGGAATATCTAAGCAAGTAAGCTGGATATTAATTACTTTCCCGCGGAGCAAAAGGTGTTTGTCTCCAAACATGTTGTCTTCTAAAGGAAGTGTTGCTTCCAAAAGAAATAGTGAGAGTAAATTGAGATCTCAAAAGTGTTTGAGAACCACAAAGAGATATTCAACCATTGGAACATGAGCAGGCACCACACAGTGATGAGGTATAGGACACTGCTCAGTGCACACAATTATTCTGTGAGTTTACAGATAACCACATGCCTGAAAGGGCTACTGGTATGTTCATATTGAAGAATGAAGATCTCGTGACTTATGGAGAAATGGTTGAAAGGCAATATTAAGAGATATGGCTTGGAGCCGTAGTATCTTAATTAGATTCTATGAGGGACAAGTGGGTTATGAACCCAGTCTATTCTACATAAAGGGAATGTCTCTGAAAGGTATAAGCAAGTCTTTGTGAAAGACTGACATGGATGGTAATACGATTACATGTTAAGCTGAGTTGATGGCTAAAGGCTATAGAGTGTAAGCCTTGTAATTACCTTTATGCTACCAGCTATGCTTAAATCTATTCAGATAGTGCTTGTTGTTGCTACGTATCATGGCTATGTGATAGTGTTGAAAGCGTTAGGCCAATGGCTTGATGTTCATAGACGATAACGTGATGTGTAAGCTTATGAGATCCATTTATGGACTCAAACAAGTTCCTCTGTACAAGTTCTTTTTTTATAATCAAAAGAGTTTGGTTTCATCAAAAGGAAGGATATGCCTAATGTGCAAGCGGGTTGGTGGGAGTGTTACAGTTTTGAGCAAGGTATTGGATATCCTTCTCGGAATCGTCACCCCGTATCACAGTCAATTAATGTTTGGTAGTTTAAGGCCTTTACGAAAGTCATTGGCAATAGCAGTTCTTATTTTGGAAATAAGAATATATAGTGATAGATTCAGATGCCGC
The DNA here is from genome assembly GCA_026214975.1 of Gentiana macrophylla. Taxonomy (NCBI): domain Eukaryota; kingdom Viridiplantae; phylum Streptophyta; class Magnoliopsida; order Gentianales; family Gentianaceae; genus Gentiana; species Gentiana macrophylla. Next base: position 76,364,556 of record CM047814.1, read on the forward strand.
TTAATCATCACAGTTCACCCTTGTAGATGGGATGTTAAAAGTGTTTAGCATAGATCACATCAAGAGATACTGCTGGCCAGTATTCTCGGGATCTATTTATAACAGGACGTCAGTCCTAAAGATAAGGTGAAAGATTATACTTATGGAATGGTTCCTTTTGCTACTGCAATAGGATCCAACATAAGTGTTGTGATTCGAACCAGATGTTCATACTGCGCATGGTGTCATGAGTAAGTATGAAAGTAATTACGTAAATGTCGAGGATATCCTTAAAGGTGCTAAAATTCGGATAGGTTCTTAGTTTATTGAAACTTGGAATCGAACAAACGTAGATATACAGATATGCACCCTGAATCTTATGAAGACAGTGGGAGCTACAATCTGGGTTTGCATTCACTTTAATCAAGTGATACAGTGAGCTAGAAATGTTTTTAGCTAGAAATCACTGTAGAGTTTACAACTAGGCCAAAACACAGGTAGTGCCTAAGAGGCGCAGCTGGAGCAGCTGGAGCAGTACATGGATCTAGAAGATTCATTCCTGAACCTTGTGCGGTTCTTCCACATTTTCTATATAGTTGATATAGTAGTGGATTCATTGCATGAAGCAAGGAACAGGGTCTTGTTAGAGATTCATGTTTGTGTTGAGGCGGGTCCTTTTGACTTGTTCATTTGAAGCATGGTATAAGGATAGTCTGAGTCCCATGGATGGTGATCCATTCACGCTTAGGGTTGGTTGCGAGTATTTAATGAGATTCTATTGTATCAACTAGGACTTGTGTGAATGAGTGATTGGCTTTATGAAAAGTGGGAGAATGTTGAAATAGTGTCCTAAACCCAATCGGGTTGGACCGGATCCGACCAGGTCGGATCATTTCTACTATTTCTTTATGTTTATGCATATATTAAATGGCTTTCTGTTATTATATATTTGTTCGTTTAATGAACCAATTATGATATTGTATGTATGATAACGTCCCTAGTGTCAAACTGTGAAAGAGAAATCATAATAGTGATTATGGTTGATTAGATCTCGACTCACTTTAAAAGGTTTGATACTTAAATGTCTCTAGTCGTATGTACTATTAAATGGGACATTAATAGTAAGATTAGACAAGCACGTATTGGATGTCTTCTATCTTATTGAGGGTAGGGATAAATCTCGTCTATCGAAGTGTATAGACACTTGGACCGTACGTGGACGTGTATTAGAGAATGCGTACGTCAGACTGACCCACTTACTTTATTAAGTGTCGCACTATGTGGCGGTTGTGTAATTATCCTAAGACCGGAGTCTTCATAGCATCACGGTGTGGATTGTCATACTTTGACACTATTGAGGTTTCCCCTAGCCATGGGGCGATCATGCGGTAGTGATTGGGTATGATAATGAAGCATGCGTAGGATTCATCTCGCTCGTCCGGAAATCGCGTATCCTAATAGTAGGAGTATATATCCGAAAGGGCCTTCTCATAAGAAATTTCTAGCTCTCGTGAATCTTTGCAAAGTGGGAGTAAATGAGTTACTTCGAGAGAGCATTATATCCAGATTAAAAGATACAGTCGTTAATGTATTGACACTCGAGATACGACCATATGGATATTATTACAACGATAGGATTCTATTTACACGGTAACCGTTTCACATGAAAGGTAGTAATCATTGTATTTGACTCTTCCGATGATTGGGGGTCACGATGTGTTGCTAGACGCTATTTCGTGATCGTTAAGTACGAAGGGTATTTTAGTAAAATGCACTTTATGCCTAGGGCCAACATATTCGGAAGCCTATCGGGTCACACACATAAAAACATCTAGCCGGATTAAAATGCGGTTATAGTGATAACCAGATAAGGAAAGTTTTATCTCGACTATAAAGTGTTATAGTGATAAATTGATATTATGGTATTTATTTATTATGAATAAATATAATACAAGATATTAATTATGTTTCTTAATTATATATATATATATATATATATATATATATATATATATATATATATATATATATATGTGTATATATATATATATTATGTATGGATTGAAATATATATATATATATATGTATATATGATATACGTGTATTTTGAGAATTAATTAATCATGGTATTATATTAATTAATTGAGAATATTCCGGATGCCAATTTATGGCAATATGGGGGCAAGTTTGAAGCGTATAAAATACACTTGGATTGTGCAAATTAATTAATAGTATTGTCATATATTAATATTAGATATTAATGAGTATAGATTTACACACATGTGCAAATTGATTTTTGGTAATATGATAAAGGTATATTCAATATTAGATATTGGCAATATATATCTTCGAAAAATTTAATATAAGATATTGAGTATCTAATGAGATAAATCAAGAATATCAGTATTCCTTATTTTACTAATAAAAAGGTTTTCTTTCTCATTACTTCATGCAAGAAGCTTTTCCTATTGGGAATAGGACATAAGGGGCGCACCACACCTCTATATAAGAGGAGGGTGGCTAGCTCTTTTAGTACATCACAATTAGAAGAGTTCTAATTTACTAGAATTAATGAGAGTTTTGAGAGAGAGAAAATGTCGGTCTAGCAACCGAGTTTTTCTAGTAGCAATCCAATGGTGGATTCTGGTAGGTTGTTCGTGTGAACTAGCGGTAGAGGCCAACACTTGGGCGGCTTCGTACAGAAACTACAGCCGTAGACAAAGTGTCGAACCAATTGGATCAACCAAGGTATTCTCTCGTCTACTTCTTTTATGCTTGTTGATTAAACGAAGTCGATCCTGGTAAAAAGGAAATAAAATTTTAAATTCCGCTGCGTTCCCACGTAGATTTCCTAACAGTGGTAGCAGAGCGAGCTTCGAGCTTAAGCAATAAGCATTAGTGAATTTGCGTAGTAATTTTTCTAGATGCATGGTATCGATTCACGAAACGAAAGACGAAAAAAGAAAAAATAAATAAATAATAATAATAATAATAATAATAATAATAATAATAATAATAATAATAATAATAATAATAATAACAACACTAATAACAATAATAATAATAATAATAATAATAACAATAAGGCAGCTTTTGTGGAGCTCGGCCGATTAGCGCGCCCATTAACCGAGTTATCACCGGCGGCAACGGCGGTCATTCAAAATTATCGGTCGTCGGCCGGTGGTACTTGGTGGGTCCCCAAAATTTTGTTTTTGTGTTTTTGTGTTTCCTTATGGTACATAGAAAATATCTTTTATTTAGTTGATGTCATGTAGCTAACTAATGATTCAAATAGTTTGGATCATTGGGATGTCATATGACATAAAAAAAAACTATCACACAATTTGTTGAGTAAAGGGTTGGACCTACGGTCCACGAAAGTGGACCTAAGATTTACCTCATTCATTCCAAATTTTGTTTGGAATAGGCATAGGCCTTTTTCAAAATTTAGATTTTGTAAAAGACCTGGAATGATGCTGTTTGGTTTTGGAAACCAAATGCATCATTTTGGTTAGGAATCAAAAGAAATGAAACAAAAGGAGACTTAATTTTAATTTTTTTGATTTTATTTTAGAATAGTTCTGATTAATATTATTAAAATTCAAATCGTTTTGAAATTAATCGTTAATTTTATTTCGATTAAAATCATTTAATTAATTAATTAAATGTTAGTTAGTTTATTGATTAGACAAAATTATTTAATTGATTAAACGCTAATCGATTAATTAAGATGCAAGTTTTTAATTTTAGTATTTATCTTTTTCATAAGATTTTATTGTATGGATTAGATATGTTAGATATAATATGATTATATGGACTCGATTGATCATGACTCGACCTATATGATAGATATGAATGATTTATTTTCTGTTGGTTCAAAATTTGTCCTAGGCCGTTATGAAGAACGTGACCTAGTTTATTTTCTCATTTATCTCATTCCGTTAACTCCTCCGTGTGCGGCGGGTGTATTTATTTTATTAGATAAAATTTTATGTAACAAGAATGGAGCGGACATAGAGATCCTATTGGCGGTTGCAGCTACCCTTAGATTGTGACCCGCGGTTCAGTTTGTATTCGAAACCGCACTTAGGAAAAGTCCATGATCATACCGATTACTTTATACATTTATTTATTTTGTGCATGTATTTATTTTATACAATACGATAGATACATGACTAGGCACGATCTAGATGAATTAATTTGTAAAATACTCCCACAACAAAAATTAAGTCGTAATTTTGTCTCCCAATATTATAACGACGGTGAAGAGACCTTGTTCGGATCCAACTGATCAACCACTACTGGGAGTTGACCTACCTCGGGTATATCGTCGTTATTGAGACATGATCGTATGAGATCTCGCTAATATTGGGTTATGACTTAACTAAAAAAATTACGGTGATTGGCCATCGTCAGGACCGTCTAATTTTAGAGACAAGGGGTTGACTAACACATAGTGATGTGCATTGTCAAAGAGTTGACTAGTCAACCACTGAGAATTACATAGAGATGTGATTGGTAAAGAGTTACTACCTTTCGAAATTATCTTGGTTGATCGACCATCGCCAGGAATCGAGGTAACTAGATTGGATCTCAGCCACTAAAGAATTTTGAAAAATTCTTGAAAGTCAATTAGGAGTAGTTGACTGGTGAGATCAAAATCATAAATCAACAGACCATTTTTAAGTCTCTTTTATCTTTATTTTAATATTGTAGTTTTCTAGCAAACTTTTAATTCTATGTTTTTATTCTCGATTAGTAAAACCAAATTATGACTGTTGCCTTTTGAGAAACGTTCTCAAGTATGGTTGAGTAATTTTAATCCTTTTAAAATAAGCAATGATACGAGCAACTATGTTATAGTAGTTAAAACAGGGAGACTACATATTTGACGGAATGCTCTAAGACTTTAATTATTAATCACAACGGAAGCTCATAATGTGATTAAATCGCTTGAAATGAGTTTCAACGAATTAATCAAATATTGTATACGACGATATCCAATAGGTCATTCTGTTATACGATGACAGTTAAATTCGAACATTAGATGTGTTGAATGAGAATGACCACAATGAATTTTGGAAAGGTTGTTTTCAAAATTGAAAGATTTATGTATCGACTTAATTCTTTAATAATTGCAATGTTAAATAAACTATCTAATAAAATTTTGATTTTCTTTATGAAAGAAAATTAAAAGGTAGCTCTTGTGATTTTTCTTAAAGTCTTATTAAGAAAAAACTAAGAAATATTTACGAGTGCTTAAGGGATTAAAAGGAAAGATTAGGGCATGTGGTTAAATAGAGAACTTAACGAAGTCTTCATTCTAATCAAGTAAGTTGGGGTAAATCTATCTAAGCTCAAGTCAACTCTAAGATATATGATATCTTACGAGTGCGATTAAATTAGAAAGATTAAGTGCAGAATATCCTAAGATGTGGAAAGTGAAGCAAATGTTGCAAGATTTGCCATATTATATTCTGAAAATAGTAAACTGATTAAGGAACTAAATAAATTTTATTGTGTTCCGTTTCTTATGAAGAACATGATTTTCAGTTATCCGTTAGGATTTAGTAGACATATTCAATTGTAAGGAATAAATGTTATTCTTATAAAGTCGAACTGTCACTGAATCTAACATACTAGATTGGTGTCACTATATAGTTGATACATGTGAAAAAATCTCAAGCAAATATTTGTATAGTTGTTATCCTTCATATTTTGTGGTTGTTCTAGACATAGTCTCTGTGGAAGAGAAACGTGTAGTCAAATGTCATTCTGATGATGCATGAACCATATGATTATGAATCATGTGGGTGATACGTATCTAAAGATGACTAAAATACCCTTTTATGAAAAGAGTATAACATCTAGAAAATTGCCTAAAGCCTAAACATGCAGATGTTTATTGGCTTGTGACAATTAATGCCATGAACAATATTATTGTTTATTACTATCTTTGACTGTTTTAGAAATAGTCGAATGTACTTAATGAAGTACGAATTTCGGAAAGTCTGAAAGGTTCGGACTATACGAATATGAAATTGGTAAACAATTTAAGAATTAATCTTCAATTGGATTGAAATAATTAGTACCTGAAGGGTGTTTCAGAAGTTGTCTGAAAAGGAATCATATTTTCCCTTGAAGGATACCATTTTTGGATACACAATTAGATTGTGTTTCTAAAATAGAAATAGCACTTTATATGATAAAGGTGTGGTGCAAGCCAAGCAAAGTATCCCTTGCATGTTATGTGATAGTGCCCTTGTTTAAAACATATACTTAGCCGAGTTCAAAAGAAAGGTTGAATAAATTGCATATCAGATATGGAAGACGATGACATCGAGTACATCTTAACTGATGATTTAGGGTTGTCGCGCGTGCTTCTTGCAAGCAGGCAATTTCTGAAAGGCTTGGAGCTTAGTATGACATGTGAAACTTTGTGGAATATCTTAGCAAGTACGCTAGATATTATTTACTTGCCCGCGGAGCAAAAGGTGTTTGTCTCCAAACATGTTATCTTCTAGAGGAAGTGTTTCCTCCAAAAGAAACAGTGGGAGTAAATTGAGATCTCAAAAGAGTTTGGAAACCACAATGAGATATTCAACCAATGGAACATGAGCAGACGCTGCATAGTGATGAGGTGCAGGACACTTCTCAGTGCACACAAGTATTCTGTGAGTCAATAAATAACCACATGCCTGAAAGGGCTATTGGTATGTTCATCTTGAAGAAGATCTCGTTATTTTTGGAGAAATGCTTGAAAGGCAAGATTAATAGATATGGCTTGGAGCCGTAGTATCTGAAATAGATTCCATGAGCGACAAATGGGTTATGAATCCAGTCTGTCCTACCTAAAGGGGATTTCTCTGAAAGGTATAAGCAAGTCTTTGTGAAAGACTGACATGGATGGTAATACGATTACATGTTAAGTTGAGTTGATGGCTAAAGACTATAGGGTGTAAGCCATGTAATTACCTTCATGCTACCAGCAATGCTTAAATTTATTCAGATAGCGCTTGTTGTAGCTACGTATCATGGCTATATGATAGTGTTGAAAGCGTTAGGCCAATGGCTTGATGTTCATAGACGATAACGTGATGTGTAAGTTTATGAGATCCATTTATGGACTTAAACAAATTCCTCTGTATAAGTTCTTTTTTTTATAATCAAAAGAGTTTGATTTCATCAAGAGGAATGATATGTCTAATGTGCAAAAGGGTTAGTGGGGGTGTTACAGTTTTGACCAATGTATTGGATATCCTTCTCGGAATCGTCACCCCGTGTCACAGTCAATTAATGTTTGGTAGTTTAAGGCCTTTACGAAAGTCCTTGGAAGTAGCAGTTCTTATTTTGGAAATAAGAATCTATAGTGATAGATTCAGATGCTGCTTAATCATCACAGTTCACCCTTGTAGATGGGATGCTAAAAGTGTTTAGCATAGGTCACATCAAGAGATACTGCTGGCTTGTATTCTCGGGATCTATCTATAACAGGACGTCAGTCCTGAAGATAAGTTGAAAGATTATACTTATGGAAAGGTTCACTTTGCTACTACAATAGGATCCAACATAAGTGTTGTGATTCGAACCAGATGTTCATACTGCATGAGGTGTCATGATTAAGTATGAAAGTGATTCTTGTAAATATCGAGGATATCCTTAAAGGTGTTAAGGATGGGTTCTCAGTTTATTGAAACGTAGAATCGAACAAACGTAGATATACATATATGCACCCTGAATCTGATGAAGACAGTGGGAGCTACAATTTGGGCTTTGCAGTCACTTTAATCAACTGATACGGTGAGCTAGAATGTTCTTAGCTAGAAATCACTGTAGATGTTACAACTGGGCCAAAACACAGTAGTGCCTTAGAGGCACAGCGGGAGCAGTACATGCATCTAGAAGGTTCATTCCTGAACCTTGTGCGGTTTTTCCACATTTTCTATATAGCTGATATAGTAGTGGATTCATTGCATGAAGCACGGACCAGGTTCTCGTCAGAGATTCATGTGTGTGTTGAGGCGGTTCTTTTTGACTTGTTCATTTGAAGGATGATATAAGGATAGTCTGAGTCCCCACGGATGGTGATCCGTTCACGCTTAGGGTTGGTTGCGAGTATTGCATGATATTCTAGTGTATCAACTTGGTCTTGTGTTTATGAGTGTTTGGCTTTAGGCCAAGTGGGAGATTGTTGAAATAGTGTCCTAAACCCTATCGGGTTGGACCAGATCCGACCGGGTCGGATCATTTCTACTATTTCTTTTTGTTTATACATATATTAAATGTCTTTATGTTATTATATATTTGTTCGTTTAACGAACCAATTATGATATTGTATGTATGATAACGTCCTTAGTGTCAAATTGTGAAAGAGAAATCATAATAGTGATTATGGTTGATGAGATCTCGACTCATTTTAACAGGTTTGATACTTAAATGTCTCTAGTCGTATGTACTATTAAATGGGACAATAATAGTACGATTAGACTAGAACGTATTGGATGTCTTCTATCTTATTGAAGGTAGGGATAGATCTCGTCTATCGAAGTGTAAGGACACTTAGACCGCGTGACGCGTGTATTAGAGAATGCGACGCCGATCGGTGACCCACTTACTTTATTAAGTGTCGCATTATGTGGCGGTTGTGTAATTATCCTAAGACCGGAGTCTTCATGTCATCACGGTGTGGATTGTCATACTTTGACACTATTGAGGTTTCCCTTAGCCATGAGGCGATCATGGGGTAGTGATTGGGTATGATACTGAAGCATGCATAGGATTCATGTCGCTCGTCCGGAAATCGCGTATCCTAATAAGATGAGTAAATATCCGAAAGAGCCTTCTTATAAGGAATGTCTAGCTCTCGTGAATCTTTGCAAAGTGGGAGTAAATGAGTTACTTCGAGAGAGCATGCTATCCAAATTATAAGATACGGTCGTTAATGTATTGACACTCAAGATACGACCGTATGGATATTATTACAGCGATATGATTATATTTACACGGTAACCGTTTCACATGAAAGGTAGTAGTCATTGCATTTGACTCTTCCGATGATTGGGGGTCACGATGTGTTACTAGACGCTATGTCGTGATCGTTAGGTATGAAGGGTATTTTTAGTAAAATGCACTTTATGCCTACAACCAACATATTCGGAAGCCTATCGGATCACACACATAAGAACATCTAGCCGGATTAAAATGCGGTTATAGTGATAACCAAATAAGGAAAGTTGTATCTCGATTATAAAGTGTTATAGTGATAAATTAATATTGTGGCATTTGTTTATTATGAATAAATATAATACAAGATATTAATTATGTTGATTATATATATATATATATATATATATATATATATATATATATATATATATATATATATATATATGATATACATGTATTTTGCGAATTAATTAATCATGTTATTATATTAATTAATTGAGAATATTCTGGATGCCAATTTATGGCAATATGGGGAGCAAGTTTGAAGTGTATAAAATACACTTGGATTATGCAAATTAATTAATAGTATTATCATATATTAATATTAGATATTAATGTGTATAGATTTACACACATGTGCAAATTGATTTATAGTAATATGATAAAGATATATTCAATATTAGATATTAACAATATATATCTTGGAAATATTTAATATAAGATATTGAGTATTTAATGAGATAAATCTAGAATATCTATTTTCTTTATTTTACTACTAAAAAACTTTTCTTTCTCTTTACTCCACGCAAGAAGCTTTTCCTATTGGGAATAGGACATAAGGGGTGCACCACACCTCTATATAAGAGGAGGGTGGCTAGCTCTTTTAGTACATCACAATTAGAAGAGTTCTAATTTACTAGAATAATGAGAGCTTCCTAGAGACAGGAACAAGGCCTTTTTCGAATAAGCCAATTCATTTGGGACCCTGCAGATCCACTATTTTTCCTATTCAAGGATCCGCCCCCCGGATCTGTGTTTTCACATCGAGAATTATTTGCAGATGGAGAGGTGTCAAAGTGGCTTCTTACTTCCCAAACAGATCCTCCTACATCTATATATTAAGGCTGATTTATCAAGAATACGCAAGAAAAGCACAAAGGTCGGTCTAGCAACTGAGTTTTTCTAGTAGCAAATCCAATGGTGGATTCCGGCGGGTTATTCGTGTGGACTAGCGGTATAGGCCGAACACTTAGACGGCTTCGTGTAGAAACTACAACCGTAGACAAAGCCTCGATCCAATTGGATCAATCAAGGTATTCTCTCGTCTACTTCTTTTATGCTTGTTGCTTAAACGCGAGTCGATCCCAATAAAAAGGAAATAAAATTTTAAATTCCGGCTGCGTTCCCGCATAGATTTCCTAACATTTTTAACTTACCAAGCTGTTTCACTTCGCTTGTGATTAACTTTTCACTTTTCAATTAATGTAGTCAAGCAATCCTTGTTGTTAATCTTTTTAGATTTGGTCATCTTAAACCCAGTTCCTTAAAAAATCGTTTTGTTGTTGTCCCCTACTCAAGATTAAATACCATTTCTTTATTTTTCTTTGAAATCCTCCAAGCTCGGTAAATATGTCATCTTTTTACATTTCCTAATTCAAGTAAGTGTGTGGATGCTTTTCCTTTCTTTTGACTGATAAAAGAATTTTCACAACTACCTCATCTTGTATTTTGTTACTATTTAAAAGAACTTCCTTTAAATCTCTACGTTTTAGTTGTTGGAATCGAAGGTTATTCTTAGATCTTCGAGGATTTTTTTATCCACGTTAGATTTCAAGTTTTCTTGAAGGATCTCCTTTAATACTCTATACTTTGGTGGCATCACGAATGTGTTTAGTTTTCCTTTGGGGTTGAACTCGCTATCCAAATCGCCTGCTTTTGGAAAAGACATTTTAAGACCGTTTATGGGCACTACATTTCCTAGTTAATTGAGTTAAAGTGATGGTGAATGAGCTTGGTGGAAGATGGAATGGCTATCGAAATAATTCCATAAGGACTTACGTAAGGGTTCATTTTAGACTAAGGGATAGATTGATGCGTCAAAGGTTTAGACCGGGATATGGTGTTGAAGAGCTAAGGGATTTGAAGCATGACTAGCAAAAGTTTGATATTGCAACGCGAGAGACCGTGGTAAGTCATAAGGGATCCTAACTATCGAATGATGTCTTTGCCAAGTGTCATTAAGTCAGGGAATAGCTCTTGAGGTGTAAGGTGTAAGGTGTAAGGTGTAAGGTGTAAGGTGAATAGCGTAGGACTACGATGATTGTGTCTTAAGTGTGGAGATTTCTTGATGGAGGACTAGGTTGTGGTAGACCCTAGCATGTTTAAAAAGACGGCCTTTCATAGGTGTTGTAACCTGAAGTGGTTTTCTTTGAGGAGTTTAAAGTAGGATGTGACATACAGAAGGATTGAACCATCAGCACCAGGAAATGGAATGGTGCAAGCTAAGTTGAATTGTGTTGATTGCTAAAGACGGTAACTAGGGTAAGAAAATGTGATTGACCAATTAAAGATTAATCCGGATCTTAGATACTTTCGAAGGCATGAAGGAATGGTGGTCTTAGACTGAGATGTTTTCAAGTAAGATTGAGTAGAACTTAAGTCTAGATCTAAATGGAACTTCGGTGATGAACCATGGAAAGTTTTGAAGTTGATGGCTTAGGATTTAAATTGCTGATGGATATCGAACGTTAGTTAGGCGGGCAAACTTTGGCAATTTTTGAGGATGAAACTCTTTAAGGGGGGATGTGAAACCTTGTAACTTTACTAAGGGTATAAAAGTCTTTTATGATTTTGTGTGTCCTGATAAATTTTAATAGGTTAAGTTCTAATTGAATATTTGGAGATAAGATATACTACCTCCGTCCCAAAATGTAAGTCCATTTACAAAACCAATAAATCATTTATTACATCTTTCTTCTTCTACCCATCATTTATTATATACTCAATCACTTTTTACTATTTTGCATTAATACCAATGAAATGTCATTTTAGTCTTTTTAATCAAAATTAATAACAAATTTAACTAACTTTTCTTAATATGTGTAAAAAAAAGCCTAAAAGGATTTACATTTTATGACAGAGGTAGTATGTTAAAGGCTATATACCATATTTTGGAGATAGGATCTTTAGTAAGGGAAAAAAAGGCAAATGCAACTCTATTTATACCCATATAACCCCTAAACCCGTCATTTCTCTTCACCTAAAAGAAAGGGTCAGCCAAGGAGAAAATAGGAGAAGAGAAGAAAGAAAAAGAAAAGAGAGGAAGATCCATTCATTCTGATCAATCCAAACGTTGGAATTACAAGAAAATCGCACCAAAATGCTCCCCGCGATGAGAGGTTCATTTTGATACAAGTCTACTTCGATCGGGTAAGAAATTCGAAAAACCCATTTTCTAGATTTAGAAGTGTTCTCGAGATTTATGGTGCCTAAATGATGTTCTAAGAGTTTTGGTAATGTTAGTCTTTCTTTTCTTGGTTGTAGTTTCAAAGTGGGTTGCTAGATCTTGAAGATTTTGGAGTTTTGCTTTTGGATCTTAGTTGCTTCAAGACTTAAGTTGGTGTTCTTGGAGCTTTTGAAGATTTGTTTTGAATCTCATATTTTCTTCAAAAAAATAGAGGTAAATGGGTGATCAACCAAACCTATTCATGTTATTTTAGGTGTTAGATTTAGTTTATTGTTAATATATTATTGTATCATTTTGGTATGAATTTGGAGTAGATCTAGTTTTTGGAATGGTGAGAAATCACCATGGATTCGTCACTTGCAAAATTGCAGATTTTTATGGGTAAAAATGAAGCAGGCGCACACCTGGTGCATTCAGGAAACAGTGGCACACGCCCGAAGGACCCAGGCTCACGAATGGGTCAGCATTTTTGTATCTCCATGGGATCAGCAAAGTCGCGCTCACGCCAGGTCCAAGGTAGGCGCACGCATGGTCTATTTTTGGAGCATTTTTTTATTGTTTTGTGTTCCTTTCGAGAATGCATTTAGTGTAGAGCCTATTATTATATGTTGTAAAATGAGATGTATGCGTTCTAGTGGCTTTGACTTCGCATCATGTATCACGGAAGCATCGGAACACATTTCATTTGCCTATTATTATATGTTGTAAAGTGAGATGTATGTGTTCTAGTGGCTTTGGATTCGCATCGTGTCTCACGGTAGCATCGGAACACATTTCATTTGGCCTTACGTGATGTCTTACTTGATGATCAATGTCTTACTTGTTATGTGGCAAAGTTAAGGGTCTGGTTTCTAGTGTGGATTTGCCTCAGCAACTTGTGGAGACCCTCTGTGGGGAGAAACCCGGTATCATTGGAAACCTTATTCCTTAGCCTCGTGGTATTGGATTAGAATCTGATATTTTTGTTCAATAGCTAAGTAGTATATCTTAGAGTGGTCCAGGGTCTAGAAGTCCTAGAAGTCCCTAAGAAGCATTTATGTGTAATGAGTCTAAATGGTTAGAATAACACTGAAATACATACTTGATGTGTTCTTGATGCTTTTGATACCGCTTTCTTATGAAACTCACATATTAAGGGCACTGCAAGTATCATTTGTAAGTGGTATCTGCATGAGAGCCCTTGTTTTTTGGATTTCGTCATGTCTTCCAGGACCATAACAAGTATTTCCTTTGCAATCTGTTCGTTTTAATCTGTGTGTCTTTAATTCACCATTAATTGCATGCAATTGCTTTTTTCCTTGTTTCGGAACTTACTCTGTGCAAATCCTTGTGAATCTCTAATCTTTAACATTGATTCATTGTGTCTATGTTAGGATCACAGAATCTACACATGTATCAACACAAGATTCAACAATAACAATATCACATATATGTTCAAATAATCTCACTAGTAGACACAACCAGGGGCGTCCTTATCCACATTTAGGCTCGGGGCCAGATATTATTTTAGGCCCTTCTAAAAATGGGTTAACCAAAAAAAATATTTTATTGTTGCCTCTAACAAGAATCAAACTCTGGTTGCTTGTGAAATTATACTTGACTGCTTACCATTAGACTAGTACCTTATTTATTTTTAAAAATGCAATATATATATATTATTGAGTTAAAATTTCACGGGGCCCTTAAATTCAAGATTTTAGGGGGCTCGGGGCCATGGCCCCCTTGGCCCTCCCCTAGGGGCGCCCCTGGACACAACCAACAAAGACATTTGTTACACATTGATCCAATGACACTTCGCATAGTGAAGATTGCACTACGACACATTCAACACCTCATATGGCACGGTTTTAACCGTGTGGAATATTACACAAGTCGGTTTGGTATCTAACCCTATGGAGGTGTAATAGTTTCATGCAGTGAAACGAAAATGATCCTCACCAAAGACCAACATGATTTAACTTTTAAATCTTAGCAAAGGTCCTGCTCCAACTTCAAAGTAAGCAAAACTCTACTTCTTGGCTTCTGTGTATCGGTGTCTACCGAGTCGGATCAGACATAAAACAGAGTTACAGAGGTTAGAAAAAAGTAAGCCAACATTATGTATTGACAGAGACACAAACTTAGTATGATTAGCTTCACATACAATGGGACTACAGGAAGAGCATATTCTAAATATAACCAAATCTACTGCCTCATATCTCCTCTTAAACTAACCGGCATTATCCTCACACACACACACACACACACACAAAAGGAATAGAAACTAACATAGCACAACCAAAAGGTACAACAATGCATTTATCAATAGCACTTCCATAGCTTATTATCAAGTATGAAATAAGATTGCAAGTCTACTGTTTAGCAATTACTATTAGGATGGACTATTAGAGTACACAAACCCCATGGTCGGTTCGAAAATCCTTGCAATTCATATCAGTCAAAGGCCCTTTGATTTTACTGAAACAGCTAGCACCATTGGTACTCAATTAACATGTAAGTCCAGAAGCAACAAGATCCATTCTACAGTGAGCCGCCTCTTAGATGCTCGAACAAATGACCGTGTCAAAACGTTATCCAAAATGAGTACATCCAATCCAAACAAGAAAATAAATCCATCACACCATAAAACTGAAAAAATGAATTACCTAAGTGTCTCAGCCCCTGCAACAATCTCCAATATCTCCCCTGTGATCTTCGCTTGTCGTCCCCGGTTATAAGCCATAGTAAGGTTCTTCTTCAACTCCTCTGCATTGTCGCTGGCACTACTCATCGAATTCATCCTTGCTGCTAACTCACTCGCAAATGATTCCTGAAGCGCCCTTAATATCTGGCTATTCAAATAAAGAGGCATCATTGCATCAAGAATCTGAGCAGGATCTTGTTCAAACTCCATATTAGGCAAAAACACCGACTTCTTTGTCTTCTTCATATGATCCATTTCTACAGTTAATTTACCCTCCTTCGTGGTTAACCGGAAAAATTCATCCCCACCGACATCAAGACAGTTTCCATTTTCATCGAAAACCTCTCCTTTTGCAGACAAAGGAAGCAATGTATGAATTACTGGATCAGACTTGATCAAAGACACAAACTTTGTATACAAAAGCTCAACTTTATCAACCTCTTCACTCACAAAGAGCGAGAAAACATCGTCCGCAATGATTTGAGCTTCTTTTGTAGTAGGAAAGTTCCCACCTTCAACGAATCGAATCACAGAGTAATTATCCCTCCTGCTAAAATACCTATTACCCTTCTTTCCTACACTAATGAAAGTACACTCCACACCTAGATTCTTCAATTCTTTAACCCGGGCTTCGGCCTTCTTGAGAATCCCAGCATTGAAACCCCCACAAAGACCCCTATCACCAGTTATCACTACAAGGGCAACTTTCTTAACAGGCCTAATATTTGTTAAAGGAACATCTACATCATCCAATTGAAGCTGTTCATTTATGTTAAACAATACATCAACCAGCCCCTCGGCGAAAGGTCTACCATTGATCACTGCTTCTTGGGCTCTCCTTACCTTTGCTGCTGCCACTAGCCTCATTGCTTCAGTGACTTTCTGAGTTTTCTTCACTGATTCTATCCGTTCTCGGATCTCACGTAGACCACATCTAACTGAAGGTACCCTAAATCGCGACTCAAAGAAATTCTTCCCTTCTGTAATCGCAAAATTGTGAAGTGGGTTCAACTGAGATTGAAAAGAAAGGCCGAACCTTTCACTAATCGAAGGCTTTGAGGAAGCAAAAGGGCAAAACATTATTGCACAGAATAGGAAAAACGGCGAATTAAGGGGACGAAGAACGGCGAATTACAAATAAAAAGGGGCAAAAAAAAAAAGTGAAGGTTCAGAGGATTGGCCCAACTCGGTAATTTTGGGCGGAGACGACGCCGACGGTAGGGAGCGTGGAAACTCAGTGGCTGCTCTGTTAAGCCAGCCTCACACGCTTTGTCCTGCACGCCAATGGCCGATGTCCACACCCAAGCCAAGAAGGATACAGCAACCGCAGTTCCCCAACAAATTATTACCCCGCTTGGTTACAAGCTGGTGCTACCCAGCTCGGCGATGCAGATCTTCGTTCATACTGCTTAATTAGAGATATTTCTTTCCGACATTTGTCAGTGTGGGAAGGAGAATCACTTTACTTCAATTAGCATTTAGTATAAAGTTTTATTTTTTTTTTCCCCAAAAAAACGAAAGCCGTTATTAACGAAACAGATTTACAACAAAACTAACCGAAGTTAGACTAGAACACAACCAAATACCGCACTATAACACGGCCATTAGCCGCACAACTAGCAACAACAACACAACGAAGCCAAGTAGTAGATTGACGGATAGATGGTGCTGAACAAAAGAGAAAATATTCTCCAAAGGAAGAGGGTGTCTAGACACATAAATCCTCTGATAGCCATGATGCACCGACACTTCAATCTGGGCGCTGTGCGCCGTGTCCGACACAAGACACGACATGACACGCTCCGACACCATGTCCGACACGTGTCGGCTGATTAAATTAATATTATTTAAAATTTTAATATCTGAAACACCTCCGACACGTTGTCGACACACCTCCGACACGGCGCCGACACCTCCCGACACCCCTGAACACAAATTTTTCAATCTTTTTTTGATAAAACCTGAAAATATACAATTTCTATCTTGATTACTATGTATTATGTTTATATGTTTTTTTTGTTATAGATAATCGTTTTGCACTTAATTTGTAATATTTTGAAAGTTAATCATAATTTTCTTTTACTTTTGACACCAGATAGATAACAAATATCTATTGTAGATATTGATAGAGATTAAGTATTACATATCTTATTTTATCTAAGTATTGTTTAGACTTATTTAATATTTTTTTATTTATAAATTTGAATATATATATATATATATATATATATATATATATATATATATATATATATAAAAGCAACATTGTAATCCCTCTGTAATCATATTTTGTTGTATAATGAATCTTTCGTTTCCGAATATATATATATATATATATATATATATATATATATATATATATATATATAGAGAGAGAGAGAGAGAGATGTATATATGTATGTATATATGTGTGTATATATATATTATATGTAACGATGTCGAAATTTGTATATCGTGTTCTTAAATTTTAGAATTAAGCCGTGTCTCCGTGTCCGTGTCGTGTCATAGGTATCGTAGGTGCGTCCGTGTGTCCGTGTCCGTGCAACATAGTCTGATAGCAATCTAATACCTTACACACAAAAGCAAAAACTAGTACAAACAGACATATATTACAGACTCCGGCCGGCAAACAGTAAACTAGAAGAAAACAAAAGCCCCGGAAGCCTAGCACCGCCCAACACCGCCACCGTACGGTGCAGCGAAATCCGAAAGAAAAATTGCTCCTCCCAAATGAGCGGATGGCAAACCACAGATGACGCCGGAGAACCACCATTGGCAACTAGAGGTCCGACACCTCCACCGAAACAGGACCGAGAGGTCCAGAGAAGAGAGGGAAATAGCACCGGGAAGCTTAGCCCCCAATGATGCAGCACCATCATGGAGAAGAAGCATAGCCAACTAACCGGGGACGAGAGATCTGCAAAGCACCGAGCAAAACCCAGCACATGCAGCAACAAAAAAAACAACGGATTTTTAACTATTTTTTCCTTCTCCGCCATGGCTCCACCGTCAAAGGAGATCCGCCACCAAACGTCGGAAAGTATATTTTCACCCAAAAAGTGCAGGAGGAAAATGGACTTGAACGAAGGCACCATAAGCGAACAACCAACCACCGATGAAGCCGGCTTCCAAAATGGGAGAAGGAGAGGCGGAAGAGGCAAAAGAACCCAGATCCACAAGCAACTGACCCCTACCAAACCCCAACAGCATGAGCTCCTATCAGGCGGCTACCACCTGCGATTTCCAATCCGACCATGGAGATCCGGCGGTAAAGAACAACAAAGACCCGAGAGCAGCACCGCCGGAGGCCGAACTCCTCCCCAACTCATGAGATCAGTCGAGCAAAAACCTGGTGAGATCCACCACCACATCAAGCCGGCCAGATCAGAAAGTGAGGTGCACAACCGGAGGAGAGGGCAGAGGGAAGGAAACGGGGAAAAGAAAGAAAAAGCTAACAAAACTACAAAACAACAAAGCCTCCTCCGATAGGACGCCGGAGGGGTGGGATGGAGTGGTTCAGGCGAGTTTTTAGGAGAGGAGCTTTTCTCTTTCTATGACAAAAACAGGCGAGTTTTTTCGGTTCATTAATTCATAAAAGAGATGGTTCAAAGGATTTTCGTATAAAGTTTTATGTTATAACAACAATTTATACTCAGCTACGACAAATAAAAATGTTTTTTTTATTATAAAATAATCTACTAAATAAATATGTGGGTAAGTGTACTCGTTGAGAACTAAAGAACTGAAACTAGGATAGACTAATAGACTATATTCGAAGAATAGGTGTGTTTAAGTAAAATGTTTTGATGATTTAAATTGGATTATATAACTTTTTGATATATAATTATTTTTTCACGACTTAACCCCTTTGCCCCTCATTTAGATACGTCTCTGAACTAAAGTATTTATTTGTAATACATTAAATTCGAATCCTTCCAAGGCAATGTATGACTGCGAGACGTAACGGTACACAGTATGATATGCATGATTGTGATATGTAACGGTGTATATCACTAAGCAATGAGGAATATGAACTGTGTATGACTGCGGAACGTAACGGTACACAATATGATATATGATAACGGTACACAATGTGTGTATGACAGCGAGACGTAACGGTACACAATATGGTATGCATGAATGTGATACGTAACGGTGTATATCACTAAGCAATGAGGAATATGATACATAATTCCGGATTTGGCCCTACCGGCGGTACGACTTGATCAACCGTTCCGACGATAGTATCGGGTTTCGGGTTCTCGATAGTGTTCCATCCATTCGGTTCTGAGTTTGATCAGTTCTGTATTAAATGTTTGTTTCGATTTCCGTGCATTCTGATATTATTATTATTCATTCATTATTCCGCTCTGTCTATGATGAGACTGCTTCGTAAGGCTTGCATGTGTATTTGGTCACGAGATGTGCACGTGTCGAACGGCCTTTTACCATTATAGACTTGCCTATGGTTTGGGCCGTTATAGGGCCAGTACCCATCGAATGGCTTATCTTGCCTATACATTTCAAGAAGGCTTTGACAAACTTAGGCAAAGTAATTTCTTTAATTGAGCTTGTAAGCAGCCGGGATGTTTAGTAACTCTCTTGATTAAAATTCAGGTAGAAATGAGCCTGAGGCTCTGATACCCTGTAAGATTGAGAAAAAGATTTATTTGTATATAAGAAATAATAATGTAGATTAAAGGCTCTACTTGAGTATTTCAACTAATCTCCTTTATATAGAGAAGAGACATCCAACGGCTAGTTGGATGTAGACCGGGATTATCGTCCCAACGACTGGTTTTTGTACAATTTACAAGTGGATAAATCCACTAAAAAACAGAGAAAGATTAGCCTAAACTAATTAGCAACTAGTAATTAACTATTAATTAAGGATGATTATGGATAATAAACAACATAAATAACAGCTAATCTTATAGATTCTAACAAGACACGTTACAAAACATCTGCTGAAATGTTGGGATTTTTCTGTAAAAAAACAAAGGCACATTACAATTACAGATAAATCTCAACACATAGCAAGAAGTATTTATTAGGACAAAACAAAATTGTGCAGGCAATTAAGTTGCCAAAAAGAAAATTACAAAAAAAGAAAAAAAAAAGTCCATCATATTCATGCATTAATAGCTGCATCTATATATTTAAAAGGAAGAAGAAACATGGTGGTAAATCTTCATCATTTAGGAATGGACTTCTCCACAAGGATCATCCTTCCATTCCACTCTGTTCTGTGTATCGCTCTAATCGCAGCGTCTGCTTCTTCACTCCTTTCTAATGATAAAAAACCGTAACCTCGAGACCTCCTGGACCTTTGCATATAAAACAAGAACCATGCATCTCAATGATTAACATGTTGTAAGGTCAAAGATGTCTGTTTAAGTATCAAGCCTATTAGTGCACCATGCTGAAAACCGTCGTCCAAAAAGTTCACTATATAGTCTATTTTCGACCTTACATACCGGACTTTTTGAAAGTCGGTTTTCAGCATGATGTATGGTAATGGCAGAGTCCATAAAGCATTTTCACAATTTAATTACCTCTTATCGCGAATGATTCGAACATCTCTGATTCGACCAAATCTGGAAAACTTTCTAGCTAATTCCCGTTCACTAAGCGAAAAGCATAAACCAGCAACAAACAAACATGTACCAGGTTTCCCTAATCCAGTCCCCTTAAAAAATGCAGGTGGCGAGTATCTGGTACGAGGAGACCTAAAATGAGAAGAATGGCTACGCGATGGATATCTTTTCCTCCTGAAAAATAAAATATTAAGTTACGGAACTCATTGTACCAATGAATAATAATACAACAGAAAAAAAAAAAAAAAATGGAAGGAAAATTGGGCTTGCCTGTGATAATAATCTCTACCACATGGGGACCTTGATCGAGATCTGTTCCGTTCTCTCCTGTGTTCGTTATAACGATCTTCTCTCCGGTTAGATGGTGGCGAAACTGACCTCCCAACCCTTTTAGGACTGGAATGTGAAGAATTAGTCAATTTCTTGAAGTTGATTTGTTCAGCAGCACAAGAACTAGTCCCACCAGCCACATCGCGTTTACGTTTCCTTGATGTTCTACAAGTTTCCTTGTGGTCCCGATATTGGGCATCTTGGTTTTGATCGAAGCATTTGTCTTTCTGATCGCTCTGAACAAGACATGTGTCGGTATACGATACGTTTAAAAGGGAATCTGGAGCAGAATATTCTTGATCATCAATATCTGCACATTTATTAGGCTCTTCATTTGCATCCTTCTGCATATTTTTCGAATTATCGATAAGCCTAATCTCTGATTCAAGATCAATCTCCGGGACGACATGGCTAATTGAAGCTTCATTCTCTTCTGTGAAACACATCTCAAAATCATTCATTTTTTCTTGAATTGCTTCAAAACACGTTTCATCAACAATTTCATCAGTAGGTGGTGGGGATCTTATCCCATCTACGTTTTTTACAGCAACGTTCTGAACATCGTGATCAAGATCAACATCATTGTTATCTTTGTTCATTTCAGAGGGCAAGTTTTGATCTTGGATAACATCTGAATCAGGCAAAACCTCGGCATGAAATCCCGATTCAGCGGTTGAATTAAGATCATCTGTTGTACTAGGTCCTGGAATATCATAGTCCCCAAACTCAAAGGCAGTGAAGGTAGTTCAGGTTGTTGTCCTTGTTCATTGAATTGGATATTGTTATACGAATCGTATCCGGTTAAGTCATCAAAAAGATAACCTGGAGCTAAATCTTTGTTGATAAAAAAGCTTAAGTCCAAATCATCTAGGACACTAGATTCATCGTCCTTAAAAGGTCCCGTATTTCATCAAATCCGCTTTCAGGAGATCTTGCCTTCATGCTGACACGCGAATAATAACGAAAGTAATCAATCACAATGTACTAGACAAATGAACTTCAGAAATTAAAACATTGTAACTCAATCCCAATTTCATTCTGCAGTTAAATTTGCTTACATCACAAGCAGAAGCTTCAACTCCCCCCTCCCCTCCTCTTACCCACACATAAACACAAACAATTATGTTTTGTTACTTTGAATTTGCTCTATATATCAGGATCAAAATTGCTTTCCCAGAAAAAAAAATATATATCAGGATCAAAATTGTTCCACTACCTTATTTGCAATGAAAGAATTATGTATAAACTGTTTTATACCTAATAATTATCTTGAAGTACAAAAGAGCACCACCGACCTGGAATCTCACAACCCTACTTCATCAAATCCCAGAAAAAAAAAAAAAAAAAAAAAAAAAAAAGATAATTTTATGGAAAAAAAAAAAAAAAAATCCTGTTCTCACTATAAAAGAGCTCCGTAATTTTAATTAGAGCAAAAGAAGAATGTTTATTAAGTAATTAAAAAGTTCAGGAAAAATTTAAAATTAAACGCACCCTTCATATTCTAGAACACTGATAAATCACATTGGATGAGAAAATCATTTTTTCAAAACCAACAAACGCTGAGAAGCGCGATTAAAACTTATAAATTCAAAAATCGAACAAAATAACAGTGTAATTTCTAAAGATAGCATCCAAAAAAATAAAAATAAAAATAAAAATACTATGAATGCATGGAATCTTTAAGACATGCAAAAGAAACTACACCCAGAAAATTACCAAATTCTACACAAAAATACTCACAAAATAATATCTCAAATTAATTAATTAATTAATCAGAATTACCTTTTGTTAGAGCGAGAGCGCGCGGATTTCTTAGTTCAGTTCTGATCATCGGTTTCTCTAAGTTCATAAATGGCGGACAAAAAAATGAAATACCAAACGGGAAATGATGGATATTATTTTTCTTGAGATTTTGTTATTATTAATTTTTTTACATCTGATTTTCGGATCTGAAAAAACTATATATATATATATATATATATGACGGTTTTGTAAAGAAATGGTGACGTCAAAATAAGTTTGTTGGTGCGTATATTTAGTTGACAATCGTCACTTGCATGCAACACAGTTACACAGCGATACCAACGTTAAAAGACTTGACATTTGACAATGTGCAAAATGTAAACACTTGCCCTTATCTTTATTCTTGTCTCTACGTGAAAAAGCTTTATTAGATTTTGTACGTTTCCTAGAAAAAAATAATAAAATAAACTTTTGTATATCCCTACAAAAAAAAATTAAAATAGATAATTAGGAAATATGTGACACCTTGCAAAAGTTTTTTAAGTTAAAAAAACACATAAATAAGTTTGATAGGGAGAAGGATGAGTTCTCAAACATTTATGTGTTTATGAAAAGAAGGAAAAAAAAACATGTTCCAAACATAAGTGTCTCAATTCATTACATTTTCTCTTTTTTTTCATTGATTTTTAAACACTATATCTTTTGATCCACGTCTTCAAACTTGATAAAAATTTTACAATTTTTTTTTTTTGTTTTTTGTTTTGGGATTTCGTTTGATATCATTACATCGTTTTTTTATTATCAAATTCACTTCACGGTGAATCTAAAAACAATAAATTTTGACAATGATTTCAATAACAAATGAATTTCGATAGTGGATATTCGAAATTACGCTGAGTTATGGTCATTGTTGTCTCAAAAATAAATGGCACTAAAAATAAAATAAAAACGGTGAAAATTTAATCAATTTTGAAGTTATAGATTAATAATCACATATGTTAAAAATATTGGAGAAGAGAGAAAGTCTGTCGTAATGTTTTTTTTTTTTTTTTTTTTTTTTTAGAATTGTAGTTGCCCTGTGTTTCTAAATCAACACTATTTTTATACCTAACTTAATCTTGGAATTGTGAATCTTTAGGTTTTCTATATATTTTTATTAGTAAAAACACGCGGTGAAATGATGATAAGATAAAATGTTGGGATCATCAGACGCGCGTGGAGTGATTTGACGTAATGTAACCGATGATTACTGAAAATTAATTACGGATTATTTATTAGAAAATAAATAACTCAAAATAAAATTAATTTACTATGTAGATCTAACAAGTTAAAGTAACTACAGTTGTAGATCTAATAGATTAACACAAGTAAATGATAGATCTACCAATCAAACTATCACAAAGATAGATCCGACTTGAAAATAAAGTCGATGCATAAATAAATGACAAACCGAGGCGAGTTTGGAACTCTTTCCTTAAGACAAATTGCTCCAGATATGGTGCTTCCACGGTAGTCGCAAATTGCCTCCCAAGATACAACGGCTTTACGTCTCGGATTTAGAGCACTTCAAAAATCCGAGCCCGGCGAACTTACAGAGTGCTCCGACTTCTCTTCGACTCAATATGTAGATGTATATGATCGACTCTTTTTATGGTGCAAAAGGAGAGGAGAAAATTTGATGATCTTTCAACCTTCATCATCGTGGTTTTTATATATATGGAGAAGATGAGTCAATCGCTGAATGCGATTGGCTAGAATATGTCATCGACTTTTCCCTTGAAAAGAAAATAGGGCGAAAATTATAAATAAAATTGGCCAAATATTTCCACAATTCGATTGGTCGGATGACGTGTTTTTCAATTCGATGGGTCGATGATTTAATCGCACGACTTTTCCTCAAGAAAAGCGAAAATAATAGTCAAATTTCAAAATTAATTAAATTAAATTAATTCGGACCGACTTAATTAATTAGAATTCGCTTCCACATTATTCTCGAATCTTCCAACCGCCTCACGATTAACTAATTAATTTATGGTTAACATCAAAGGAAATTTTGTCCAAAAATTAACTGAACCGAGCCGGCCGGCGGCACGCGCGTGTGGAAATATCTAAGTCCTCCTCCCTGCGCAAAAGTGCCTTGCCCTCGGGGCACATTTATAAGAAAGATACACTAGCCTTTATATATGGAGCTCAAGTCTCCCATCTTTCCAATGTGGGATATTGAGTTGAGGTACTCCTTCAACTCTTATCTCCAACACATTTTCAACCAACTTTAGGCATTAATTTCTCATTCATCCGATATCCGAATCGAGTGGTTCCAAAGCCAAACATTATCTACTCCGTGAGTAGAATATTTAGACGTAATAAGCTCCCGGTGAATCACACCGGAGCATATCCAAAACCGTGCTAAAGTTGACTGCTTCAACCCATTAAAATGGGACATCTCCAACATAAAATAGTGTAGATTTAATGTAGATGTATTTTAAACAAAAGGTTTGAAAACATTTCATATTTCATACTTTAAATCTTTTTCTTGTCTAACTCCCTGAATCCCACAAAAAAAAAAAAAAAAAAAAAAACCCACCTCAAAGGAGCGTCATGCGTGTGTTAAATAATTGAGTAGTATTATATCTACTACTCTAGTCCAAACACGTTTAACTTCGGAATTCTGATAGACCCGGTGTATTAGTGCTGGTATGATCGCACCCAAGTAGTTATTTTATCTACTCATTAATATTTTTAAGGGACAATTATTGAAAATGACACATTTTGGACTTAATTAGGCAAAAATGACACTCAAAACAAACTCTTAGTTATAAGGACAAAAAAAGTGACAAATGGACAAAATTACCCCCAGAAAACTGCTACAGTTAGTAACCATTACACATCAAACGTGAAATAGAACGACGCACGACCTTTCGCAAGCAAAACAGACACGAAACTGAATATCATTCAATCGAAGAAGAGAAACTGCATTGGGTATAGACATTGGGTGAAATTGCACTTGAAATCATAGTAGATAGTGTTTTCTACTCAGCATTATAATGTTATGTAAAGTTGAAGGGACTGAATTTTCATAGAAATAAGTTGTGTGTGTGCAAACTTGGAACTAAATTGCAGTAAGTAATAGAGAAGTATAATGTCACTGCATAAGAAATCAAGCCACACCTGGAAATCAGAAGGCTGTGTTTTTTTTTGAATGAAAACACTGATGTCACTGCATAATAAAGTTAAAAATATCAAGTCATTGCATTCAAAAGAAGTAGAATGTCATTTAAATGAATAAGGAATCCACTTTATAATGTATTATGATGTTATGTAAAGATGAAGTCACTGCATTGGGATAGAAATAATTTTTGTGTGTGCAACCTTGGAACTAAATTGCAGTAAGTAATAGAGAAGTATAATGTCACAGAATAAGGAATCAAGCCGCACTGTAAAAAATAGAAGGTCGTGTTTTTTTTTCGAATGAAAACTCTGATGTCACTGCATAATAAGGTTGAAAACATCATGTCATTGCATTCAAAAGATGTAAATGAATAAGGAATCAACTTTATACTGTATTATAATGTTATGTAAAGATCAAGTCACTACATTAGGATAGAAATAAGTTTTGTGTGTACGTCAGTGCAACTAAATTGCAGAAAGTAATAAAGAAGTACAATGTCACGTCATAATAAGTTTCAGTAAGTACATGACCTGTGTTTTTATTCGAATGAGAACTCTGATGTCACTTCATAATAAGGTTGAAAACATCATGTCATTGAATTCAAAAGAAGTACAATGTCATGATACCACTGAAAAAAGTATGGCAGAGGTGTAGACATTGGAAAAAATTGTAGTTCACTATATCATAATATTGAAAAAAATCATGATATTGTATTCAGAAGAAAGAGAATGAGTTTAAAGTTGTTAAAGTGAGAAATTCCATGTCACTGCATTATAACTTTGACAATATCATATGAGTAGTTACACAATTTTTTGGAATAAAAACTCGGATGTCCCTGCATAAAGAATCAAGGCAGAGGGTTAAATTACATGTCTGTGTTTTTATGCGAATGAAAACTCTGATGCCACTGCATAAGGAATCAATGGAGAGGTGTAAATTACATGTCTGTATTTTTATTAGAATGAAAAATATGTTGTCACTGCATAAGGAATCAAGGCAGAGGTGTAAATTACATGTCTGTGTTTTTATTAGAATGAAAACTCTGATGTAACTTAATAAGGAATCAAGGCAGGTGTGTAAATAATATATCACTGCATGAACTAACCAATGTTATTTTCTTTTTACAGCACAAGAGAACAATACAGATCAACACTCAACAGTATGCACCAGATATTCAATGACATAAAGGGACATATAACAGAAGAGCATCGGAAAGTCATGGAGAAAAATCCATTTAGACATTTGTTTGCTGCATTTGAAAAGCAAAAGATTATAATGGACAAAAAGAAGAATGATATGCTAGATGACCTGATAATGGCATACAACAAAAAAGGGGGTTTCAAGCTTGGAAGGACCATCACATGCCAACGAGGAATGATGTGAAGCTCATATTTGCGATAGAAGATGGAAACAAAGAGGTAGGGGACATGAGCAAAAACTCAAAAAAGGAGATATCAATTCAAAAAAGATTGTTCTATGATGTTGAGAGAATAAAGATATGTGGGGTGAAAGAATTGATAAAGGAAAGAGTAAAAGAAATTGATTCAACATCAGTTGAAGACACGGTTAAACTCATCGTGGTCTACTATTACTTGCAATAGCCTTTCTTCGCCACCTTAGTAAGGTAACATACCATGGTCATTCCTATACTATGTGGATGACTTGAATAATTTATGTTCATTTGATGGTCATCCCATATACTCAAAGAACTGGAGAATGGGCTTAATCGAAAATGGTCGCATGCAAGATATGTAAACGGATGCACTGTCTTCCTGCTGGTATGTTCAATCACTTAACATTTGATAATAATTGTATTTCATTATAAATGATAATTGAAAACCAATGCCACTTCATTCTAATGCATATTTATCTACTGGTACATTACAGTATTGGTTCTGCGAGCACACAGACATTATAGAAGATATTGTGAAGCAGACAAATGAAAAAAGAGCAGCACAAGGAAAGAAAAGTTTGGCACACACATGGATTCCAAGGATAAAAAAGTGGAATCTAAGAAAACTGCAGGGTGTTCTAACAAAAACAAAGCTCCAACACATGGGCGAACATCAGGTAAATATTAAGAATGTCATTGAGTATTAAAATTTGAAGGTCAGTAAATAGTCACTGCATTGTTATTGCATGTCACTGCAATGAAATGAACTGCACTGCATTCTTGTTGTAGTTCTTTATTTAATAAAACAGAATGCTTGTATGTGAGTCCATGAACTGAATACTTTCATAATGCAAATTGAAACAGCTCAATGCTAAAGAATTGAATCCAACATTGACTGAGTTCCTCCTCATACAAATCTTGGCAAAAAAACAAGAGACATAAAGCAATCACAAGGCTAGAGATGATGAAATATAACTGAAGAGGATGAAAGAAATTCTGAAAGTGATGATAATGAAGAGGATGAAAGAAATTTTGAAACTGATGATCATGAAGAGAATGACTCTGGAGAGGATACCATGGAAACAGAAGGAAAATAGAGACAATCAAAAGAGCATGGAAGAAATTCTGAAAGTCATGAGCATGAATCTGAGGAGGATAGCATGGAAAAAGAAGAAGAACAAGGGCAATCAACAGAGCATGATACACATTCAGAAAAAGATGATAGAGAATCTGGAGAAGATGGAATGGAAGCAGAACCAAATGAATGGCAGTCTGAAGCCAATGAGGAAGAAATGGAAACACAACAACAAAATGAAGAGGTACAAGAACAACACACGCCTAAACAAGCACAAAAATCTACAACTAAATATGGAAGAACTCCATCATTCAGATTGCTGACACCAACACCATCACCACCAATTGTAAAACTAATTTTTTACATTTTTGCCATCAAAGACAATCAAAATAAAATTATGTCATTGCACTTAAAATTCACATTTTCTACAATGGTGCAGGATGTGCAGGATGAAGTTCAAGACATAAAACAGCAAAATATCACCTTGTCAAGAGCATTAGAAGATGCCAACACCAAAATTGCAGAACTAAAGCATGCCATGGTAATGACACCTACAAAGTACTAAAAGCACCAATGCAGTGACATAACATAATGTCACTGCATCATATAAAGCCACTGCAAATAGACAACAATGGTGACACTAAGAAGGAACTTGATTTACTAATTATTCTACTTTAATATTTGTTTGCAGGCAAAAGACAAGAGTGATGAAGCAAATGTTGACATGATGAGTAAAAGAGTTGAAGAGCTACAACATGAGAATCTAAGTCTAGCATCGAGAGCGGAAGACTTGAAGCAGTCAGAAGTGGATATGTCGAAGAAATATAAAACACTTGAAGCAAAGTTTGCAGACATCAATGAGACATTAGATGTCACTACTGCTGAAAAACTGAGTTGGGATTGAAGTTAAAGAATTGAATGAGAAGATTGAACTTGCGTTGTCTACTATTAACCGGCAAAAAGACAATATAAAGGAAAAGGATTTGTACATCAACAATCTGTTAGAGAGTTACAATGAACAAGGTGCTTCACAGAAAAATATGGCTGATATGTTGAAAGAAGAAGAAAAAAACAGAAAAATGGTGCAGGAGCTTAGAGAAAAAATGGAAACACTTGAGCAAACATTATTTACAAGGGAGACTACAATCGGAAATTTGAAAGCTGAACTTGAAGGTGAGAAAGAGAAGAATGAAAGCCTCGAAGAGAAGATACAAAGTGAAGAAAGAAAGGTTGAAGAACTGGAAAAAAAGAATCAAGAATTACAAAATGAAATTGACAACGTTTCAACTCATCAGGTCACACAAAATTTGGAAGAACAGGATGATGCTGATCAACACACTCCTACTGTAAAAAAACTTGCAAAACCTACACGACAGCTACGACCTCGTACTCATCAACGGACCCCAGATTTCACAATTGAAAGGGGGGTGAAGAAAAATGCAAGAAAGAGGATCCTGATTACTAGTATGCCGAAGAAAATAAGAAAAAGAAAGCTGAGAAAGGGAAAGGGAAAGATTACTACATCCCTAAAGAAAATCCGAAGTTTCAAGGAAGAATCATAATCCACAAAGACAAAGATAAATACAAGTGTGGACGACACATTCTTCTGGAAGTGTTCAAAAGAATTCAAGACTTAAACAACGAGGGAGGACAAGAGTAAGCATAAATGACTTAACAACAACATACAAAATAAAACTTCTTGATATATTGAATACTAACAATAAATTACTAAATGCAGGGCTATCAGAGTATGGACAAAATCATTCGGCGACTACCCATATGTGAACGCCAACTCGATAATGGAAGTTCCCAATGAGCTACAAATAGACGGGTTGGTAAAATTTTATTGTCATCGATAAAGCCTAATTCCATCATAATCACATCGTGATCTTAGTCTAATTACATCTTACTCGCACTGCATTATTTGATGCCACTAAATTATTTCATAAAGATATAAACTAACTTAGCCTAATGAAATTTGGAACAGGTGGTTTAAGGATTCATTGAGCTCTTAAAACGAGCAAATTTAGTTAAGTCTAACTACCACATATTCAAAAGGCAGAACAACATGGGTATGCATACAAAACTGATTTGAATAACTACCTTCCAGTTCACATTCATAATCTCATGAAAATGCAATGTGCGTGCAATATTTGAAGAGATTGAGAGCGACAAAACCTATAGAAATGAGAGAATGATCGAGATGTCGAACATAATACAACAAGTGGAACAAAGTTTTCCTCCCGTTATGTCAGATGGGATTAGAGCTAAGGCCACACCACCGGGTACTCCTAACATACACTTTAGAAGACACCACCTGAAAATGCATCATTCGGCAAATGTAAAGCCGCACATACCCGACGATTCATCAAAGACCGTGAAATTACAAAGAAGTTATCAAAGAAATCATGAAAAAATTGCATCTTATGTCACCGAAGTTTACTTTGCCGCATTTTCATCACAAAATCATGCAATATAACAAAAACATTGCACATGTACTACTCTTATTTTGCGCTAGAGATGCTTTCACAAGCCATTGAACCGAACAACCAAAGAACCGAGAATAGCAACGAAAAGTGGAAAAGGTTGAAAACATACCTTTACAAGATAATGCAACGTAAGTCCGAATGCAATTCTTAACATAATGACCAAAACTCAAGATACACAATAATAAATGTAATCATTGAAATGTAATGCAGTGACTGCGGCCCTTTACTTGTCATATTACATCTACAAGCTAGCACAAGATTTGAAAATTCCACCACAATTGGCAAATGAACAAGTGCAAGAACTCGTGAGGAATGATGCTAAATTCATTAGTACTTAATAGACTTCACATTGGGAACTAAAATATCTATAGATTCTACTTGTTTTGACCATTCTACCTATTTTGCTATGTTGATGGTCAATCATTATATGAACTAGTTGAAAAGTAGACTATCATAAGGCAGTAAGACTTTTTGTTGTTGGGATATAACTGATGGTTCATTTTGTGTAGACAGATCATAAATGTTTGACGCTTCGTGTTTTTCATAAAATGCTAGTAAAGTTTCTAATTGTTCTGCATTCATTGTTAACATTCAAGTGATCGCATGAAAACAAAGAAGAGACAAGGAATTAACACTCGAAAGGCATGTTAATTCGTGATGAAGAAGACAACGATGTCATTGCACTCAGACAAAAATTTTAGTTCATTCGTAACACAAATACAAAGATACAAATGACACTAATAGATGGGGGGGATAAAAAAGAAGAAAAATCAATTCACAAAGAAGTATATAATAAACCTCATTCTATATAATGTTATAAAATACAAAAGATTCAATGGTTCATAATTACTAATTCATATTTGATGGTTCATTGTATTTTAAGAAATTGGAAATCGTTGATGGTTCATGTTCTTGCACATTGATTTCTAATTGTTTGTGGATTGCTGTTAGCATCTTATGTAAAAAAGGAATTAAATGCATTAGAATTTCTATGCAAAAATGCATCTTCATAAAGATGCAGTGACACTGATGTCACTGCACTCACTAAAACAATCATTTCAATGAAATCACTAAACAAACACAAACAGAGAAACATCACTATCATATTGTGCATAACAAACAAATACAAATGACTTCACAACAACTATATAATGAGATCTTTAAAATGAATACAATAGAAACTGAATGAATTACAACTCTTGGCACTCAATACATAAAAAAATGTTGGCACACTCAAGTCACTGCATTCATTACATCTTCAATTCAGTACCAATACAAAAACACCAATGACAAGCATATATTAGGAATAAAAATGATTAAAAATATAAAAGCAATAAGCACAAAATACATAATAAAGATCAGTGCATTAGTACTAAACTCAATGAGCATACTGATGTAATAACAATAATGTCACTGCATTAGGGAATCTCACAAATCATTGATATTAAATCAAAAGGCCGACAATTACAAAACCAGAAAGTAGATTCACTATCGAGTAAGACGAGTAAAACAACCCTTCTTATTATGATGGCCAAAAGCATGGCACCGACAACATTGGATAACAAGAGTTGACGTCTCACCACGAGATCGAAGATGCTTCGTCCGGGGCCTACCAGGCTGTTTCTTTGGAACGGGTTGAAGCACAATAAGATCCTCAGAATTGTTCTTAAAAAATGGACCAGGAATTGGTTGTACTCCAAAATCATATGAACATAGGAATGTGTCTAAAAACAAGGATCAACCTACTCATTCAAAGGGAACCCTGACTCCTAATCACAGCCAATCCATGAATACACGGATAGCCATTCCGCTGCCACTCCTTGTATGAGCAAGCACGGATACCCAGATTAACACTTGCCGGCGAAGATGAAAAACCTCATACTTATAATAACTACAACTAGCAACACCAAAGCGACTCCCCGAACACAGCAGCCTAGACAAAATAGAATCAACTTTTGGGCAGATCAAAGACTTGAATGATCCTGCAGCAGCACGCTTATCTGAGAATCTTGTTACGATCTTGATACGAATGCCATCAACCATATTCAACACAGGAAGGTGCCTCTCCTTAAATATCCAAGCATTAAACGACTCAACCAAAGTAGAAGCAGTATGACCATACCGACAACCTTCGAAATAAGCATTGGCCCAATTCTTTGGATCTAAATTCGCAAAGAACGTTTTTGCACGCTCTCCACCTTCAAGTAACATATCAGCCATGTACATGTCATACTCTTCAACACTCGAAGCATAAGCACATTGGTAAAACAAATGGACCATTCTCACACGCAAAGATTTACGTACAAATCTACCACTGAAACAAGTCTTCAGATTCAACTTCAAATGGTAAATACAATAAGAATGAAATGTATCAGGAAACACTTCCCGTATAGCATCCAATAGTCCAGGATTCCTATCGGTCATGAACGTAATCCGACGAACCGGTATAATCAAATTCTTCAAATGCAACAAGAACCATCTCCAATTCGAAATCCTCAGAATCAACAACACCATAACACAGAGGATATATTCCTGGAACAATATCAAATAAGAACATTACAGCAAAATAACACAAAACCAATGTCACTGCAACAAAAATCTCACTACCAAAACAAGAAAGTGAAAAACACAATCATAACACAAAAATCAGAAACTAAATGCAGAGACAGTTGATACAGGAACTCAAAAAATTAGGTATCAGAGCAATGCCAATTGGAAAGTGATAAAAAAAAACCAACACTCAAACAATAAAATTAAGTGTCACTGCATAAAAGATAAACAGTTGCTCAAAATACGACATACCATTCTCACCGTCCTTCCCAGTTGCACCCAACAAATGGCCAGACTGATCAAACTTCAAATGAGACCCATCCAGAAAGAGCATTGGTCGACAATGCTTGAACCATGAATACAAGCATCAAACGCAATAAACATCCGTTGAAAATGACGAGATTCAGGATGCACCTCTAAAATAGCAACAGAGCCAGGATTCATTTCACGCTCACTATTAACATAACCATGTAAACTTTTGAATGACGTTTTAACATCACCATATAACCCCCTAGATTTGTTAACAGCAGACCAAGCAACAACATAAGAAACTGCACGACCATGATCAGTAGCGGCCAAAAGTCGCAAATCTGATGCAGAAAAACTTGAGTCTTCACGAACCTTACGAAGAACAACCTTCAAAAGAAGATCAGAAGTCATACGACGATCTCGCCCAAAAGATATCGAAGATGTACGACAAGTATGAACATTGCACAATTTAGTTACATAAAAGAATACACTGATTGCCCAAGCACGAACATACCAACCACAATTTGCTTCATTCATCTTAGCACAAACAAAGATAAATCCTACAACTATCATTCTTCTTGTACACATACTTAAAACCAATTTGTATAGACAGCTTTTGAAGGCACTCCCTAAAATCATCCGCACCACCAACAAACAATTGACCTTTCTTTGATTACTATTTTGTCCCAACCAAAAGTCAACACATTACTATCATCAAGATGAAATCATAGAACCCTCATCATCAACATCATCCTCAGATCCAACACAACTACTACCATTGTAAGAAGATGAAGAACCAACAACAACATTCCCTACAACCTCCACTTTAACACGCTTAGCACTATAAGATTCAGCAACAGCAATCATGGCCTGCACATCATCATCGGAATATAACAGCCACTTGGGATCATCAGGCAACACATAATACAAACTGATAGATATATCCTTCGAATCCGTCCACCGATTTGAAACTCTATCATAAATAGACATTAACGTAGTATCAGCTGTCACTGTGACAACACACATCTCTTCCTTATAGGTGCACATAAGAATCAACATTGTGAAGACAATATAACCCTGCAGCAACAAAAATGACTATGTCACTGAAAGGGAGAAGGATGTCACTGCAATGACTACATCAAATGAATACGCATTCCAAACTAAAATAAAACTTCATTCAGTCCAATAATTATTCAATATTAGTCTGATATCTCAATACATTAGATCAACATTGAATAAAATCACCTAAAGATAACACAGCTTCCCAAAAAGATATATGTCAATACATAGCAGTAATGTCATCGCATAAAAGATGACCACCATCAATGATACACTAAATCATCTATATAGTCATCAAAAATGAAATTCAACTACACTAATTACAACATTCATTCAACAACATGGAAATATATCATTGTCTCATCCTCAATACAGTAATAAATCACAAAAACATAATGTAATCCAGCAAAGCAAAAACAACATGACATATCACCGTAGTAGTGAAACTCAAATAACTCATTTAGATTGCAATCGAAATTCATGTAAAGTATATTCACAAAATTACAACAAGAAACATCAAATTCACATAAAAAGAACACACATACTAATTCCATCCGAAAATACACTTTTATATTGCAAAAATCATTCTAAAACAACAAACGATACATCAAAATAACACTCGACTACAACAAAAAGTCACCAGACACACAACAACTAACCTATATTTCAAAAATCATTAAAAAGAACAAATGTAATAATGAAGAATGCCGACTACTACAAGAAGTCATCAGATCGTAACATTATGTAATTTCATTCAATATAAACAAACAAAATACAATCCAAAACAGAAAAAAAAAAAATGAAGACTCACTAAAGAAACACAGATGCTAAGAAAAGCTAATTCAAACAAGAAGCAAAATCATTCAAACTCATATGCCACTTCAAATAATCATAAATGTAATGCAGAACAAAATCACCAACACACAAGAGTAATAAACAAATCTCAAAAGTATCGTAAAAATATGAAAAATTAAGAAATGTAATGCACGAACAAAACAATCAGTGTGAGAAATATGAATAACTAAACGAGAGTAATAACAAAATCTCAAAATTACTAAAAAATTGAAGCCAAGATGAACAACGGTTGGATGATTTTTCAAGCTTTGATGCACAAATCCACAGAAATTGATGAATCCGTAAATAAATACACACAGATGGATCAATACAGATAAGATGCGCCAAGAATCGGAAGAATAAGAATTGAATGCAGGATCGAAGCAGAAAGAATCGAATCGCTTAATTGAAATAGAATATGCATTAAGACAACTTAGATGTGAAGGGTAGAATAGGAAAGATAAAATAAATCCGTCCCTTATAACTAATGATCTTTTTGGATGTCCTAAGTGCCTAATTAAGTCCCAAAACACGTCCTTATAAACAAATTACACTATTTTTAAACAATAGTATCTTCTAAAATACACTTAATTGAAATCCTAATTTTTACACCATTTTTTTATTTTTTGTCCTCCTTATTGGTATTTGTTTAAAAGAACTGATTTTGAGACTAAAATGGACACATAGGACACCTAAAAAAGATAATCGTTTATAAGGACAGATTTTTCTTATGTTTCCTAAATTACCCCTCTCTTACAAACCCAATTTATTAATATGCCTGTTTCTTCTACTGTAAAATAAAAATGTTCACTGAAGTAGCTGTCTCGTCCTCTTCGATAATCTCTCCTCCAATGATGATGATTCGTAAATCAACAAAAGTCTATTACTCTGACCTCTGCTACTGACCATTTTCTTCTGCTTTTGAGGTATAATGTTGATGTCACGGCTTTCGCTACGAAAATTGTATCACTTTGGATCTGCTGTAACGTTCCTCTCTTAGTGTCGTCGGCGGAGGTGCAGTAGATGACGAGGTTGTAAAAGACGACGTTGAATGGGGCGACGGGTCGGATGAAATAAGATCCATCAGCATCATCCCAGAGGAATCTGAAGCAGCAGATAAAATCATATGAATAAGCAATGTCTGATTTTTCACAAATTATTTTACTGTAAAACTTTGATGATTTCTTAGACAAAGGAGGGGTTTTTATTTATGTAGTTTCCAAAAGAATTATTTGTCTTGAGGTGTTTGTCATATTCATACAATGACTGGAGCTTTCTGTATGAAGTTTTCCACGTCCAAATGTTTGATGTCTTGCAAAATCTGGTTACGGGAGTTGGTTGTCCAATGGCCTTACATAAAAAGAAAATTACTACTATGTTGATCATATTATGTTGGAATATATTCAGTATATGTAGTGAATTTCTTTCAATTATGCTCCTTTTTTTTTTGGCAAGAGGATAGTTTTGTTGAGTTGTTTTTGTTCGGTGGTAGAAGTATTAAAAGTTAATAAACAAATGGAGGTAATGACTTTGTGGTTTTGATCATGAACTGTGTTTATTTCGATTTATTCATGTGACTTAAGGGTGAAAGTTGAAACAGAGAAGATGTTTTTATTCCGTTGATAATATGTCACGACCCGTTTTTTCATTTTACAAATCTTGAGAATTAATTAGAAAAAAGAAAGGAAAAAAAAGGGAATTTTTTTATTTTATTTTTATTTTTATGGAGATCTTTATAATCAAACGGGTCAAATCGACTAAAAGTCTTTTACAATCGTAAAATAATCGATAGAAGTAGTAGAATTTTTCACAATAAACAAAATTTAATCTAAGTTTCTCGGCGCTTTGTACTAAATCTTCATAGAAAATTAAGGTTGATGAGGTAGTTAGAGTGTTGGGTCTCCCACCCACTTCGAACAATGGATTCAAATTTTGATTTCACACCGAAGTACCTCGCTTGTGGCCAATCGTCCAAAATCCGCAGATGAATCTTAATATGGTCTATGGATTGCTCAGTGGCATCATGGAATCAACGTTAACAAGTCCGGCAAGCATAACTTTATCTCTTGGGTGCAAAGGCCTCTTGAGGCGCTGGACATGTCGGATAAAGCGTTCTTGCCGATGAAGTCTTTCTTGCGTGGAAGTTCGTTTCATCTCGCCCCCTCGAACTCCCACTCAAATTGGTCCGCCTTTTTCTTCTTGCTTGAATCATGTGCATTGTGCAATCGAACTATCACCTCCTTAGATTCCTATTTCTTGCTTACCTCTACCGCTCCTCCTACCTCTGATTGCTTGTTCTTATTAATAGTCTGTTGGGACGTGGATTTATGAAACTCTTTGGTTATTGCCTGGCCACCATGTGGCTCCACCTGTTTCACACTTTCTCTCAGCTTCCTTACCTCAGCAGGTACATCATCCATTTCCTTTGCCTCAATTTCTTCATTATTTTCCGGCGTGGTGTCTTCTTGGTTATCATCCTCCGCAAGGACTGAAAATCGAGACCCTGTAGTATCGGTCTTGTCGTGTTGTGCAGAAGATGCATTAGTATTATTGTTAGGCTCGTTGCTCGGGGTACGTTCATTAGCCTTGGTGGCTGGAGATGTAGGTCTCCTGCGCCTAGTCTGGGCAATCATCCAAGGGCCGTACGGCTTTTCAGATGTAGGTCCTTCTTCAATTATCTTCCCTGTAGAAGGAGTTTGTGCAGCTGGGTCGGTTGGGGTTTGGTTTAAGGGACAGTCCTCTTTACGGTGCCCAAATTTTCCACAATCCCAGCACACCATCGGTAGGCCTTCCCATTCAACCATCTTTTTTCTGCCATTAATGAACACGAAAGTTTTCAAGGGTTTCTCCAAGTCAAAAGGGAATTTCAAACGTTTGGGAATCTACAATGCACAAAATTTCCTCCATGGACGTTTCATCAGTTTAGTTGGCAGGTTTTGGAAAAACAAAAATAATAATGTATTAATCAAGTCAATTATTTCCCTTTATAAGCGTACACTATCATTCCTAATTCACTTCTTTCCAGAAGAAAAAAAAAATCTCCACCCCTCAAGAAAATTTATCTATCCGTAGGAGATTATGATTTCTTGAAGCAAATTTGATCACAGGTGTAACGCCCGGCTCCCGAATACCGAGCCCTTATCCGGAAAAGAAACGTTCGGCGCGTATAGCATTAAATAAATCTAATATTATACGCAAGCCTCTACGTCGTCGTATCTAATAAAAGCAAACGGAAACTAAAAAGACTCGGGTAAAAACATATATGCTACTAAGAATGAAAGTTTACCATATTAAAGATAGATAGTTAAATTACAACGACGAAAAACCCAAAGACTTGCACAATACGAGCTCTTAAAAGTACAAACATAACTTACAAAAGTCCAGGAGTAAAATAACAACAAGTCTAGTACAACCCTTACGAAAAAGAAAATAAACTAAAAGCATCTTCAAGGCAAAGAACGCCATCAAGCCGCCAACTACTTTGGTCAACTCGTTCGCCTTCTCACCTCGCAATGCATACAAAAGAAAATGCAAAGGAGGTAAGTACAAAGTACTTAGTAAAATTGAGAAGCTAACGAATAGCAAAGTTCTATAACAAAAGGTCATTATTATGATTATTAAACTATCTTTATAAGACCCACTCAATCTAGGGTTTACTCCATTTTCATCAACATGTCATGGCTACACGTTTCTAGCTTAACTTATCTTGGTTACGTCATCACTCAAGGGCACTACGCATGACGTTCATCAGCCTGAAGAAATACTTGCTAACTAATGGTGATTAGCACCTGATAGTTCCGGGGTCTCCCTAGCAGGGACGGACCCAGCATGAAAGAGGGGGGTGCATGGCCCCCACTGAAATTTCCGGACGAAATTACTAATATACCCCTCTAATAACATTAAAAATGTGCATGTATATCATTTCAGACAATGTTTTGTGCAATTATAGATTTAGTTCAACTGGTCAGAAGCTATACTACTTATCCTAAGGTAATGGGTTCGAATCTTGGGTATAGAATTTTTTTTCACCTTTTTTTTTTTATAAATTTGGCCCCCACTGGAAAAATTTCCTGGTCCGCTACCCCCATTGGTATGCGATACATTCGATGAATTTCCTCCACTACCCATCACCTTTTGAGCTAGTAGCGTTGTTCAACTTTTATGAACGTATCACATCGCCAATATGAAACAAAGGCTTAACCGAGAATAGGTAACGCTTTATCTTTTACTACACTTATGTATTTATTATTGTGTATTAACTAGCCACCTAAGTATTTTCAAGTAATCTCCTCACATGCACTACTCTCTTCCTCGACCTCTGACACGGACAAAACCTAACAATTACATTTACATTGATGAACTCTAGTTCATCAAAGCACAAGCCCTTTCATGCTCTTCCGACGGATCCGACTTCAACTTCTTTAAGAGTACATTCAAGGTCGAAACTAAACGAATCGGAAGCTCAATCAAGCTTGTTAAGGTTTAATTAATGTTATAAGACCAAATGATAACAATTAGAACGTATTACAGAACCCTAAAACACGATTTCTACACTTAATCGATTCATAACCCAAACCAAACACGTTTATCAAGAAATTACTCAGAAAAACAGCAGTAGAACGTAATGGGTTCGAATCTTGGGTATAGAATTTTTTTTCACCTTTTTTTTTTATAAATTTGGCCCCCACTGGAAAAATTTTCTGGGTCCGTCAGTCCCCGGTATGCGTATACATTCGATGAATTTCCTCCACTACCCATCAGCCTTTTGAGCTAGTAGCGTTGTTCACCTTTTATGAACGTATCACATCGCCAATATGAAACAGTGCTTAACCGAGAATAGGTAACGTTTTATCTTTTACTACACTTATGTATTTATTATTGTGTATTAACTAGCCACCTAAGTATTTTCAAGTAATCTCCCTCACATGCACTACTCTCTTCCCGACCTCTGCACACGGACAAAACCTAACAATTACATACATTGATGAACTCTAGTTCATCAAAGCACAAGCCCTTTCATGCTCTTCCGACGGATCCGGACTTCAACTTCTTTAAGAGTACATTCAGTGCCGAAACTAAACGAATCGGAAGCTCAATCGAAGCTTGTTAAGGTTTAATTAATGTTATAAGACCAAATGATAACAATTAGAACGTATTACAGAACCCTAAAACACGATTTTCTACACTTAATCGATTCCTAACCCAAACCAAACACGTTTATCAAGAAATTACTCAGAAAAACAGCAGTAGAACTCAACTCAAATATACCAAAAATATCACATCTCATTAATTACAACTTAGGATGAATTCTATCACCAAACATCACCAAAACTCACCGGAACTCAACCTATCATTATAAAACTATAATTACTCATTAGGAAGAGCCTCTTACCTTAATTGCTAGAAAATCCGATCCAAAACCTTCAAGAAAAATCTGAACTTCTAAGGCTTCAACTTGTAACCTAATTAAACAACAAGTAAACCTAAAAATCCTATCTTTCTTGAAAATACGGAATTGAAAAGGTGTGTAAAACTGAGTATTACCTGAATTAAATGTTGTAAAATTATTTTTAGAATGATCTACGCTCCAAGACAATCGTTTTGACTACTCATGGATGAAAAACAGAGCTACGGATTAAAAGATACTTAATTTTTGAAGAAACGAACTCGACGATTACAAAAAAACTAGGGCTAAACCGAAACTTACGGAATAATGATATTTTATTTTCCAAAGTTGCGCCTCGTCATGGTGATCACTTTTCTCTCCTGCGGCATCTTGAAACGATGAACGGATTGGCCCCGCGATTGAGTTTACGTTCTCCTTTTTTGAAAACTCACCCGTTCTCACCACTTGCCGTTGTCCTCTTCTTCTTCTTTTTCTTCGAATAGGCATGAAACATAAAAGGGGATTTTAGGGAATTATTTCCTTTAAATAGTTATTAATTAAATCCTTTTAACTAATAACTAAATCCTTTTAATTAAATAAATAGACAATTAATAATTAGGTCATACAAAAAATACCCAATTACTACTTTGCCATTTTCCTCAAAAGTCGGGATGTTACATTCCTTCCCTTAAGAGGAGTTTCATCCTCAAAACTCGAACATAACCTGGAGGTACTTGAACTCGACTTTGCAAAGCATTTCGCCTTCTAACTCTTACAGCTTTCTTATTTCATCTTCCCAACTCTTTTACCTGCCTTGAGCCATCTCGAGGTTGCGATGATCCACTTCAATCTTATCGTTGGTTTGCTATACCACTGTCTCGTAATCATCATCGCTTCACTTCATCTTAGAAATCGGCGTTTTTCGCTTTTTCTCCGTCAGAGTTCCAACTCTGACATCTAGATATTGACGTGGTAGCCACTTTTGTAGACAACTCTTCTATTTCTAACTCCACGAAAGGTCATCGCGGTTATGTTCCAATTTTTCAGATATCTTGGTTGCTCTAGGATGATTGTAACTGCTAT
This sequence comes from Gentiana macrophylla, assembly GCA_026214975.1. Lineage (NCBI taxonomy): Eukaryota > Viridiplantae > Streptophyta > Magnoliopsida > Gentianales > Gentianaceae > Gentiana > Gentiana macrophylla. The sequence goes on from CM047814.1 coordinate 76,406,587, forward strand.
CTTATGGCTTCATTCATCACTTCGACACAAACTTGTTTTAGAACCGTAATGATCCCAGCTAGAGGACTTCTGAGTCTCGTTTGGGATAGAGAACATGCATTTGCCATACTTTCTCTCTGACGATCTGATCTAATCCTTATGACAATAAGGGTTAGCTTGGAAAAACATACAGAGTTTGAAGGTGACGAGTTGAGCACCAGGAAGACTAAACCATTTAGAAATCAAAAGAGGGCAGAATCTCAACATGCCAGAGCTTTAGAGACAAAACGAGTACACCAAAAGGTCTCAGAATGAAATAAGAGGGAACTTGTCAAGGAAAAATCAAAGTCTATATTATTCAAATAGAGGTTATTTCAAAATTGAAAAGGAGATAGGGTTTTCCTCATGACAATGTAAGGGAAAAATCAAAAGTTTGAAAAAGTATGTGATAAATGAACTTTCAAGTGAAGGGTAAAAGACACTTAAGAATTGTTGGATAAAGTTTGGCTTCGAAGAATTAACTCAAATTTTCAAATGAAGTGTGAAAGATCATTGATGATCCGATTCAAAGTTTCAAGGTTGCACCACTCGAGAGGAATAGCACACTGCCGAGGAATAAGGGCTCAATGTCATCCCTCGTGTTGGAAAGAAAAGGTTAAAACAAAATAGACTTTCAACCAAGATGACAAAATTGTAATAGAAATGCCAAAATAGAAGATGGAAGGTCAAAAGTTGTATCCAAGTGGTTCATGACTCTAAATGGCCTGAAAGGATTTAAAACTAAAGGGTACACGGTACATTAATCAATTAGAAATCGTGTTTAGAAATTCAAAAGTTGATTGGCTAAATAGGTTCGGAAGGCACCTTGGCAAAGACTACCTTCTTCTTGAAACTAGTTTAGCATAAATTGCTAGAAGGTTAAAGATAAGTAACTGAATATGGATGTCAAGGTAGGATTCAAGATCCAACTGGTAAGAAGATGAGATGCATACCTTGAAAGAACAAGTAGCATTAGATGAAAAGATTACAAAATCAACACTACCCTTAGGAGGGAAGCAGAAAATAAACACAAGTAAAAAGAATGTTCTGACATTAAAAGGTTCAGTCAAATTTGTAGTGTTGATTTTGTAATCTTTTCATCTAATGCTACTTGTTCAGGGAAGCAGAAAATAAACACAAGTAAAAAGAATGTTCTGACATTAAAAGGTTCAGTCAAATTTGTACTTGAAAAGAAGAATGGGGATGCAACAATGCAGAGTTAGAGGGAACTTGTTCCTTGATTTGACAAGTAAGGAAGCATGGATTTGTTCAAAAGAAAGGCTTATGGAGATATGTTTCTTAGGTAATTCATGACAACAAATGAAGATGATTTGCTGAGCTTAAAGATCTCAAGTGAGTGATTACATGAGAAATAAATTACCAGAAAAGGTTTAATTTTAAAAGGGCCTGAAAATGGTCTGAACATCAAACATGGCATGCTGGAGGATAGCATCTTGGTTCATGTTTATAACTGCAAAAAAAACAACAATGGTAACTTTACAAACATTCTACCATGAGACATATCCTGGGAAAGATCGCTTGAAACCTTCTTCTAGGACATAACACCCGTGAATTTGCTACACTCTTAGCCCAAACCTCCTCAATAAATAGTGAGGATCCTTTTAGGTGGCTGTGTACGATATTTACTCTGGATCTGACATTATCAATTTGTACAGCCCAAACAAAAAGGATTTTGAGCACGATTCAAAGAGAAAAGATTTAGATACTGGAGTTTACTAGGTGACATAAAAACATTAGAATTTTTGGATGAGAGTGAGTTGGTCAAAAACAATTATTTTTGCCGATTACACAAACTGTGAGAATTTTCTGATTAATAAACACTGATTTGAATTGCAGATTATTATCAAACAAAATGGAATTTGAACTTTATTCCAAAGGCACGATTGTAGATAAAATTTTTGTCTGAAACATATTAAAAATTCAGGTCATTTGAAGATGTTTAACCTGTTCAAAACAGAAGAAGAAGTGAAGGTGGTGCTGCAGATTTTCTGGACAGAGTGTCCGGCAATAACATGGATTTTCTGAACAATCCATAAAGATTATCGAATCAATGTAAAAAGAGAAATTGTAGAAAACACAGTGTTCTATCTTGCTGAAATTTTTTGGAATTTTTGGATCAGGGAAAAAAGCTTTACATGAAGGGAAAACACGGAAACAGAAAGCATTCACTAGTGTTGGATAGAGCCAATCACGGGGATGATTAAAACTATGTGCTAAAGAAAGAAACCTTTAACACTAATAATTGAAATGAGTAAGAAGTACTTGGAAAAGGTAAAATTTGCATATGGAGTTCGTGTGGAACCCATCTCGAGCAAAGTAAGGCCAAGAATTTTGGTAAACATAAACCAAGCGATAGCGAAAAGAGAAAGCGGATGATTTGTTGAGTCGAGTCTTTAAACAAAAATTTGTCTATACTAAAACATCTTGTAGGGAATGTTATAGCCGTAGTATCCTATGTGAAATAAATAAATAAACAGAAAATTAAGAACACCTTTTATTAATCTGAAATAAAAATATTACAATATTGTAATTGAAAACGGAAAAGAAACGAAAGGATATCTCCAATTGAGGCGAGATGAAACTCTGTTCTTAAGACAAATTTGCTCCGGCTTGTACCCCGGTTTAGGCAATTGTCTCCCAGGATTACTCAATTACCTATTCTGAAAAGAGGTACTTCACTTTCTGAACAACTTCGAACTCTCTGATGATGCCCAGAAACTCTTCAACTATGAATGCAAAAAATTATTTATGCAATGGAATGTATGTATGCTCTTGTATTGCTTGAATACTTCTGTGCCTGTTCCATCTTGTGAGGACTTGTTTATATAGAGGCTCAGATTGTAATGGAAGAGTCCCTGCAATTAATTTCATTTATTGCATAACTCCCACTACTTCCACTTTACTCCAAGTATTGATGATAACAGGTTCGAATATGAAAGGTCTCGTATGAGATAAAAGTCTCACCGACCGAGACATTCGCCCACTCAAGGTGCCTTGGCCAAACCCTCAGCTGACTTCTCCCTCGCTAATTCCGAGTTTGCCTCAGCTGACTTCTCCCCTTCCTTTGCTGAGTTTCGTCCACCGACTCACCACCACCGACCGATGTCGAATGTCGGGCCGATTCACCAACTCACCTCAAATTAATTGTCGGGTCACTTGCATATCAGCTTGCCACCCCGCTGACTTTGTCCAAAAAGATAATACTTGCCCCGCCCAAGAAGGCCCAATTCCCCAAGCCCAAGCCCACAGTTAATGGGCACGGGCGGGCGGAGCGCGCGCGCGTGTGGCAATTTTAGCAGAACATCGTCTGTCTAAAACCATTTTAAACTCTCTCCCTTTCTCTAGGAGCTTATACCAATCATCAACTATCATCATATAAATACTTGACATTGGAACACTCATGTTCCAATGTGGGATAAAGTTTTACACTACTTTATTTCCCATATCTCACAACAACTTAAAGCGCTAATATCTCATTTACCCAGATCTCGAATTGAATGATTTAAAATCCTATTGTCAACTACGTAGCACGTAGTTTCCAATGATTTTAATAAAGTCTCGATAACTTTAATAAAATTCTTATCGAACTCGCTTTTAAAATAGTTGTCATAAATGATTAAAAGATCGATAAAATCGATAAAATCATTTTTCCTCTATTTTCTCAACAACTCCCGCATGAATGGATATTAATGCATATGATGACTCAAGAGATTTATGACAGAAAAATATTGCATAAGGAGAGGTAGCTTCGGCTTTGAACTCCGCTTTAGTGAAATACTATCGGATCTACTCGGCTAATCGCTGAACTATGTCTTGAATCTCGTTCAATTTTTATTGTAAAACCGCATAATAGTACTCACATAATATTTCCCTAAACACCATAATTAGTTCTCATGATTGTGTTCATTTTGGCCATGAATCACCCTGGTTTCGAGAAGTGCATTAGAGAATTCTAGCCTCTCGACTTCTCACGTATGGCCCCACTTCACACTTACATAGTGACCTCCTATCAAGAGTATTCTACCATACCCCACTCGAATTTAACCAAGTTATAAGAATCATTAAAAGTTTTCACTTAACCTTTACACCACCGATGATAACACTTCTATTCACGTAATGGGTAAGTGTTCACGTAAACTTCATAACTTAGTTGTCCTATTGAACCATGATCTTGGGATCTCCAAATAACATGGTTGGGTTACCATTACAAAGTTTATGTCTCAATAGGCTTTAATCCCATTCCGAGTGTCAATTTTGACATTTGATCTCTAGGTAAACCATTTGTAAGTGGATCCGTAAGATTCTCCTTCGATCTAACAAAATCAATGGAAATCACACAATTAGAGATCAGCTTGTTTAATAGTATTATGTTTGCGACGATATGTCGAGACTTACCATTATACATAGTGTTTTGTGCTCGACCTATAGCCGAATCGACTATCACTATGTATGCTTATAGGATCAATAGGTTTAGTCCAAAGATGGAATATCCTCAGAAATTACGGCTTCATTCTTCTTCTTCTCCTACCTTGTCTAATGCAATAAACTCACTTCCATCAAGGAACGAGCTATGCATGTTTGCTTTGTGGATTTCATGACACCACAACACCATCAATAGTGAATACATATCCACTTGTGGCTTTCAAATCTTTTGAGTCTCGATATCCAATTTGCATCACATTATCCTTTAATACCGCTGATATCGTGTATAACATAATCCCGCATTCATTGTAAACTTTAAGTACCTCAAGACTTATTCAAAGCTTTCCAATGATCCTCACTTGGATTACTTGTAAACCTCGCTTAGTTTATTCACAGTACATGATAGATCTGGTCTAGTACAATTGGTTATGTACATCAGACAGCCTATTATTTGTGAATATTTTAACTGAGACACAGGTTCACCTTTGTTCTTGACTAAGTGTAAACTTAAGTCAATTGGAGTTTTCACCGACTTTCATGAAACACATTAAATCTTTTTAGAACAGACTCAATTTAATGAGACTGTGTCAAAGCAAGTCCATCAAACATTCTAGAGATTTTAATCCCTAAAATTACATATGCAACTCCCATGTCCTTCATATCAAAATTTCGAGTCAATATCTTCTTAGTATTCATGATTACATCACGAGTACTTCCTATGATCAACATTTCATCAACATATAGACATACTATCACATAGAATTAGTCAATGTCGCCTTCTTCCCGTAAATCATCTTCGTAATCACATTGCCTGCTCCTGCATGTTTGAATGAGAAGAGTTTCCCATCCACAGCTTTCTCACAATTTCCACCTTTGTGAGGTTGGAAATACTCGCCTGTCAAGACATACATGTCTTGTGGCTCCATTGTCCACAAACCATTGTCTTGGATTTCCCATGCACTGCATTCATCATCACAAAGACGTAACATGTCATTATCACCATCGGCCAAATGCATATGTGCCCTTGGTCGAAATGGCTTCTTTCCACGGCACTCACCAAGACACGATGACCGTGATTTGCCACAGCTGAGGCACTCACCATTAAACTTATATGGAGTTTGTGGTTTCTTGGATGATTCACCAGTGTTTCTTGGAAGATTGACCGCTTTTCTTCCTCTTCTAATTTTTGACCTCAAAGAATATGAGCTTTGGCCTGCCTAACTCCGCATGTAACTTTTCTTTTCGATCCTCTATTGTCCTCCTTAATACGGTGTCGCATAATCGTAACATCCATAGTCATCTGCTTTTGCTTGTGTTTGAGATAACTTTTATACTCCTTCCATGAAGAAGGTAGTTTCTCAATTACACAAAGCTACTTGAAAATTTTCACTAATAACCATACCCACTTCTAAGAGTTCGGATATAATTATTTGTAGTTCCTCAACCTGCTTAATTACGCTTTGAATCCACCATTATCTCATACTTTAGAAATTTACCTACAATAAATTTCTTAGCACCTGCATCCTCAGTTTTATATTTTTTATCTAAGGCAAGCCACGGTGCTCTAGCATAAACGTACAATAGAGACCACACAAAATATTGTCTAAACCGTTCATAATGTATTTTTTGCATAAAAATCACTATGCTTCCAACTTTCTTGAGCAAGCAAAGCTCTGTGTTCAAGGTTGTCTGCACGCATGACTGGTTACTCTTCAGTGAGCATCCTGGCTAATCCAAGTGTAGTCAAGTAAAACAGCATCTTTTGCTGCCAACGATTGAAATTTAGCCCATTAAATTTCTCTGGTTTCTCTCCATGAGAAGAACCAAATGCACAAAGAATAAAGTGGATTGTGTCATTACAGCTTGTAGGCACGCTTGTATTCGTGGACTTGTAGTTGCCGCGAAGATCCACGAGAGAGGTGTCATTGACGATCGCTGATAACAACATTTCTGCTCGTAAAATGTAAGATCAACGATTCAGATTCTAGTTCGAAAAATCGAGACCAAACAGTAGCAAGAACAAATTATTTTACTGAATATCGAAACTGATATTCAGTTTGATCAGTGTTTTTTTTCTTTATACGAATCGAATCAATATCGGAATCGATATTCGCTTTAATCAAAAAATGTTCGTAATGAATCAATATTTCTTTTCTTCGTGATACGATACTTTTCGTAGCATAAGAAAGCTCTAAAATTTGTCTTAAGATTGTTATAGCCGTAGTATCGAATGCTAAATAAAAAAAAAATAAAAGTAAAATTAAGAACACCTTTATTAATCAAATAAAAATATTACAATACCGTAATTGAAAACCGAAAGAAACGAAAGGATATCTCCAATTGAGGCGAGATAAAACTCGCCCTTAAGACAAATTTGCTCGGCTTGTACCCGGGTTTATGCAATTGTCTCCCAGATTACTCAATTACCTGCTCGTAAAGAGGTACTTCACTTTTGAACAACTTCAACTCGATGATGCCTAGAAACTCTTCAACTATGAATGCATAAAATTATTTATGCAATAGAATGTATGTATGCTTTTGTATTACTTGAATACTTCTGTGCCTGTTCCATCTTGTGAGGACTTGTTTATATAGAGGCTCAGATTGTAATGGAATAGTCCCTGCAATTAATTTCATTTATTGCATAACTCCCACTACTTCCACTTTACTATAAGTAATGATGATAACAAGTTCAAGATGAAAGGTCTCGTAAGAGAGATGAAAAGTCTCACCGATCGAGACATTCATCAATGAAGGTGCCTTGGCCGAACCCTCAGCTGACTTCTCCCTCACTGATGTTGAGTTTGCCTCAGCTGACTTCTCCCCTGCCTTTGCTGAGTTTCGTCCCACCGACCAAATTTCAACTCGATCGATGTCGAATGTCGGGCTGATTCAAACAACTCACCTCACCGAATTGTCGCTTAGCTTATGCTTTCACCTTGCACCCTGTTGACTTTGTCCAAAAAGATAATACTTGCCCAGCCCAAGAAGGCCTAATTCCCCAAGCCCAAGCCCACGGTCAACGGGCACGGGCGGGCGGGCGGCGCGCGCGCGTGTGGCATTTTTAGCATAACATCGTCTGTCTAAAACCATTCTAAACTCTCTCTCCCTTTCTCTAGGAGCATATACCAATCATCAACTATCATCATATAAATACTTGACATTGGAACACTCATGTTCCAATGTGGGATAAAGTTTTACACTACTTTATTTCCCATATCTCACAACAACTTAAAGCGTTAATATCTCATTCACCCGTACTCCGAATTGAATGATTTAAAATCCTATTGTCAACTACGTAGCACGTAGCTTCCAATGATTTTAATAAAGTCTCGATAACTTTAATAAAAGTCTTATCGAACTCTCCTTTTAAAATAGTTGTCATAATTGATTAAAAGATCGATAAAATCATTTTTCCTCTATTTTCTCCAACAATCCCCACATGAATGGATATTAATGCATATGTCGACTCAAGAGATTTCTGATAAAACTATTGCATAAGGAGAGGTAGCTTCGGCTTTGAACCTCGCTTTAGTGAAATACTATCGGATCTACTCGGCTAATCGCTGAACTATGTCTTGAATCGCTCAAATTTTTATTGTAAAATCGCATAATAGTACTCACACAATATTTCCCTAAACACCATATTTGGTTCTCATGATTGTGTTTATTTTGGCCATGAATCACCCTGGTTTCGTAAAGTTCGCTAAAGAATTCTAGCCTCCGAATTCTCACAAAAGCGGCCCCACTTCACACTTACATAGGTGACCTCCTATCAAGAGTATTCTACCATACTCCACTCGAATTTAACCAAGTTATAGGAATCATTAAAAAAATTTCCTTTAACCTTTACACCACTGACATATAACACTTCTATTCACAGAATGGGTAAGTGTTCACGGAAACTTCATAACTTAGTTGTCCCATTGAACCATGATCTTGGGATCTCCAGTCAACATGATTGGGTTACCATTACAAAGTTTATGTCTCAATAGGCTTTAATCCCATTCCGAGTGTCAATTTTGACATTTGATCTATAGGTAAACCTTTTGTAAGTGGATCCGCAAGATTCTCCTTTGATCTAACAAAATCGATGGAAATCACACAATTAGAGATCAGCTTGTTTAATAGTATTATGTCTCATGATGTATATGTCGAGACTTACCATTATACATACTGTTTTGTGCTCGACCTATAGCCGACTGACTATCACTATGTATGCTTATAAGAGCAATAGGTTTAGTCTAGCATGGAATATCCTCTGGGAAATTACGAAGCCATTCTGCTTCTTCTCCTGCCTTGTCTAATGCAATAAACTCAGCTTCCATCGTGGAACGAGCTATGCATGTTTGCTTTGTGGATTTCCATGACACCACAGCACCACCAATAGTGAATACATATCCACTTGTGGCTTTCGAATCTTTTGAGTCTGATATCCAATTTGCATCACAGTATCCTTCTAATACTGCTGGATATCGTGTATAACATAATCCCAGATTCATTGTAAACTTTAAGTACCTCAGTACCCTATTCAAAGCTTTCCAATGATCCTCACTTGGATTACTTGTAAACTCGCTTATTTCCAATGTGGGATAAAGTTTTACACTACTTTATTTCCCATATCTCACAACAACTTAAAGCGTTAATATCTCATTCACCCGTGATCTAATTGAATGATTTAAAATCCTATTGTGAACTACGTAGCGTGTAGTTTACAATGATTTTAATAAAGTCTCGATAACTTTAATAAAAGTCTTATCGAACTCGCCTTTTGAAATAGTTGTCATAAATGATTAAAAGATCGATAAAATCTATTAAATCATTTTTCCTCTATTTTCTCCAACAAGGAATGCATTGAGAGTAATCACTAGGATGCAAAAGTGTGTTGCCCCGAAACCGCTAAACATGATATAGTTGTAAGGATATGCAATTGTCGGGCTCAAATAGTTCTGAAGGATGAGAAACTTATTTTCCTTAAATCAAGCACTTGACTCGATGAAAATATCTTAAAGAAAATAAGGCACATCAAAGAATGTACACACTTGGAAAAAAAAACTTCGCAATAAGGGACTTTTACCGAGTTTCAGAAGTTTCAAATGGAGGATTTAACTAGAACATGGGTTACAATTAGTATGGATGGGGAAACATTTGAAATCGGGATAACCAAGCAGGAAACTAGATGATTATAAAAGAGAACCTTATTGATGAAGACATAAGATTGGAAAAATCACCACGCAATCGTTTCTTGCCATCAAGGAGCACTATAACGACAACACCTAGTCTCTACCTACCAAGCTTCTTATCCTGGGTAACAACTAGCTTAAGAACCAGATAAATCAAAGTATTCTCATATTCTATAACCTACTACACCATAACTTACAGGGTGAAATAAAGACATCTATCATTTCTTGACCAGAGGACTTAAATGGTTTTGAGAAATTCATGTGCATACATAAGCCATGAAATAATTGATTTGCACAAAACAAACTGAACTAATTTTGAACATGAGGCAAAAAGAAAATCTGTGAGTATATAAGTTTTACATATGATGCTCAAAAATCAAAATTTTGGGGAAGCCATAGGTGGGTCAAAATAATTCTTTTCATTTACTGCTATAAGCTTTCAAAAAAATTCAGAACTTCATCAACTGTCGTGTGTTGCAGATTGTGCTCTGACCAAAACGAATTTGCACTTGGTTCCAAAACAAATATTATAGTGCAGGATGTTTTCTACAATGTATCAAAAATCCAAGTCATTTGGAGGTGTTTAGCTTATTCAAAACAGATTGATAAGTAAGAGTACCACTGCAGAATTTTCTGAACAGAGTACTCCTCCTTGTTAAACAATTTGTTAACAATCCATATTGAAATCTAAATTGATGTAAAGAGAGAAATTGTAGATAAGACAAATTTCTATGTGGCTGAAAATTTATAGAATTTTGGAACCAAAAATGATATAACATGACATGTAGAAACGTGAACAAAATCGTTTACTCATTTTGCATAACACCAAGTTACAAGGAAGTGATTTGAACCAAATGTAGCATTACGAAAGCATTAAAACCTCAAAAAAAAAAAAAAAGAACATAAGAGAAATATTCAAGATTCCAAAAGGAAAGAGGGGTCCTATTAGGGTTCTCAAAAGGAACAAAACTTAAGAGGATCACATAAGAGATGTGAGTTTAAAACTCAACCTAACCTTCGCCTAAAGAGATTTTTCACTTGGTCGTAGTGCAACTTAACCACGTTCTAAGGATTCCTAATCCTACAAGAATTTACCCTCAAGATCAAGAGAGATCAGAAGGGTTCAAAAAGGTCTAAAGAAGTCTTATCTTAGAGGGGAGAAGCCTAGGAAAGAAAGACGCTTCTCTCTGATACCAATCAGATCGCTTCGCCCCGGATACCGAGCCCTTATCCGGAAGAGAAAAGTTTGGCGCCAGATAACATTAAATAAATCTAATATTATACGCAAGCCTCTACGTCGTCGTATCAAATAAAAGCAAACGGAAGCTAAAAAGACTCGGGTAAAAACATAAATGTTACTAAGAATGAAAATTTACCATACTAAAGATGGATAGTTAAATTACAACGACGAAAAACCCAAAGACTTACACAATACGAGCTCATAAAAGTACAAACATAACTTACGAAAGTCTAGGAGTAAAATATCAACAAGTCTAGTACAACCCTTACGAAAAAGAAAATAAACTAAAAGCATCTTCAAGGCAGCAACGTCATCAAGCCGTCAACTACTCTTGGTCAACCTGTTCGTCTTCTCACCCCACAATGCATACAAAAGAAAATGCAAAGGAGGTAAGTACAAAGTACTTAGTAAAAGTGAGAAGCTAACGAATAGCTAAGTTCTATAACAAAAGGTCATTATTATAATTATTAAACTATCTTTATGAGACCGACTCAATCTACGGTTCACTCCATATGCATAAACATGTCATGACTATATGTTTTTAGCTTTACTTATCTTGGCTACGCTATCACTCAAGGGCATTACACACGGCGCTCATCACCAAGAAGATATACTTGCTAACTAACGGTGATTAGCACTGATAGCTCCGGGCCTCCCGGTATGCGTAACGCTTGATGAATTTCCCACTACCCTTCACCTTTTTTGAGCCGCAGCGTTGTTCACCTTTTATGAACGTATCACATCGCGGATATGAAATAGTGCCCAACCGAGAATAGGTGATGTTTTATCTTTTACTACACTTATGTATTTATTATTGTGTATTAATTAACCACATAAGTGTTATTAAGTAAGCTCTCTCACATGCACTACTCTCTTTCCTAGACCCCTAGACAAGGACAAAGCCTAACAATTACACAGACATTGATGAACTCTAGTTCATCAAAGCACAAGCCCTTTCATGCTCTTCCGACGGATCCGAACTTCAACTCCCTTTATGAGTACATTCGGTGCTGAAACTAAATGAATCGGAAGCTCAATCGAAGCTTGTTAAGGTTTAATTAATGTTATAAGACCAAAGGATAACAATTAGAACGTATTACAGAACCCTAAAACATGATTTTCTACACTTAATCGATTCCTAACCCAAACCAAACACGTTTATCAAGAAATTACTCGTAAAAACAAAGCAGAGAACTCAACTCAAATATACCAAAAATATCACATCTCATTAATTACAACTTAGCATGAATTCTATCACCAAACAACACCAAAACTCACCGTAACTCAACCTATCATTATAAAATTATAATTACTCATTAGGAAGAGCCTCTTACCTTAATTGCTAGCAAAACCGATCCAAAACCTTCAAGAAAAAGCTGAACTTCTAAGCCTTCAACTTGTAACCTAATTAAACAACAAGTAAACCTAAAAATCCTATCTTTCTTGAAAATCCCGAATTGAAAAGGTGTGTAAAACTGAGTATTGCCTGAATTAAATTCTGTAAAACTATTTTTAGAACGATCTACACTCCAAGACGATCTTTTTGACTATTCATGGCTGAAAAACAGAGCTACGGATTAAAAGATACGAATTTTTGAAGAAACGAACTCGACGATTACGAAAAACTAGGGCTAAACTGAAAACTTACCGAATAAGGATATTTTATTTTCCAAAGTTGCATCTCGTCGCGGTGATCACTTTTCTCTCCTGCGGCATCTTAAAACGATGAACGGATTGGCCCCGCGATTGGAGTTTACATTCTTCCTTTCGTTTGAACATTAATTTAGCTTTCTTTCCCTCCTTTGGAGTTCTCTCTCTTCCGCCGTCGAAGCTTTCCCTTCGTTGAAGATACCCGCTCCTCTCCGGTGACCATGGAGAAGGAGGAGCTTATGCAGCTTTTGGCAAGGATGTCTTTAACGCCTCAGATGCCGCAAGGCGGTGGTGACCACAAATGATTCGGCGGAGGAATTGCAGATTAGGGATCGAAGCTTGATCGGCCGGTTTTGTTCGACGAAGGAGGTTCGAACTCGGGGCTACGAGGATGCCCTCACCAAATCGTGGGGTTGCCCGGTGAAGCCGATCACGCTAACTAGAAACATGTACCAATTTGTGTTCGATCGAGAGGGGATGTCGCCAGTGTTTTTAACCGAGGGGCCGTGGTGTTTTGATCATGTTTTGCTTGTATTAAGAGCGTGAGAGGATGATTGGGAAGAAAAATTGGTGCTTTTGATTCCTCTCAATTTTGGCTCCACGTTACAAGACTCATTGTTCATCCGAATTCACAAAAGATTGGTCGGATCGCTGCCCAGCGCTGGGGCAATGCACACAAAGGCGGTCGTGAATATTTGACAACCGGTAGACGCTTTCTTCGATTTAGGGTTTCGTGGACCTAACGGCACCATTACGAAGGTGTGGTACTTTTGGACATTGATGGCGGCGGATGATAGAAGAGGTGCAATATGAGAGACTCCCCGTAAGTGTTTCAATTGTGGCATGGTAAACCATACGGTTAAATTTTGTCCGTCTCGTCGCATGAATTAACAAATGAGAACATGACAAATTGCCGTATGGATCTTGGCTCAACGCCGATCGTCGATCACATCTCATTGGCGTAAGTAGTGCTTGGGGGCAAGGCCGTCCCGACGAAGAGCAAGACTTGGCGGACAGACCTGGTGGACAACTCACAGCTTTGATTTTGGTACAGGATGCTAGGCGGGCCGGTGGAGGTCACGTGGAAGGTCCGGTCATGGGGGGCGGTGGGTATGGAATCGAACAGGGAGCAATCTCGGGTTTTTCTGATAGTAATGCATCGGCTCGATTCATGATTCCGGAAAATTTATTGCGTTATGTGGACATTCCACTACAGTTGATGGCTAGAGAACGACGAATTCGGGTTTCAACGTTTAAGCGCATGGTCGGGAATAAATGGGGGGGAGGGGGGGGGGGGTTTAAGGATGATGCTATGATCATACTAGAGCATGCCGGGGAAAAATGGAAAACGGCTAAGGAAGTTGACGGGGAGGTGGTCATGAAGAAAGATTTTCTTAATTTTCCATTGGTGGAGTCTGCGGAACCGCAGCCCACCCAGCACCATGAATCTTCTATCTTTGAACCGCCATGAGTTGGGCCACCATGGGGCGCTTAATGCACTCAAGGCTCTTGTAAATATTTATTCACCTGCAATTTTATTTTTGTCTGAAACAAAGTTAAGTGAAAGTCGTTTTGAATACGTTCGATGTTTGCTTGGATATTCTAGTGCACTTGTGGTGGGTAGTGTGGGAGCAAGTGGTGGTCTTGCTCTTTTATGGAACGATGATACTAATGTGTGAATTTTTATGTTTAATTCGGTCATATCGATGCAATCATACATAGTCCTACGGCCCCATCTTGGCGCTTTCACGGGTTTTGTGGTAATCCAGTTGTGAGAGAGCGGGAGCATTCTTGGGACTTGTTGTGACGTTTGCATGAGAGATTGTCAGTGCCATGGCTTGTTGCGGGGAATTTCAATGACGTCTTATCACGTACGGAACAAGATGGTCCAAATTCTCGTCCACTATCTCAGATTTATGCCTTTCAGAATGCTCTTTCAGATTGTGATCTTTTTGATATGGGATTTGTTGGGGCCCCTTTTACTTGGTATAAGCGTGCCGACGGCTTATCAACTCGGGTTCGTTCATATAGAGGGGTTGCAAACATTAGGTGGAGGACCCTCTTTCCGAACCATATGGTTTATCATTTGTCTAGCTCCCGGTCGGACCATGTCCCTATTCTGATTTCGCAGGTTAATCCGTTTGATAGGGGCCTGGTCGACGGACCCCGATACCACACTACGATCCTTTCTCGGATTTGACATCAGGAGTTTAAGGATTGCTTTCAGGCTTCATGGAACCATGATAGGGTCCAGAGCCATTCGTCACTAATAGTGAATATGACACACGTTCGGCGAGAGTTGTGGAGCTGGAGCTCTCAACGGCATGGGAATCTTGGTAAGTGCATAGCGGAAAATGAGACAGAGTTACGTAAATTGCATGAATCATCAGTCAATTCGGTTCAGCAGGAACATGTGATTATGCAACAGATTGACCAGTGGCAGACTATGGAGGAGGAATATTGGAGACAGCGGGGTAGAGCGGAGTGGTTAGTGCAGACAGATCGAAACACCGGTTATTTTCATCACAAAGCAGCGGCCCGCCGCAAGCGAAACACTATTCATTTGCTGCATGATTCTTAAGGCATAGTTTGTGATGAACCTGCAGACATGGAGCGTGTGGCTGTAGATTATTTTCAGGCCATTTATTCCTCAAATGAAACCGTCGTTGACTTGACTGGGTTGTAATTTGCCGAGTTAGATGATGGGCATCAACACCATTTAGCCACAGATTTTACACGAGAAGAAGTTTGTGTCGCACTGAAACAGCTCCCAGGAAGGAAGTCGCCAGGGTCTGATGGTATGCACGTGGTTCTTTTGCAAAAGTTCTGGAGCATAGTGAGGGACAATGTCCTTAAGGTTGTGTTGGATGTTTTGAATCGTGGCGCTGCTCTTGGGAAGATAAATGAGACTTATATTTCGTTGCTTCCGAAAATAGCTACTCCTACGCTTATGACAGAGTTTTGACCGATTGCTTTGTGTAATTCGATTTATAAGCTTATCTCACGTGTGTTGATAATCGTCTTAAAGGGGTGATTGGCGACGTAATCTCAGAGAATCGAAGTGCTTTTGTGTCTGGCCACCTTATTACCGATAACGCAATTATTGCTTTCGAGGCATTTCACTCGCTACAGACGGGAGAGAAGGGATGTGACAATCATGCAGCATTGAAACTGGATATGGCCAAGGCCTTTGACCGTGTGGAATGGAAATACCTTTGAAGGATCATGGAGCGCATGCGGGTTCCTCCATCTTTTATTGACGTGGTACGACGGCGTCTAACAACGGTCTCTTACCGCGTGTTGATTTAGCGGCAGAATCAGAGGTATTCGGCAGGGGGATCTATTGTCGCCCTTCCTTTTTATCATTTGTGCCGAGGGCTTCACGGCACTGCTCAACGACTATGTGCACCGAGGAGCTTTGAGGGGTATCTGGTTTGGTAGAGAGGACGAGGTTTCCATTTCCCATTTGCTTTTTACGGATGATTGCATGGTTTTCTTTGAACTCCTGGATGGAGCAGTGGAGGCATTGGCGGAGCTGTTTGCCAGGTATGGTGCTCTTTCAAGTCAAGCGATTAATTTCCATAAGTCCAGTCTTTAATTTTCGCATGACGTTTCGGAGGAGGAGAGGGTATCGGACCTATTGCAAATCCTCTTAGGGGACGGATATGGCAAATATTTAGGGTTGCCTTATATGATAGGCAGGAGCAAGCACCATGTGTTTGCTTTCTTGCGGGACAGAATTCGGAAAAAGGTAGCTGGGTGGAAAGATAAATTACTTTCGCCGGCAGGAAAGGAGGTTTTCATCAAATCATCTTTATAGGCAATTCCCACGTACATTATGCAGTGTTTCAAGATGCCCACGAATAATAGTAGTGCCTATCGATTTCTGGTTCATAAAACTGACATTCTTGACGTTCATGTAAATACTACAATTGAGTCAAGGAATGCTGTATTTATTGAGGAAATCTTTCCTTTCAAAGACAAGGAAAATGAAGGTTCAAGTTCTATAGAACTGTTGATGAAATAACAAATGATGATTCAAATGATTATCAGGAAACAGAGGAACTTTGTAGAAGTAAAAGGGCAAGGACTTCAACATCTTTTGGTCATGATTTCCTTACCTATATGGTAGAGGATGATCCAAGGACATTTGTTGAGGCTATGTCCACTCCAGAAGCGCCGTCCTGGAAGGAGGCTATTAACAGTGAAATAGAATCCATTATGCAAAATCACACTTGGGAGTTGGTTGATCTTCCACCCGGAGATAAACCACTAGGATGTAAGTGGATTTTTAAGAAGAAAATGAAAGCTGATGGATCTATTGATAAATACACGGCCAGGTTGGTAGCCAAAGGGTACAGACAAAAGGAAGGCCAAGATTATTTTGATACATACTCACCGGTGACGAGAATTACGTCTATACATATTCTAATTGCCATTGCTGCGCTGTTTAACCTGGAAATCCATCAAATGGATGTTAAAACATCTTTCTTAAATGGTGAGTTAGAAGAAGAAATTTATATGGAACAACCTTAAGGGTTTGTGGTTCAAGGTCAAGAAAATAAAGTGTGCAAACTTGTGAAATCACTATATGGGCTGAAGCAAGCACCAAAACAGTGGCACTTGAAATTTGACAAAACGATGATGGCAAATGGCTTCAGAATCAATGAATGTGATAAGTGTGTCTACATAAAGACACCACCTTAAACCTATGTGATAGTATGTTTGTATGTGGACGACATGCTCATCATGAGCA
The DNA here is from genome assembly GCA_026214975.1 of Gentiana macrophylla. Taxonomy (NCBI): domain Eukaryota; kingdom Viridiplantae; phylum Streptophyta; class Magnoliopsida; order Gentianales; family Gentianaceae; genus Gentiana; species Gentiana macrophylla. Next base: position 76,423,877 of record CM047814.1, read on the forward strand.
GTGATCATGATATAATCGTGAACACTAAGATAATGTTGACTAAAAGCTTCGTGATGAAGGATATGGGAGTTGCTGATGTTATACTTGGGATTAAAATCTCAAAATTATCTGATGGACTAATGTTTTCATAGGAACATATTTAATGCTTTTGACAAGAGTCCTGTTAAAACTCCACTTGACTTAAGTAAACACTTACTAAAAAATAAAGGTGAACCTGTAAGACAATTGGAATACTCACAAGTGATTGGAATTCTCATGTACATTACAAATTGTACAAGACCAGACTTGGCTTGTGCAGTGAATAAATTAAGTAGGTTCACGAGTAATCCGAGTGAGGATCATTGGATAGCCCTTGACAAGATGTTAAGATATTTGAAATTTACAATGAGCCTCGGAATATAGTATACAAGATATCCAGCAGTATTGGAAAGATACTGTGATGCGAACTGCATATCAAACTGTAAAGATTCAAAATACACCAGTGGATATGTATTCACTATTGGTGGTGGTGCAGTGTCCTGGAAATCATCAAAGCAAACATGCATAGCTCGATCCATTATGGAATCCGAGTTTATTGTGTTGGATAAAGTTGGAGAAGAAGCATAGTGGCTTAGGAATTTCTTTAAAGATATTCCTTGTTGGCCAAAGCCAATTCCTCCTATTGGCAGACACTGTGATAGTATGTTGGCTATAGGACGTGCACAAAGTTGTATGTACAATGGTAAGTCACGACATATACAACGCAGGTATATATAATACCATTTAAGCAATTGATATCTAATGACGTGATTTCCATTGATTATATAAAATCAAAGGAGAATTTTATGGATCCACTGACAAAAGGTTTACCTAGAGATCGATGTCAAACTTGACAAACGGAATGAGGCTTAAGCCTATTACGCATGTTCCTTATAATGGCAACCCAACCATAGTATTCCGAGATCCCAAGTTCATGGTTCAAAAGGGACAACTAAGTTATGAGGGACGATTAGCACTTACCCATTCTCATTAGAACAAAAGTGTTGTCTTCTTAAGGTTCAGTTAAGTATACTGACTTTTAATGATTCATATATCTTGGTAAAGACAAGTGAGGTATTGCAGAGTACTTTTTATAGGAGGCCACCTATGTAAGTGGAAGTGGGACCGCTTCTGTGCGAATTTGAAGGCTGAATTCTCTCACACTTTCTGAAACCAAGGTGTTCCAGGGCCAAAATGGACACAACCATGAGAACTTAGAGAAGGCCAGGGGGTCTATTGTGTGGGTATCATTGTCTAGACATGCACCAAAGCCTGAGCAGTTCAAGACCTAGTTCACTGCTTAGCCGAGTATGTCCGATGGTATTCTACTAGGGAAGGTTCAAGTCGAAGAAACCACCTCACCCGATGCATAGAACTCGCTTGTTATGCATTAATTTTCATTCATATGGGGCAACGTTGGAACTTTATGATGTTTAAGCTCCGAAATGGGTTTAAGTGTAAGTGACAAGCGATCAACTTCAGCCCGAATTTTGGTGGCTTATGAAATGAATTTCCGGAGCTAAAAACAGCTTTTGGAAATTACTAAGATAGTAGATGTTAGGATTTTGAATCACTTGATTCCGATATCGGGTGAATGAGAAATTAATGCCTAAATGTAGAGTAAAATGTGTGGAGTGTTAATGAATAATGTGTATTCATTTGTCCCACATAGTAATGAGACTCAAATGGAATCACTACTTAAGGAGTAGTGTGGCACTTAGAGGTAAGCCTCGTGGGGCAAGAGAATTTTGTGAAGGAGGAAGACGTAGATGCTTGTTGATTGTAACCCACACACGCTGCGCGCCTTCGCCGTCCGGCCGGCTCGGTTTGGGCTCGGGCTTGTGTTAAGGGTGATTTTATACGTTTTATAAGGATATATTTTGTAACAATTCTCTCCATATTCGTATGTTTCTCATAGAAATCGAGCTTTATATTGAAATATTGAGCAAATGAGTTTTAGAAGTATTAAAGTGCAAAATCGGGTTAATTATGTGATTTTATTGGATAAATATCTTTAGATGTAAGATGTTACATTTTGCATGATTTTATCGTGATGTAGGTACGCTTGCATGAGGTGAAAGGAGCTTAAAAGATGTTCAAGTGATGATTTGCATGGAAGGGAAGAGATAGAGATGAAGTTGGAATGAAGATCAAGATGAATTTGGAAGAAAAAGAGCTGAACGCGCGTCCAAGTCCCGTCAGTGGGATCAAGCGTCGAATATTGGATGCCGCCTCCAGAATATTGGATCAAGGCGTCGAGGAAAAAGTTGAACAGAGAGTTTGGACGCTGAAGCAAACGGGCGTCCATCTGCGTCCAAAGAGAATGAACGAGCGTCCAGTTGAGTGGACGGGCGTCCAACACCGACTTAAGCAGCAGCCGCCTTACTTTTCTATAAATAGCAGCGCGATTTCAACCCTAAAACACACAATTCGATCCCTCTTGACACACAAACATTGAGAGGAACCTGGCGCTGACCCCCTTTTGGGAGGCTGGGGTGGCGGTTAGATTAGGTTTTATTTTCGTTCTTTTTCTGTTCTTGTTCGTCCATGCTGATGGTCTTCAAGCTGTGAACTGGAGCATCCATGGTTACTTTTCAGCAGCGTTTTTGATTTCTCTCTTGGATAATCTTGTGAGTTTAATTTAAAGTTTGTCTCTTTCCTTTGTTTATTTGTTTATGTAATCGATATCGGAAGATGTATTGCTATTTGATGTTTACCGTATGATGGAAATCGGTGTAAACCTTAGATCACCATAGGAAAGATTAGACTTTTAACCTTGACATAACGGAAGTTGATAGGTTAGATTTCTAGGTTGTTAGATCTAATAAATCTTGCACCTTGTTTTGAGAGCGTTAATCTCTACAGATCGGAAGATGATGAGATTGATAGACGGATTACTTACGGAAGTAGGAATTCATACCTTTGATTAGGTGAACCACAACTTTGATTGAATCATCATAAGATAATCTAGGGAAGAATTAAGGGTTGCGGGATGGTGGATCATGGTTTGTTCTATGTTGATTTGCTTCAGTCATTATCATGTTCGTTAGTTTTATTGTTTTCCTAGTTGTAGTTTTATTTATTTATTATCGCTTTTATCCTTCCTGGCTTTGGACTGACAATCCTCATTCGGGCTTTATTTTATCGCTTTTAGTTTCGTTTTAGTAGTAACAACCTTAGGAAAATTAATGAACTAGATACCCCGATTCCCCATGACCGACCGACTCCGGTATTAATCGCTATATACTACGATCCCTACACTTGGGGAATACCGGATTTATAAATTTTATTACTTGTTTGCTTTGTTAGATAAAATCCGTGACAAGTTTTTGGCGCCGTTGCCGGGGAATCGGTGCGGTTGTCCAGTTCATTATGTATTTTTCTAAAGTTGTTATGTTTTGTTTTTCGTAGGTAGTTTGTGTTATCTAGTGATTATTAATTTTTCATAGGTTTGTGTTTAGGTTCCAATTAGGGTTTTGTTTAGTTTTCGTGTTTAGTTTGGACCTGTTTCCGTGTTTAGCAGCGTTTATGTGCTTCAGTTTGAACGTAAACGGGCGTCCTGAGCTATTAGACGCCCGTCCGTCCAAATCTGATCGTCTATGTATGTGTTTTGCCCGAGCGCAGGCAGCGTCCCAAAGAATTTGGGCGCCCGTCTTCTTTTTTTTCTTCGATCCAGACGTCCGTCCAGTAACTTGGGCGCCCGTCCGCTTTGTCTGTCACCGATTTTTATTTATTTTTTGTTTTAGGTAGATATCGTGGTTTAAGGTTTCTGTTTTTCGTAGGTAGGTTTCGTAGGTAGGGTTCTAAGGTTGAATCATCTGACTCCACGTTTTTTCACGATCAAATTTTTGGATAAAAGGGATCGTTTTAGCACTCGTTAGTATTTTGGCCGTAACTTTCGGCTCGAGTGTCCGTTTGGAACGCAGGACCCCAATTCGGAAAGCTCGTTCCGACGCCGACGACGTGGTGGACGCCAGAGGCTGTCCGACACCGTTTTCGAGGTCAAAATCCACTGTTTTCCCTTCCATTTTGGGCTCAGAAGATTTCAACACGTTTTTTTTCATGTAGTTAGTATTTTCTGTGTTTTTCTGTTTTAAATTTTTCGTAGTTCAGGTTTAGGTTTCTGCTTCCGTATCTTTTTAGGTAGTTTTCAATAAAAGTAGCGTTAAATAAATTGAGAGTTTTTATTTTTGTCATGTTTCGATGACCGTTGGGTTAAGAATGTGCAAGAAGTTTTTTTACTCAATTTATGAAACGTGAATTTAGGTTTCATAGTTTTGTTTTCGTTTTTAATAAACACTAGGTTTCGTTTTAATGATATGATATTAGGTTATGATTTTAGGGTTGCTTTCTTTTTTTACGATAAAATCGAAGTCTGCCAGTACTTTTTCGTTGAGTCGACGGGCGTCCATAGTAAGTGAACGCCCGTCCGTGCCTAATGCATCCACGCTGCTATGTTTTAGAGAGTCGACGAGCATTTGCTCGCTTTCCCGGCGCCCGCCTGCGCTTTATGTGGTTCTCGGGCGGGCGTCGCCTACCGAACGTCCGTCCGCCCGAGTATGTTTTGAACGTCCGTGCTCGATTGGTGAGCGTCCGTCCAGTGTTCGACTTTCTAGTGAATAGAGTTTGATTTTTAATGCTTTATTTGATGTGGATACTTTCATATGAGCTTCGTGGCTAATTATTTTTACGTAGATGTTACGAACTTGCATGTTTACACCTTTCCATCTACCGATCCATGTTAAATAATTGATTATTTTTATATACATGCTTCATTAATTGACATGGATGAGCCTCTCGTGGCCGCTTTGTGTATGCGTAGATGTCCTGTTCTTTCACCGTTATGGTTTTCTTTCCATCTATTGCAATCCATGTTGAGTAATTCACCTGGCTAGACGTGATTCTAATATGACTTATCTTTGTTCTGTTGTCGCTCATCTAGGGTGTTAGGATTCATCCATGCATGTTATAGTTCTTTGCCGGTTCTCGTATGCTATAAGCGTTCTTATTGTTATTTAGTAGCTAATGTCGGTTTCGTATGCTACATATCGTTGTGATGAATCTGTGAGCTTTGAGACCTATGTGCTTTCTTGTTATTTTTGTAACTCATATGGGTAGCTACCGTCCGGTTTTCCGTTGCTACTATCTTTGGCTTATGAGTTATATCTGCTTAGTATAGCTAATCGTTGGTTTTCCATAATGCTATCACCTTTGATGAGTCTTAAGCGCGCGTCTACAATGCATATAATGAATAAGATCTTGTCGTTTATCGTAAACTATCATTCTTTGGTAGACGTTTATGATATACATGTCGTGTTGCAAATGAGTGGGCTAGTTTCTTTCTTTTATTTTCTTTTATTTTTGCATATCATTTAGTGGCATGTCATCTAGTTGCATTGTTTTTTTCTATTTTTCTTTTATTTTTCTTGAGGGTAGTTACTGTCGGCTTGCCGTACGCTACCACTTTATCATGTAGATTGCATTGTAATATCTTTTTCATGTAGTTGCACCTAGCCTACTGTTTTGTAATGTTCCATGTATAATTTCCATCTTTATATGAGCTTAATTTGAAAAATCTCTATGACTTCTTTTCCATGTATAATCCTCTATCATTATTAGTTGGAGTTTGATGTTTCTGTTTCTGTGGCTTTATTCTTAGATGTCCTGAGTTTAAGTGTTGATCTTTCCATCTGAGCTATTATTTCTTTTTGTGCTTATATCAAACTTCCATATTTAGACGTTTCGATGTTCTGTACTTTCCCTGTTTGATTTTTCCATCTGAAGCGATTCTATTTTGTGCTTTGTATGTTCTATCCCCCCTTGCCCCCGAGGTATTTCTTTGTTTTTCATGAGTGCAGGGTATTTGCATTAGCTTTTATGAGTTTTAGACGATATCAGTTTTCTGGTGGATGGTCCACAATCTACTGATAACCTCGAGCATTCCTGGGTAATGCGCATCATCCCAGGGTTGCTCCCTTTCGGAAGACAATCAGCTAAGTTCTTTTATCTTGTCTTTATTTCTGCACAACATGAGGACATGTTGTAATTTAAGTGTGGGGGAGGGAAATAGTTTTATGTATCTACATTCATTTGCCATACTATTATATTTCTATGAAAGAGTGCTAAATTTTAAAAAATTTGTTTGTTTTGTCCCAAGTGAGCAAAGGCATATCTTTATTTGAGTTTTTATATCATTGGTGCATTATTTTGCATATTTAGTAAATTTAGATGTTTCACCCAACAATATTTTTCACGTGCCATAATAAATGATGAGCTATATTTTAGAGCTATGCCCATTTGATTAGAGATTTTTGATGATTATCGCATGATTATTTGCTTACATACGAATTTTGAAAATTTTAATAGTTTGTGTTTAGAATTAAAGTATGACATACTGTGAATATCTGAAGGTTTGAATGTGATAGGAGGAATATAATTTAAGGTTTGTATACCAATCTAAGATGAATAATATGAATAAGATATATATATATATGTATATGTATAAGTGTCGGAAGTAGCTGCCGATGATTTGAGTGCGGTAGGGCATTATCACGAAATGTCCTATACCACTATGAGGTTCAATAGCTCCCGACTGCCTGATGATAGTAGTCCAGCTAGGGTGTTATCACGAAACATCCTATTGCTGGGAATGAGGGCGTGTGCTATATATGTGGAATTAAGTTAATCATAAAGAAAAATTTAGTAAATGGTAATGTGAAAAGATGGGTGAGAACCGTAGTTATCTTCTGACTATCCCCAGTATAAACTGAAAGATATGTTGTAGGGACTATCCTCTGAGTATGTCGGAAATATTTTAAATACTCCTTATTATTATTTTTCGAAATGCGTATGTCTTGTGAGGTGCATGTTATAATCGTTTTTATATTTCTGATTTAAATGGGATGTTGGCTAGTTTTGCTTGAATCAATTTCAAGTGTGGATTTGGTGGAAATTTATTATGGCTATGCACACACTCACTTGGGTGAACCTCTAAACTACTTGACTATGTTTTATATTTGCATAAGTGTTTATTTGTCTCGAGTGATGATTATGTTTTGTCTTGCTCGGGACGAGCAAGGTTTAAGTGTGGGGGAGTTGTTAAGGGTGATTTTATACGTTTTATAAGGATATATTTTGTAACAATTCTCTCCATATTCGTATGTTTCTCATAGAAATCGAGCTTTATATTGAAATATTGAGCAAATGAGTTTTAGAAGTATTAAAGTGCAAAATCGGGTTAATTATGTGATTTTATTGGATAAATATCTTTAGATGTAAGATGTTACATTTTGCATGATTTTATCGTGATGTAGGTACGCTTGCATGAGGTGAAAGGAGCTTAAAAGATGTTCAAGTGATGATTTGCATGGAAGGGAAGAGATAGAGATGAAGTTGGAATGAAGATCAAGATGAATTTGGAAGAAAAAGAGCTGAACGCGCGTCCAAGTCCCGTCCAGTGGATGGCATCGAATATTGGGTGGCGTCGAGAATATTGGGTCAAGCGTCCGGGAGGAAAAAGTTGAACAGAGTTTTGGGCCCAGCAAGCAAGCGGCGTCCATCTGCGTCAAAAGAGAATGAACGAGCGTCGGTTGAGTGGGCGGGCGTCCAACACCGACTTAAGCAAAGGCCGCGCTTTACTTTTCTATAAATAGCGGTATGATTTCAACCCTAAAACACACAATTCGATCCTCTTGACACACAAACATTAGAGAGGAACCTGGCGCCCACCCCCTTTTTTGGGAGGCTGGGGTGGCGTTAGATTAGGTTTTATTTTCGTTCTTTTTCTGTTCTTGTTCGTCCATGCTGATGGTCTTCAAGCTGTGAACTGGAGCATCCATGGTTACTTTTCAGCAGCGTTTTTGATTTCTCTCTTGGATAATCTTGTGAGTTTAATTTAAAGTTTGTCTCTTTCCTTTGTTTATTTGTTTATGTAATCGATATCGGAAGATGTATTGCTATTTGATGTTTACCGTATGATGGAAATCGGTGTAAACCTTAGATCACCATAGGAAAGATTAGACTTTTAACCTTGACATAACGGAAGTTGATAGGTTAGATTTCTAGGTTGTTAGATCTAATAAATCTTGCACCTTGTTTTGAGAGCGTTAATCTCTATAGATCGGAAGATGATGAGATTGATAGACGGATTACTTACGAGTAGGAATTCATACCTTTGATTAGGTGAACCACAACTTTGATTGAATCATCATAAGATAATCTAGGGAAGAATTAAGGGTTGCGGGATGGTGGATCATGGTTTGTTCTATGTTGATTTGCTTCAGTCATTATCATGTTCGTTAGTTTTATTGTTTTCCTAGTTGTAGTTTTATTTATTTATTATCGCTTTTATCCTTCCTGGCTTTGGACTGACAATCCTCTGTCCAGTTTATTTTATCGTTTTTAGTTTCGTTTTAGTAGTAACAACCTTAGGAAAATTAATGAACTAGATACCCCGATTCCCTGTGACCGACTCCGGTATTAATCGCTATACTACGATCCCTACACTTGGGGAATACCGGATTTATAAATTTTATTACTTGTTTGCTTTGTTAGATAAAATCCGTGACAGCTTGGCTTGGCTCAAGTATTAAATGTTTGGGCCAGCTCAACAGGGATTTCTGAATCAAATTAAAATGTTCAGTTCAGTTCGAACATGAACATGAACAGAAGCATCAGTTCGAAATTCTGAAGCAAGGCATCTCTTCATGAACTGAATTCGAATTTCAGTTTTAACTTCCCTAACTTCCATCTCCTAAAAGGTTGCTACTCTACCATTTTATGCTTATAAAAGGAACAATCCTGAATGGAAAACTAAGACAGAAAATCATTCTTCTTGCATACCGAAAACTCTGCAAAAATTGAAACACATTTTATGCATACATAAAGCATAAATGTTGAGATAACAAGGTCCTATCAGTTCGCCGTCTTTTCCACATTGAACTGCTACAATCAGGAAAAGGAGACTGTTGTATCTTGGGAGACTTATGACAATACCGTGAGCACATAGTCGGGACATTAAAGTCTTAAGGAAAGCGTTCTACGCGCCTCTGTCTAAACAACAAGTTCTTGTTTTTACTTGTGCTTTCCGTAATTCAATTTTCTGTGCATAAAGTTGTGATGTTGTGTTGTATGTATATGAATAAAGGTTTCTGCAAATTGTTTCTTTGTTTCTGATTTTCAACACTGCCTATTTCGTTTTTGGAAAGTTTCAATAATCGGTAATAAACAGATTATAAACGGTAATCAGACGACTAATTTTTTCCAGCAAACTTTTCTTGGAAATCTGGCTGAAGATCTTGGAGATCTGGATGATAATTTTGTAGATCTAGGTAAAGATCTTGTAGATTTGGCTGTAGATCTTGTTGAAAACTTTTAGATATATATGTAGATCTTGATGAAGATCTTGTTGAAGGTTCAACCAAAAAACCGAAATTGGGCTGTTTTAGGCCACCGGAAAACCAAAAAGGGTGGTTTTGGCCCGCTGGAAATCTCAAATCTGACCGGAAAAATGCTGAAAAATGTTGATTTCCCGGTAACGGGGCCAATTTATAATGTCAAAATTATCACGGTGTTTCAGCGGTGGTACGATGATGGATATCTGGCAATAAAAGTGTTCATGATGGTGTCGTGTGTGGAGTGATTTACGGAACAGATCCGTAATTCACGGATGTAATTATGGATAATTAAATGCAGAAATAAACAACTCGAAAATAAAAACTTATTTTATTATGTAGATCTAACAAAGTAAATCAACTATAGAATAGATCTAATGAAATAAAGCGATTACGATGTAGATCTAAAAAAGATAAAGCTATTGCTATCTAGATCTAACAAAATAAAGCTTATCACAAAACAGATCTGACTGAAAACAAAGAAAGAAGTAAATTGCGATGCATAAGTAAATGACAAACCGAGGCGAGTAGTTACTCTTTCCTTAAGACAAATTGCTCCGGTATGGTGCCCACGGTAGTAGCAACTGTCTCCCAAGATACAACGGCTTTACGTCTCGGATTTAGAGGCACTTCAAAAATCCGAGCTCCGGCGAACTTACAGAGTGCTCCGACTTCTCTTCGACTCAATATCTAGATCTAAATGGCTGACTCTTTGTGGTGGAAAGACACAAGAGAAATTTGAATGCTTAAACTCTCATATATGGGGTTCTTTATATAGTTGAGAGGAGGAGCCAATGCTTGAATCTGATTGGCCGAAACACATCATCAAACTTTTCACCTTGGAAAAGTAATGGCCGACTTCTCCCTCAAGGAAAGAAGCTTGGCCGAAAATAATTAGATTAATTTCGAATTAATCCAATCCTCTAATTAGTCGGATGATGTGTCGTCTGAATTCTGATTGGTCGAATGACTCAATAAATTCTGATTGGTCGAATGACACAATCACATTCCAAAATTAATTTTATGGTTAATTTCATAAACAAACTTTGTCCAAAAAATTAATAGTTACATCCAAGCCGAGCCGAGCCGGACAGCGGCGGCGCGCCTGTGTGAAATTATCTAAGTCCTTCCTCCTGCACAAAAGTGCTTTGCCTGTGGGGCACATATATAAGAGACACACTAGCTCTTATATATGGAGCTCAAGTCTCCCATCTTTCCAATGTTGGAGAGTTTCAGTTGATCACACATTCAACTCCTCTCCCACACATGTTTTACACCAACTTTACGCATTAATTTCTTATTCACCTGATATCCGAATCGAGTGATTCCAAAGCCAAACATCATCTACTCTGTGAATAGTATTTTTAGACGTAATAATCTACCGGCTAATCTCACCGGTTATCGAAATTTACACTAAAGTTGACTGTTTCAACACATGTTTCAAGCCCCAATTTCATGGGTTTGGCTTATATCTCCAATAAAAAGTGATATAGATATGGTGGTGCACGGTGGTACCGTGGAATTCCGGTGGTGCACGGTGGAGGTGATGAATATGTGGTGGAGTAATGCAAGTCTAGAGAGGGAGCTGAGAGTTTCTAAATTGGCTTAGCCTTGCATTTTCTATTCCTCATCTCAAATAGTTACATGGTTCCCTATTATAGGGGAAACTGCCGACTAAAGTTTAGCTTATTTACAATTGAAGACAAGTAAGTACAAATAGATATTTATCTAAGCTAACGTGCCTGTAGTGGAGCCGATAGATCGCGGGCCCGATGACCTTGATGTCTCTTGTCTCCTTGCCTTATTAAGCTTGCAGTAGCCTCTTTCTTCTAAGTGCTGTGATCTTGGGTCGCTGGCGGACTTGATGGCCTTAGGATTATCGCGCGCGTTTCCCCAAAGATCTTCTCATTTGTCAATGGCGTCTCATGAGCCAGTAGCGGGGCCGTAGATCCGCAATCCTTGTATGGCTTATGCAATGCGGACTTCATGGCCGCATGCCTCGCCCTATTTGAGGTTTCCGGCAAACCCGAGTAGAGATCCGTGGGTTGTATTTCGGTTCAGACATATCAAATAAGAAAATATGTTTTGGGTTCCTTAAGAAATACATTCCAATTTATAGCCGATGTAGTGTTTATATTCATTTTTGTATAATAAAGTCGTTTGGAAAAACTAAGGTTCCGTTTGTTTTGGATTGAATTTTATTTTGGAGTGTTTTATATGCTAGTGGATAATAAAATATAAAAAAAATGATTGAAGTAATGATTTGAAAGTTAAAATATTTTTTAAAATTTGTGTAGATAAAAAAATGTTTGATGAGATAAATTGAAATAAAGTTGTATAACGAATAAAATAATAGTAAAAAAAGTAATAAAGTAGATTAAGTAAAATGGTGAAAGATAATTTAATATTTTATATTTGTAGTTGAAGAAGTGATTGATTTGAGAATTGTAAGAAATGATTGATAAAGTGATATAAAAAACTCTAAAAAAAACTTCAACGCAAACAAACAGAAGCTAAATAGACATTTTTCATGTATTTTCTCTATATCCGACAGGATCACGAACATTCATGTATTCTGATTTTCCAGTCACATCATTTTTTGGGTGGGGTTCGGGAAGAAAAATATATTCCACCCAAAAAAAAAAAAAAAAAAAAAAATCTAACGGGGCACGAATTGATGAAGGTTTAGGGTCGGGTTACAACCCAATTTCACCCCTGTGGAAAGTGATCTCAATCACTCTCTTTTCTGCAATCGAATTGAAAACGGAAACGGAGAACAACGAACTAGGGTTTTCAAAGAGGAAGAAAAAACCGACAAAATAAAATTGGGGATTTTTTATTTCTGTAGAAAAATGTTTTTCTCATCATTTACAAGTAGTCAACTGAGGCTATATATACTACTGACTAATGACTATAAGCTAATATATAACTAGACTACTAATAAAACTAATATACTCAACACCCCCCCTCAAGATGGACTTGGGAGCAATAAATGTCCTTCATGTTAAAACAGTGAAGGAGTGAATGGAAAAGAGGACCATCGAGTGGTTTGGTGAAAATATCCGCCAATTGGTCCAATGTCGAAATGGGCACGAGCTTCACAAGTCCAGCTTGAATCTTCTCACGAACAATATGACAATCAATTTCGATGTGTTTAGTCCGCTCGTGAAAAACCGGGTTGTGAGCTAGCTGCACAGCACTTGTATTATCACAATGCAGGGGGATAGGAGTAGCAAAAGGCATCTTAAAATCTTCAGCTAAATAGCATAACCATTGAAGCTCACAAGTGGCTAATGCCAAAGCCCGATATTCGGCTTCCGTAGAGCTTCGAGATACGGTGGTTTGTTTTTTGGATTTCCAAGAAATCAACGCATCGCCAATGAACATACAATAACCGGTGATGCTGCGTCGGGTATCTTTGCAAGCACCCCAATCGGAATCCGCAAAACCAGATAAAGTGATAGAATTGCCGGCAGAATAGAACAAACCTTTTCCAGGGGCTGATTTAATATAACGGAGGACCTGTTGTGCTGTGTGATAATGGTGAACTGTGGGAGCGTCTAAAAACTGGCTGAGTTGTTGAGTAACAAAAGAGATGTCAGGACGTGTAATTGTGAGATACAACAACTTCCCAACCAGGCTTCGATATAACGAATTATCCGAAAGCAACTCAGAATCCCCATGATACAAAGAGACCTTGGACTTCATAGGAGTGATGGCACTTTTGCAATCCAGCATATCAAAAGTCTCTAGCAAAGAAAGAGCATATTTGCGTTGTGAAACGACGATGCCAGAAGAAGACCGCGACACCTCCAACCCAAGGAAAAACTTTAACTCCCCCAGATCCTTTATTTTGAACAAGTGATGAAGATGCTGCTTAAGTTCAGTGATAAAAGGCATATGATTACCTCCCAATACAATATCATCAACGTATACTAGGGCTATAAGAAAATGATCATCAACAGTCTTAATAAATAGACTGTGATCGTGTTGAGACTGAATATATCCCAAGTGTTGAAGGGCGGCCGTTAACTTTTGATTCCATTGGCGACTTGCCTGTTTGAGGCCATAAAGCGACTTCTTGAGTCGACAAACTTGGTTGGGGCTAGATGTTTGAAAACCCGGCGGTGGTTTCATATATACCTCTTCTACGAGATCCCCGTGGAGAAAAGCGTTGTTTACGTCTAGCTGATGCAAAAACCAACCCTTTGCTGCTGCCAAGGCTAATAAGCAACGTATGGTCGTGACCTTAGCCACCGGAGAAAAAGTCTCCTCATAGTCTATCCCTGCTGTTTGAGTGTATCCTTTCGCTACTAAACGTGCTTTAAAACGCTCCACCGAACCGTCGGCATTGTATTTCACTTTGTATACCCACTTACACCCTATGGGTTTTTTTCCTTTAGGCAAATCAACTAATTCCCATGTCTTCGTGGATTCAAGGGCAGCAATCTCTTGCTTCATGGCGTCTTGCCATTCAGGTCTAAGAACAGCCTGGTTGTAGGTTTGAGGCTCATGTATTTTGTCAATAGAAGCAACAAAATGACTATGTGACTTGGAAAGCTTTGCACCGCTGATAACAGAATTTAATGTATGAGGAGAAGTACGTTGACGGACACTAGCGCAAACATAATCCTGCAGGTAACTAGGTGGACGACGTGGTCTAGAAGCACGCTGGGTAACCTGATCTGAAGAATCTGATGGTGAAACGATGGTTTCATGTACATCTTGCTGAGGCACACAAGACTCAGCATTTTGCTTAGAATTTGGCTCAGAATTCTGCTCAGAATTTGGGCTGTTAGCAGAGGAAAAATCAACTTCATCAAAGTGAGTAAGATCTGAAATTAAACACGGAGTAGGCAAAGGTACAGAGTCAACGGATGCACTCTGCTCTTGTGGGCTGTGAAAAGGGAACACTAGTTCATGAAATAATACATCTCTGGAGATAAAGAGCTCCTTTGTAAGTAAGTCAAGAAGGAGATACCCTTTACAGGTTTCTGAAGTACCCAAATTAACACAAGTACGTGCTCTTGTATCAAATTTACTACGGTCTCTTGTGAGGGTAGAAGCAAACACTAAACACCCAAAAACCTTCAAATGCTTGATGTCAGGATCCTTTTGGAAAAGCTGCTGGAAAGGTGTAGAATTATTCAACAAAGGTGTGGGTGTGAGATTAATGAGTTTGACTGCGTGTTGTATGCAATGCCCCCAATATGGAATGGGCAAATTTGCCTGAAGTTTCAATGCCCTGGCTACGTTAAGTATATGTTGGTGCTTTCTCTCCACTACACCATTTTGTTGTGGAGTTGACACACAACTCTCTTGGTGTATAATACCTTTTTCATCATAAAACTCTGGCCACCTAAACTCTGCCCCTTGATCTGTTCTTATGACTTTGACTTGTTTCTGAAACTGAGTAGACACATAAGCACAAAAGCTTTGAATCAAATGCCTCACCTCTGCCTTCATTTTTAACAAGAACACCCATGTGTATCTACTAAACTCATCGACCACTGTCAAAAAATAATGATGCCCATAAACTGTTGAATGCCTATAAGGCCCCCATATATCCATGTGGATCAAATCAAAAGGGGAGTCCACTGTACTTGTACTCAAAGGAAAGGATAATCTTTTCATTCTAGCATGTGGACACACGTAGCATACACTGTCAGGCAAAATAACATCTTCATGTATTCGTTTAACCACACTCATTCTCTGTTGGGACATATGTCCCAAACGTAAATGCCATAAAAGGTCTTTATTGGGAGGAATGTCTAATACTCTGCTGGTACTATTAGTAGTATTATTGCAAACAGTCTTCACAACCCCTTTTTCAACCTCTGAGCCTTCATTCATTTTCAAAAGATATAAGCCTCCCTCTTTTCTAGCTGTACCAATTCTCTCCCCATCCTTCTTGGCCTGTATACAACAGAGACTATCCACAAACATAACACTCAACATCTCATCAGCAGTTAATTTCCCCAAGGAAATCAAGTTACATTGGAAAGTTGGAACACACAAGACTCCACGCAAAATTAACCTATCACTTAACCTTACTGTACCCACATGTGACACACATACAGCCTCACCATTTGGCAAATTTACTGTAACTCCGTGCACCTTATTGACTTCTTCAAACATATTGACACAACAGGCAACATGATCTGTTGCCCCGGAATCAACAATCCAGGTACCTGGAGATTTACCTGGCAGCCCCTTATCATTCTGCTTGAAATTCGTTGTCATCACAGTGCCCCGGTTGACAGTATGCTTACCATTCTCGTCCAGATTCATTTGGTCAAGGAATTGAGTTAATTTTTGAAGCTGGTGAGATGTGAGTCCAAGATCTACTTTCTGAAACCTTTCATTTTCATCTCTGTGTGAAACTGCACTACCGCTTGGAATTTCTTCAACTTGAGTAAGATTTCTCTTCTTGTAAAAACCACTTCTCTGACATGTTTGCCAATTAGACTGCCCTCTATTATTGTTAGGAGGAGGAAAATTCTTACCATCGAGGGGTGGATATACTAACCCGTGAAAAAGATTCTCGGAAAACGGATTTGAGAATCCCGCTTCCATCGGACCTCGCAACTGTAGCTTATTCGCCATTTCTTCTCAAAGAAAAAAAAAGGTCAGCAACAAAACGCAAGAAAAAAACTCAATCGGATCTATTCACACAGTCTCTGATACCATGTGGAAAGTGATCTCAATCACTCTCTTTTCTGCAATCGAATTGAAAACGGAAACGGAGAACAACGAACTAGGGTTTTCAAAGAGGAAGAAAAAACCGACAAAATAAAATTGGGGATTTTTTATTTCTGTAGAAAAATGTTTTTCTCATCATTTACAAGTAGTCAACTGAGGCTATATATACTACTGACTAATGACTATAAGCTAATATATAACTAGACTACTAATAAAACTAATATACTCAACAACCCCTATATCAAACAACTTTTTAATTCAAAACTTAAATTTTATTAGAATAATTATAGCAGATCAGTTTTCACTCAGCCAAGACAAGCCGTCGTATAAGCAGATTCGTTACGGTCTGAGTCTGACTGACGAGTAAGCATTTAAACTAGATAGAAAAACTACTAGTGAGTAAGTTAGTAAGAGCACGTGACAATGGCTTCGATGGCGGCAGCAAAGAACCTTTTATCGCCGGCAATGGACGTCGGCGCACTGCGGTCTCTAGCTCCTCTAGCACCTGGCTTCAACTGCGTGTCAATGGTCGGCGCTACTTTCAGCCCAGCTTCGTCATTCCGTTCAAAGCCCTTCACTTGCTTGGCCATTGCTACTGACGCCGGTACGTCTTTCTGCTTATCCTCAGTTGGCCGATGCATTACATAAAGCATACCTTTTTCTTTTGGTATGGCTTCGATTTCACACCAGATGCTCTAATTATTTAAATAGATTTTTTTTTTCTCGATTTTACTGTAACCTTTGTCCGGTAGAATAAAATTATTTTTTCTTAACTTTTGAAAGATTCAAGAGGCGCCTGCACGGCGGCACCACCTCTGTTGCCGGAGAAAAGAATGAAATAGTTATTTATTTGCCTACTATTGAAATTTCGATTACCTTTTGTAGCCTACCTTTAGTCCTTTACCTTCATTTTTACCTTGCCTAAAAAATGGTTTGCCAAATATGTAACTGCTCCAATTTCGTCTACCCTTGTCCGTCATCAGAGTTGTTGGTATTTCTTTAGAAAAAAAATGCTGGATTAATGGCCCAGAAACTATTCAACAGTTACTGCTCAAGGAAGATATTATGATGCGATTTGAAATGTAATTGACAACCAGTGTTCTAAAACTCGCTAGGCGACGACGGTGCGCTCTCTCAAGCGCTTACGCCTGAGGCCTTGCTGCGGCGCCTGCAAGTTTTTTTTTATTTTATTTTAAAATTTGAAAAATTAATACTTATCTTATTTAAATTTTACATCCTATGATCATAAAACATAAAAATCAAGTAAAAACTTGTAAATTGTGTCAAAAGATCAATGAAACGTAGTAGCCAAAACCCAAAGTACGAAATCAATGTCATGAGAGGGAGAAAGGAGAGGCGGCGGGTGGCGGGCGGCAGGCGGCGGGCGGACGGGTGGTGAGGAAGAGACTAACAGAGAATGAGAGGGAGAAAGGAGAGGCGGGCTGCTCTGTTTTTTTTCCTAGGTCAAGTGTATTTTTTTTTGTTTGTAATATGATCATGTATCTAAGAAATAAAAATAAAAAAAAAAAAAAAAAAAAAGCAATTCGCATTTCACAGCGCCCAGGTCGCCTAGGTGGCGCCCAGGTCGCCTAGGCGGCGCCCAGAAGCGTCTAGAAGATTCAGCCGCCTAGCAACTGTCGCCTAGAGTCTAGTCGGGACGCCGGAGGTGCGCCTAGCGCCCAGGCGGCGCCTAGGCGGCCGACTTTTGCGATTTTTAGAACACTGTTGACAACTATAGTGAGTGTTATTTTTGTGGTATTCTTTCACTGAAATGTGCAATTTGATTACATTTGCTAGGGTAGAAAGGTGCACCAGTAAGAATATTTCTCGGGTTTTGCTTTCAGGGAGTATTGTCTTTCATGTGTTTTATGTTGTAGGCATCAAGGAGGCTGTTAAGACGGAAAAGGCTCCTGCTGCATTGGGGCCGTATTCTCAAGCTATCAAATCAAACAATCTGGTTTTTGTATCTGGTGTGCTTGGTCTTATCCCAGAGGTTGTGATGTTACTATTACTGCACATCTGCATACTTGACTAGTTACACGGAAGGTGTTTAGCGTATTTTCCCAAGATTTAATTGTTTTTACATTTTGTTTCAGACTGGAAAGTTTGTTTCAGATGGCGTGGAGGAACAGACTGAGCAGGTACATTTGATTTTTTTTTTACTTTAGTTGTGAAAAATATCCGAAAGCTTGTTATTCTCGTTTATTCACTGTCTACTAAAGCTTATTCCCAGAAACTTCGCCAAGTATTATACAACACATAAGGTCTAGGTCAAAAAAAGATTGGCAAGGTATTCATTTTGCCTGAAGAAGCAAGCATAAGCAGTTCTAGCTTAAGCTGTTAAGTAGTTTACCAATGCTCAATGTTATAGGAAAAGTTCGTTGGTCTTGGCCATTATCTACCACTGCACAGCATTAGATTGTTACTATAAGCTGAAGTACATCTAGACATTCAATCTTGTGTCTTGATCCAGCTCTTGTAACCACCTAGACCTGGGTCTGGTAGCGCTAATTGAGCCATAAATGATCTGCTCAACTACTTAGACCGTCGTGTCAAAGCGGTTGACCGGATCGTTTATCTCTCACACTTATAAGGAGGTGATGTTTCTCCCACCTTAGCATTGTGGGATATTACAGCACTAGTAGATTTACTTGTTTTTGAATTGCTTGATGCTGTTTGTCACGTCATGATTTCTGTAAACAAGCAACCTCAAAAAGTATTGCTACACATAATAATAGGTTATGAAGAATATGGGTGAGATACTGAAGGCAAGTGGAGCTAGCTACTCGTCTGTGGTTAAGACCACAATCATGTATGTGAAATTTCTACAATGTTTATAGGTTTTTCTCACAACCCTCTCTCTCCTCTCTCCTCTCTCTCTCTCTCTCTCTCTCTCTCTCTCAACTTCTCATGAGCTTTTAAGGTGAAAAGAAATATATTTTGATTGCAGGTTGGCTGACTTGAACGACTTTAAAAAAGTCAACGAGATTTATGCTAAATGTAAGTCCCGTTAATTGAAGTACTTAATTCTTTTCTGGTTAGCTATTGCAGCACCATGTTCCTGTTTGTTTTGTGAAGAATTTGAGACAAGAAGATAGAGAAACTCTTGTATGTTTTATTAGATAAAATAGATCTTATATAGATTACAAAGAGGTGGAGATCAGGGGTTAAAGGGAATTAACAGCTCTTATGAGCACTAAGCGAACAAAGCAATAAATGTTTGTGTCTCAACTAACTTTGCAGCCAGACAATAAATATATCAGGCGGCTAAGACAGAACTTTAAGAGGATAGAGAGATAAACAGATATCTTAAACTTAATTAGGGAATAAGAATATATTATAACACTAATATAATATTATAATATATTCTACACCCCCCCTCAAGCTAGTTTGTAGATGTTGATACAACCTAGCTTGGCACACATAGGAGTGAAAGATTGAGGAGGCACAACTTTGGTGAGGATATCAGCGTGTTGATCTTTGGAAGCAACATGTTGCAAGGAGATGATTTTTCCTTCAATCTTTTCAGTAATAAAATGCCTATTTATGTCTACATGCTTGGTTTTGTCATGTTGAATAGGGTTTTCTGCCATGCAAATTGCAGAATTGTTGTCACAACGAAGGGTAATAGGTTGAGTGAGGAGAATGCCTAGATCATGTAGTACCCTTTTTATCCATAAACCTTCACACACACCAAGAACCAAGGCTCGAGTTCACCAAGATTTGCTCCGAGAGCAACAGCTTGGTCGTTTCTTACTTCTCCAAGTAATGAGATTATCCCAAATATATGAGCAGTATCCAGTGGTAGACCTTCTATCAGTGTGGCTGCCTGCCCAATCTGCATCTGTGTAGACCACAACACTTCCGAGAGTGGATTTCTTGAAGTATAATCCTTGTCCAGGAGTGAGTTTGAGGTATCTAAGGATTCTGTTAACAGCATCCCAACAGTCCTTGGTTGGTGCATGCATGAATTGGCTGCATACTTGTCAAAGCGTAAAGCGTCGGCGAAGCGCCGAGGGGAGGAAAAGCGTAAGCGCCAAAAAGCGCCGCTTTTTCACAAAAAGCGTGCAAACCACAAAAATATGTTGTTTTATTTAAAAACTAACAAAAAAAAACAAATAAATCATGTATAAGCAATATTATACTTTGATAAAGCAATATAATCAACAATTAAAACATCAAATAGACTTAATAATCAACATCAAGGACACACAAACAAAAAGAAGTCTACGCAAAAACATAACATATCAAGATTCTTACCGAGTTACTTAGAGTACTAGTTAAGCCACTTACGATGAAATATTACAAAACATAACAAGATATAAATAAGTAGTTTCCTTAGGAGTTACCGAGTTACTTAGAGTTCTAGTTAGGACTTGGCCAATTAGGATGAAATATTACAAAACATAACAAGATAAGTTTCCTTGGGAGTTACTAGAGTACTAGTTAGGACTTAGCTTAGCCACTTAAGATGAAATACTACAAAAGGTAATAACTATTAAGTGTTCAATTATCCAAATCAAGCCCCTCATTCCCATTGCTCTCATCCCATGTTTCCCATCCTTCATCCTCCTCCTCATCATCCGAATCTTCTCCAATTTCAACCTTTTCATCCTCTTCGGTTTCGTCACCATCATCAAATTCCCCTTCACTTCCATCAACTAGTTGAAAATTGCCTTTTGAAGTTGATGATCGAGTATGTCTTCTCTCATTCACCCCACTAGCCTCTGCTAAAACATTCCATGTCAAATCACTACCATCATCATGAACGGGTAGATCGCCGGCATCTTGTATATCCAAACTCTCCATCCTTCCAAGTGTCCATTCATTGTTGATATCAACGTCCTTCAAATTCAAGAGAATAGGATCATTTTTCTTGGATTTAGCACGATCCTTGAGCTTTCGATTGTATTTCACGTACACTAAATCACGTAGCCTTTTGTGCTCAAGCTTAGTCCTTCTCTTTGAGTGTATCTGTTCCACAAAATTTTCAATGTTTGGACACGCATATAAGTCAAAGAAAATATAATTATTTGCTAGTCAAAACTATTGTTGCTTACAAGCTCAAAAATACTTCAATTTCTTTCGCATCCCGAAGAACTTGTAGTGCGGCTAAGAATTTTAATTGCAAACTCCTTCAAATTTGGCGTGCTATTTCCAAAAGTTCTCCACCAATCGGCTTAGATTTGAAAAAAAGAAGTTTGATTAGTCACTTAAAGTGTTATAAACACTTACTAATAGTCTGAAACTATGTTTTTAATTAAAGAAGAAAAAAGTATTTACCGGGTGACATTTCATGTGTTGGATCATTTCTTGCGTCAATGGCAAATTGATTTCCAAACAAACCCCGAGAAGTCTGATACTTCGACAACTCACTCATAAGGATCTTGCTTTGAGCTTCATTATTTGGTACCAATCTCTTCACGATTGAGAAATCCAGAGGTGACTTCTTCATCGGCCTCAACTCTTGGATTGTGATAATAAAAGTAGGGATTTAGATAGTAACCTGCGGCATGCAAAGGGTGATGAAGTTGATTGTCCCACCTATTATCAATAATCTTTAACACTTCCTCACACTTTTTCTTGTTGGTTTCAAAGCTTTTAAATTGCTTCCTTTGCTCTATCCATGGCTTCATAAATGTAACCCATAGATGGCCTCATCTCATTATCCGCATGTCTGACACACCGCCACCAAAGGTCCCATCAACTTAAGGATGTATACCACATTATTCCAAAAGCTAGGAGGAAAACAGTTCGATTAGCTTCATACCGGATGCAACCTTAGACCACCTATTATCTTTCCACATTGGTGACAAGAACATCCTTTTCAATTCACTTTGATGTTTATGTAGGCTCTTCAAAGTGAGGAATGTAGTAACAAAAAGCGCGTGGTGCCATACTTTGCTAGCTCTCTTTTGTTAGTGTGTGCTCCCACATGATATGCAAAACACTAACATGGCGATAGATGAAACCAACAAAAGTAATCGCCTTAGAAATGGTGTTGCGGACAACGAAATTTTCCCAATGTCCTCTAACATCAAATCAATGCAATGTCTTTGCATACGGAGTCCAAAACAAATTTGGTCTCTTTTCCATTAGTAGCTTCCCTACAATATTAAAAATCAAATTAGACTATAATGCAATATTAATATGAAGATTCTAAAAATTATAAAGCATAGATGTTAAGGCATACCGGCTAACTTATAATTTGATCCGTTATCCGTTATTACTTGGATAACATTCTTCTCTCCAACTTTATCAACATACTTCTCAAGCAATTCACATATCAACTTGCCATCCTTAACCTTATTTGATGCATCCTCAGAATCCAAAAACATTGACCCTTTGGAATTATTAGCCAAAAAATTTATCAATGTTCTATGACGTTTATCTTCCCAACCATCCGCCATGAGTGAACATCCATATTTTTTGGTTTCTTCCACATTCTCTTTCAACCTTTCTTCAATGATGGCAACCGCTTTTTTCAAAATAGGCACTCTTAATTCATGATAAGAAGGTGGCTTCATATTTGGCCCAGCCTCACCTATAGCTTGAATCATTCTTTTGAAACTTTCTAACTTGGCCAAATTAAATGCCAATGCACCATCATAGAAAAAATGACCAATCTCTTGACATGCCCGCTCTCTCAACTTAGGATTAACACAATCCATGATGCTTGTTTGCCTCATCTTCGGTGCATCATATGGTTTTCTTAGAATAAATTGGTCCATGGTGCCTTTCTTACTTCCACTTGCACCAACAGTTGGAGTTGGACAACTTCTTTTTCTTTGTGGATGCGATTCTCCAACTTCTTCATCGTCAACCTCATAAAAGCATGCATCATACTCCCCACGCCTTGCACTCGTTTGTTTTTTTTACTCTTCTTATTCATGGCTGCCAACACCTCTTCACGGACAGATTGTGGACATTTCGGACACTTTTTAACCCCTTTATAATCTGTATCAACACCAACAAGATGTTGTTTTGCTCTAAAAATCCCTCCACTAGATGTGTGTCCACAATAATTACACACCAAAACTTTTTGATTGTCTGGGAATTTTTGGTGAAAATGTTTCCATCCTATATCCGTTTTTGTGCTACTTTGACCTTGAGAGCTAGACATTATATATTATTATAAAATCTGAAAGGAAAACGAAAAACAACAATAGTCGAATGTCATGTTAAAGTTAAGAAAGTTAACCAATTAGTAATTAGTTTTTCTTTTTTTAAAAGGCGCTAGCAACTTAAATCTAATTAGAAGAAAAAAAACATAAGAATAGAAGCAACTAATTAAATTTAAAAAGAAAAAGGGTGCTGTATAATTCACTCTTTTTATGTCAAATTGGGAGTGTGAAATGAAGAAGTAGAGATAAGAGACGGGGAGAAGAGTAATTTACCTTGCTCTTTGAAATTTGAGAGAAGAAATCTTTCGAAAAAAGAAAAAAGAAAAAAGGAAAAAGAAAAAAAAAAAAGAAGAAACTTACCTCCAGCTGCTGTAATCGAAGTGAAGAAGAGAGGGAATGAAATTAGAATATGCGGTCTCTGAATAGGAGATAGGGTTATGGGTGTAAAAGTAACAAGAAGTTACAAAAATGCCCCTGATGTTAAAAAAAATATACAGTCTGCCCCAATAATGAAAAAGCGGCGCTTCATGGCGCTTTTTGAGACGGTAAAAAGCGTCGCTTTTACGAAAAAGCACAAGCTTTCTCATCCTGGACGCTTAACACCAATTTTGAAGCGTGAGCTTGGCGCTTACGCTTAATCGGCGCTTAATCGGCGCTTTAACAAGTATGATTGGCTGACCAAGCTGACTGCAAATGAAATATCAGGCCTGGTGTGGCACAGATATAGGAGCTTGCCAACCAGTTTTTGATATCTATCTTTATGCACCACATCAGCTCCATGAACAAGTTTGAGGCTGGGATCAACAGGGGAGATGACATGTTTGCAACCTAGCATTCTGTTTCTTTGAGCAAATCAATGGTGTACTTTCTCCTGAGACCCGAAATTCCATGGCTTGTCCTTGCTACTTCCATTCCAAGGAAATACTTTAGTTGTCCAAGATCCTTGACTTCAAAGATTCTCGGCCGGAAGGTCTTTCGGTTGAATTTCAAGACCTTTGTCATCCCTGTCAAGATGATATCATCCACATACACAATAAGTATAGACTTTTTACCATGAGTAAGTTTAACAAACATAGTGTGGTCGAGTTGCACCGAGTGTAACCAAAGTAGCTTTTAACAAGATGTGGTGAGTCTCATGAACCATGCCCTAGGTGATTGCTTAAGACCATAAAGGGATTTCCTCAATTTACAGACTTGACCAGCATTGGAAGATGTCTTAAAACCAGGAGGAATAGTCATAAAATTTTTCCTCTATTAAGTCTCCATTAAGAAAGGCATTTTTGATATCTAATTGATATAGAGGCCAGTCCAGATTCATAGCTAAGGATAGTAATATTCTGATAGAATTTAACTTAGCAATAGGAGCAAAAGTTTCTTTGTAGTCTAGGCCATAGGTCTGAGTGAAACCCCTAGCTACAAGTCTAGCCTTATATTTATTTAAACTACCATCAGTATTGTATTTAATAGTGAAGAGCCATTTACAACTAACAGGTTTTTTTCCTTTGGGAAGATAAGTTAGATCCCAGGTATGATTACTTATTAAGGCAGTCATTTCAGTGTTAATAGCATCCTTCCAATGAGGATGCTGAATGGCCTCATAAATATCTTTAGGGATAGATTCTTTATCCAAATTTTCAGTGAAAAAACTAAAATTAGGAGACAGTTTATCATAACAGTGGAAATTGTAAAGAGGATGCTGAGTACAAGATCTTTTACCTTTTCTTAGAGCAATTGGTCTATTATCAACACTAGGAGGAGAGATACTACCTGATTGAGGAGGAGGAGGACTGGAGACTCCTTTATGTGTTGTAGGAGAGTCATTATTACCTGTAGCAGGACCATAGGAATGTTTAAACCTTTTCCTCTAATAGACCTGGAGTGGGACAAGTTGGTTGTAAGAGACCACTTGATTTCCAAAGATGGAAGGTGGATTTTCAACCTCGATTAATCTCAGCAGAGTTTGCTCCATTATCTTTGCTCACTAGCGAAGAATGGAGCCGCTTCACCAGTCATTCACTAGCAATAATGGAGCCGCTTCACCAGTCATTCTTCTTTGCACATGAATGATAAGTAATGGCACCACTAAAACAGTATATCAAAGACATCCCAATCACTAGAATGTTCGAAAATTTATCGGTTTCTTTGATTGTAATAAGGAGTATCCTCAAAAAATTTGACATCCATGGAATTATAAAATCTTTTGGTGATAGGTGAGTAACATTTATAACCTTTTTGGTTAGGTGAGTATCCTAGAAATATGCATTTTTGAGCCTTAGGATCTAATTTACTTCGATGATGAGCATGTAGGTACACAAAAACAGTACATCCAAATATTTTCAGGGGAATATCACAAGTAATGTGTGTGCAGGAGTGAACATTCATAAGAGTCTTGATAGAGTCCGAAATTCCGAACCCTACTTGGAAGTCTCATTAATAAGGTAAGTAAGCGGTCGAATGGCTTCTCCCCATAGGTATTTAGGTACATTCATGGAGAACATTAGGGACCTAGCCATTTCTAATAAGTGCCTATTTTTCCTCTCAGCCACCCCATTTTGTTGAGGGGTTTCAACACAACTACTGATATGAATGATTCCTCTATCTTTTAAAAAACAGCACAAATTAGACTCAAAGTATTCTTTAGCATTATCAGTTTTAAGAATTTTGATTTTTGTGTTAAACTGAGTGGGCACCATATTATAGAAAGTTTGGAAAACAGCCCTTACTTCAGACTTGTCCTGCATAAGAAATAACCATGTCACTCTAGAGTGATCATCTATGAAGGTTACAAACCACCTAGCACCAGTAACATGCTTAACCCTTGAGGGGCCCCAAACATCACTATGGATTAAATGAAATGGATGAGATTTTAGGTAAGGAACCTTAGCATGATGATTTAGTAATTTTGGCAAATTGGCAAATTTCACATTGTAAAGCAGAGACATTTAAGCCTTTAAATTTATCAGGAAATAGATTTTTTAAGTAGGCAAAATTTGGATGGCCTAGTCTATAGTGCCATCTCATTACATCATTTAACATAGAATTACTAATATTAGAGGAAAAATAAGACTTGGTCTTCACAATATCTTCATCCTGATTGATGAGGAAGAGGCCTGAACATGCCTCAGCACTGCCAGTCATCTCCTGAGATAAATGATCCTGAAAGATACATTTGTTAGCAGAAAAAATGACATTCCAATTAAGGTCCTTGGTGAGCTTAGACACAGAAATTAAGTTGCAGTCAAGGTTAGGAACATAGAGGACATCATTTAACACAATGGTGTCAGAGATGTTCACATATCCAGATCCTTGTGCACAAGACACAAATCCATCATCAATCTTAATTTTATGTATGTAAGTACATGGTTTGAAATTTGTAAGAAGGTTTTTTTCGGTCAATATATTGGAAGAAGCCCGGAGTCAATGATCCAGGGGTTTCTTCCTAGAGTAGAGACGATGATTAGCAAAAGAATTGTTACCAGATTGGGCATGAGTAGCAGTGTCATTCTTGGTTGATCCAGCCATATGTTGGGCAAGCAAACATTTAAAAGCTTCAAGCTGTTCATCTGTGATAGCTGATCCTCCTTGTTTTTCTTCAGATGCAGCCTTCCCATGACTTTCCTTAGAGTTCAGTTTGGAGTTCTTCCAGTTTTCTGGTTTGCCATGGAGTTTCCAACAATTTTCCTTAGTATGGTTGGTCCTCCTGCAGTTGTCACACCAGAGCTTATCCCTTTTCAGTGTGTTCATAGGTTTTTCCTAAGGACACAAAGGCAGATCCATCCAGAGTGGGTGAGGGCTCCTTAAGCATCAGCTTCCTTCGACTTTCCTCATGCTTAATTATAGAAAAAAACTGCCTTGAGAGTTGGAAGGGGTTTAGTGGATATAACTCTTCCCCTGACATCATCCAGAGTAGGATTCAATCCCATAAGAAACTTAAACACACGCTTTTGTTCAATAACCGTTTTGTAAAGAGTAGCATCATCAGCATTTTTCCAGGCAAGCTCCTCAAACATATCGAGTTGTTGCCAGGCTTTAGTCAGCTGATTAAAAAACTGAGTAACTGAAAGGTCACCTTGCTCGGCACCTTGAATTTGAGCTTCTATTTCATAGATTTCGGAGGTGTTATCTTTCTTTGAATAGAGCTCTTTAGCATCATCCCAGATTTCATGAGCTGTATCATACATCATAAAATTCTCACTGATGTCTTTAGTCATAGACCGAGTTAGGATGGTCATGACCTGGTTATTTTCAGTATCCCAAGCTTCAAACTTAGGATCTGTGACTGCTGGAGCAACTTTTGTTCCAGTGAGATAGCCCATTTTACTTTGGCCTGAGATGAGCATTTTTATTGATCTAGACCACAGAAGATAGTTGTTTCCATCCAATCTGTGGTTAATGAGAAAGTTAGATGATTGTTCAGTGAGTTCAAAATTTTTTGAACTGGAGGCTCACTTGAAGAAGCATCTGAAAGAGAAGACATTTTTGGAGAAAAAATGCAGCGGATTAAAAAATGGAAGAGTTTGCCTCCGATACCATGAAGAATTTGAGACAAGGAAAGATAGAGAAACTCTTGTATGTTTTATTAGATAAAACAGATCTTATATAGATTACAAAGAGGTGGAGATCAGGGGTTAAAGGGAATTAATAGCTCTTATGAGCACTAAGCAGACAAAGCAATAAATGCTGTGTCTCAACTAACTTAGCAGCCAGACAATAAATATATCAGGCGGCTACGACAGAGCTTTAAGAGGATAGAGAGATAAACATATATCTTAAACTTAATTAGGGAATAAGAATATATTATAACACTAATATAATATTATAATATATTCTACATTTTGTTGTTTTGTTGTTTTTAGTTTTTTTTTGTTTGGCTGGGGGGGCAGGAATTGGAACTAGGTGTAGCTGGGTACTGCAGTAATTGTTAGATCCCCCACTCTCGAGTCTTCATTTTTGTGTAAGGTCTGTCAACTAAATTTTATAGTTACTTTTTTTTGCTCTCTTTTCACAATCACTCTGGCTAGTATACAGGCCGAGTGTAGCAATCTTTTACTCACTCCGTCTCATACGAGCTGTCTTGATCGACTCTTTGGGTCGTATGAGACTGCTTATCCATCTAAATAATTTAAACCATAAGAAATGTCAAACAAAGATAATTAAAATGGGGCAGGAGCAAGTTCTTGTATTGCTATGTTCCACAGCTAACTTTTCTACAGCCTTGTTTTCAAAAGAGAAAGGGGTTGGGGTAAGTCAGTATATGTGTTGTTTCTCCCTTTAGTGTGTAGGTTTTCTTATATGTGGCTAGTTTTATCCAAATGGGAAGTTTAGAAATAGTAGGTTTATTTTTTCCCCAAAGTTTTACCGCATGACATCAAGTTTTTCACTTCTTTTTGGCATTGTAAAAGTACAACGTTGCTTTTTTTTGGATATGCAGATTTCAGTTCGCCAGCACCAGCACGTTCAACTTACCAGGTGGCTGCACTACCGTTGAATGCTAGGATTGAAATCGAATGCATTGCTGCACTGTAATCCCATTTGCGAACGAGTTTTTTGTGCTGTAGTACGTACCATTTGGAAGTGTTAAACTTTAGATGAGATTTGGTATGATTAGTTCATAAATAACGACATTAAACTTTATGACGGGTTTTACTAAGTGGAGTGGAAGTGGATAACCACGATTCATTCGTATTCACTGGCGGCCTAAACAACTTTATGCGTGGCGAAACGGGTTGGGGTGTCACTGTGTCAGACACAGGTGTGGAAAGGGCGATGACTAAACATTTTTATTATAATATTTTATTCTAGTGAATGTGAGCCGTGTAAGGCACGACGGGCCCAACATAAATTGTTACTAATGACAATACCAAAGAATAGATCTCCAACGTGAAATAAAAGCTTAAACTGTAATAAATTCGAGGCACAAGACAAAGAGAGCAACATAAACATATCACATTCTCTGCAAGATGTAGCTCTTTCTTAGAGACGTGAAGATTGTGAATCACTTCTCTTCCAGCCCTATCAGGAGTTTCCACCTATAAAATAAACCACAATATGATGTATCGGAGAACAATGTCATAAAGTCTATCCCTTTAACTTCGACTTTGCGTAATGAAACATTATAGAAAAATAATAAGCGGATCATAACTACACGGTCAAATCTCCTAGGACGCCTTAACTTCCAGATCATTAATATGCTTGAAAATGTGTTTCACTCATTTTCTATACGGCATTTCTCTTTCTTATCATTACTGAATACGTCATTGATCCCATGTTCATTCATTTGGTGGAAAAAAAAAACCACGTGTCAAATGGTCAAAAGAATATAAAAAGTGATTTGATATTCCAACGTCAATTTTAGTGACGCGCGTACTGCAAACGGTCGTCGGTTCCACCGACGTTATGTTGTTCAAAATAATAAAAAAATTTAATGTGGTGTCAAGAGTGATTTATAAGGCACCGTAAGTAATTGTGGCGCCGTGAGTAATTTTGTGGTGCCGATAGAAGCAACATAAATACATCATACATTCTTACAAGATCAATAAGTTCAATATAGCTAGTCAGAGCAAATATGAAAAATGATTCCTCAAGTAAACTCAGAATAAATAGAGGCGAGTTTTATTGGCACTACCATTTTACTATTGGCACCATTTTTTTTAATTAATTTTCATTTAATTTTACATACCACCAAATAACTTTTTTGGCACCACGTTACGCGCGTCAGAGCTACCGATGATTTATAGGGTGCCGAGAGTAATCGTAGCGCCGTGACTATTTTCGTGGCGCGAATATTTGTTTTGCTACTTTTTTTAGTTGTATTTTATAGCTAAACTTGACTCATCTTCCATCGTACACTACACGACACAACGTGAAATCCGTTGGTCTTTCCTTCTTCTTTTTTTCCTTTTCAGCAGAAACTACTAATGACAACGAGCTACAAAGGTTTGATAAAATTTTAAAAAAAAACGAAAGTAATCGTGGCGCCGTGACTATTTTCGTGGCGCAGATATTTGTTTGCCCATATTTTTTTTTTGTATTTTATAGCTAAACTTGACCCATCTTTCATCATACACTACACAGCAGAACTTCAAATCCATCGGTCTTTCCTTCTTTTTTTTTTTCCTTATCTGCACAAACTACTAACACAAAGGTTAAAAAAAAAAACTCGCCACGTGTCAAGCCAAGAAGGTGTCTATGTGGGAAAGTTATTGTGTGGTGAGGGAATTTGAAGTGAAGTGACGGGTGAAATGATCAGAACCACACAGTTTTAATACAGAATGAAGGTGTGTGGTGTGTGGTGTGCCACACGGTGTCTCCGCACAGTGTGGAGACACCACACAATAATCTCCCGTCTATGTGGCCATATGTGGGCACATTATCTTGGCTCTTAAAATATGGATATAAGATTCATTTTCAGCACAAACTACTAATGACACATGGTTGATTTTAAAAAAAAAACGAGCCACAAAAGTTTGATAATTTTTTTTAAAAAAAACCAGAATATTCGTGGCGCCGTGATTATTTTCACACAGTGCGAGATTTGTTTGGCATTGTATCAAGTCAAGCCAGAGCCCATGTCCATGTGCCACACCTTCTTGGCTCTTAAAATATAGATATATAAGATAATACTTAAAAGAAACTTAAATAAAGTTTATCAATAAAGGCGAAAACTAAATCGAACTGAAACAGCATACCATCATTTTCATCATATAAAATTCAAATAAAAACCCTAAGTAGTACGTTTTAAAGCATCTTAATTGACCAGAAAGTTGAGTTCATTCGGTTCAAACAATTCAGTAGTTAGTTGATTAATAAAGAAAAGTCAAAATTTCTCAAGCTAGAATGCTGTTATTTTGTTTTAAAGGTGTTCATTTCTCTCATAACCAAGAACCTAGTACATAAAAGGTGGATGTTATTGCATCACCATTGCTTACTTTTCACCCTAGTTTACTTTTCATTTAAAAAAATAAAAATAAAAATATTGGTGTGTAGTAGTAGTAGTATATTCTTATCCAGGCAAGAGATTCTGTTGGCTTTTCTTAATCAACTGAGTGGGGTTTTCTTTAATATTAGTAAAGTATTGGTTAGTAATTGACTTCATCATATGGAGGCAACTTCTGGGCTTACTTCATTTCTGAGGAATAGAAAAATCAGCAGTGGCTCTTCGAAGTTTCATCATCCACCATCAAATTCAAAAGACGAACCTCATCTTATGGAACCGCTTTTGGGAGGAAATAATAAGCATCAAAACAACGAAGTTTATGATGATAACGATGATGATGATGATGATGATGGATGGTTGTCAATGATGATATCATGCATTAGAATTCTCGCTTGTTTCGTTTCTTTGATAATCACTACTTTTATATGGATCTTAATTATGATTGTGCTCTTACCTTGGCCTTATCAGAGGATTAAACAAAGCAATATCTATGGCCAAGTCACTGGCCGAATCGTGGTAAGCTAATATTCATTTGAACCTTCTGACCATATTTTTTTTTCAGATAGTGAAAAGTTGGTATGGTTAATTGCAGATGTGGATCTTAGGAAATCCAATGAAGATCGAAGGTGTTGAGTACTCGGATGAGAAAGCGATTTACGTATGTAATCACGCTTCTCCGATTGACGTTTTCCTTGTAATGTGGTTGACGCCTATTGGATCTGTTTGTATTGCTAAAAAAGAGGTTTTGCATTCACTTCTTTACCAAGCAAAAAAAGTTAGACAGATATATCTGGTAAAAAGTAGTGATCAATATAATGCAGTTTTTGAATGTCTGTTATAATATATGCAGATTGTGTATTATCCACTAGTTGGACAGATATATGTGTTAGCCAATCATCTTCGTATAGATCGTTCCAATCCGGCTTCAGCTATCGAGTCCATGAATAAGGTAGCCTTAATTTTGTCTCTCCCGTTTTCAATAAGGTTTCTATATATTCGTTTAGTTTGGCGAATGTCTCGATTTTCTCAGGCTGCTGATGAGCTTGTGAAGCATAATCTGTCTTTGATCATCTTTCCTGAAGGCACAAGGTCCAAAAACGGGCGTCTTTTACCCTTCAAGAAGGTAGGTATATAAAAGTCCTATTTTTGGTCATTTTCTGATATGTAAACCAGAGATAGTACGTTATAAGATGCTGATGCGAATCATGCGATTATTGTGCAGGGTTTTGTTCACATGGCGGTGCAAACACGTCTACCCATAGTTCCTATTGTCTTGACGGGCACACATCGAGCATGGAGGAAAGACAGCTTGCATCTAAGGCCAGCACCCCTAGCTGTTAAGTATCTTCCTCCTGTTAAAACTGACCACTGGACCGAGGACAAAATCGACGACTATGCCAACTTCATTCGTGATATTTACATCAACAACCTACCGGAATCTCAAAAGCCCCTAATGCTGTAGGAGAATCGTCCTTCCTAATCATGTAATCTTCATTGTAAATGGATGTAAATTCTAGTGGTGTGATATAAAGATTTAAAGAACATGTAATAGAAGAAGATGTGAAAACAGTATATATATATATATATGTATGTGTCTGTATAATCACTACAAGAAAAATAATATATTGCTACACTAGTTTTTGCTACACACACAAAAAGTGTGGTTAATATATACTTGGTTAAACTCTTTTGCCACGCTTATGTGGCTAAAAGTTAGTATATAGCAACATTTTTTTTTTGTGTGGCTAACAATATTGTAGCAAAAAAGTGTTTTTCTTGTAGTGAATGTGCCTGGAGATCTGATATTATGTAAAAAAGAAAATAGGAATTGGTGGATATAATGCATGTCCACCTACTACAAATGTAATACCCCCGAGTACGATGTGGAATGTCACATCACTTTTGGATTCATGTGACGTAATAAAGATGTTTTATCTCAAAATTACCCGCAATATTACATCAAACATATCATATATAAATGCTCATTGCCTCATTCTATTGCATCAACCGGGACTCTAGCACCTTGTTCTTACGGGCCTTACGGAGGCTTGGCACCGGGGTTG
Source organism: Gentiana macrophylla (assembly GCA_026214975.1). Taxonomy (NCBI): domain Eukaryota; kingdom Viridiplantae; phylum Streptophyta; class Magnoliopsida; order Gentianales; family Gentianaceae; genus Gentiana; species Gentiana macrophylla. The sequence continues at coordinate 76,457,112 of CM047814.1, forward strand.
TGGGAGATTTTGCACCAACAGACACATCCCTTCTTTCTGGCAACTTCCCCAACAGTTCCATGCAGTTGTGATCAACCTAACTGATGTAGTAAATCATATTACTTATTAGCTTTTTATTTATGTTTTCAATTACTGGATAACATATGGGCTTTTTTAAGCTTATGTTTTAGCTTAATAGGCTTTTTAAGCTTATAAATAGTCTAAGTATCATAAATGTTATCATATTATGTAATGTTAAATCTTTTCTCTTTGAGAATGAAATTATCTTTGAGCTTAGAATAGATCGTTTTATTCGTTTATTGTAGATCTTCTACATCATTTGGTATCAGAGAGCAAGGTTTTTTCCTTGGGCTTTTCTGATTGCTAAAATGAGTTGGAAAGATAGCCGGATTCGCGATGGTGTTCGGGGTTCGAAGATCCTTTGGGATGCTCCGACAAAATTCAATTTCAGGTCTGATACATTTTTTTTGCAGAATCACATCATTCTTTGGTTGGATTGAGACACCACTTGGAGTACGATTACATCGGGTTGGACGAGACTTCCCTCGCGTCTCTACAGATGGAATGTGATATTGTCGGAAATATCACGGTGACGATAACGGTGTTTGTATGGTGGATATCTAGCTATTTGTGAGTGATCACTCCGGAGAGATGCGTTGGTTATTATGAATACCGGTGGCCTCAGTACTCGATGAAGGCGGAGTTAGAGTCGACAAATTGGCAGAGTCGGGTCTGCTTTCTTATATTATTTCCTGTTTTGTGATTTACAAGGTGCTTCTATTTATAGGCGGATTGCTAATGACGCTTAGCTAATTGTGACAAGACATAATTAACTATGATGTGACATAATTAAATACAATTAAGAGAGTAGACATCCCACAGTGTTATCCCGCGGCTTCACGGGCGGATCCGATCTCTTCTTCGTCTTGCTTATTAGCCTTGTGAAATGTCAAGTGTGAATCCTGGTTGCCTTGCATAGCGTCCCTGTGGATTGTGTACCAGTTTATTGTGATAGTATCAGAGCAATAATCTTGTCGCACAATATTGTATTGCATACCCGGGCCAAACATATTGAAATTAGATATCATTTTATACGTGACCATGTGCACAATGGTACTATTTCAGTAGAGTTTGTCCCCACTGCGCAGCAAGTGGTTGATATTTTCACGAAGCCTTTACCCCAGGCCTCGTTTGAAAAACTACGTAGTGACCTACATCTCGTACCTTTATGATCCCTTTTGTTTAGTTTTCAAACTAAGGGGAGAGTATGTATGTTGGGGGGCTGCAATCAAGGGGGAGCGTAGATATATTTTGAAAATTAATCAAAATAGGGAAAATGTTGTATAATATGCCCCAGTTGATCGTATAAGTTTGATTAATTTTCATTATATGATCATATATGTGTTAAATATATATATATATATATATATATATATCATTGTGACTAATGGCCATGAAACATAAGGTTTACATATCTTTTGCAGAATTTTTTAAATGACTAATTAAAATTTTAATTAATGATATTACCAATTTAATTGGTTAACAAGTTAATTAATCAATTTTCCACTCAAAAAAAGTTAATTAATCAATTTAATTATCTATTGGATCGGTTTAGCCCTTTTTTTGTCTGATGGATTTATCCTTGTCTAGTCAGCTTATTTCAAATTTCATCCTGATCCAACTTTCTCAATATCCATTTACACGGACCTTCCATGTTGACCCGATCTACCCACGGTATTTAATCACCCCAAACCCTGAAAACTTGTTTATTGCTTCACTTGTTAGTCGAGTTTCAAACCCTACCTCTGTCTCTCTCGCATAACCCTGAACCGTTTCCTCTTCACACCACATTCAATGAACAATATCCTCGAAATGCCTCAAAATCTGCTACTATGTCTCATCTTCTTGCTTATCCAAGTGATTTCGAGCAATGAATACTCGATTCGATGCTGATTTGTTCACATTTATCTAACTCCAATGTGAAAGTCGATTTACTTTCTTTTTTTTCCTTCTTTGATTCGAAGCAACAACGGTGAATTCGTTTCATTTATCTCTCGTTTTCTTCAGTTTTATTTTGATTTTACAGTTAATTCACACTAACTGCTCGTTCTTGCCGAATTAAATGATGAGGCTTGCGCCTCTGCCATAGTCGAAGTCAAATGGTCGTTTTAGGTAATGAAATCGAGGATTTCATCACCCTGATTTCATGGTGATATTGTCGAATTGCAAATGAAGCCATATTTCACTCCAAATTCATTTCGACACATAGAAATCGAGAAAGATCAATGCTTTGAAGTTCAAGACTCCATCCTCAGCACACTACAGCCTGTTCACACCACTATGGTTCCCCTGTTGGCTTGGTAAAATGGCTCAAACCCATCTCTGGTCCAATCAAGTTAGACCGAGGGTATTCACCCTATGAGGTCTCGGTTTTGAGTCAATCCTGAGAACCATATCGGTTCAATGATAGGATAATTTATGCATAGTGGGTTAAATCAGTTTTCAAAGGCATAAATTAACCAACTCAGTTAAGGTCTTCGGCTTCAAGACCTACAACTGAGCAAAAATCAATTTTGATAACTAATTGACCCCTCTGTGTTGCCTGTAAATGGTTTTGGTCAATTAAGTGGTCAGTCCGGTCCCTTTATCCGGTTCTATTGGCTTACAATCTCCTCCATGATTTTTAGTGACAATTTCGGTTTAAATTAAAATTGACGGTTCAAGTCTCACACCTAATACCCAATTAACCTCCAAATGGCAACCCGGTGGCTAATGTGTAGCACTTATCCTAAAAACAAACTTTCCAAAACCGTAAATTTTGCACATGGTTGAATGAGGGCTCGGTTATTGGAGTTTGAAAATTTCTCGAGATTTAAGCTCAAAACAATACATAGTCAATAGTCCAACACAATCTTTCCTTATACAAAGCTAGAGCAAAAGCTCAAGTAAAATGCCAGGTCCATGGTTATACAATAATTTATTTCGTCTGGGCCCCTTTTTGGCAAAAAGTTATTATGGAATAAAAAGCCTTTTTCGCAAATTTCAATTAAAAAAACCTTTTATTGTGTTGGCCCGTTCATATTGAAAGAAATTTATGTTTCAAATATATCAATGAAACTACTTTACTTGAAAACCCCTAAAGGATGACTCTCTCTCACTTCTGCCTGCTGAAGAGAAATTTGTCCACGATGTCGTCATCTTTTCTGATCGATTGGATGTTTGCTTCTCCGTTTATTGATGCAGTAACACCGCTTAGCTTTGGTGCATGCTCCTGGACGGTTTTGTACAGACGGATGAAGACTCATCTACTTCCGTCATTTCCGCTTTCAGATTGATATGATGTCTTGGTTTCTCGAGAAATTTTTGAGAAGATAAGTTCAATATTTTCACTATATTTGGTGTTTTTTTTGCTGTTTTGTATATTTGCTATTTGTAGGTCTGGACAGGTTTTGTCCGCTGTGTTAAAGGGTGACGTTTTCACCATGTTTAACCGTGTAATCGTAGTTATTGTCTACCGGATTATAACGGGGTAAGAGAATATTGTACTTATTGGACTGTGGTTGTTTATATCAGCACCCTTTAACAAAAAAATATGTGTCTTTATTGCTCATATTGGTTGTTCCCCTTCTTCATTCTGTGTTTTAGGTAAACCGATGAAAGAAATAGCAAATTATCTTCTTCTTTTTAGATTCTTCTCAATAAATGCATTTAGTATTTATTGCATGCATTCATACTTGTACTTCGGTTTTTTTTAGGTTCATTTTAATTTAATGAAAGTAGTTGCTATAAATACATATTTACTTACATATATAGATGTCTTTGTTGGTCCTTTGAAAAGGCTTTGGTTAAGTTTAGAGGAGGGGGTGGGGGTGAATAAACTTAACACTTAAAACTTTGGAGTTAACAAATTTCGCAACTTCAAAGAAACTCACTGATACTTTAGAGTCTCACTGAGACTTCATAGTCTCACGATAAACGATGAGTTCATCGATAGTTGAGTTTGCTGAATTTGTGCAAATGGAATTATATCAAAATTAAGCCTTAATACTTGTTGTTAAATATGATACTAAGTATTAGATACTCATTAGTGCAAGTGTGTGATTTCAGGCTTGCTAGATTCATAGATTGATGTGTAAAATGAACTAAGTGCGTAAAGTAAATGCTTGAAAGTAAATAGACAAAGTTTATAGTGGTTCCCGTGTGGTGTAATCCTCGTCACCCACTCTTCTCCTCGTGATGTTGGAGGAAATTCACTAGAGATCTTTGATGTAGCTTATACAAAGATTCCTAAGTTGCTTGTCCTTCATCAATGACTATGGCTTCACAAATCGAAACTTGGAATGTAGGATTGTTTGCTCCTTAGTCTTCCACCGGGTCCTTGAAGGGTAGGATTGCCTCTTCACCACTCCGCCACAAACAACGCTTTTCACACCCAACAGATGCTTCACTGTCTTCAAGAGTTCTTTATAAAATAAAGATTGAATCAAGAAAATGATTCAATTGCAAAGACTTGATTAGGATGATATAATCAGCAGCTTGCAGCTTCAAGTGTGTATGCTTGATGTAGCTTGAATGTAGGAAACACTTGAAGAAATTTTACGATCAAGAGCTTTAAGTTCAAGAGGTTCAAGCAGGTGTTTTTCACTCAAGAATATCTCTTCAAAGTTTGTTAAATTTCATCTTCTTGTTTCTCGAGTTGAAAGTCCTCTATTTATAGGTAGAAATGCATGTGACTTGTATTTGAAATTCAAATGTAACTGCCTTGTTTTTGTCCCATCCGATTTGCATTCAAATACTATTCATAGGATCGACAATCGCTGAAATTCCTTTTGACAAAGTAGTCTCATCCACCCTTTGACTTGTATCCATTGGATAATAGTCCGAGCCATCCCAACGCTCTTTTGATCTCGGTCTTTGATTTGTTTGATAAATCGTAAGTAGTTGGATGTCCTTATCCATGTAATCTTCCAATATAATCTTGATTTAATCGAGGTATTATATCAGCAGATTCATTAGTCTGCTGTGATACATGTCAGTCTGCTGAACTCCAGTTTGCTTTGTGTATAAAATACAATGCAACTGACTTCTTTTATCTAACTTTTATTTGTGAAGTTAGATTACACATTTTTGAATTATAACCAAGTTCCAAACATCATCCAACTTATGGAACTTAGACCTTGTACACAAGGTATATGTAATCAGTTTAGGTCATCACGCACTTGCCTAAATTCTGATTCCATATCCTTGACTTTAATTACTAAGTTTGATCCCTTAGCCTTCAGAATCGAGTTTGAACCCTCACCTTCAACATCATGTCTTTTCAAGAGGTTCCAGACTAGTCTTCCGACCTATCTACCCTATCGACCTGACCATCAATAAACAAATCACCGACCATTACAAAGGCTTGTTTGATCAAACCTATTTATGAATCAAACTCTAATAAGCCTATACATTTGATCTAGACATCTTTTTGCCTTTGCACTATAATGAAATAGTCCGGCACTCATCATCAAAACATAGAAATAAGTCCAACAATTTCTCCTTTTTGTGATGATGCCACTACCCTCACCTAACAAAGAAAGCAAAAAGACAAAAACAAAACAGAACAAATATTCATCTTTCATTAAAATCATTTGTTCAAAGATATTACGATCTAGAATCAAGAAAAACATAATGCAGCTTAAAGTATGTTTGATCTCATCGCCTTCTTTCTCTCTCTTGTCCGGCCTTCTCCACTTGTTCTTGGTAGGCCCCCGATCTCTTCTATCATATCCTCATCCATTCATTTTCAATCGTTGTAAAATCAATGTAGGGGATTGACTTGTTTCCACCAGCCCCATGCTTCAAGCAGATAAGATTAATCTGATTCACTTTGAATCCAAACTTCATGTATAGTTCCTTAAACTCTTCAAGTGAATCCTTTGCTTTTGTGATAGGCAAGTTCCTATCACCTCCGCCACTTCTTCCACCTCTTCCACCTCTCGTTGCTTGCCCTTAAGGCTTTAATCCTTGCCTCCCAAAATTTCAATCCCAAGAAAGAGTTCGGACCTTCATGAAACCCTTTGTCTTGATAAGGTTTCCTCTTGTTGTAATACTCTTTCTTGTATTGTCTAAACAGATCATCGGTAAGTTGCAATCAGTCAGGTGCAGGTTGCCTGAAAGCATTGGTATCATCTTGCCATCTCTTCAGGCAAAAAGTCTTGCGCCTCTTTTCTTTGCAAATTGCTTGGCCCTCTTCCCCCTTAGTGACATCATTAACAAAACGAGACAATAGGCCATGAACACTCTCCTGTGAAATAACCAGATTATTCAGTTGCCCTTCCATAATCTCGGTTACGTGTTAATCGCAGAATCCCGGATTGCAACGGCTGCTCCAAAGAGATTGATCCTCTCAAGAACCTTAGGATCCAATCCAAAGAGTTGAGATGTTCCAGCAGCCTCAAAGCAGCTTAGGTGTAGCGATAAGGTTGTCAAGTTTCGATGGATGGAAATGAATTGGTCTTTCGTAAACTTCTCTTTGGCAAGATTTTCCAACCTTGATTCCCTCACATCTAGTATCGATCATTCACGACATTTTGAGTAGATGTGAAGTTTGAAGCAACTGCGTGGCGCATTGTCTCTGCTTTCATTCACCATTTTCATCGCTTCTTCAAATCTTTCTTCCTGTCTATCCAGCTGAGTTCTTAATCAAGCATATCATTTCTAACAATCCTTAACTCATTCGTAACTTCAATCGCACTTCACCGGGTCATCCTTCCACCAAGAGCTTCATCAAAGAGCTCTCAACATTGTACTGTGGCCTCTCGATTGCTCACAACCATTGCCCAACTCCTATCTGTACCAAAGGTTAGGTCCTTGATATTCCTCCAAGATAGGATCAATGGTAGGTTCTTCAAAAGCAGTACAAATGCCTCGTTGGGGATCAACTTCAACGCTTTTCTTCTTGTGCATTTGAAATTCCTCATCACTAAAGTCATAGTCCAAAGAAATTGCTCATCCTCACAATGCATCACGCCATCTTTCCCTTCAGTGGTCTTGTCACCAAAGAGGGCTCCACTACAAAGAGCCTCTACAAAGAATCGGGTTTCTCTCCAAACCCAAAGATTGTTCCAACCTTTGTCCAGTGTCGTTTGAGACTCAAAGCAACTGCACTCTCCTGCTCCAACCTTTGTGTAGGTGTCTGCTTGTGACCCAAAGAACTGCACTCTCCTCTTCAACTCTCTCGTGGATTGAATGTAGCCTCATTATCCACTTGGAGTCCTTCAAGATGACCAATCTTGGTTAGATAAGGCATTTAGTAGAGTGCCCTCAAAGTCAAAACCATCTTGATATTCAATAGATGCATCCGAGCCGGCACTGGGTTCACTGTCGGTGACCTTCTCTTCATCTAAATCCTCACTGCTCAGTTCGGTTTGTGCAAAGAGGCTCTACAACATGGAATGTAGAAGATTCATCACCTAGCCTACCAAACCCTGCATTGATTCCTTCATTGATCAATGCTTCCAGATCATCCATGGTGAGATCCTGCAGATCCTCATCCATCTCTCCACCTGCTAGCCCTCAAACACTACACTACCAAGATTGGGTCATGCAGGTGGTTCCTTTAACATTGCAAATCCCACTGTTGCTCCCGGTCCAGAGGGAAATCTCCTCTAGAATCACGATGATGAGGAAGAGTCATCATTGCCATCTCTTGATCCCTAAACTTGATACCCTCCTCCTTCTGCTGCTCATCAAACAAATCCATCGCCTTGATTGCGCAAGGTTTTATCAATCGATCCAAAGAAGTTCTCCACTCCCAACTTTTCAAAAGCCCATTCTTCAAAATCATTATAGGTTCAAGAAATGCTTTTGTCTTTTGTAGAAACCAAACTTCCATTGGAAATAGTCGACAATTTGTCAAGTTTGGGATCTACAAACTCTTCTCGCTTTTCTTTCTTTCTTTCACATGCCTTTCAAAGGGCATGAAAGATCTTCTGGAGCAACTCCAGACCTTGTTGACCTCCAAAGGTTCCAACAAGTAGGTTCATGGTTTCTTCAAGTGATGTTTGAAAGTCAAGAGGTTGGTTGAGATTGTAAATTTGTGCCTACTACTTCCATCCAGATACCACACTTGGTTCCCTCGACTTACATGCTCATCAAACAGGTTAGCAGCAGACGCTTTTTTCCCCTGAGTTCTTGCCACACTTGCAGGGTCTTCAACCAAGTCTTCAACTACCACAACAGTTCAGTTCGAGCAGTGTCTTGGGGGTCTTCATGAGATACTATAGCAGCCTGTGGTCGAGATCAGCTGCAGATATCTCCAACAGATTGCTCAACAACAACTCGTCCAACCTTCATGAGACTTGACAACCTCTTCAGGTGAGGAGTCAGTAATTTCCACAGACTTGATGACAGTCAAGGGCTCAGCCTCAATAGCCTCTTCTTCCTCTTCTACTGATGCTTCCTCTTGGACTTTTTGTGCTTCCAAATTTTTCAGTTCTTTTCCTTTTCAATGTTTTTGTTTATGGATAATTTCTTTTCTCCTCTTGGAAAGGGTTCATCATCTTTTCAACTACAAGAGACTTCTCTTCTAATCTTCTTCTTTTGTTGTTCCTCAAAATTTCAACAATGCTTCTTCTTGCAAAGAATAAAGAGGTCAAGAACCTCCATCGAACCCTCAATGCAGACACTCAAGATCTGTGTTGTTTGCTTCCTTGTTCATTTTGAAGGTTTTAATACCTCAGTTATCTTCTTTGTTTCTGCACCCTTTCTTTTCTCAAAGACTTTCTTTGGTGCAAGAGGGTTTAACAGTTTCTTTTTTAGTTGGCTTGACTCGCTTCACCACCAAAGATCACCATCACCATCACTATCATCATCGCCAGTAGGGTCAGCCACATCTTCATCATCATCTAGACCAGGAATAACATAATCAATTTTCTTCTTGTATCTAGACTGATTGATCTTTTCAGGTGCTACATCAGGGATTTCCAAATGATTCAGCAGGGTCTGAACCATCAATCCTAAGGGCAGGGCCTTGGATTTCCTACCCTCTTTTTCTTCCTTGGCTACATTTTTCATGTAGTGAATGAAGTAACCAAATTTCACCAAACTTCATGCTCCTCGCATATAATCATCATCAACTCTATCTTGGGTCCAGATAGAGTGTCCATACTTCCAACCACTCCAAGTATGTTCTTAGCAATGAGTTTGCTCAGTAGACTGTACTCATTCCCAATGTGTCTGCAATCGATGCCTGGAACGGATTTGGTGGCTTCATCTGTTTTGATTTGATCAACAAAAGTCATCTTGGACAGTCCCATTGCTTCAGGATTAACTGGACCATCCACCACTTCTTCAAATCCAAAACTTCCTCAAGCAGGCTTGAGGAAATTTCTATTTCTTGTCCATTCACACCCGCTTTAAATGCTTCAGCCTTCCTCGAATTTGAATGTTTCTCCAAACCGACAACATTAGTATATGAGATTGTCTCCAGCCTTATATTCAAGACATTCTCCGCACTCAAAGATATCTCCTTATTCTTCTACCGATATTAATGGCCAATTCACTTCTGCTTTGCATCCACAACAAAGCCTCTAACACTTTGGCTTGACTCAATCTCAACATCAACCTTTTCCGCCATTTGTATGAGAAAATAAGATGATGAAGATTGATTATGAATCTGTGTTCACACAAGGTGAAATTCGCAATGATAAAGCAGATATGCAAGTAGAGAATCTGCTGTGTGATAGGCCTGAATATATAGACAAAGAGTGGTTGCAACTGTCATTGCACGCATATCCATGTCAACCACGATTAATCAATAAATGCGCACTTGACACGTGGCCCATTACTCCTCCATAACGCTTGTAACCGTTGGATAGTGTTAATCGCGGTTATAATGGATAAAATAAATATCCCGCCAATCGCTTTTTGACTTTAATAACTTTGACTGTAACGCTCCATTCAGCAGGTAGTCCTCGGCGAGGTGGGCTCAAGATCTGGCGATAAAGGTGCTTCAAAGAACTCACTTGACAAAGTGACTCACTTGATCCTTGATTCCTTCTTGTTTTGTACAATTGATAATACAAAATGAGATTTAATACCAATGATCGATCCATCAAGTGAGCTCACCCAACATGACAAAGACCAATCCCTTGGCAACCTCATTTGCTCAATTGTCCAAACATAAGTACATGGAATTGTTGAAACCAATGAGTAGTCTGCTAAGTGAGCTCACCCAATATAGCAAAGACTAATCCCCTTGGTGAATTCCAGTACATTGCGGAATATCAGTCAACTTTTATAATTCCAAGTTCAGTCCTTAATTTGGCAAATCTTTCACTATCAAGTGGTTTAGTGAAAATATCAGCAAGTTGATTTTCAGTAGGGATGTATAGAACCACATCTTTCTTTTCAACATGATCTCTTATAAAATGATGTCTCACATCAATGTGCTTGGTTCTTGAGTGCAAAACAGGATTTTCTGTGATTGCAATTGCACTTGTGTTGTCACACATAATTGGAATTTTCTTTTCTTCAATTCCATAATCCCTTAATTGTTGTCTTAGCCATAGTACTTGTGCACAACTTCCAAAGAGACTATATATTCACTTTCAAAGAATGGAAGTTGATATTGAATTGCTTTTCTTGTCGAACCAGAAACCAACTACTACCCATTAATTGACAGTTCCTCGTGTTTTTTCTATCAATCTTGCACCCAAAGATAATCGTAATCTGAGTAGGATATAACTTTGAAGCTTCCATCATTGGAATACCATATCCCTACTCCCAAAGTCTCCTTTAGATACTTGAGAACTCTCTTGACTCGCACCTAAATGACTTTCTTTAGGTTTAGATTGAAATCTTGCACAAACACCTACAAAGAAATGATATATCCAGTCTCATTGCAAGATAGTGTACAAAGCAGATCGCCTATCATCCTTCAGATAAATTCGATCAACATCTTTTCCTTCTTTATCTTCATCCAATCTGATGTTTGTACTCATTGGAGTTGATATCTTAGTCTTTGCTTTTCATACCAAATTTCTTCAAAGAACTCCTTGGTATACTTGGTTTGATGAATGAAGATTCCATCTTTCATCTGCTTAACTTGCAATCCCAAAAAGTAGTTCATTTCTCCCATCATACTCATTTGAAATTTACTCTTCATTAGATTTGCAAACTTTTCATTAAAGTAAATCATTTTCGTAACCAAAGATTATGTCATCCACATAAATCTGCACTAAAGGTGTGATGTTCCTTCATCGATTTCTCAAAAGAGTCTTGTCAATGGTGCCTTTTGAAAAACCATTATCCACCAAGAATTGAGATGAGTCTCATACCATGCTCTTGGTGTTTGTTTCAATCCATAAAGTGCTTTGTTGGGTCTATACACTTTATCTTCTTGATCTTTAACTTCAAATCCAGGAGGTTGTCAGACATACACTTCCTCCTCTAGAATGCCATTCAAGAATGCATTTTTGACATCCATTTGATATACTTTGAAGTTCTTATATGCAAAGATGTGCCAAGAATAACTGATAGCTTCCAATCTTGCAACAGTGCATAAGTTTCATCAAAATCTATTCCTTCGCTTGAGAATAGCCTTTTGCAACTAGTCCGGCCTTATTCCTTACAATGGTACCAGATTCATCAAGTTTATTTCTCAGATACCCACTTAGTACCAATGATATTTGCATGACTTGGCCTTTCAACTAGTGTCCAAATTTGATTTCTTTCAAATTCATTTAATTCTTCTTGCATAGCTATTATCCAATCTGGATCTGAAATAGCTTCTTCAACAACTTTTGGTTCCATTTGAGATAGAAAAAAAGTAAACATAGCTTTCAGTTGTCTTCTAGTCCTCACACCTTGCTGTACATTGCCAATAACTTGTTCAGCAGGGTGATTCCTTAACCATTGTGGATTCTGGTTATTTTGATTATCGTGAACCTCATCTTCAAGAGGTCTCATTGTAGCTTCTTCAACAACAGGGGGTTCAAAGAGATCCTTGAATTGCTTCAGCTTGTTGCATCGCAATATTACCAAGTAGGTGTTCAAAGCAGTGCATTATCGTAAACTTTTAAATCATTGAATCTTTCCAAAACTTCAACACAACTGGATCGACTTGTTGATTCTCAAAGAGTTCACAATCTTCATCTTCCATACCAAGAAACTTAGGTTCATCAAACACAACATGGATTGTTTCTTCATGTTTCAGTGACCTCTTGTTCAGCACCCTGAATGCCTTGCTGACTGAAGAATATCCCAAGAAAATCCCTTCATCTGACTTAGGTTGGAAAGTTTTCAGATGAACCTTGTGATTTAGGATAAAACACTTGCTTCCAAATGGATGGAAATAGGATATATTAGGTTTCCTTCCATTCCAAACCTCATAAGGCGTCTTCAGCAGCTTCTTGTTTACTGATGTTCTGTTTTGTGTATAGCATGTTGTATTGACTGCTTCAGCCCAATATCATTCAGGTAGTAATGCTTCACATATCATTGTCATTCCTGCTTCTTTTAAAGTCCTATTTCTTCTTTCAAAGAAACCCATTTTGTCGAGGTGTACCAAAGAAGAAGAAGTTGATGTAGTACACACCATCTCCTGCTCACAATATTCTCTTTTAACTTTGTTGAGAAATTCTCACTCGATCCGATCTTATCTTTATTACTGTTAATTTTTTCTCATTTTGTAATCTCTTTAATAGATTAGGCATGCTTTTGAGTGTTTCACTTTTCTTGTTCATAAATATCACCCAAGTGTACCTTGAATAATCATCCACAACCACTAAGGTGTATTTTTTTCCTGTCACACTTGTTGGAGTTATTGGTCCAAAAAGATCCATATGCATAAGCTCCAACACTCTATTAGTTGATTGTTTAGTTTTTGACTTGAAACTTGACTTTATTTGTTTACCCTGCTGACATGCATCACATATAGCATCCTTTTTGAATGTAATCTCATGTAAACCAATCACCAGCTTCTTCTTTACCAACTGATTGATATCATCAAAGTTTAAGTGATTCAACTTCTTGTGCCATAACCAATTGAGTTCTGATTTGGTATGCACAATCAGGCAGGTTTCTGGAACTGCAGTAGACCAATCCACAACATACATGTTTTGTTGTCTTCTACCAAAGCTAAGTACAACTTGATCACCTCTTTCACTAATGACAATACAGCTTGTTTTTGTCAAAAGTGACCTTGTATCCCATGTCACAGTAATTGTCCAAAGGCTCAAAGAAGTTGTAGTCCACCCTTCCACATATGCAATATTCTTGATTGTAAGTCCATTTCTGACAAGGGTGCCATATCCTCTTGTGTATCCAGGTGTATTTTTGTTGCCAAAATTCACCATTGGACCATCTTTTGCCACAAAGTTTGTTAAACAGTGCTTATTTTTTGGCATGTGTCTGGAACATCCATTGTCAAAGTACCAGACACCCTACAAAACAAAGTTAATGCATTTTAGGTACCCAAACCTTTTTGGGTCCATAGTGGTCAGTAGTAAGCATGACTTTTGGTAAGTTTCCATAAGGTCTTCTCCTAAAAGTGTCATACTTTGGTTCATACATGTATTCCACACATCCATAAGTTCTAATAGTAGGTTGTGTAGGATTCACATATGTTTTCTGGCCTTTTGGTTTATAATGCTGTTTGAAGTGATTCTTGGTGTTAGAAGCATTAGTATAACCATTTGTTTGTTGTCTGTTAGAATGTACTGTAATATGGAGTCTGCTGAGGTCTTGTGTAAGTCCTCTGCTGATCCCATTGCCTAGGTTTTACCCTAGTAGCATGTTTATACTTACTGTTTCTAGCATTAGATGCAGGAATATTCCGATCATCATTAGTAGGGAACAATCTACCTTTCCCCCTGAGATAAGTATCCACTGAATGATTAACATTTTTGGGTTTAGGATTCTTGTCCCTGGAATATTTCTCTTTTTACCTTTCGTGGTCCAAATAGACTTGGCAAAGCAGTCCGCTATCATCAGCTTAGAAGGCACATCACCCTATTTTTAGATTTATTCTTTTATTAGAGTCGTTGACTTCTTTGACTTCTCGATTTTGCTTCCTTGAAGCATTCTCATTGGGTTTTATCGCCTCAAAGAATCTTCATCGAGAGTTGATCTAGTGCGGTACAAACTTAGGACCACCTCGTACTAGGTTCAAATGACCTTATCGATCCACTCTTGTTAGATTGTCGAGTTCCAAATCCAAGCCCCTGTTCTATCCCCATAAGGCTTTCCCGATTTGTATGCAAGAGTGGAACAAGATGGTTCAAATAGATTTAGAGGTCACTGGATGTTCAAAGCAGACTTATACTGATTCTCGTCAACATCTTTTCCTTACCTTTGAGAACCCTTAATTCAGCTTTCAATCTTCCAACTTCTAACTCAAGAGCTTTTTTCACCTTCTTCACAATCTCATAACCAGATTGTATTAACCTCGCTTGATTAAGGATGGCATCCAAAGTCTCATTATTGTCGTAATTTCTAGGATTTGAACCACAAGTTGATTCACAATCACTTCCAAAGGAGTATTGATAGATACAATGTTGTATACCTCCTCGCCATCCATATTGGCCATCAAAGCATAATCTTCCATATCGAAGAACTGGTCTTGTGTCATCTCATTCAATTCCTTTTCAGATTCCACATCATACCCTCGATTCATCTTCAAAGAACCATAGCCTTCTTGCCATGTCTTCTTTGTTGACCCTTGGTCTTCAAAGAGTCCGACAATCAGTCTAAAATGTCCAGGCTTCTTACAGTTGAAGCAAAGATAATCAGGTTCCTTGCCTTGTTTCAACTCAGGACAGTCGGGTTTGAAGTGTCCTGGTTTCTTGCAATGAAAGCACAGATAGTCATTATCTTTCTTTGATTCTTCTTTCCTTCTTTCAGTAGGCCTTTTTTTGAAAATTTCTGAAGGGACCTTTCCAGTCTTCATCATCCTGATTTTCTTGCTCAGTAGGGCAATCTTCTCTTGCATCTCATCCAAAGCAGATCATCTTGTCCTCCTCGATGTTTCTTCTGATGTGAAGCAAGCAATCACCAATGCAAAGGGTCTTTGGCTCTTCTTTTTCGCCTCAGTACAAGCGCTTTGCTAAATTCATAAGCCTTGAGATCTCGAAAACAACTTGAAGGTGTCTTCTTCATGCAACTTTCTCATTTCTTCTATTGCAATACCTTCATTTTCCAAACATCCTTTGCAAGTAGAGCTTCCAAGATTTTGGTGTTTATTTCTTCTTTTGAGTAACTTACACTCAGCAGGGTAAGTCCATCCAGGATTGCATTGAATCTAGATTCCATTTGCTCAATGGTTTCATTTGACAGCATCTTGAACTTTTGGAACCTCTTTCTGGCCACACTGATTTTATTCTCTTTTTGGTTTAGGAATGTACTCAGTTGTATCACCTACTGTTATTGCCTTGGTAATCTCCAGTGGTCCATCAGTTAGTACATCCATCATCTCATCATGAGTTGCATCAAGGTAAGCCTGCATTCGACGTTTATACTCATCAAATTTATCTAGAGAACACATCAAAGATAGTTCTAGCATACCGTGTGTTATCCATGATGCAAGTCTTTGAAAATCAAGAATTTGAAAGAAAGTTTCAAAGAATTTTCACAAGCACAACAAGTAGGATTTCTTCATAACAGAAGCACTGCTCCGATACCAATTGTTGGTCCCTTGAAAAGGCTTTGGTTAAGTTTAGAGGGGGTGAATAAACTTAACACTTAAAACTTTGGAGTTAACAAATTGCAAACTTCAAGCACTCACGATACTTCAGAGTCTCTGCTTGAGACTTCAAAGAGCTCTTTGATAAATGTGAGTTCATCGATAGTTGAGTTTGTTGAATTTGTGCAAATGAATTATATCAAAATTAAGCCTTAATACTTGTTGTTAAATATGATACTAAGTATTAGATACTCAGTAGTGCAAGTGTGTGATTTCAGTTGCTAGATTCAGTAGATTGATGTGTAAAATGAACTAAGTGCAGAAAGTAAATGCTGAAAGTAAATAGACAAATTTTATAGTGGTTCCAGGTGGTGTAATCCTGTCAGTCCACTCTTCTCCTGTGATGTTGGAGGAAATTCACTAGAGATCTTTGATGTAGCTTCTAAGTTGCTTGTCCTTCACCAATGACTATGGCTTCACAAACCGAAAACTTGGAACATGTAGATTGCCGCTCCCTAGTCTTCCACTGGTCCTTGAAGGGGTAGATTGCCTCTTCACCAGCTCCACCACAAACAACAGTCTTTCACACCCAACAGATGCTTCATTGTCTTCAGCAGGTTCTTTATAAAATAAAGATTGAATCAAGAAAATGATTCAGTTGCAGCAGCTTGATTAGGATGATATAATCAGCAGCTTGCAGGCTTCAAGTGTGTATGCTTGATGTAGCTTGAATGTAGGAAACACTTGAAGAAATTTTCTGGATCAGTAGCTTTAAATTCTGTAGGTTCAGCAGGGTGTTTTTCAGCTCAGTAATATCTCTTCAAAGTTTGTTAAATTTCATCTTCTTGTTTCTGAGTTGAAAGTCCTCTATTTATAGGTAGAAATGCATGTGACTTGTATTTGAAATTCAAATGTAACTGTTCCTTGTTTTTGTCCCATCTGATTTGCATTCTGTCACTATTCATAGGATCGACAATCGCTGTAATTCCTTTTGACAAAGCAATCTATCCACCCTTTGACTTGTATCATTGGATAATAATCTGAGCCATCCCAACGTCTTTTTGATCTCATCCTTTGATTTGTTTGATAAATCAGAAGTAGTTGGCTGTCCTTATCCATGTAATCTTTCAATATAATCTTGATTTAATCGAGGTATTATATCAGCAGATTCATCAGTCTGCTGTGATATATGTCAGTCTGCTGAACTCCAGTTTGCTGTGTATAAAATACAATGCAGCTGACTTCTTTTATCTAACTTTTATTTGTGAAGTTAGATTACACATTTTTGAATTATGACCAAGTTCCAAACATTATCCAACTTATGGAACTTAGACCTTGTACACAAGGTATATGTAATCAGTTTAGGTCATCACAGACTTGCCTAAATTCTGATTCCATATCCTTGACTTTAATTACTAAGTTTGATCCCTTAGCCTTCAGAATCGAGTTTGAACCTCACCTTCGGCCTTCGGCTTATGCCTTCAAGAGGTTCCAGACTAGTCTTCGACTCTAGACCATCAATAAAAACAAATCACCGACCATTACAAAGGCTTGTTTGATCAAACCTATTTATGAATCAAACTCTAATAAGCCTATACATTTGATCTAGACATCTTTTTGCCTTTTCATTATAACAGCTAGTCTGACACTCATCATCAAAACATAGAAATAAGTCCAACAGTCTTCTTCTTCTGCAAATAGTTGTTGGTTTACTACTAAAAATGGCTTCTTGGTTGATGTTTCTGTGTCATGACCAAAAGATTCAACCTTCGATTTTTCTGCATTTGTTTTTTTCTTTACAGAATATACTTGCTTTCTCTTCTGTTAGGTCTTAGGTTGTTGTTTTTATTAAAGGTGGTGCTGGTTTGACTTTGTAGTGCAATCTGTATTTGTAGTTCAACAACAGGTATAAAGCTTCTTTCAGATTGCCTTCTGTGTTTTTGCCTTTCTTTGGAATTGGCCTGTTGCTTTCTTTTCTTCATGTTTGAACATGCATTAGGCTTTACAGTCCTGTAAGAGCTGCACTTTTTAACTCTCTCGGAATAAAAAGTCTTCATTGTACTTTTTTTTGTAGGCTATCTGTGTCTTTTAAGTCTTCCTGTAGAGTTGAAAAGGTTGCATGTAAGATTAACGTTTGTCTCTTTCCCTTTAACAAAAAAAAACAGTGTGTTTACTGCTCATATTAGTTGTTCCCCTTCTTCATTCTGTGTTTTAGGTAAACCGATCAAAGAAATAGCAAATTATCTTCTTCTTTTTAGATTCTTCTCAATAAATGCATTTAGTATTCATTGCGTGCGCGTCTATACCTGCACTTCATTTTTTTAGGTTCAGGTTCATTTAATGAAAGTAGTTGCTGCAAATACATATTTGCTTACATATACAGATGTCTTGTTGTACTGCAAATAGCTATTGGTTTACTACTAAAAATGGCTTACTGTCAATGGTACTGTGTCCTGACCAAAAGACTTAGCCTTCGATTTTTCTTGTATTTCTTTTTTTTTTCTTTACAGAAAATACTTGCTTTCTCTTCCGTTGGGTCTTATGGTGTTTGTTTTTTTTCCATAGGCGGTGCTGCTTAGAATTTGTAGTGCAATCTGCATTTGGAGTTCAGCAACAGGTATAAAGCTTCTTTCAGATTGCCTTCTGTTTTTTGGCCTTCCTTTCGAGTTGGCATGTTACTTTCTTTTATTGGTGTATGAGCATGCATTAGGCTTTGCAGTCCTGTAGGGGCTGCACTTTTTAACTCTCTCTGAATAAAAAGTCTTCATTGTACTTATTTTGTAGGTTATCTGTGTTTTTAAGTCTTCCTACATAGTTAAAGAGGTTGTATGTAGGATTAACGTTTGTCTCTTGCTCATAGGTAGAGAGGTTGACCTTTGTGTGGTTTTCTAGCCTAGGTTTTACCTAGGGTAGTGAATAGAATAGGATGAGAAGTAAAGATAAGGCAAGTCCTAGGCCTGGTTCTCTAGGTCCAGCCTACCATTCTCCTCAATCTATCTTTTGTACTGAAGCTAAGAACCCTAGAAGTGAGAGGAAAAGAATGTTCAGTAATTCTCTAAATGCTTCTGCAAAACACAACACACGGTTAAGCAATTCTTTCACGAATAATCGACTCATGTCGCCTTGTAAACATATTGCGTGAGTACATGACAAAGGAGCAACTAGATGGAGTTGCTAATGATAGTTGTGATGTGCCTACTGTGCTAACTCATGCTGAATATAGAGCTATGGCAGTATTGCGGTTTAGACGTAAACGTAAGATAAGTACATTGAATTCTGCAAATAGAATAAAGGACTGTGCTCCTCTTCCTCCTAAGAAAAAAATAAGAATCACTAATGGTGTTCAGCGATTGAGTTGCATACCTGAGTCTTATGTTACACAAAAGCCTGTGCCATATTGCCAACACTGTGATGCTATAAAGTTTAGTCATGAAACAACAAACTCGTGTTGTTCAGATGGAGATGTTACTCTTAACCAGAGTGCTTTGCCTTCTGAATTGTGACTTTATCATAACGCCGATTCTACAGAACCGAGGAGTTTTAGGGTCATGATTAGAGCATATAACAATCACCTGTCATTCACATCTCTTGGTTTAAAATATGATAATAAAAAACTGGCGCGAAGAGACAAAGGAACTTACACTTACAGAGTTCAGGGTCAAGTTTATCATTGGATAAATGACCTGCTGCCTGATGAAGGTATGCCGAAAACTCTTCAGTTCTACTATCATGACACTGATTATGAAATTAAATAGCGTTTGTGTAGCACCTCTTCTTTAGATCAAGAAATCCTGGAAAAACTTATTCATATCTTACATATTAATCCATATGCTAAATTCTTTCATGGACTAGCATCCATTCCTGATATAGAAAATAAGCAAATCATCTTAAGGCATAACCCTCTTGTCAATCATAAAAGATGTGCTAACCCTACTGTTTCTTAAGTTGCGGTTATTATGTCGATGAAACTAATAGTGAGGTTACTGAGATAGAGACATAAGGGTTTACAAGCATAGTGGAGAGTCAATTATGGATATTATGATCCATTGCAGTACCCACTTATGTTCCCATTTGGTGATCCTGGATGGCACCAAGGAATAGCCAAAAATGGTGTGAAATCCAAAAAAAACGTGTCTCTATTCTCACAGGCACAACTACACAAATGATTTCACCTTCGAGGTCTTCGACAGCTGAACAGTTGTTGCATTTTGAAGAGCTAGGTAGTTTACATTCTTTAGATTCTTGTATCTAAGCTTATTTCAATGATTTATTAACTGACTCTATCTTTTCTTTATTACCAGCTGCATCTGACTTTCACTCCAACTATGGGTGTGTATCTATGAGGGAGTTTTATTCGTATAAGTTTCTGGTTAGAGTCCCATATCCTCCGTTTTGGTAGACTTTTCCAGCAATACTCTGTAGATATGTATGTCAAATTAGAAACTCAGAGACTAGACTTCTACCGAGCTAAATCTAAGCAAGATGAAATAAGACAAGAATTCTTGCAAGGGATAGTAGATGCGGTTGGTTCTGGCGAACATGAACCATCGAATATAGGACAGAGAATTTTTCTGCCTGCTAGCTTCATAGGCGGACCTAGGCATATGCGGCAGAAGTATGTAGATGCGATGACTCTTGTTCAAAAATTTGGAAAGCCTGACCTTTTTTTAACAGTTACATGCAATCCTAATTGGCCTGAAATTAAAAAACATCTACATCAAACCGAGCTTGCCCAAGATCGACGAGACTTAACTGTTAGGGTTTTCTATACTAAGATTGAAGAAATTAAGGTTGAACTCATTAAAAACGAAATTTTTGGTGAGATTGCTGCATACACATATGTCATTGAGTATTAAAAAAGAGGCCTTCCACACAGAGAGCGACTCACTTTCTTTAGGGTTGGGGTGCATGGACCCCACTCAAATATCCGGGCGAAGTTACTAATATACCCCTCTTATAATATTAAAACTGTGTATGTATATTATTTCAGAAAATTTCTAATATAATTATTCATTTAGTTCAACTTGTTAGAAGATTTATTATATATCCTATGATCATGGGTTCGAAACTTGGCTATTGATTCTTTTTTCACCTTTTTTTTAATAAATTTTGGCCCCCACTGAAAAAAAAACTTGCGTCCGCCACTGCTTCCACATCCACACTTTCTTCTCATACTAAAAAATGCACACAAACTTTACGATCCAGCAAAATGAAAATATTGTTTCTGCGGAGCTTCCAGACAAAGACTTAAATCATTGGCTATACCGGACTGTAGTGAAACACATGGTTCATAGCTCATGTGGAGAACTGAATCCAACAAATGTATGTATGCGTAAAGATAAAACGTGCAAAAACTCTTACCCTAAACAATTTTCTAATGAAACAAAATCATCTTCGGCAGGCGGAACGATGGTAAGCAAGTTAAAGTCAGGGGTGCATGGGTCGATAATAGATGGGTCGTACCTCATACACCTTATTTAGTTGCTAAATTTGACTGCCATATAAATGTAGAGATATGTGCTTCGATAATAGCGGTAAAATATATCTATGAGTATATATGTAAAGGTAGTGATAGAATTCTATTCCAGTTGTCTAATGCAGCCGAGCAATCTACCATCGTTGATGAAATATAGCGGTTTGTATTAGCTCGTTGGGTGTCACCGCCTGAAGCGCTTTGGCAAATGTTTAGATTTCCAATGAGTGAGATGAAACCTCCTATCATTCGTCTTCCACTGCATCTAGAAAACTACCAGACTGTCTCATTTAGAAATACACAATCTTTGTCTGATATTCTTATAAATCCACAACAGTTGAAAACAATGCTGACTGAATTTTTTTACATGAATAGAACAGACACACATGCTCAAAGACTTAAATTTACGTATGCTGATTTTCCTACGCACTTTGTTTGGATTCTAAGTAAAAAACAATGGACCTTACGGAAAAAGGGAGAATCTATAGGTCGTGACAGGATCGCACATCCGTCCGAGGGAGAAAGGTTTTACCTTATAATGCTTTTAGCTTATGTAGAATGTCCTACATTTTATGAATCCCTTAAAATGTTTGACAATAAGGCTATTGCCACTTTCAAAGAGGCAACATTGCTTAGAGGGCTGCTCCAAGATGACAATAGTCAAGAATTGTGCATGGAGGAGGCAGCCATTTTCCATATGCATTTTCAGCTTAGAAGGATTTTTGCTAGTATATTAGTATACTGTTGTCCTAATGATCCAGAATTTTTTTTTCTATCATTTGAGGACAGCATGTCTGAAGAATTTGTTAGAGGTTTAAGCCTTCATAAAACTGAGATTAGGTGCAAAGTCCTCCAACAAATAAATTCATATCTTTAAACTATGGGGAAAACACTTGAAACATATATTACCACCCTTATGTCGGATATTAATGAAAGCCCTGAAGACTTTACAAGAGAACTAAGAACATAGAGTAATATAATTGTTACGCCTGCTGAGTTAGGTCTAAAACATATCCTCAATTCAAAGCAAAAACATATATTCAAACAATATTAGATGCTGTCTATACCAATAAATCAAAGACTTTTTTTATCGACGGTCCTGGTGGAACTGGTAAGACATTTCTATATAGAGCATTGCTTGCAGAAATTAGAAGCAAAGGATTTTATGCACTAGCTACTGCCACATATGGGATTGCAACTTCTATCTTACCCGGTGGTAGAACTGCACACTCTAGGTTTAAAATACCACTTGACAGTTCTGAGTACCCTACATGTAGGGTTAGTAAACAGTCTTCCCTTGCTACATTAATAAAAGAAAGTAAGTTAATTATTTGGGATGAAGCTCCTATGGTAAAAAGATCCGCATTAGAAGCTTTGAATGACATGCTTCAGGATATAATGTCAAACTCTGAGTTATTTGTTGGGAAGGTTATGCTTTTGGGAGGAGATTTTAGACAAACACTGCCTGTTGTTCAAAGAGGAACCAAAAAGGAAGAGCTTGATGCATGTCTTATAAACTCTCCTATGTGGCCAAAGATAGAGAAGTTTTATTTAACTGAAAATATGAGAGCTAGGACAGATCCTTATTTCACATCTTTCTTAATGCTTGTAGGAGAGGGAAGGAACCACATTGAAGATACTAGTTACATTGAATTACCTAATTCTTGTGTAATAACTTCCACTAACAATGAAAATGAAGATGTCTTAAAGTTAATCAAAGCAGTATACCCAGGCATCGATGAACCACAAACAAGCACTATCTATGATAATAGAGCTATACTGACAACTAAGAACCAATTTGTCGACGAGGTCAATAGCTTGATGATTGAAAGATTTCCGGGGCAGGCAGTTCAATACATCAGTTTTGATGAAACTCAAAACCGTGATCGTCAAGGACAATATCAAGACCTACTAAATAGTCTAACACCAAATGGATTACCTCCACATAAATTGACCTTAAAAGTAGGTTCTCCAATCATGTTGTTGCGTAATCTTAATCCATCTGAAGGCTTATGCAATGGAACACGGTTAATCTGCAAAAATCTTAGTCGTAATGTCATACAAGCAGAGATTTATTTAGGGGACATTGCATGAAATCAAGTTTTCTTACATATAATTCCACTTCAACCTCCAACAAATGAAATGTATCATGTTCCTTACAAGCGTGTACAGTTTCCAATAAGACTGTGCTTTGCGATGACAATAAACAAAGCTCAAGGTCAAACGTTAGAGTGTTGGTGTTTATTTAAAGGAACCCGTGTTCTCTCATGGACAGCTTTATGTTGCATTGTCACGTGCAAAAAAATCATCCTCTATAAAAGTACTACTTAGGAAAGATTGTAATGATAAAACATCTTCACTAGAAACCAAAAATATAGTTTACAAGGAAGTGCTGACACAATCATAGAGATTGTATCTTAAAAAGGTATTGTAACAATACACACCTTTTTTCCTGTGCTTCATTTTTTTTAACTTTCTTTTTTCATCCTTTCTTTACTGTTTGTTATTAGATTAGAGCCTATGTCTACTCTTTGCGCTATGACGGATTATCTCTTGGACTGATTGTATTTTTCCTTCTATTGTTATATATATAAAATATTTGATCTATCAATTACATGTTTTTCATACAGTCAGACAGGATGGCAATAGTACCAGGAAGGAAAATGTTTATGATTTTGGAAATCAATAGAGACATTACTAATTGGACTGCTAGAATACAGGTTGTTGAACGCCATCGTGAACAAACTGAGAAAGGAAGTAATGGGAAATCAGGGAAACGCTACAGGCGTTATGTATTGGTTGATGAATAGGTTTTTCTACTTTTCATCTAGCATTTTAATGGGACATTTACACTAAATTATATTCTGTTTTTTTACTAAATATGTTCCGTTTCTTATGAACAAACATGGAACAAAGGTATCAGGAATCATGTACGAAGATGCTATCCCCTTTTTTGAGCATACTCTGTTGCCGTTTAAACGCTACGACATTTCCAATGCTAAGTTACTTGAGGCTCTATCTTTCTTCAAGCTGGGGCCTTATGGCTTCACATGGGTTTTTGACTACAACAAATTGGTTGAACCCGTTGATGAACAAATTCCACAATTCCTGCCGGTGATATACACTGTTCGAGATTTTACAGACTTCTTTAGGCATGCGGATATCGAAAGCTATTTCAGTAAGATTTCTGTATATATAACAAATCTTTGTATTGATTAGATGTGATTATATAATGTGACCCAATGTTTCTCAGTTGTCAAAGCGCTTGTCATTCATGCGATGCCACGTAGGCAGGTGAATAAGAAATCAAGTCAGCGTGAGATAGTCATTATCGACCAAAGGTAATTGACATTAAAATAAGTTAAATGTTGTTAACTTTTTTTACATATACTATTTATACAATCAATGAGTTTTTAACTTAATCAATTTCTTAAACTATGCATTAATGATCATTAAACTTAATAGCGTCTATGAATTATCATATAATATATAATATACTTATGGTCAGTAAAGATCAACATCTTCTTCTCATAAACCGGTTTGAACCAATAATGAGAAAGTTCCGATGATAATGACATTGTGAGATGATTTTGGAGATGTTGATGGCCTTCAATTAGCACATGCTTACCTGGTATCTCGATAATTATTTCAACAAATGTAAAAGCAACAACATTTCATGGTAAATATTTACACTTCCAAAATTGTACTCTTCAGTTTAATCTCTTGCTTTTAAAGTGCCACTGACTTTAAACGTATACTTTTGTAGGGTTATCTCTCTCAACCCGCATGTTCTCATACTTCTTGATAAATCCTCCGTTGACTGATAAGGCCGCTATGCTAGAATGGTAACCATGATGATATGCAATAAGTATGTCAGTATTATTTTCATTGATAAATAAGAAGTTATATAACATTGTATATGTCAGGTACCATGAAAACATGGATGAAATAACCACAATGCTGAAAAAGGAAGTTTACAGAGATGTCTCTATCTTATACCCACCACCTGCTGAAACAGATACGATTACTGTGTCTGATGCTGTTTCTGCTCTCCTATTGGTAACTAATATATTATTTAGGTTGTTTATATAATGTCTTATTCTATCTCCCAATACAAATTCCATTGCTGCTAAATAAACCTATTTATTTTTTAAATATACAGAGAAAGACAGCTTGGGTTACTGGCAAACCTAAGTTTATACCTGGCACACAAAAATACTGGATACATGCTTGTCAAGCCTGCAAGAAAAGACTCGATATTCCAATGGAATGGGTTATAAAATGTTCCAATGCGGTGAGGCAAGCAGTGTAGAAGTCAGGTTTGTTTATATGATCATTTATATTGATATAAAATTATGCTTTATACATTCATAGACTGCTTTAATGTATTCTAATCAATTGATTAAGGAGCCGGATACCAATACAGCTGACTGAAGGTGAAAATGTGCTCTTTGTGACTTTAAAGTCACCAGATGTTGAACTACTGACAAGAATTACTCCACCGCAGCTGAAAGATTTTCAAGAATTTGTGAGTTTCTTTACATATCTCAATGTATCAATACACAACATTAATGATTCTTACAACTCTGTTAATGTTTTAGGGACTTCAGGTTGAAGAAGAACTGAAGATAGAGTTGGAGAAGCTGACGATTGTGTGTTTCTTGAAGAAACAAAGAACAAAGGACCAAGCCAGTGCATCTGTTCAAAGTGATTGCTATGTGGCGATCAAAACTTACAATGCTCTTGATGTGAAAATTAATGTTGATCCTCATGCTCTACTAACCGAGACTGATGCCAAGGGTGATGATTCAACTGAGAAGTAGTTTTTCACCCCAACTGCAAGTAAAGTGCTGAAGGAGATAGAAGATGAGCAGGGTGTTGGACATGTTTCTCAACCCAGCCCATCTGCTAAAAGGAACATTGACTTTGTTTCTCCACTTATAAGATCCGAGAAAGTAGTAAAATGTGCAGCCGGTAAGTCACTGGTATCTAATGTTGTTCAAGAAACGCCTGCACCTGCTAAGAGTGAGCAAGGTAAAAGTGAAGAAGAACAGGGACCAACTGGAGCATAAGTAGGCACCTCGTGATCAAGACCCTAAAAAATGTTGTTTATTGCCTGTAAGGAAAAAACTTTTATTCCTCCTGTTTTGCAACATGTTTTATAACGTATTACAAAGCATTGCACGTTCACTTATGTGCAATGTTTAGTAATATGAATCATATTTTGCATGCATAACAATTTCTTTTGCTTTTACTTATTATGTTGTAATACTGCCTAAGATCCTTCCTTTGCTAACCAATATGTATCGATTTCATAATTTCAGGTTTTGTATGCGAACTTTTTTAATGTGTCACACTCAATTGCTAAATTTCTGCTTTCATATGATGTTATGAATGGTTTAATTATCCTATGATTCTGTTTGCCGTGCCAGACGGTCGGAATGATACTATGGGAACTCACTAGTATCATTATATAATGTCTATGGTAATATTATAGAATCAAAACAAAAGAAATCCTACCTCAAAATTTAAAAGGTTAAAGGTTGTAAATAACATGTTTTAATCGAAAATGGTTGAGAAAGACAAACATATAAGAATACACGTGTAAGAACATACGTACAAAAATATAAGAATACACATGAATGACTGCAGTTTTTCAACCATTTAAGCTTAAAAATACGCCCTCGCGACTCTGAGCCCAAATTTAAATTCAAATTCATAAACTCATCAAATATAGATCGTTGACTTTTTACAAAAACCGACATGAACAACTAAGAACCAAATGCAACCCAAACGAGATTATCCTCCGGGAAGAAATGACACACAGGAGATTTTCCGGGCCGAGTTTTTAGCAATCTAAAAGCAACATGATCCGAATCCCATTTGGAAGTATCCATATGACAGATCGCAATTGCATCGATTTTCCCACCATCATCTCCAAGAAGCGAGGCTTTATAGAGCTTGTTATCACTCATCTGACTATGGCAATAAAAAACTGCATAAGGATAAGACAAAGAATGGCATCCCACTGTCTTTTTAGCAATTATTTCTTCGGGTCGACCCGTAACAGTATAGTTTTGATAAACGCTAGAAGTTTTTGTGAGATGATTTGTGGTTAAAACTTTGATCTTTGTGTTGGAACCCATTAAAGAACGAGTTGAATCAAGCATGGATTCTAATGAGGTTGCACAGAATTTGGTTTCCCCTTGAATCGAGTCGAATTCACACTGTTTTAGAGCATCTCCTAATGCTCTGGCTTGAGGGGACTCTGTTTTAAAGGAAAAAAACTGGAGAAGAAATGGGATTTGGGAGGATGAAAATGGGATGGAATCAGCTTGTTCTCTTGATAATAATGGAGATTTCGAAGATGGGTTTATTACTGGGAAATAAATTTGTAATCTTTTTTCGGGTTTTAGATCAGTTACATTGAAGAAGATATTGACCTCTTCTAATTGATCTCTGTTTTGAGCATCTTTATTATTTCTTGGATCAAGAATCTTTCTTGCATCTGTTCCTTGAAGACCCTGAATTCAAATCACAAAACTTTAAAGAATTGACATGCATTTTGAAAAAAAGAAATCTGGTTTTTCAGAAGAGATAAATTAATTACCTAGAAAAATAAGAGAATCAGAGAGGGAAGAAGCAAGAATCTCTGGGGATAAGCCATTTGCCACCTACTTAATTTGAAGCTATTTTGACTTTTTAACAATGGATATGCTGTGTTTACCTTTTCATATGTAAGCTTTGTTGATTTTCATTTTTCAAGTAGAGATTATCCATCAATTTAGTGTGTTAATGTGATGGCATGGCACGCATCATCGAATGGTTTAAGATATTGTTATTATTGATTAGTCAATGAGTTTTCGATCCACTAAATTATGGTCACAATGTTATGCAATAACACGTGACACAGGACGATTATGACAAAATTCATTTTCGTTTTAACATGAAAAAGTCAAAGCACTTTCTAGATGTCTCCCGAAACGAAACTCAATGACACATATGCAGAACATGTATAACCCACAATTATAACATGTGTGACTTAAACTTAGTATTTCCTGGTCCTGAAGCCTCTATGCTACCGTTTTAGTATGTTTCGTTAATTTTCTAGATGTCTCTTCCAAACGACGGCAATTAGATATCGGGAATAGTAGTTCTTTAACGCATTGAATTTGCAACATATCTTTTATGGAATTTTCTGTCCCTATGTATTAGAACAAGGAAACAATTCATGTGTGTCCCACTAAGATCAAGTGTGTGTGGTGTGAGAGACGGAGAACTTCGTCGTTATTCGGACTCTAGTTATATAGTGAGACTGACATATATTGATAATGAATCAATATTAATATGCAAATGTTTAGGAATGTGTTACTTGGAAAATTATCACAAGCACATCAAATACTATCTTGAAACAATCATGATTCTCAAATCACTTCGATCTCAAATCAATATGATCATATCTAACCATCTTGTGATTAATTAGTACGAAGTCCTATCACAATAATAGTATGAAAAAATCATATTAACCCGATCCAAACCCCAGATGAATTAATCACGTATGAATACTCTAATCTAGGTCTTGGAACAAGAATTCAATCATATTCTCCATCTTATTTCATTGATTCATACGTCGGAGGGCTGCCCTAAGGACATAACTTATGTTTATCCTCATTTACACATTAACGAAGTCTAGCATTCAAGTCATCATCTAATTGTACACAACTCATATGGTCATAATTTCAAGTTGATGATTACTGATTGCTGGAGGCTAAAAGTCACACTTCTACAAGAAAATTGCAAATACTTTCTTATATTTACATTGGTATTTGTCTACCAAAGATTCTCATCACCTCCATTGTTAAGGATTTATGGCAGGTTTGTTACACATGAATGAAATGGAATATAAAGATTTTTCATTCGATTTCAATATTTGTGTATGTTTATAAGGTCATGAAATGGAATGAATTTTTTTCCAATAGAATGAAATATGACTAGTAGAAGTAGTTAACTAGTGAGAGCAAAATCATAAACCAAAAGACCATTTTTGATTTTGCATGTATAAACAACACTCTTTTATCTTTATTTTAAGTTGTGGTTTTTTTTAGCAAACTCTTATATTTATGTTTTTATTCTCGATTAGTGAAACCAAATTATGACTGTTACCTTTTGAGAAACGTTCTCAAGTATGGTTAAGTAATTTTAATCCTTTTAAAATAAGCAATGACACGAGCAACCCCGTAATAGTAGTTAGAGACGATGAGACTACATATTTGATGGAGGGCTCCAACACTTTGATTATTAATGAACAGCGGAATCTCATGATATGATTAAATCACTAGAAATAAGTTTCAACGAATTAATCATGCATTGGATACGATCCAATATGATCATTCTGTCATACGATGACAATTAATTCAAATGTTGGATAAGAATGACCACATCGAATTTTGGAAAGGTGGTCTTCAAAATTATAAGATTTAAGTATCGACTTAATTCTTTAATCATTGCTTGATGGTTAATTAAATAGTTCATGTTTTGAATATGATTCAAAAGGCTAAATAAACTATCTAATAAACATTGGATTTACTTTACGAAAGGAAATTGAAGACATAGCTCTTGTGATTTTTCTTAAGTCTTGTGAAGACTAAAATAAGAAATATTCTACAAGTGCTTAAGGGGTTAAAAGGAAAGTTAGGCATGTGCTTAAATAAGAGAACTTATCGAAGTCTCTATCCTAAGCAAGTAATTTGAGATAAATCTATCTAAGCTCAAGTCTACTCTAAAACATATGATATCTTACGAGTGTGATTATGTTAGAAAGATTAAATATAAAATATTCTAAGATATGGAAAGTGAAGCAAACGTTGCAGCATTTACTATATAATGTTCTGAGTCTGGTAAACTGATATGAACTAAATAAATGTTATTATGTTCTGGTTCTTACGAAGAACAACATTTCAGTTATCCGTTAGGATTTAGTAGACAAATTCAATTGTAAGGAATAAACGTTATTCCGATAAAGTTGAACGTTCACCGAATCTAACACACTGGATTGCAATCACTATATAGTTTATATAGGTGATGAAATCTCAACCAAGTAAAATAGTATGGCAATTATCCTTGATATTTGTGGTTGTTCTAGATGTCGACTCTATGGAAGAGAAACGTATAATCAAATGTCATTCTGATGATGTCTGAACCACGTGATTGTGAATCATGTGGATAATATGTATCTTATCTAAAGATGACTAAAATACCCTTTTATGAAAAGGTTATAAGTTCTAGAAAAGTTGTCTAAAGCCCAAACATACCAATGTTTGTTGGCTTGTGACAATTAATGCCACAAATAATTGTTTATTAATCTCTATGACTATTCTTAGAAATAGTCAAGTGTACTCAGTGAAGTGCATAATTTGGAAAGCCCGAAAAGTTCGAGCTAGTACAAATATGAGATTGATAAACTACTTAGGAATTAATCTTCAATTGGATTGAAGCAATTAATAACTGTAGGGTGTTTCAGAAGTCGTCTAAAAAGGAATCAGATTCTCCCTAAAAGGATATCATTTTGAGATGCGCGATCGGATTGCGGTTCCGAAATGTAAGCGACACTTTATACGATAAAGTTGTGACATAAGCCATGCAAAGAATCCCTTACCCGTTTTGGGATAGCGCTCTTAATCAAAACACATACTTATCCGAGTTCCAAAGAATAAGGTTGAATAAATTCCATATTAGATATGGAAGGGGATAATGTCGAATCTATCTTAACCGATGATTTGAAGTTGTCATAGGCAAAGTCAGAAAGGCTTGGAGCCTAATACGACATATGCAACTTTGTGGAATGTCTTGGCAAGTACGCTATATATTGTCTACTTTCCTGCGGAACAAGATGTTTGTCTCCAAACATGCTGTCTTCTAAAGTAGGTATTTCTTCCAAAAGAGATAGTGGGAGTAAGTGAGTTCCCAAAAGAGTTTGAGAGCCACAAAGAGAGATTCAACCATAGAAACGTGAGCAGACGCCACATATTGATGAGGTGTAGAACACTGCTCAGTGCACACAAATGTTTTATAATTCTGTGGATAACCTCAAGCCTGAAAAGGCTGCTGGTATGTTCATCTTGAAGAATGAATATCTCACGACTTATGAAAGAATGTTTGAAAGGCAAGATTGAGAGATATGGCCAAGAGCCATAATATCTGAATTAGATTCCATCAATGACAAACAGGTTGTGAACCTAGTCTGTCTTACCTGTAGGAATGTCCCGATAGGTGACATGGATAGTAATATGATTACCATAAGGCTATAGTGGCGGTTTGCCGGGCGGTATGGGGTGTAAACCTTGTAATTATCTTTATGCTTCAAAGTGAGCCCAGGCTTCTAATCGGACTATGTTTGTTATAACTTTGTATAATGGCTATATGATAGTGTTGAATAAGTTGGGCAAACATCTTGAAGTTCATATACGATAACATGATATGTGAGCCCACGAGAATGTTTTGATTTAGTCGAAAGAAGGGATATGCCCAATGTGCAACAGGGATAGTGAGAGTGTGTTACGATTTTTGAGTAAGGTATTGGATATCTCTCTCGGGAATTATCACCCCATGTCACAGTTAATTAATGTTTGGTAGTTCAAGGTCTTTACGAAAGCACTTGGATTAGCAGTTCTTAATTTTTGAAATAAGAATCTATAATGATAGATTTAACTGCTGTTGGTTTATAGTCTACCTATATAGATGTGATGCTAAAAGAGTTTAGCATATATCGCCATAGGAGATACTGCTAGCCGGTGTTCTTAAGATCTATCTATGTTAAGACGTTAGTCCTAAAGATAAGGTGAAAGATGATGCTTATAGAAAGTTTCATTTGCTACTGCGATGGGAACCATCATAAAAGTAATGTCAGATGTTCATAGTCCATAAAGAGTCATGAGCAAGTATGAAAGTAAATCGGGTGAATGTCGAGAATATCCTTAAACAAGTTAAGAATGGTTTCCTAGTTTATCGATACTTGGAATCATATAAATATAGATATACAGACGTATATCCTGAGTCTTATGAAGGCGAGAGGGAGCTACAGTCTAGGTTTTCAGTCACTTTGATTGAGTGATACAGTGGGCTGGAAATGTTCTGGGCTAGAAATCACTGGAAATTATACAACTGGGCCAAAACACAATAGTGCCTTGGAAGCGCAGCGGGAGCAGTACATGGATCTAGAAGGTTCATTCCTGAACCTTGTACGGTTCTTCCACCTTTTCTATATGGCTGATATAGTAAATGGATTCATTGCTTGAAGCAAGGACCATGGTCTCGTCAGAGATTCATGTGTGTGTGGAGGCAGTTCCTTTTAACTTGATCATTTGGAGCATGATATGAAGATAGTCTGAGTCCCCACGGATAGTGATCGTCTACGCTTAGGGTTGGTTATGAGTATTGCATGAGATTCTTGTGTTTCAACTTGGTCTTGTGTGTACGAGTGATTGTTTTAGGCCAAGTGTGAGATTGTTGAAATAGTGTCCTAAACCCAATCGGGTTGGACCGGATCCGACCGGGTCGGATCATTTCTTATATTTCCTTATGTTTATACATATATTAAATAGCTTTTCTGTTATTATATATTATGTTCATTTATATGAACCAATTTGTGATTGTATATATGATAACGTCCTTAGTGTCAAACTGTGAAAGAGAAACCATGATAGTGATTATGTTGATGAGATCTCGACTCACTTTAAAAGGTTTGATACTTAAATGTCTCTAGTCGTATGTGCTATCAAACAGGACATTGATAGTACGATTAGACTAGCACGTATTAGATGTCTTCTATCTTATTGAAGGTAGGGATAGATCTCGTCTATCAAAGTGTTTAGACACTTGGACTGTACGTGGACGTGTATTAGAGAATGCGTACGTTAGATTGACCCACTTACTTTATTAAGTGTCGCACTATGTGGCTGTTGTGTAATTATCCTAAGACCTGAGTCTTCATGGCATCACGTAAAAGAAGATTAATTGAGGCTGCGGCTTAATGCTACCATATAACTTAAAAGACATATGCCGCTGCTGCGGGGCAAGGGAGCACCTCATAGTATTCTCGGGGCGTCTGAAGATTCACTCTATATGATTTATCTTGCATTGCCCCACTCCAATGGGCTTCGTATAAGCCTGCTTGACTGTGCCGTAACGGAAGATTTATCTCAATTCCCGTTCTCAACCCATGACCAATATGAGCTAGAAGCTTCCTTCGTAACCGTAACCCCCGGAACTTCTTCGTAGTGACTCCCTTCCATGTGGATTGTCATGCTTTGACACTATTGAAGTTTCCTCTAGCCACGGGGGGATCATGTTGTAGTGATTGGGTGTGATACTGAAGCTTGCGTGGGATTCATGTTGTTCGTCAGGAAATCGCATACCCTATTAGTAGGGGTGAATATCCGAAATGGCCTTCTTATAAGGAATGTCTTGCTCTCGTGAATCTTTGCAAAGTAGGAGTATATGAGTTACTTCGAGAGAGCATGATGTCCATATTATAAGATACGGTCGTTGATGTTTGACACTCGACGTACGACCGTATGGATATTAATACAGCGATAGAATTCTATTTACACGGTAACTATTTCACATGAAAGATAGTAATCATTGCATTTGACTCTTCCGATAATTGGGGGTCACGGTGTGTTGTTAGACGCTAATTCCGTGATCGTTAGGCATGAAGGCATTTTCGTAATTTACACTTAGTGTCTACGGCCAACATATTCGGAAGCCTATCGGGTCACACACATAAGGACATCTTGCTGGATTAAAATGCGGTTATAGTGATAACCAAATAAGGAAAGTTTATCTCGACGATAAAGTGTTATAGTGATAAATTAATATGATGGTATTTATTTATTATGAATAAATTAGATACAAGATAGTAATTATGTTGATTAATTAAACATACAATAATGTATGTGTATGTCAAAATTATTATCTGTATATGATACCCATGTATTTTGCAAATTAATTAATCATAGTATTATATTAATTAAATAATATTCTGGATGCCAATTTATGGCTAAAATGTACGCCACTTTCTATTGTATTAGATACACTTGGATTGTGCAATTTAATTAATGAAACTACCATGTATTAATATTAGATATTAATTGATTTATGAAAAAAAATAAATTTATGGTAATAAGATAAAGATAGTAAATATTAGATATTGAAAATTTCTTGGAAATATTTAATATAAAATATTAAATTAACTGAGATAAATCAATCAAAGATATTTTCCTTATTTTATTAGAAAAATGTTTTTTTCTCCCCAATCTACTAGGAAGCTTCTCCCAATCAGATTGAAAAACATAAGGGGCACCCCAATACTCTATATAAAGGAGGGATTGACAAGCTCTTTTGTACATCACAATTCGAAGAGACTAATAGTTTCTTGTGAAAAATAGAGAGCTTCTTAGAGAGAGATTTGAGAGAGAGAGAAAATGTCGGTCTAGCAACCAAATTTTTCTGGTAGGAATCCAAGATGAGATTCCGGCTGGTTGTTCGTGTGGACTAGCGGTAGAGGCCGAACGCTTGGGCGGCTCCGTGCACCACTACTCTCCTTAGACGGTCAAATCGTCGATCTTTTAGATCAAGCAAGGTATTCACCGTCTACTTCTTTTATGATTCTTGTTTAAACGATCGATCCTGGTTAAATAGGAAATAAATTTTAAATTCCTCTGCGTTCCCGCGTTGATTTCCTAACAAAATGATGGGGTGCGGTGAGGTGGCATAGGTTAACTAGGGTTTGGTTAGGTAGAGTAAGACATGAAACGTAGGGTAAGGTAGTAATGTAAGGTGGGGTAAGTAACGTGGTGTAGGTCGGATGAGGTAGGGTTGGGTGGGGGTGGGTGGGTGGTGTATGTTAAGGTAGTGTTGGTAACGAGGTAGGGTACGATGAGGTAATTGGTAAGATGAGTGGTTGGTTAGGAAGTGTAGGTATAGTAAAGTGGTGGGTGGAGTGTGGGATAGGGCTACCCACTCCACCCTACTCTACCCTACCTTACACTTTCCACCCAATCCTGCCTTAAGCACTATATCCTACAGATTCGAAAATTTCTCGAGATTTAAACTCAATACAATACATAGTCAATAGTCCAACACAATATCATTATGTAATGTCGGTGGTAATGTTATAGAATCAAAACAAAAGAACCATACCTCAAAATTTAAATTTAAATTCACAAACTCATCAAATATAGCTCGTTGACTTTTTACATAAACCTACCTGAACAACTAAGAACCAAATGCAACCCGAACTAGATTATCCTCCGGGAAGGAATGACACACATGAGATTTTCCGGGCTGAGTTTTTAGCAATCTAAAATCAACATGATCCGAATCCCATTTGGAAGTACCCATATCACAGATCGCAACTACATCGATTTTCCCACCATCTGACTATGGATCGAATGATACATTTATTTTAAAATATGATGTTGGGAAAAAAATACTACAGTCATCTGACTACAGTCTTTCGATTTATTAAAATATGATGTTGGGAAAAAATACTACAGTCATCATATTGTGCATCATATAAGGGCATTAGTTCTACAAGTATAATACTCAAGGATACATTTATTTTAATTTAATCTTAAAAAAAAAAAAACACTATTTCAATGACATATTCATTTACTTTTTCTCTTCAATCATCATATTGTGCAGAGTCCGGATCCCTAAAAAAGTTTAATTCAATGAACTAAACGGTATTATTCGATCTAGCAACACCGGTTATGATGAAAATTTCTTCGGAGCCATTTTATCGGCCCGCCCCCATTATTTTCAAAATTAATGAGATTTACTTTTAAAAAAAAATCTTCGGGGCTGTAGACTGTAGTATTTTTTCCCGGGACAGGAGAAAAATCTCTGGGACCGTAAAACATTATTGAAACCTATTTTAATGAACCGATCATTGTAGGATTATCACTGGAGCAGATCGGGGCTAGGTTTAATACATTTTTTGCAGCACCCAAAAAAAAAAAAAAAAGAAGAAAAGAAGAAAAAGAAGAAAAAAAAAGAGATGAAGATAAATGATATTCCACTTTCTTGAAACTGAACATACATAGAAAGATCAATCAACCCCAAAAGAAGGAAAGAAAATTCAAAAAATGCTTACCAAAGAAGTAGAGAGCAAAACAACAATTATTATTGCTATATGCTTCATTTCTTGCAGCTGATGAATGGCCTCGATCTGCTAATTAATTTTTATATAGCTTATACTCACAAGGTAGTACTATATATTCCAAGATGTGAAATATAAGTATGTCTGATAAACTATATATTCCAAGATGTAAAAAATATAGGAAGGCTCTTTTGAAAGAGTTTTCAAGAAGATATATACTGTGGCTTTCAAAATTCTAACATGGCTTTCCGGAAGACACAAGCTTTGAAAATTCAAACACACGGATTCCAAAAGAAAAAGGGTTGACTCTCCTATATATTTACATCACTTTTTCCACCCCATCTTTATATATATAACCTCCTTTTTTTTTTTTTTTTTTTATAGTACCTCCGTCCTAAAATAAGTTTCATCTTTTTAGTTTTTACATATATTTAGAAACGTATTCTACATTGATATATTTACCCCTCACAAATAATAAATGTTTGTTTTGAGATATGAAATTAGTGTCATAAATAAATGTTGGACTAAGATTATCTTTAAAAAAATAAGTATTAAATGATACATTGGTAATATAAAGTGACACCTTTTATCGGACAATTATTTTTTAAAATGTGGACACTTATTTTAAAACGAAGGTAGTATTAAACAAATCTTTATGACAACGTTGTCTTTCCATTTATATTGTGCTTGGGCTTTTTTTTTTGTTTCCCTTACATTGTGGTTTATATGTCATTTTCTCCCTTATTGACCCGATCGAGCCTGTAAGCCACCTATGAGAATAGGTGTTGAAATGTTAAAATATTAGTTATTTATGTCTCCATAAGCTTTAAGTATTTGGGAAAAAAATTGATAACTCAAACATATGACGGATGAAAGACTTAACTCAATGCATTTTGTACGTTTTCATACTAACCAAGAATCTTATGCAACATACAAGCACCAGTAACTTTTTATAGTGGTTCTGGACTAAAATTTTGGATCACCATATTAATAGTTTTAAAAAACATTATTGAATGTTTATTTTTAGGGGGAATAAGGGAGAAGGACAGAAATATTTCATCAATTGAGTAGAAGGGACAGTTTTTGAAACTTTTGCATAAAGGACAAAACTATTTATTCATCATCGAAATTCACTTGTGTTCGAAATTCATTGCTTTAAATTCAATTGATTTAAATTCATTATCGAAATTCACTAATTTTCAAAATTCATCGTCGAAATTCACTAATTTTCGGGATTCATTTGTCGAAATTCATTATCGAAATTCACCGATTTCGGATTCACTCAGGAATTCACCGATTTTCGATTCATTGTTTGTCATTCTCGCTATAAAATTATCAATTGTCCTTCTCCTTATAAAAAATATGTAGTTGTCACATTCTTAAAAATATTTCAGATTGTGTCCTTATCCCTAATTTTCCATTATTTTTATACATATGAGTCCACTATAATTCTCTTAAAT
Organism: Gentiana macrophylla; assembly: GCA_026214975.1. NCBI lineage: Eukaryota > Viridiplantae > Streptophyta > Magnoliopsida > Gentianales > Gentianaceae > Gentiana > Gentiana macrophylla. Next base: position 76,494,872 of record CM047814.1, read on the forward strand.
CATATTGGTTGGACCCTTCAAGTAAAATTTGGTCTTCGACCATAGTAAAATTTGTGTATAAGCATATGTACAGTATAACTTCGATAAATGAATACCCTTGGGATTAGAAAAAAATATTCGTTTAGAGATGTTATTCATTTATCGAACATTATTTTAAGCCCACTTGCCCAAGTCAGGACCAGAGAAAATTTGACGAGGTTATTCATTATCAAATACTTATTTATCGAGATTATACTGTACACTATTGAAGAAATCAATATATAAATCTAACTTTTCCAACTCTAATGCAAGATACTTTTAACATGGTAGGTGATAACAATAGCAAGTGCTCAATATATAAATCTAACTTTTCCAACTCTAATGCAAGAGACTTTTAACATGGTGGGTGATAACAATAGCAAGTGCACAATGTGTGACAACAATTTAACACGCCTTCAAGCCAGTGTGAATCTATAAAAGCTTTGAGCCATGGGTCTATAAAGAGCCTGAACATGTGACGACATAAAGATATAAAGCGCTATTAAGCCAACAAAGAGCTGTAACACTTCAGACATAAAGGGGTGCCATCCGATATCACGTATGAAAATTTAGCCAATTTCATATAAGAGAATGGGCTCTCTTAATATGATTAGTGATCTGATAATGAAGTCGATGCACATAACTTTAACACTTCTTGTATTTTGTTAATGCTTACGATACAAATAAATAAATAAATAAAAATATATCTCATCTGGATTATGTTTTGTCAACGATAAAGTTAAAACTTTAGTTATTTGTCTTATAGTTTGACTGTATAAAAGTTGGTGGATGCATGTAATGTCAACAATCATGCGGTCAGTCGATAGTTACGGAACGTTATGAATGAATGAGTGGATCAAAAAATAATAAAATAATAGTCGGCATCGCAAGATTATCTAATCTTCTATTATAATATAAAAAGTCAACATCAAATAATATATTTGATTATTCATCATGGCCACGTACCGTACACAACTACCCCCACCCACCCAGATCATTCGTTGTCCTTTACTTGTACATTAAGAAAGTTTTCTTAGAAAATATTCTTATTAATAGAGTTATCTTTCAAAGAAATTATACAATCAGGTTATTGTAACTACCTCTATTTCATATTAGGTCGGTTCAGACTTGATATTTTTTTTTTGAGTTTCCTATGGAAACTTCAACGGACTCGTGGAACTTTTCACGGGCAAGAAAAGTGCCCCGTGGAAGTTCGAGAGAGGCCGGAAGTTGAAATTCAACGAGGTCCTGTGGAAAATCAAGGGGCGCAGCGTGAAAAATAAAAAAAAAACACGGCGTTGAAATTTAACGGGCCCGTTGAATCTAAAACATTTAACAGGTCCGTTATCCTTCTTCCTCCTCACATCGTCATTACGATTCTGATAAAAAAAAAACGCAGAGCCCAACCGATATACACTCCAAAAATATACACTCAGCTGAATATCTCACGGGGAAGAGATTAAGGAACGGAGAAGGTGAAAAACACATGTCATTGGAACGGGAAATCATTTCATTGCGTGGAATTGGAACGAGCAAGTGATTGAAGCTCTATATCATACAACAATGGATGTTGTTCATTTAGAAGACTATCCTCTAGTAAACCATTTACTGTTTATTAGATTTAATTTCGATCAATTTTTCCCCAAACCTTCATGAATTTATGTTTATTTCTTTCTTACAAATAGAATTCGAAATTGTGTGTTATTTTTACAAATTTTGTAGAAATGATATTGTAAAAATTTTGATTTTGTAGAATTTTTGATTATAAGATATTGTAAAAAATTCGATTTATGTATATTTTTTTTCTTACAAAAGAAAAATCGAAAATGTAATGACATTGTTATTGATGTTTGTAGAAATTTTGATGTTGTAGAAATTTTGATATTGTAAATTTTTTGATTATTTGATATTGTAGAAATTTTTTTGAATGAAATGAATGTATGATATGATAGTGACAGTGTTTTTTTTTAGAAATGATATTGTAGAAATTTTAATATTGTAGATATTTCGATTATATGATATTGTATGTCTGTTATAGGTTGTTTTGAAATTGAGTAGTATAAATCTCTAGTATGAAATGCCTTAGTTAATTTTGAAATTTGTAGTATGATACAACTTTAGTTTTGAAATAACACTCGAATAAATTAAGGTTACGGGCAATCACAATCAAAATGCCCTAATTTTATAAGGAATAAATTTTGAATTTAAAAACGAGAAACAAAAGACAAATAAATGTTGTTTGAAATTCACAAAAAAATAAAATTTCGACATATTCTATAGTGCCACGCCGACTGACGATGAGGTTCTTAGAAATGCATGCATCCCTAGGATGTTTTCGAATCCTTCGATCCATTGTGTCGGCCTAATCTCCAAGCATTGTATTGGGTCTCCTTATATAGCGTAACTCGTAGAAAAATTCATTAGGTTTGCTCAATAGAGCATCTTTTTCGTTCTCAGCAGCTTGGTAAAGCCTCTGCCGGAAGTGAGGCATCCGTTAGATCGAAAGTCTAAGCTATGTTCAGTTGGCTCTCATCCCAAGATCCGATCTCCTCGTCATCATCAAATATTCTATGGCTGACTGGTAAAAACAATCTTCTCTTCTAATGTTACAACACAACACAAATAAATTTGAAAAATTAACCTAACCATCTCATGTAGTGTGTATATATATATATATATATATATATATATATATATATATATATATATATATATATATATATATATATATATATATATATATATATATATATACATATATTTACTTGTATATAAGTAAAAATAGCCAGATAGCAAAAACACAACAATATTCGTAGTAAAAATCTAACCATGTGTGTATATATATATGGTTATTAAAGAGAGACAAAAGGTTAGTTTTTTTCGAATATTGTTTTCTTGCATTGTGATGTCTAAAATAAACCTAACCATGTAGTTACAATAATATTTAGACAGTACAACACAACAAAAACAATATTCGGAAAAACCTGACCATGTGTCTATATATAGACAAATAGTTAGGTTATTCCGAATATTGTTTGTGTTGTGCTGTCTAAATATTATTGTCTGTTCTTATTTATTTATATCTTATATTGATGTAAATAAAATGATTGTTTAACAGATAACAACACGGGTGTCCGTTAAAATTAAAAACCTAACGGAGTGTACATATACTCTTATTATATATATATAGGCCACACACACACACACACACACACATAGATATATATATATATATATATATATATATATATATATATATATAGGGTTGGGTTCCCTACATACCATACTATCATCATGCTTACATACATACTACTAAAATAGTGCATCTCGATCACTATTTTAGTGCACTGGTTATTGTTTGATCAACTACAAATTGAGGAAGCGGAGTTTCTAGTTAGGTTTCTAGTATTACCTAATAGCGATTTCCCAGCTTCATTAACTAGGTGCACTCAAACAATAACCAGTGCACTAAAATAGTGATCGATGCACTATTTTAGTAGTATGTACTGATAAGCATGGATCAATAGGTATGTATATGAACTCATTTCTATATATATATATATATATATATATATATATATATATATATATATATATATATATATATATATATATGTCAGTATATTTATATTAAAAGTTATCTGGCCACTTACTTTCTCACGTTTTTATTAGCATCTCTATATATACATACAAAACCTTGTGTGTTTGAATATATACATACACACACAGAGAGACAGATATATACATATATATATATATATATATATATATATATATATATATATATATATATATATATATATATATATATTATTTACATATTTTTAATCACTTGCTGCTTACTGCTTATGAGACACCACATAGAACATTGATTCATCCGCCCGAAAAAGTTTGTAATGCCGAAATGAGGTTCCATGCGGAAAATGCTCCTCTTACAAGACTACAAGTGTTATTGAACAATGCTGCACCAAACAATATAGGCCAGTGATGTAGTATGAATATTACAATCGGGTAATCGGATAATTCTAATTAGGAAAACAATGTAAGAACAAAGAACTTTATATGTAATTTTGGACTGAACTCCTCGAGAGAGCTGCCTACGTATCCAATTTTGGTAATAAACTGGAATCAAGTCCCCCTCGTAGTTCAGTATATTCCCTTTATAGCTTGTAGATCGTGATTCTCTTCCTTGCATAATGGGAGGTTATCACCGGTTATTTTCTGTACATTACTGGGCGTGGGGTCTATCCACGTCTACAAGCAGTTGAACTGATATTGACTCAGTCTTCGTTGTACCCAACCGAACATTCTGCCCAGAGATGCTTCTGCGCAGGACACTTCTGGGCGTCGCATGATGGAGTCCTGCTCCGTTGACTATTCTGGTCAGCACTTATGGTCCTGCCTTGCCAATCCATTGTCTTGACTGTCTACCTTGGGGCCTGGCCCAATTATGGATAACCCGGCCCAATGGGCCCACCTATCATCATAAGTCCCCCAAGACTAGGGTGGACTGCTTCATAGCCGCCTTAGTCTGAAACACTTCGACTTTTTTTTTAATATATCGTGAAACGAGGCCAAGTCACACCTGGTCATTATTATAACTGTGAATTGAACCATTGTGTCGTATCCACTTCTTGTCATATAATCGCCCTTCTTGTCAATCAGCACCACTATATCAAACCTTTGGAATCGCAATTCGTCAATTACAAGTAAGTCTTCTTTCTGTGTTATTCTTCTACTTCTTTAAATCTTTATTTCGTTCATGAGTCTAAGAGCCAATACAGCCTCTAGTGGTTCTATAGAAAAGTTGTTCGAATCGCTAGAAAAAATCTCGATTGCCTTAGAAAGTGAGGAAGTGAGTTCTTCTAATCCCATTTCCAACCCTGAAACTGTGGTAAACATCAATCATCCGTCCACTTCGATTGACTTGAGAAATACCTCCACTTTTGGGGATAATCCTCTGTGTCTTTTGCCTTCTCACCTTCTTCCCCCAGGGATCTTTACTCCTACTTCCATTGTTAATCAATATCCAGAAGATCACACTGCCTTTTTAAGCACTTTAAAGAGAGAGATAAATCGATTTGATAAAACCAAGGCAATAATGGCTTGCCATGGTATCACTAGTAAGATGACCAAGACTGAGATGGCCAGTTTATTGAAAACCTATAAGATTCGTACTGAGCCTTTTGAAGTCCTGCTCCCCAAGTCCACTGAGTGCGCTTACAATCCCCCAGCAGGTTTCTGCACAGTATGCGCTGATCAGCTTCATAGTGGGTTAAGATTCCCTCTCCCTCCTGGTTATATTGAGGTAATGAAGTATTATAAGTTGGGGGTTGGTCAAATACACCCAAACAGTGTCAAATTCCATGTAGGTTTTATGATTTGGTGTCGCCTAAACACCACACCCTTCTCTGTGAAGTTATTTAGGAACTTTTATCAGTGTAAATTGACACAAGGTAGTGGAGGATGGTACCACTTCTGTCGTAGATCTGGTAAATTAAGCCATATTATTCCTCTCGGCAAAGACAAAACTAGGAAAAAGTGGTCAGAGCGTTTCTTCTTTGTGAAGCACAATACTGAGGCGAATCTTGGTCGTTGGAACACCTCTTCCATGAAAGACAAATTTGAAGACTTTATTGATGCTACCCACACTGAGTATCTGGACAGCAACAAGATCTCTCTGACCTTAGACTTTATAAGTTCTGCTCTGATAAATGCTGCGCAGCTTCACACTGCCGGTCCTGTTGGTTATGTAGAGTTCTCCAAAGAACAGTATAGAAAATGTATATTTGTACTTGCTTTCTGCTTTGTTTTCGAATATATTTTGATTATTCTTTATCCTTGTAGTGGCCAACGTAGACGATTTTCTTAACATTGACATTGATGAGGAGGAGGAGACAGAACAGATGGCAGAAGATTCTGAACGGACCTTGTCCGTTATTCCAGAAGGTGGTGAAGTTTCTGGTCAGCAAGAGGATGCAGAGATGGGCACTGGCTCTGGTACTGCTGCGCAGGAAACAATCCCCACTGCTAATCCTTCTGACCAGAACATTCTGAGCACAGTTAACCCTGTGGATCTGACTATTGAAGAAGATCTCCCCAGTGGTCAAATTACTGGTTTGAATGCAGTTCCCCTCAGGACCGTTTCCCAAAGGCAGAAAAAGAGGCACAGGTCCACCTCCTCTGGCAGTTCTGCAAGTGATTCTTCCTTCAACTTTGAGGACATGTCTGCTGATGACTTTGCCGATTCTGTAAGTGGTTTTTTATAAAGCTTTCATTTTTCCTTTAATTCGTGTCTTCTAAGATTTTTTTCTTTCGTAGTGCTACCTCCTGGGTAAAGCGTTGCATAAGAAAACCGCTAGCATGGCTAAGGACATTTCTGCCCTGCAACAAAAAATGGTTCGCTTGGACGAGGCCAATGCTAAGGTGTCCAGTTTGGAAGAGTCCAACCTTGTTGCTCGTCTGGAGATTGAGAAATTGAAATCTGATCTTGCCAAAGCTGAGGGTTTGATATTCACCCAGGAGGAGCAGTTGAAATTGAGAGATCAGCGGCTGGAGAAAATGAATGAGGGGCATCTGCAACATCTTGCCACAGTAAAGAAGATGAAGGCCGACTTTGACGAAACTCTGAGGCGGATGGAGGAAATTCTGCTTTCGAGCGTTGTCCGAGAAAGTTGTTCTTTGGGTATAAGTCTTCTCCCCAAACTTATGAGGAAATTCAGATTATTCTAGCTCCGGCGCTGCGCAGAGGATACACGCTTGGTGTTGATGAGGCCAAACCTGCTGACTTGGTGATTAACACTCTGCCTAATCATAGGTTGTATGATAAAAAAGTGGGCAAAATCTTCACGAAGCGATATGACGAGTACAAGAGTGGGGAAGACATAATTAGCAAGTATGCTAAAAAGAAATCTGCTCAGCCCTCAGAGAAGTCTGCTCAACCCTCAGAGAAGTCTGCTCAACCCTCAGCTCCCCCTGCCTCTTAATTTACATGTTTTCTTAAAAACTTTGCATTTTGCTGCACTGTGCAGCTTTTGATGTAATAACTTTATCTCTTATTTGTTGTTGACGATACTTTGATCATTTAAACCTTTGGAGTTGCACCTTTGGATTTATGCCTTTGAATTTGATATTCTTGTCTTCTTGTTGCGCTGCAAAGAAGTTAGGATTTTTTATCCTTAGCTTCTTTATCTTTAAATATCGCTGCACAGAAATGCCTTGTTAGTTAAATATTCAGGACCTTATTGTCCTCGGCGTAGAATATTCTTGCGCTGCAAGTTCTATATAATTTAATTGTGTGCACTGCACAGATCACCTTGCAAGTTTTACACTTGAGGTTTTTTGGGGACTTCTGCCCAGAATGCCCTTGCACTGCAAGTTTAACACGTGTGTTTTGTAATTGGGTCCTTTGCCCAGAATTCCTTTGCCCTAAAGTTTTGCATGTTTTTATTTTTAATTGTGTGCTCTGCACAGAATTTTCTTGCGCTGCAAGTTCAACACTTGTGTGTTTTGTAATTGGGTCCTTTGCCCAGAATGTCTTTGCCCTGCAAGTTTTGCATGTTTTTATTTGTAATTGTTTGCTCTGCACAGAATTTTCTTGCGCTGCAAGTTCAACACTTGTGTGTTTTGTAATTGGGTCCTCTGCCCAGAATTACTTTGTGCTGCAAATTTACTGATAAACAAAACATTTTGTCTTTTAATTCCTTGTTCCAGCACAAGTTAAAATATTCACACGTACAATCACAAAATTAAAGCTAAAACGAAAGAGGATAATAATTCAATATCTTAAGGAAAGTATTTCCTTAAATGAATGGCATTCCAGCTTCTAGGAATGGTTTTTCCAGAAGCATTAGCTAGTTGATATGATCCTTTTCCATGTACTTTGATAACTTTATAAGGACCTTCCCAATTTGGATCTAGCTTTCCAGTGGGACCTTGCTTGCTAGCATCATTTCGTCTCAGAACTAAATCGCTTTCTTTAAAATACGTACCTCTAACTTTGGAGTTGTAGTATTGGGCAATCCTCTGCTTGTACTTGGCCATCTCAGTATCAAGGCTATGTCCCTTTTTTGTCTTTGGATCGCCCTTTTCTAAGTGTCCAATCTCACCGGCAAGTACCGGTCAATCAGAGCCTAGAATTGGTGAGTCAAGGTCGTATCCCACAGGGAATCTAGTCGAGTACCAAAGTGGGTCTCGTTCCTAGTTCAGGCAAACACAAGTGTGGTACATAAATTCTAAGGACGGTGATTTGTCAAATCACCGGTTCTACTACAATGATGTACAAAACAAAGGGTTAAAATTATAATAAAAAAAAGAAAAGATTTTAAACTACGAAAAACAAGATAGCCGAGCTATGATCCAATCGACTACTACCGAGCCCTAACTCGTAACCGGAAGTGATTCCAATATACTCTAATGTTCTTGGCATTGTTAAAGGATGTCGTCTCCTATTTCCGAAACTAAGCGCCAATTTCAACAACCTAGTTTCCTATGTCGAATTCAACAGTCCGCTGACCGGATTTAACTGACTCGACACGGTCTACGCTCTATGAGACGCTCGTTAACAACGATATAAACCTCACACACGAAACCGAATCTGAACAACTCAGTCGGTTTTACACGGTGATCCTAGAACCCCTTTTCCCGTACCCTCTCGCAAAATACATATGTAAACACGATACGTGTGACACAATTATTGAGTGATCAGTTCAACAAAAGTCATTAAGAATAAGTTCTAGAACGTTAACAACATCGAGAATCTAACAATCAACACATCAAAATCATTCCAATCAACAAGCTAGAGGTTCGATTTCATAGACTATCACATAACTCGACTATCGGTAAATTAACTACTCATTAATCTAAGAACACAACAAGAAATCAACCTTTAAGCTAAAAAGCATCAAGATCTAAAGCTGGAAATGAACATTACCGGAAATCGGGACGAAGAACACCGTAAGCGAAAACGAAATCCAAATTGAAATTATAATAGCCGGGTAGCATCGATCTTCAGATTACATAAAATTAAACCTAACCTAAGCTAATTATATACAAAAGCTAATTATTATCTAAAAATATGAAGAAAAAAAAAGTGCAGAGAAATGGCTGAGGAAGATGATAGATAGATAATAGATCCAAAATGGGGGTTTTTAAAGTGTGTTCTGCAGATCTGAATCGCTAGGCGGCGCTGACAGACTAACAGCGCCCGCTTTGTCAATTTTTTTCTTCACAAAACGTAACAGCATCTGCCTGTGGTGACACATCTTCAGTAAATCAGTCATAACTCTGTGTGTAGACCTCCGAATCGAGTGATTCAAGTTGAGTTGGAAAGATGATTCAATTTCCTACAACTTTCATGAAGATGTCCAGCCCAAAATATGCCTCTGAGATGGATCAAAATGCAGATAAGTGGAAGGTATGGTTGTAGTACCACCGCGTTTTGATCCGTTTGAACGTGTAAGCTTCGGGCACACGTTCCAATCCTCGTAACTCGCATTCCGGCCTTCTCAAACACCTAAGTCCTGTAAAAAATCACAACAAATACCACACATAATCCTTACAGGACACTAGGGCGACCGAGAGTATAGTAAATTACACCGAAAAAGACCAAGAATCCCGGACTTTACGTCCTAGGTCCCGAAATGATAACCATGGTGTAAATACATCAAAATACAACCAAATGTCTCAGAAAACATATAAAACGAGGTATAAACAGGGTATAATTACATAGAAAATGATAGCCAATTTGACTCTCATCAGTGCTCCAACTCATCCTTCACGTGCAGCATGTCTACCTCTTGTGTTTCTGGACAATATAATTCTGTCCTGGGAGATTTGTGTCCAATCTCTGCTGGTATCACCGCTTCGCATCCGTAGGCCAAAGAGTATGGAGTTTCCTGTGTAGCAGCATTTGGTGTAGTCCTGTATGCCCATAAAATATTTGGGAGATGGTCTACCCAATGAGATCCCTCTTGTTCCAATCTTTTCTTCAGTCCCTGTTTTATTTGCCTATTTGTCTGCTCTACCTGCCCATTGGCTTGGGGATAGGCCACTGATGTAAAGTGTTGGGAGATTCCTAGGTTGGTGCACCATGCCTGCACTCCTTGATCTTCAAATTGTGTGCCATTATCAGAGATAAGAACTTTAGGGATTCCATACCTGCATAGAATATTTCTCCATAGGAACTTCTGTATTTGGTTGGCTGTGATGGTGGTTAAAGGTTCAGCTTCTACCCACTTGGTGAAATAATCCACTGCCACCACTAGAAACTTGAAATTTCCCGGTGCTCGGGGTAATGGACCCACTAAGTCTACTCCCCATTGATCAAAAGCCATGGAGACACAATTGGTATCATCTCATGTGCGAGATTATGTGATAAGTTACTATGCACTGGCATGTCCTCGCAAGTCCCGACTGCATTCTCTCAGATCATCTTGCATTTCTGGCCAATAATATCCATACCTATATTTCCTGGCCAGAGCTCTTGCTCCCAAATGATTTCCACAAATTCCGAGATGGATTTCTCTTAATACATAATCTCCCTCATCTGGAGTAACACATCTCAACCAAGGTGCTGCATAAGACTTTCTGTACAGAACATCGTTGAACAGAGCATACTTTGCTGAGAGTCTTATCAGTTTTCTGGCTCGTACTTTATCTTCAGGAAGTCTCCTATCCCTCAGATACATTACAATTGGATTCATCCAGGTTTCTGCCTGTGTTATTGGTTGTACTTCCATTTCATCACAACTCTTCTGCTTCAATTGATCGACCAACACCTTTTTGTTGGATAAGAAATTTGATCCTAGCTTTGATAAAGCATCTGCTCTGGTATTTTGGGCTCGAGTTATTTGTTCCACTTCTATTATTAAGAAATTTTGCAATTTCCTCTGTGCCACTGCCAGGTACTTTTTCATGGGGCCTTCTTTTGCTTCATACTCTCCCTTGATATGATTGGTTACCAGTTGTGAGTCTGTGTAGACTTTCAAATTTTGCACACCTAACTTCTGTGCTAGGTTTAATCCAGTTATCAAAGCTTCATATTTTGCCTCATTGTTAGTGGCTTCAAAGTCAAAATGAAGAGCGTATGGGAATTCTTCACCCTTTGGGCTAATGAGTAGGAGTCCTGCTCATGCTCCTTCTTTGTTGGAGGCTCCGTCCACATAAAGTTTCCATTGTTCAGTTTTGTTCTTCTCAGCCTGGTTCTGCTCAGCCTTTTGCTCTATAGCCAAGGCTTTTTCTTCTGCCAGGAAATCAGCTAACGCTTGGGCTTTAATTGCCGTTCTTGGTTTGTATTCGATATCAAACCCTGCCAATTCAACTACCCATTTTGCTAACCTTCCAGACTTGTCTGGTTTATCCAAAATTTTCTTTAACGGTTGATTTGTCAATACTATCACCGGGTGACTTTGGAAGTATGGCCTTAATTTCCTTGTGGCATGCACTAGGGCTAAGACCAATTTTTCCACCTCAGAATATCTAATCTTAGGTCCTTGTAGGGCTTTGCTTACAAAATATACTGGCCTTTGTATCATGCCATGTTGCTTTACCAACACAGCACTTACAGCTTCATTGCAAAAGGATAAGTAAAGAAACAGTATCTCACCTTCCTGAGGAGGAGTTAAAGTTGGCAAGTGACTGATATGATCTTTTAACTCCTGAAAAGCCTGTTTACATTCTTCATTCCACTCAAATCGACTTGCCTTCCTGAGAATTTTGAAGAATGGCAATGACTTCTGTGCAGATTTCAACAAGAATCGGTTTAGCGCAGCTAATCTTCCTGTTAATCGCTGAACTTCTTTGATATTCTTTGGTTCAGGCATTGTCTTTAAAGCTTCTAATTTATCAGGGTTGGCCCTGATACCTTCTTTAGATATCATATAACCCAGAAATTTGCCTGATTTTACTCCAAAAGTGCACTTTTTTGGATTCAACTTCATTCCTGTTTGTCTTAAAACTTGACAAACCTCTGCTACGTCTTTCAAATATTGGTCAAGAGTCCTGCTCTTGATCAATAAGTCATCCACATATACTTCCATTGATTTACCAATCTGTTGTTTAAAAATGGTATTGACTGCCCTTTGGTAGGTAGCCCCTGCGTTCTTTAATCCGAAAGGCATAGACACATAGTAGTAGGAACCAAATTCAATAATAAAAGCAGTTTTTACAGCATCTACAGGGTCCATCATAATATGATGATATCCCTTATAAGCATCTAGAAAAGCAAAGATTTCATAACCAACTGTAGAGTCTACTAGCCTGTCAATTCTAGGAGAAGTATAACTATCTTTAGGACAATCTTTGTTCAGATCAGTAAAATCCACACACATTCTCCAACTGCCATCTGGCTTCTTGACTAGTTCTGGATTTGCTAGCCACTCTAGATAGATAACTTCTTTAATCATGTTGGCCTGCAACAACTTCTCCACCTCTTGCTGGACAGCCTGTATCCTTTCTGGTGCAAACGATCTTTTCTTTTGCTTCACTGGTTTCCTGGTTGGGTCAATGTTGAGCTTATGGACAGCCAACTCTGTTGACAGTCCAAGCATGTCACTTTCTTTCCATGCAAAGACGTCCTTGTAATCTTTCAAGATTCTGACCAGCATATGTTTCTGTTCAGCAGGTATCCATGATCCTATGCTGACTGTGGATTCAGGGTCCAATTCATTTAACATTATTGATTCTACAGGATCATTGGACTGCCAACTTTTTTCTTCCTCCGGAACTAAATCTTCCATTGTCACCGCTTTGCCTTCATTTTTCCACCGATTGTGGTCAGTATAGCGATTTTGGCGAAGATCCACATCCCTTTAACGGTAGCTTCTCCTTCAAAGTTGGGAATTTCATGCTGTTGTGTGCGGGCGATACCACTGCCCTTAAGTCAATCAATGCTGGTCTTCCCAGAATCACATTATAAGCTGATGGAGCTTTTACCACCACATAATTGACCATCAGAGTCCTGCTCTGTGGTTCTTTGCCAAAAGTAGTCAATAGCTTTAACATACCCACAGGATGTATGGGTGGCCCGGTAAATCCAAAAAGAGGAGTTGACACATGAGTCAACTCTGAGTCCGTTAGCTTTATGGATTGGAATGCACTTTGTGATACAACCGACGCTATCTTGTTTGCCGGTGTCTATCTGCGATTCTTCGACCAGTTTTTCGAATAATCGCTTATCACCACCCTTCGTTGCTCACGATAGCTGGTAGTGCATCTCTTGGACCGTACTGAACGGTTCCCATTACTTTCTGTTTTTTCGCTTCTCCGTCCTTTTCTGCGCTGCCCCTTTTATCTTCCTGAGCAACCTTATTACCTCCTCCTGGTCCACCCACAATCGTGTTCACAGTGTTGATTGGGGCATTCTCTCTATGTCCATCTGCATCAGGAGACGGATCTCTGTGTCTCCTTTGATTGTACCTGTCATGCCCGCTGTGTTGCTTTTTAAATTCTCTCCTTCCTCGGGGATTATCTCCCTGTGCTCGATCGATGCATTCATTGATATTTCCTTCCATTCTTCTTTGCGTCTATATCTCAGTCGAGGTCCTCCCTGCTGCTCGAGTCATGTCCGATATCTTTATGGTACTTTGTGGTCTCTCTTCTCCCTTGGACCCCTCAATGGAGGAGGAGTCTTGGCAATTCCTTTATTTTCCATAATCGCCAGAACTTGGTCACGAGACCTGTTCAGAGGAATAAGGTCTATGTCCTGCAAAGCACCTTTTTTCCCTAACCTTTCAGAAATGGGGTTGGTTACCCTATCCCAAACAGATTTTCTCTTTTTGTCGGTCTTATCATCGGTCTTTCCTTTTTTAGAATCCCTGTGGGACTCTTCCCTCTTGGCTCTGTTAGCCTCTTCTCCTTGGCAATGTCTGTATGCAATTTCCAGACATTCCTCCATTGTACTCGGATTTTTGCTGCTCAGCTTTGCATGTAGTCGTCCTTCTCTGAGACCTGCCACGAAGGATGCTACTAAAAATTTATCATCCATATCTGCTATCTGGGATGATTTTCCATTGAACCTCTTGATGAATTGCAACACTGTTTCATCATTTTTTGCCTAATTGTTAGCAAATACGTCCGGTTTCGCTGGAAAGGTCTTGCTGCAATGAATGCATGCATGAACTTTCTGGTCAGAGTTGGGAAGTCTGGTATGGATCTGGGGTTCAGCTTGTTAAACCAATCTCTTGCCTTTCCTGTAAGAAGAGTTACGAATGCCCTGCATTTCATCTCTTCTGGTGCGTTGTATAAGTTCATGTGCTGCATGTACTGATGCATATGGTCATATGGATCCTTAGTTCCATCATATGCTTGAATTTTTGGGATTTTAAATCCTGGAGGACACGGAAACGCATCAACGTCTTCAGTGAAAGGGGACACCAGCCTAAATTCATCTTGCTCAGGCTTAAGCATGGCGTCTAATTCTGCTCTGCGTTATCACCACCTGGGTGAGTAACTACCACCTGTATGCTAGATTATGCTTCCTGCTTCTCTTTTTTAGCAGTTTGAAGCGGAGTATGTGCTTCAAAAACATCATTATCTTGATTTCTCTCTTTCAACACTGCCTCAAATATGGCTTTTATCTCTTTAGCCTTGAGATTTGCAAGGTTTTCTACCAACATCTGTTTAACAGCATCTAGGTTGCTTGTCTGTCCTTCTTCCATAACTCGCTTCCCGGTTTCTCGATCATTCCGACCTGGGCTCTCGTCCCCGGTTTGATTTTTTTCTTTTTCTGGTTGATTTTGCTGTTTTTTTCGAGTTTCCCTGATTTCTTGCCATTTTTCTGTAATAATCACTCACTAACTAGAATTGAGCCCTCCTTCTAGCGCCAAATGATGCAGTATGAATATTACAATCGGGTAATTCTAATTAGGAAAACTATGTAAGAACAAATAACTTTATATGTAATTTTGGACTGAACTCCTCGAGAGAGCTGCCTACGTATCCAATTTAGGTAATAAACTGGAATCAAGTCCCCCTCGTAGTTCAGGATATTCCCTTTATAGCTTGTAGATCGTGATTCTCTTCCTTGCATAATGGGAGGTTATCACCGGTTATTTTCTGTACATTACTGGGCGTGGGGTCTATCCACGTCTACAAGCAGTTGAACTGATATTGACTCAGTCTTCGTTGTACCCAACCGAACATTCTGCCCAGAGATGCTTCTGCGCAGGACACTTCTGGGCGTCGCATGATGGAGTCCTGCCCCGTTGACTATTCTGGTCAGCACTTATGGTCCTGCCTTGCCAATCCATTGTCTTGACTGTCTACCTTGGGGCCTGGCCCAATTATGGATAACCCGGTCCAATGGGCCCACCTATCATCAGCCAGTTTACAAGTGCCGAATCCAGAAAAGTGCATCAAGTTGTTGATCCAAGAAGTCATGGTTAGTCTACAAAAACTTTCCATTAACAACACGAGTGTCCAATACAAATTATATCGTGCTTGTTTTTCTACCAACCTCTACAATGTCCATTTCATACCGTGTTATTTCTAGTTTCCCTATGATCCTCGTAACTTGTTTCACATACTTATTCGGTTTCATCATCACTAAAGGTTTGTGGCATGTACATGTACACCATTTAAGATGTCAAAACAGTTTGTAATATAATCTTTAAATGATATTGTATCATGTATTTTATATATAAATTCAAGTAAATTAGAACTACAAGTGTGTTTGAATCAGTAAAATAGAGAGTTTGTTAATAAGTCTTGATGTGAAAACTCTAACATCAATTTTGAAGCAGTAAAATTAATAAATTAAACCTGTGAATATCTGTAAAGTATATATGAACATTGCCTTATATAGAAACAACTGAGAAATACCATTTTTACACATATGCATTTTCACAGGTAGATTCTCAGTTCTGTGTGTAATCCACTAATCTGTCAGAAAGTCAGTGCTGCCATTGTGATTGGTTTAATAAGCCAAGCCACAGCCTTTGTGCAAGGTTTCATCACCGATTTCTCACTAAGTTTGTGGATTGAACTCCTCATTGAAAAACTTGACTCTAGTTTGTTCCAAAGTTTATCGAGAAAAACCAAGAAGTGCTTTGATCAAGTGTTCAGATCTGCTTTCTCTGTTAGAGTCTTGTGAATAAGACACAATGCAATTTGCACACTTGGAATCTGTGCACTTTTGTTTTGACTGTCAAACCATGGTGTTGACCTTTTTGTTCATAAAATCCCCATTAATCTGTTAAGAAATTCAGTAACTGATCATTGTGACTAGCACACTGAATTTGTGCCCCTATCTTTGCAATCTTGTGATTTGCTGTAATATTGTGCACTCAACCTGCTGAATCTGTTTTGCTATATCTGTGCAATCCTGCCTTGCATCAACTGCCTGAAGAGCTTTACTGAGATTGATTTTAATTCTGTGAAATAGATCATAGTTCAATCTGTCTAACAGTTGCTTTACTGTGTCAGCTTTTAGATCTGCTGAACATTGTATTCAGCATTTGATTTTCAAACTTGATAATCTCACCCCTTGGGCTTGATTATCATCTTTGAAGATCAGCTGAAATTTCAGCTCAGTTATTGCTGATCTGGTGTAATCTGTATTGCCATATTGATCTGTATAAGCTGCTCTGTTTATCTGTTTTGTGGGCTGAACTTGGACCCGCTTTGATCCATCCTGTAGGTGTATTTTTGAGAACACAGAAGTTGTTTTTGAACCTATTTGTAATTGGACTTCAAAGTATTGATTCTTGGAACTGAGTCTTTATTTGTGTTACGTTTATGATCTGTTGTTTTGCCTGGACTGAAAGCATATTCTTGTGGTATCTGATTCACTTGGAAAAACTTTTAATCTGTGTTGCTGATTTGTTTTCTGCTGCATCTGATTTGATCTTTGGCAAAATCTCCTTGTGGACTTGACTATTGGTTAATACATTTATATATTGTTTGGTTCAATCCTGCTGTATGCAAACATGTTGTTGCTGAATCTAAGTTCTTGTGACAGTTGCTAAAACGTCACTATAAGCACGAGTTTTAATTTAAATCAGCCTGCAAAGTTTGTGTTAAATATTATCTCTCGTGAATAACAATCTTTTTAATCTGCAATAGTGATAATCTGTCACATCCCTGATCCTTTGATCAATCTTGCAACTTGCTTGATCAAATAGAATTAATTTGCTTTATCACACTTTAATCACACTTGAATTAATATTTTGTGTTGATCTTTTTAATACTATCTGCAAACTTGCTTGACCTGTTTTGATCACACAAATTAATCACCCTTGATCACATAGGTCTTATGACACAAGCGAATAATTGATTAAGTTGGCTTCCGCCTTAATTAATTAGTACTTGTGTTGATATTATCGAAAAGAGTTTAAAAATCATCCACACTCTATTCAACCCCCCTTCTAGAGTGTGTTTGCGCCATTATCGATCCAACAGTGATACTGCTGTTGGCGCCGCTTTGGGTCAAAGAAAGGATAAGATCTTCAGACCTATTTATTATGCAAGCCGGACTTTGAATGCTGCCCAAAGAAATTACGCCACAACGGAGAAGGAGCTTTTGGCCGTTATCTTTGCTTTTGACAAGTTTAGATCTTACTTGGTGGGATCTAAAGTCACCGTGGTGATCCGACCATGCAACTTCTTAAGTATCTCCTAGCAAAGCAAGATTCAAAGCCTAGATTGTTGAGATGGATTCTACCTGCTGCAAGAATTTGACGTAGAGATCCGAGACAAGAAAGGAAGTGAGAATGTAGTGGCCGATCATCATCCATCGCTTACAATTAGAGGATGGTGAGGAATTACCTGAGATAGGAGAATCTTTTCCTGATGAACAACTTTTCTCCATCACCACCCTCAGGGGACATGATGATTGTGTTGCAGTTTCTTCACGAATAGAGGTTGTGAAGGAGAAGAAACAACCATGGTTTAGTTTGTTCGTTAATTATCTATCCATAAAGTACCTACCACCAAATCTCACTCGTCCCAAGAAAGAAAAAAATTCTTTAAAGATCTTAGACACTATTATTGGGATGATCCTTATTTGTTTAAGCTAGGATCTCGATAATGTTTTTCGAAGGTGTGTGCCCGAGGAAGAGTATAATGATATCCTGAAGCATTGTCATTCTTATGAAGTTGGAGGACACTACGGGGGAGATAAAACTGCAGCCAAGGTCCTCCAATGTGGTTTTTATTGGCCGACGTTGTTTAAGGATGCACACCAATATGCAAAAGCATGTCATGCTTGTCAAATGACAGGAAATATTTCACGGAGTAATGAGATGCCACTTAAGAGCATCCTAGAGGTAGAACTCTTTGACGTTTGGGGAATAGATTTCGTTGGACCCTTCACTTCATCACTATCTAACTGATACATCTTAGTTGCTGTTGATTATGTATCCAAATGGGTTGAGGCCATTGCTTCCCCGACTAACGATGCTAAGGTTGTAATTAGATTCTTGAAAAAGAATATGTTTACAAGGTTTGGGACGCCTAGGGCGATTATAAGCGACAATGGTAGTCATTTTTGTAATAAACCTTTTGAAAGGCTGATGATTAAGTATGGGGTTCGACATAAGCTAGCAACCGCATATCACCCCCAGACTAGTGGACAAGTAGAAGTCACCAATCGAGAGATAAAGCGTATCCTGGAGAAAAGCACAATACAACTAGGAAGGATTGGTCATTACGTTTAAACGACGCTTTATGGGCTTATAGGACTGCATATAAAACCTCGATTGGAATGTCACCGTATAGGATTGTTTTTGGAAAAGCATGTCATCTTCCGGTGGAACTTGAGCACCGGGCCATGTGGGCAACAAGGATGTTAAATTTTGATGAGACATTGGCCGGTGAGAAGAGGATGTTAGAATTAACTCGCTGGAGGAGTTTCGTTTAGAGGCATACGAGAATGCCAAGATTTTCAAGGAGCGCATCGAAGAAATTCCATGACAAAAGATTCTCGGAAAGGACCTTTCAAGAGGGTGATCTAGTTCTCTTGTACAATTCGCGCTTAAGATTATTCCCGGGTAAGTTAAAATCAATATGGCACGGCCCATTTCGAGTACAACAAGTCTTTCCTTCTGGAGCGGTGGAGCTATTCAATTTCAAAGACGAGTCCAGATTTGTGGTCAATGGACATCGTGTGAAGTATTATCACGGGCTTCCGCCTGGTGCTGAGAAGGAGGTTTTGTACCTCGATGACCCTGTTTATGAATAAACCATCTTGAATTGAGTCGAGCTAGCGACTATAAATTTAGAACTATTTCCGTATAACTATCTTTTTCATTTTTTAATAAAGTAGCAAGCGCCTATCACGTTTTTTTTCATCTCGCCATGTTCCGAGTCTAAGTTCGGAATAAACGAGGTTTTTTCCTTGATAGCCGTCATGTGAGTTGTTTATTTAGGTTTAAATCCTTTTGGTCTTGTCCATGGCGGATAAAGTAAAGTGGCTTAAAGCTGCTTTTAGATATTTATATCTAATTACTCGCCACATTATTTTATAACTTCCATAGACATGGTATTTGACGATTTCGTGGAGTTTGTTTGCTTATACAGGATGTGTCTGTCTCTCCACGACGTGCTGATGTTTACTCCGATATTGTTCCTTTACTTGGGGGCCGTTTCCAGAGCTAAGTCTTTCTTTTTGAACTCTCATTTATTTTTGTCATTGAGGACAATGCCATGTTTAAGTGGGGGGCAAGGGACCTAGCTATATGTTGAAAAACGGAATATTGAGACAATATTGGGCCAAATTTAAAATTTTTTATGGATAAATGCCAAGTTGTTTAACTCGTACCCTTAAACGTGTGGAGTTTTTATACTTAGAATTGATAGGAAAGGGACCAAGTTGCGTAAGTACGTGGTCATATTATACTTTTGCGATAAATTGTTAGTAAACTTAAGGATATTCATGCCAAGAATTGCAAGTAGTTAGGCATTGTTCAACTACTCAACATGTGTGCATGCGTTATAATTGAAAGGAGTATGTGTACATTGCGTAGATAATTGGTTATGAGGACCTAATGTCGATATTTGTCGACTGATGTATTCTGATCTTCTAGCCAACAAAAGCAGAGTAATAAGCTTGAGACGTACCTGTGTTTGATAATATTAAAACACTGGGCTTGTAGTAACATTACCAAAGTAGCCCCGCGCTTGTGGTAATATTCGATACTATGCATGATCTAAGATAGGGAGGATACTCGTAAAATAGAAAAGAGCTTTCTTCCTTGAGATTGGTAGTATTTGAAAAATATGAAAAATTGAAAAATTTTAAATTTATTAGAGGCTTTGAGTAGTACTCGGTCTCCAAGTCCAAAATCCCTATAGATACGCTCTTGCTTATTGTTCTAGTGCTTTAACCATTGCGAGGCATAAGAAGTATGAATGCTGATGTTGGTAAATTTTGATATGAAGTCTGCATAAACTCTAATCTTGCTAAATTTATATAAAACCAATGCACATGCACACAATCACTTCGATTCATAGCGAGTAGTGAATAATGTTTATCTTATGAGCATGACTGGTATGAGTTCACTCGAGTTTCTTGTGTAAGTATGAGTTGACCAAGGAAAATGTGTCTTGGGAAATGACTTATTAATGCTTTGTTCGGGACGAAGCAAAGTTTAAGTGGGGGGCATTTTGATGAAGGTTAAAATGTACCTATTTATGTCATCAATTCTAACCTTAAATCGGAGTTAATTATATATATTTCATATTAAATCACTTGTTAATATTTATTATTTAATGTTAAGTGATTATTAATATGATTTATGGTATTTAGCTGTTTTTATTATTAAAGACCAATTTATTGTGCGATAAATGCTGATTTTGTAGATCATGATAAATCGGGAGGATGAATGTCATTCAATCAGTGAATCTCAAGACAATAAGGAAGAAAATCGGAGCATTAATCAAGGGATAAGTTAGAGAAATCAGATCAGTACGAAAGAATGCAGTGGGGAACAAGTTAGACAAGAAACGCGTTTAACATGTGCAAAAAGGAGGCTCGATCGACCGAGCCACTTCATTCGGTCGACCGAGGCAGGAGGTTCGGTCACCCGAAGCTGCTCAGACCTAAAAATGCGTGCATATCTTCTAGATCCATCCTATGTCGGCAGAATCCTCTATATAAGCAGCAGTGACTTTACTTAAATTGAAAAAGACACACCATTACAACACAAGACAATTTGAGTTTTTAAGTTTAGTTTTCTTTTCTTTATGTTCGTACATTGTGGATTCATCGGATTCTCCGGTTGGGGAGCGCATTAAAGAGTGGGAGTCACTCGCCTTCGAGGTATGACTATTCAATTTTGCAATCTTTATTCGTAGATCTGATAATTTTATTATGGAGTAGTTTTTCTTGTATTGATTGCGTGATGTAGATTAATTTACGAACCCATGTGTTTAGGTTAAAAACGTTAAGAAGTAATCATGATTTGTACCAACACAGAACTGTGTTCGGTCGACCGAGACATGTCATTCGGTCGCCCGAGTGCTGTCATTCGGTTGACCGAGCGTGGTGATGTGTAGGGCAATATTATGATCGGCTTCGACTACGTCAGATTCTCTGATTTGGAATTAAAACGAGTAATTAAACTTGATCAACTTAATTATTTGTCATCATAATTTAACATGAAACCTAAAAAGTGATTGTTACTTAGGATATAGATTGAATCGGCATCTAAGAAGTACGCCTTACCCGAGGAATGTTGCTTAGATGAGGTTACGGTTTATACCGGCATCCCTAGTTTCGTAATTGTGTCAGAAGTTATATGAGATGGAGGCATTAAAAAGTGAAGTCACGTAATGGAGGCACGATGATTTAGATGGCCTAATCGGAGCTAAATCTACCTTAGGGGATGACTCTCGTAGTCATAATAATTAATCTTTAATGTTTGTTTTATCTCGTTATCAACCTAATTCACATGGGGGAGTTATAATCTACTAGCATAATCAATACTGTTTGTTTAGATAATATCCACAGTATTGTCCGTGTTTTAGTAGTCTTTCATTTGTCTTTGTGGTATTCTGTGTCTTGTGGTTGTCGCTATTTTATTTACTGCGTTTAGTTGGTCGTAGACCGCCCTTTCAATTTAGTTCTAATAGGATAAAGTTGTGTTTTGTTTGTCTTTGCCGTCTCTCGTGGGATCGAACTCGACTCTATCTAGCTATACTACAATTGAACCTAGTTCTCTTGCTAGTGTGTTAGTATGCATCGAGTTAATAATTTAACTTGGCCTCAATCACACCTAAACCTGTTGTGGTTCACCCTGCTGAAGCACCTCAACCTGGTGCACTAGATCCTAAGGTTACTGAACGGATCAATCTGCTGGAACAGACCATTGAAGGAAGGATCACTGTAGTTGACACAAGGACTGAGATTATGGAAGGTCAACTTGAAAATTTAGTGATTACACAGGAGAGTGTTCATGGCCTACTTAGCCGTTTTATTGATGATGTCAATAAGGGGGAAGAGGGCCTTACAGCAGAAACAAATGAGGGGTTTTTGCTAAAAATAAATGGGAGGCTGATATTAATAAGTTCAGGAACCCTGTACCTGGCAGGATTCAGTTGACTGATGACCTCCTGAAGGAATACAAGAAGCTCTACTATTCAAAGAAAAG
The DNA here is from genome assembly GCA_026214975.1 of Gentiana macrophylla. NCBI lineage: Eukaryota > Viridiplantae > Streptophyta > Magnoliopsida > Gentianales > Gentianaceae > Gentiana > Gentiana macrophylla. Next base: position 76,517,476 of record CM047814.1, read on the forward strand.
ACCTTATCATGATATGGGATTTCAAGAAGGACTGAATTCCTTTTTGGGACTAAAATTTTGGGAAGTTAGAGTCAAATCCCTGAGAGCTTCTAGTAGAGGTGGAAGAGGTGGCAGGGGTGGAAGAGGTCAAAGAATAGGAATTCAGACAGGAAAGGATTCACTGGAAGAGTTCAAACATTTCTATATGGGTCAAGGATTCAGTGTTCACTCTATAAGGTTGACCCTACCAGAAGCATGGAAATGGTGGAAACAGCTACATACTTGGGTTGATATCTCTACAATAGAAAATCAATGGCTGCTGGATGTAGTCAGGGAAATCAAGGAATTCCAAGAGAAGCAAGAGCAGGACAGAAACAAAAACTAGATCAGCAAACTTACTTATGCATTTATCTTTGGCTGATCCTAGTTTGTAATAATTTTGAACAAGTATGATTTTAATGAAAGATGACTGAATTTGTTCTGTTTGTGTTCTTTTATCTTTTTGCTTTGCTGTAAGGAGGGTATTGGCATCATCACTAAAAAGGGGGAAATTGTTGGACATATTTTAAGTTTTAATGATGAGTGCCAGACTAGCTGTTATATAGCAAAGGCAAAAAGATGTCTAGATCAAATGTATAGGTTTATTAGAGTTTGATCTTTGTATAGGTTTGATCAAACAAGCATTGTAAGTAGGTTAGCTAACTTTATCAGCAAACCTTGTATAGGTCGGTAGAGTCTAGGAACCTGCTGAAGACTGAAGGCTGAGGGTTCAAACTCGGTTGTTGAAGGCTAAGGGATCAGACTTAGTATTTAAAGTCAAGGATATGGAATCAGAATTTAGGGAAATATGTGATGACCTAAACTGAATACATATACCTTGTGTACAAGGTCTAAGTTACATATGTTAAGTGATGATTGGGACTTAGTTATAATTTAAATGGTGTACTCTAACTTCAAAGTTAAAAGTTAGATGATAAGCAATCAGCTAAAGTGTTATTAAAACACAGCAGACCTATAATCAGCTGACTGACTTGTACATCAGCAGAGTGATATAATTCTATATCTACTGAGTACATATCTCGATTTAATAAAAGTTACATTGGAAGATTAAATGGATAAGAATGGATTACAAGCCTTGATTTTGTCAACAAATCAATGGTCAAGATAAAAGGAACGTTGGAAAGATTCAGAGGATTATCCAATGGAAATAAGTCAAAGGGTGGAAAGCCTGAAAACTATCAAAAAGCAAACTGGCATTGTCAGTACTAGGAACTGTGACAGAAAGCAAGTCAAGATGGAGACAAGTCTGAAACGTCTATTTGATTTTCAAACACAAGTTACATGTTTCCCACCTATAAATAGGGAACTACTGATTCAGTTTGAAGATGATGAACAACAATACAATCCTTAAGAAGCTATCAAATCTTAATCAAGAAAGACACCCTGCTGACATCACTGAGCTTAAATTTACTGATCAAGATATTTCTTCAAGTGTAACCTGCTATCAAGTTACATCAAGTATACACACTTGAAGACTTCAAGCAGCTGATCATTTCATCCTGATCAAGCTGCTAACAGCTGAATCGTTTATTTGATTCAAACTTTCTTTTACAAGAAACCTGCTGAAGACAATGAAGCATCTTTTGGGTGTCAATGACTGTTGTTTGTGGTGGAGCTGGTGAAGAGGCAATCCTACCTTCTCAGGGACCAAAGTGGAAGACTTTGAAGCAGCAATTCTATCTGTTTCTAGTTTTCTGTTTGTGAAGCCATAGTCATTGGTGAAGGACAAACAACTTAGGTATTTTTGTAACTACAACCTCAAAGATCTCTAGTGAATTTCCTCCAACATCATAGGAGAAGAGTGGACTGACAGGATTAAACCACCTGGAACCACTATAAATCTTGCCTACTTACTTTCTACATTTACTTTCTGTTATTTGCATGCTAATCACATCAACCTACTGAAACTAGCATCTGAATCACACACTTACACTACTGCGTATCCAATACTTAGTATCATCTTTTAACAACAAGTATAAAGTCTTAATTTAAATATATTCCACTGCAACAAATTCAGTAATATCAACAGTCAGCAGACTATTGAGTGGTCAGCAGACTACTGATAGTCACCAGGCTACTGACCTTGATGAGTTTGTCAACTCCAAAAATTTTAAGTGTTAAGTTTATTCACCCCTCCTCTAAATTTAACCAAATCCTTTTCAAGGGACCAATAGAGGCGACTAGGAGTCGATCATCCGTGTCCCGCACTTGTGTGGATTCCTCGTTAAAGCGTTTGATGAAGTGAAGGACGGTCTCATCTTGTCTTTGCTTCAATGTGAGAAGATGAGTCTGATTTCTCTGGAACGGACGAGTTGCGATAAACGCGTGGACGAACTTCCGAGTTACAGCTCCAAAGTCAGAGATCGACCTGGGAGGAATCTTGTTGAACCATTCCTGAGCTCTTCCTGTGAGCAGCGCAGAGAAGACTTTACACTTCATCTCATCTGAGGCGTTGTACAGATTCATATGAGATATGTACTTATGCATATGATCATAGGGATCTTTAGATCCATCATAAGGTACAATCTTGGGTATTTTGAAGCCTGCTGGTCGAGGATAGTTATCGATGTACTCAGTAAACGGCGACGCATAGAGGAGCTCGTCAGATCGTCGACCGAGACCGAGAGGCGTCGATTCGACCCCTAGGCGTGTCGTGGGCTGCTAGTGAACATTTTTCTTCTCCGTATGAAAGCTAGACTCCACTACCTCCTACTTTTATGTGCTCCTTGAGGGAGGGTCGTTTCTGAAGCTTCTGGGGGGGTCTCTCCCCTTCAATTTTTCCTCAAATATAATTTTGAGGGTATTTTTATCCATATTCTTTAGGGCTTCCACCAACGCCTGGTTGGCTGAATCTTGAAGGACCGGATCAGATTGGTGAGTCTGATCCTCAGCAGGGTTTGCACCCTTTTGAGCGGCCGTAGTCTGGCCTTCCCCCTGGGTGGTGGTGGCAGCTGGGTTGGATCCACTGGATCCTGAGCACCTTTCTTGCCTGTGTTCTTAGCCATGGTAATTTTAACAACAAAATTCTGGAAATTCTTGAACGATTTATCAGAAAGGAGGCCCTCTTTCTAGCGCCAATTGACGATACTGGATCTCGCTATGAATTATCCGAGCGTTATCTCCTTGAGTGACAACAATTCAAGATCCAAAACTTATGAAATCAAATTAAACGAGGGGTGGTTTGGTGTATTTTTAGACTGAGCTCAAAGGTTATTTTCCTCGAGTTGCTTACGTATACAATGAATATATTGGAATCAAGATTTTCGTAGTTTCTTAGGGTTTGTTGATATAGAGGACGACTTATCCCTTTCCTTGTTCTACAAGGAATCATATTATTATTCCCTAAGGATAAATACATGCCAATCCCCATAATTTAGGGATAATTATGGACATATTTAAATGCCAGGATCAGAGTTTTATGACTCAAAATTTGTTCCTTATTTATCTTTAGCGATTCAGCACGTGGGCTAATAGCCGGGGGTGCTCTGTACGTCCTGCGTCGAGCCCCCAAGGCCATTATGGCCGAACTGGAGCAGCTCCTCTTCACCAGACCTTGTCCGACCTGCATTGGCTGGTGGAGGAGTTTCTGCCGATCTCCCACCTGGGGTTAGAGGCCTACCCGTGGGCATGTCTCTCGGGCTCCTGACCCTTAATGCCTATTTGTAGATGCTACTTATTTATTATGTGATCAATAAAGGATGACACGTGGCGTAGCTCGGATCGGCAATCATCAGATACCATGTGAACTACCATCTCTCCTAAAAGCTTAAGCTGATAGGGAGATAGATAATTAACGTTATATATCTAATAGCATTTGAGGGGCATACTGACGCAGGGTTGGTCGGGCAAGTAGTGGAATCCCGCTAGGACAATTGTATAGAGCTATTGAACACTTCCGCTATGCATCTGATGTTCCCATTCATTCGTTGGTCCCAACGGTGCACTCATACATGAATGATGAGTTATTGTTTAGGTTTGGAGAATTAATGTGCCGCTTGGGGAGGCCATAGTTTGTCATGAATGGCAGTTTATCTTTTAGGTCAGTAAAAGAGAACAATCGGTCCGTTGAGGATGTATAACCGTCCAGCTTGATAGCACAGCCAACTCCTGAAAGTCGTGTTGTTAATTTGGCCAACAGCCCATTCATTGTTGATGCGAGCAATATCAAGCTTATGGACATTAAGGATAAGTTGTTGAATGAAAGCAATGTGGAGGGTGTATAAGCTAGGAGTGATGTATTTGATAATGCGGTTTTGCATGGGAGGGATTCGGGTGATCCGGTATCGTATTTTGTATTCTTTTTTTACACACGCACGCACACTATTTGCCCCACGGGACTTGAACCCGCAAACCTTCGGGTTAAATACCACAACACTAACGTTAGGCGATGCCTTGTTGGCATCGTATTTTGTATTCGATTGGTAGGCGATCACGTCCGATTTCTCTCTTAGCCTTGGGGCACTTATGTTTGGGAATTAAGCCTTAGTGAATGGAATTCGTCAGTGCATTCACTAAGATGTCCAACATCGACGGCCATTATCGGTCCGTTGAGGATGTATAACCATCCAAATTTGATAAGATGCGACCAACTCCCGAAAGTCGTGTTGTTAATTTGGCCAATGCCCGTTCATTGTTGATGTGAGCAATATCAAGCTTATGGACATCGTGGATAAGTTGTTGAATGCAAGAAATGTTGAGGTTGTGTATAAGCTAGGAGTGATGTATTTGATAATACGGTTTTGCATGGGAGGGATTCGGGTGATCCGGTATCGTATTTTGTATTCTTTTTTTTACACGCACGCACACTATTTGCCCCATCGGGACTCGAACCCGCAACCTTCGGGTTAAAGACCACAACACTAACCGTTGGGCGATGCCTTGTTGGCATCGTATTTTGTATTCTGATTGGTAGACGATACTGTCCGATTTCTCTCTTAGCCTTGGGGCACTTATTTCTGGGAATTAAGCCTTAGTGAATGGAATTCGTCAGTGCATTCACTAAGATGTCCAACATCGACAGCCACTATCGGTCCGTTGAGGATGTATAACCGTCCAGCTTGATAGCACAGCCAACTCCTGAAAGTCGTGTTGTTAATTTGGCCAACAGCCCATTCATTGTTGATGCGAGCAATATCAAGCTTATGGACATTAAGGATAAGTTGTTGAATGCAAGAAATGTGGAGGTTGTGTATAAGCTAGGAGTGATGTATTTGATAATACGGTTTTGCATGGGAGGGATTTGGGTGATCCGGTATCGTATTTTGTATTCTTTTTTTTTTACACACGCACGCACACTATTTGCCCCCACTGGGACTCGAACCCGCAACCTTCGGGTTAAATACCACAACACTAACCGTTGGGCCGATGCCTTGTTGGCATCGTATTTTGTATTCTGATTGGTAGACGATATTGTCCGATTTCTCTCTTAGCCTTGGGGCACTTATTTTTGGGAATTAAGCCCTAGTGAATGGAATTCGTCTGTGCATTCACTAAGATGTCCAACATCGACGGCCACTCTAAGTGTTACAGGCATTAATGGTGGTTTGACCGTAAGGTTCTGAAATTCAGTCAATTTCACCGTACTCAATATTTAAATTAGTTCACCATAAACTCAATTCTCCCGTACATAACTCTTGTGCACTAAGTTTTATTGTTACACAATGAACCCCTAAAGAATTTCTGGCAGTGTTTATTTAGATGCATAATATAAGCAACTATAAGGATTAATAGGAAATATTGTTTTTATTAAACTAAAATAATACATTATTGTCTTTTCCGGGCATTACTCCTAAGTCCTAACATCGTCATCATGCATCATCACCCACCGTGTCACTTGTCACATCCTATATAATTGTATCCATTTCATTTCACCACGTGTCAAATGTTGAAATGGAATCACGTCTAATTCATTTCATTGCATTGCATTTCACCAGTTTCATTCAATTTTATATACATTTCAATCCAAACACACCATAAATTTGTAGTAAATGCATACAATGAACAACGTACGGTCTCCCTATAAAAAAGGCAAATCAGAAAGAAAAATATCCTATTCCGAACTTCTTTTGGATAAAACACAATCTCCTTTTTAAGCCAACAATGGCATGCAAGAAATGTGTGTTTGTCTCACTATCCATGTATAGTGATAATAGGAGGTTTAGGGTTTAAGGTTTGGTGAGACGCAAGAGCTTAGGGTTCAAGGATGCAAGATATTTTTTTTGTGGGGTAAAGATGGGATAAGGGGTGATTGCCAAAATAAAGAGGTTTGTTATTTGCACCACTCACTCTGATCTACCCGTGCAACACAATACTTGTGCATCATAGTAGAAACGACGTGTGAAAATCGGTTCTGAAGTCAAAAATCGACTTCCTGCAAAGTTGATTCTGAATTGACTGTTAAAAGTCTGTTTTTTGCTCCAAAACCGACTTTCATAAAGTCGATTATATGAAAATCGACATGAAAAAATTGCTTTTGGCGAACCGATTTTCATAAAATTGATTATATGAAAACGGTAAGGTGCACCGGTGCAAATGATAGCCACAAAAAATACACGAACTTTAATGTCCTTGAGGCTAATTGCCCAAAAAAAAAAAAAAAAAAAAAAAAAAAAATCACTTACACCGGTGCTTGGCTCCAAGAAAATCATTACAACTAAGCTAGCTCCAAAATTTTGGTAGCCTTGACTACAAAAGAACTGAAAATAACTGTGCTCGACTATAATATAGGGGAAATTCAGTCCTTTGCAAGAAGGTTAAAGTACGACAATAGACCTCTGCAGTGCTCGACAAAAATCCTATAACTTGTGTAGAGAGCTTAATATACATCCATCATTCAAAGAACCATGGATGATAACGACTCTTCAATTGATCAAAATTTTCACATGATGACGAGGGTCCGTCCAGTAACACTTAATGTTTCGGGCTTCAGAATCACACACATTATAAATGGACTCGAGACTCACAACCAGGCAGATGGCATCAGGACAGACACAACACTCATAGTTTCAACCTATTGACAGGCACTTGCTGCAGGAAATTCTTGTCAGTTTTATATGCAATGCAGACTCTATCCAAGATTCTCCCAGATGCAGCAGCCACGTGGTTGTCGTCCTACTTACATAAAACTACAAAACTTCCCAGAACGCTAGTTTAAGGAAAAATCAGTGCATTGAGCTGAGCAACTTAAGGGCCAACTCTTCTTGCTCAGCAAGAGATACAGAGTCGATAATAGCACCCTTTTATCCCTCGCCTTATCATCATCATCATTGTCACTGTCACTGTTAAAGTAAATCTTGCCTTTCTTGTTGGGTCTCCTTTACTTTCTTCCCTCTCGGACGCAGAAAGATCATCCTCACCCTCAAGCTCCGACTCATCTAACTGTTGTCCCCTTTGCATCTTCAATTTCTCTTTCATTCGTTTCTCTCTCCGCCTCTTGCTCCCGAGTTTTGTCTTCCGTGTCTACCATCTTCAACTCTTCCCTCAATTGTTCATATCTTTGTTTGACTGCAGAAAGAAATGCAAAACATAGGAGCATAAAGAGAGAGAGCAGTATCTATCAGTGAAGTACATAGTCAGATTTGTACACAGAATCATGTGCAGACAAAAGACTTATATTACTAGATAGAGGTAGAAGCAAAGAAAGGACAACTTGGTGAAAAGCTTTATGCAATTCAAAAGGGTGGGGAAATGTTCATTTGCACGGTTAACATTATCCTAAAAAAAGGAAAAGGAAATACCTTTGTCCTTGTCGAGTTGAACCGAGTCGGGACCACTTTTAGCCAATAGTGCAAGTGGAGGTAAAGTGTTCCCTTCTTCATCAAAGACCATCCGAGTACCGATTGGTCTGTGTAAATTGATCTTTAGCTTTTTCTTCTTTGAAATCCTCGTTGCGGGCCTAAAAACATACAAAATGTTTCAACTAGCTGTGATCGGTATACTGAATAAAATGTGCCCTTATAAAATAAGAATTCAAATCCGACAAGCCTATTAACCAGAATGCTACTAGATTAAAAACAAAAACAAAAAAACAAGAACAAAGATAATTTAAGAGATGGGCTAACACTGCAGCGCTCGTATCAGTTCCTTTTTCCTCATTCAGTATATCCTTTTGAAAAAGCAAGTCATTCTCCGTTTCTATCTCACTTTCTATTTCTTCTCCTCCAATTTGCTGGTATCAAGCCTGACTAGATCACTTTGCAATTCATCCTCCTCATTAGCATTACTTTCTGGCAAAAGTTGCCTTTCATTGGAAACCTTTCCCTCATTAGCTTTATGTTTCAGAAATCGAATCTTAGGAGTCATTGGCAGACCCATTGAAGCAGAGAAATCGTCTATTTCTAGTTTCGTGACATCAAATACCTCCTTGTCGCTGTTTATGTATAGATTTCAAGTAAGTAATGAATGCTCTCTGAGCAAGCTGCTGAAGGTTGGGGTATTTGACTAACAAAGCCGATAGCAAGCCTGAAACCGGTTGCAATTTTTTCATATTTGCCTGCACCAATCAGCATAGTTCGTAAAGTCAATAATCGGTAAGTGAGCAATTTAGCTGTATACAGGACGGTTTCAGCTACTCAAATATTAGATAATAAGCAGAGCAAGAAAATGTACCTTTATAACTTTGATGGGTATCTTTTTGTCCTGCAATTTCTCAAGCATTTTCATTTCAGAGGGCATTAGGAAGAGAACAGATTTCCCAACCGAATGGTATCGAGCAGTCCTTCCTACTCTATGTATGTAAGAAGCCACATCTTCCGGACAGTCTACCTGTAAGAGAAATGGACAGAGAAATGAATCATTCCTCTTCTTTGAGGGAATTTTACTTTACAACCTTGTTCTAAACTATGGACTGTATGTTTCAAATAAAGTCACCTCAATCAGAAACTAACCTGGACAACCCAATCAACAACCTTATCAAAATCAAGACCTCGTGAAGCGACATCCGTGGAGAATAAAACGGAACGTTTCTCACAGAACTGGGAGTATATCCCCATCCTTCTTTCCTGCTTCATTCTTCCGTGAAGGCACTTTAACGGGATTCCAGGACGAAGTTTTTTGAAGGTTTCATAAGCAAACTTTACCTGTTATAATTCAAAAAACTAAGCTCAAATGGGAAAACACCAAAGTGGCATTAGCAAATGTCAAAATTTGCAGCACACCTACCCTATATAAAGAATATTAAAAGGCTTAGCATCGTTTACATCACTTAATTCATTTAATTTTCAAAAGAATGTCACTATTTCAGTTATTTCAAAAAAAAAAAATCTTCAAATGTCCCCCCCAACAGTTAACCAGGGGGACATCAATAGCATAAGTTTTAACTTCCTCCTTATTGTATATCAAGTACACATTCTAGTGGAATACGATCAAGGAACTACCCTCCTTCTCATCAGCATAAGCAGTGTAAATGATATAAATCCTTGCAAATAACTATATAATCCAATATGCTGTAGTATATGGCTTTTAAGACGTGTTTAACTAGGAAAAACAGGATGAAAAGATAAAGTAGTTTTTGTTATAGTTGGCTTTTCTTTTGAGAATTGAGCAAAATATGGTACTTCAAAAATGCAATCAGACGTAAATTATAGTCTAGTAGTAAGGTCCAATGTGTGCACGCTATAAATATTGAGAAAATGAGAAGCCAATATACATGATCCAGTCATTTACTACAGAGAACTATTTAACATAGGACAAGAAATTTAACAAACTGCAAGTTCGTGAATAAAGTAAAAAGTCTCTTGTTAGTCTCTTATGGATGGCAAGAACAGTCCATTACGCTGAAAATAATTAAACCAGTACGGTATTTGCCTTATTTTTATTGTACAGACATGACCCCATAATGACATTTCAATGCAATTATTTGCCCTAACAAACTAAAACAGACATTCTATGTGATCCAATGACAAGAAAATTCATGTTCAACACATTGTCATACAAACAGCATATGCCCTTGGAAGTAAGCAAATAATTTTTTGGATTACGCTAGATTCCTGGAGAAGATTAACGAAAAATAGTCCCTATTAGGCAGTTTTCCTTTCTAGATTCAGTACAAATTAATAAGTAAAAGCATTGAACGCAGTGAGTTCCTTCCTACTAAACCCACAGCATAGTTTAATCATAGAATTACAAAAATGAAGAATCACCTGCTTGCAAGTGGATAGAAAAACTAGTATCCTTGAATTGAGATGAGCCTTTATAAAGCTCCACAGCATATCCAATTTTTTATCCAGAGAAACGGTCATTACAGTTTGCTGCAAGTGATCAGGTGTTGCAGTTGCAGACTCCTCATGCACACTAAGGTACTCTGGATCTTTGAGACTAAGTCTAGCAAGATCTTGCACAGATTTTGTCTGGGTAGCCGAATATAGAAAAGTTTGTCGGTGTTTTGGTAACTGAGAGATGATTGCATTTAATTCCTTCTTAAATCCCACATCTAGAATTCGATCAGCTTCATCAAGCACCAGCACCTGTTCCAGAAACCACACCCAATCAATGACCAAGATATAACCGGGTCCACAAATGACCCCTCTTTTACAATTGAACCCCATAGTCACATACATCAAATGATATCAAGAAAACAGGGTACAGTATGAGCATCTTTTGATAAATTTACTACTGTCCTGTATTAGTATAACCACTTCAAAGTAACTCGGTGCCACTATAATTAAAGTTCCAAACTCAGGACCAAAAAAAGATTAACCATTCACCGAAATTCATGTGTTTTATCTTTAAAGGAAGGCGGAATTATGGTATTATGTTTTAAGGCATGGAAGATGAGATTGAACTTTGCAAGTTTGCACCTTTTCAAACTAAACTTTCTAATTCAAAGCCTCACTTCATCAGACTTCTTACTTATCACAGCACACGAGTCTTATCCCCACAGGTGCGGTCATTATATGGATTATTCTCTCTATTGCGCTCAATCGCAAACCATTCCTTCCTCAATCCATAAAAGTTACAAATCAATTTTAACAATAACCCTTTGTGTCTTCTCCACCTTCCTCTTCTGCATTTAACAAGGGAGTATTCTACTATAGCACAACGCCTAACAAGGGAAACTAAAGTCTAGAGGTCTCCTTTGTACCATCTCAACTCTGGCAACTAGAGGTCGCCTTTGTATACGGTAAAATCAGTATATCGAGTATGTTATGCAAGTTTAGAGTAATAGCAGGTGAATGGTTAGAAATTATTCACAAATATTTTGGGGCAGAATTCTTGTTTTTCAAGGATGTTTACCTGTTTTGTGACCCATCAGTTCTTTATGTGCATTTTCATGGTTTTAATTAACAAATTTAACACATGTCGCACATTCATATATAGCTTTAAGAGATGATATAGTGTGAGTTAATGAGTTTTACGAGAGCTGAACTCCACCCACCCACAAAACACACCTAAAAGAAAAGAATGCTTTTGTTGTAAGCTTGAAATTCCTATAAATAAAAAACAGGATTAACTCCTCTGCCTTAAGACTAGGCCTAAAAAAATAGAAGTATGAGCAATGAACTAATTGAACTCTATTTAACGGAAACAATTGAAATGTCAATGTGATTATGAAAGACTTCTCACAGATTTTATTTCTCTATGTTGCTTCATAACATTCACATTACTGTTTCACATTTTGTTATTTCATTCCACTTGGTACCTCTTATAACTAAAATTGAAATCCATGTATTCTGATTTTGTCCTACTTAGTGGAAGAGTTTGCGGCCGTAGTGTGTCATGCAAGCATTAATACTTAACTATGACGCCATGGTATCTCCACTACCAATACTATATTTTCTCCAAATAACACACCACACGATTCACTTCAAAATGTGTTTAGACCTCGTTTGTATATCCATAAGAACGTGAATACCTTGATTTCATCTCAAAAGCAGATAGTAACTAGGACAGAAAGAAACCACCAACCCCCCATGATGAAAAAACGCACATGTGATGAGAGGGAAAATTCATGTATCACAGATCATAGTCAGAAAACAAACATATAAAGATGTGAAAACCAAAAGATTATGCCAACCTGAAGCTGTGAACAATCAAAATTTGGTGTCCCGTCCATGTGTTGTAGCAAACGTCCGGGAGTACACACCAAAATGTTCAAATTATTAACCAGTTCTTTCTCCAAGTCAACATCTTTGTAGCCACCAATAAGAAGGCCAGCACTAAAATTGTGATACTTCCCAACTGTCTTCAGTACATCATAAAGCTGACCAGCTAACTCCCTTGTGGGTGACATAATAATACACCCAACCCCATCTTCTGGACTCCATCTAGCTTGGTATAACTTCTCCAGAACCTGAGAAAGGAGCAAACGTTAAACCCCGTTAAGGACAATTTTGTACACACAAAAAAGTTGACAAAATTTTAACAAATACAAAACAACGTGAGGAAGGCAAAGACTAAAATAGTTGCCCTCTCTTAAGTTTCCTTCCTCTCTTCTTTCGCATTGCAAGTTGCAACCACAGTTGCTGAAGCAAGGGTATATAAAGAGTCTTCTTGCCTATAACATTACACATGGAAGAGAATTGACTCGACCAAGCTCAAGCATAAAACCTATTTTCACACATGTTGCCATCAACAGATAAAATTTCAACACCCCAGTTTTATGGAGTAATCAAATCACCAGATAAATAAGAAAATATTGCTCATTCCTCCAGTTTCAAATAAATCAACAGAAAAGCAAAGTATTTGCGTGCACAAGAAAGCCTGTTTATACTGTCTACCCCTCATCCATGACAAACACCGAGAAACGATTAAGTCATGTCTAATCCGATACAATCTAGTGGATCAATGCCAACAACATCACATGCTATTAGAAACCAAAAGTCAAAATACTTTTACTACAGCAAGTGGCTGCACTAAGAATTTGAAATCCCCAATCCTTATCGTAAGTTCAGCATTTGTATCTGTAACAGAAGAAATGTCTAAAAGACAATAGACAACCCACCGGAATAATAAATGCCAGGGTCTTGCCCGACCCAGTCTTGGCGGCTCCAAGAATATCTCGACCACAAAGTGAGTGAGGCAATGAGGCCCTCTGTACATCAGTCATTGTAACAAACTTGGCTTGAGCTAAACCATCTTTGGTTTTCTTAGAAAGGGGTAATTGGCTAAATTTAACACAGCCAGCATAACGAGAAAAAGAACCATCAGGTAGCCGCCCAATGGGGGACTTATTCTCTAATGGCGGGAGCGAAAGCGGATTAGAACCGGAAGGCGGTTTGCCGGATTCAATCCATGATTGGAGGAACTGAATTTCATCGGCTTCTGCTTTTCTGCTTTGGATTTTTAGATTTTTGGATTTGGAGTTCGGTCTTCTCATTGTTTGGAACTAATGTATAAGCTTACTCAGGGTAAACGCCCGGTGAGGAACTGAAGAGAGAAGACGTTAAAAAGGCCGGTCGGAACTAGGGTTTAAGAACGGTTTCAGAAGTTGATTTCAACAGATGACTGATGACGGTGAGATCACAGAGCATTCATTGTCCGGTAATGGAAGGTTTTATGGCAGCCGCTGTTTCCAGAGCTTATTTACTCCATCCAGAGCTAATGGCAAAAAAAAGCAAGTCCAATGGTAGGGGTCAAAATCAAATTTTGACCCCTATAGGAAGGTATTAGCATCTCCAATGAAAAAATTAATAGGTATCAAAATTAATAGGTATGAGAGATACCATATTTGAACCCTTGGCTAATACCCTCCCATTCACTACACGCGCGGTGGAAGGAATTTGGCCAAAAAGGTCTTTGCCAACCAAAGCGCATAGAACATGTCCTCCTTGTCCCCCTTGTCCCCTCATTTGTTCTTTTTTGATTGATTGCTAACACATATTTTTGTAACGGAAATACTTTCCTCCGTTTTTTATCTCATCATATTTTATAATTTACTTTTTTATTTACCTGTCGTTATCATACATTTTTAATCGATTATTTATTACTTTTTCCTCCTTTACCAATAAAATATTTTATCTTTAATTTATCCAACCAATCATGACACGCTTATGATTTAATTGATTAGTCAAGAATTTATTTTCGCAAATTTGGATATTATTTTACTTCTCGTATATAGTTTTTCAAAATTATTGTTAGGTTATTTAAAAAAATTATGGTTAAGTAAAAAATAGGTTAATTAGTACGACATTATTTTTTTTTTTTTTTGAGTTAAGACAATATTTTTTATATTATTGAAACATTCATAAATTTAATCAAAATGGATTAAAAAAAATGATACTACTAAATTTTGATATTTTGGGTTGGAGATATTGTTTGTAGGTATCAAACTCAAATTTTGATACTTTGGATTGGAGATGAAAATTTGATACCTATCTTTACACTGAAATTTGATACCTATGGGTTGGAGTTGCCCTAAGCATTAATCATAGGCGACTTTCGTCACTACCACGAAAATATTATTGTTACCCTTTAGTTTATTATTTTTTATTTACTTCATCACACTACCTAATCACTCAAGAACCACTTAAATATATTCTCTCCGTCCCGTAATATAAGTCTTTTTAACTTTTTGTGGTGTCATAAAATATAAGTCTTTCTCAAATTCCAATACAATATTAAATGCATTGTTTTCAGTTTCAAACTAAACAATGCAATATTATTAGTTAGTCCTAGAAAATAATACACTATTTTATATTAAAAATTAATTATTATGTTTTCTTAAACTGTGTGAAATGACCAAAAGACCTTATATCGTAGGACGGAGGGAGTAATTTGTTTAATAACTTTTAAAAACTATACACTTTAGTCCTTCATATTTTAAAAATCAAATACTTTAGTCCTCTAATTTCTACCTCTACATTACATTTCTTTTAAATTTTTAACCCCCTAAACAACATTACTTCTTTTTTCATTTGAAACAAACAAACCTAGGAATTTTGCTGAAGTTCTCGTCGGAAAAGATGCCGGAGAAGATAAATATCGCCGGAAACCACAAGTAAAGCTAAGAACAACATCACTTTGTACAAAATCATGTAAGTATGTTGTTTTGTTAGCATTTTGCTGGTAATTTGGCAGAAATCGGAGGTGGTAATGGTTGGGTTTCGATTTTCCGTCGAGAACGAAATTGTGTATTGTTATATGTATTCGTTGTATCTGTTTGTTTGATTGTAATGTGTATTCGTTGTTGGTTGAGATCGGAGGATTATCGGGTGTTTTCGTTCAACCACCGTAGTTCGATCGGAGATTTGGGGAAGATGAACAGTGCTTAAAACGCTTCTCACGTTGGCGTTTTAATGCGGATAAAACGTCAACACGGCTAACGCTTTAAGTCACACAAGCCCACCAAAGTAACATGTTCCTTCATCGGTCATGGGTGACATTATTTTCTTCTCAAAACGTCAGAGTGGTGGACGTTCTAAGCAACGTCAATGATTCCGGCGTTCATCGTGTTAATGCAAATCACATTTTTTATGTTATGTGTTGAATTTCATTAGAATGGCATAATTATTGTGCACATAATAATTTTAAATTAGTGTGTTTCTTGACTTTGTAAATAATAATGTCGGGATTATCACGGTGGCGATAGCGGTGTTTATAAGGTGAATATCTGCCGTGTTGGTTGTTTTGCCGGTGGTGCACGACGGAGGTGAAGAACAATATGAATGTTGTATGAAGGTGAAGGCAGCGGACACAATGTTCGACGAATTGGCAGATTCGGGTCTGCTTTGTATAATATTCGATGCATAATGATTTATATTGAGCCTCTATATATAGGTGGATTGCTAATGATAATTAAGCTAAGTATGACAAGGCATAATTAAGTATGATGTGACGTTAATTAAGCTAGATAGCCCCTATTGCGGTCTCGGATGGGATAGAGTCGCTATCAGGCCACTCCGTCGTATTTGCCTTGTACTCTTGTCATGTTGAATCATGTTCGCCTATACCCACGCAGCTCGGTCCGAAAGGTCGACTCACGATCCGGCGGCGACCGCCACCGGCTTTGCCTCATGCCGTATGAGGGGGATTGAAGGCCTTAAACAAATCATATCATATCCGGCCCGGTTATCCGACTTATGCTGATGCAGACTTTGTGGGCCGGGGGCAACCATCAAATGTAATGTGGATGGAAGTCTAAAGGACGACTCTATTGCTATTGGAGGCATGTTTAGAGACAATGATGATACTCTTCCGTAGTCTTTTTCCTTCTTCTTTGGCCCAGCTAGCTTCAGACATTACTATTCAAGAATCATTGGCGATTTACCATGCGTTAGCACAGGCATTGTCTTATGGTTATAGAGAGATCACTTTTGAGTTTTGAGGGGACACTCTTTTGGTAATTCAGAAATTGATAAAGGAGGAAGATTTCACTTTTGAGTTTTGAGGGGACACTCTTTTGAGTTTTGAGGGGATACAATCTTGTGGCTCATTTATAATAACTGCACTATACAATGAGATAGCTTACCTTGTGACAAAACAATTAAACATGTCCTTACAGAAAAACCAGTACAAATACTGAACAAGGGAGGCGTAAAAAAAAAAAAAAAATTTACCGAACAAGGGTAAGAAAACGTTGTAATTACAAATCAAAAGACTTACAAATGGAATCTAATGCTTGATGCGAATTGATGAATCGAATCATTTTCTGATCCGGATGTATCAGTTACAGGAAATGGAGAATTGAGATGAGAAAATTTCATTTACAGCAGCAATGAAACAAAAAGCTAAAACACATAGTTCATCTAATAAGAGATTTAAGAGCTATTATTGGGCACTGAAGATTAGTTCTACATAATCTACCCAGGTCAGATTGATCCAAAATTTAATGTGATTCTTCTTCTTGTCCTACTCCAACTTTTCATAATAATCAACCAATGGCAACACAGCATCGGATCGCCCCAGGTTGTATTCGTAGAACATAAACGCCACACAAACAAATCCTGATGTTGCTTTCCAAATTACGATTCTGTTCCTTTTTGTCATTCTACATTAGAATCAACAAAAGGCCGATAATTTCCTGCATAGCCTGAAAATGGGATATAAAACTTTCAGCAACCGTGATTAATCTACGTTAAAACTCCAAAATGACTGATTATTAAGGATGATAATATTTTGTCATACCCGTAAAAGATCAGTCATGCGACCAGAACCGCATTCTTCAGGTGTTTAGAAGTTGCGCAAAAGAGTCGCTCTTACTACCATCATGCATGTATGGTGGTTCTGAAGAACCATGTATGACGTTTACAGGCACATCCGCTTGTGTCAACTTTTCAGTTTTACCTCTATCTTCATTTTCATGAGTGCCCTCGGTACAAGAAACATTGGCATTCTGCAATGGTGTCGGTTGTTCGGATTTGGATGATAAAAACTGATTGGAGGATGATGATCCAAAAGGTAGTAATACGGATAAAGGTTCAGCCGCCACTACATCTTTATCACTTGAATCATATGATGTGGATGCACTCAATGCAGTAGTGGCAGGCTGTAGAACAACTGGGACGATTTTACCCCTACCATTCATGTGAGTCAAAGAGGATGCTCGTAATGCTTGTTTACCTTTTGAGACAACCCGATCAGACGGCTGAGATGAAAGTCTCTGCAACGCACCATTATTGATCTCAGTCCCATTGCTACCTTGTGCCTTGTTTTCTAAAGGTAAAGGAACCTCATTTCTTTTAATCATTTGAGCAAGTGGTGCTACGTCATTTAAGGGCGTTAATGGAAGAGCATGTCCAGGCTTAAAAACAAACCCCCTGAAACTAGCATTCGAGTTTCCAATCCTAACATTGAGCACATATCCTGCATCAAACGCAGTTTCAATGACACCGGTTATTGGTTGGCCCACCATACCGCCATCGCTGAAATCAACGATATCTGCTTGACGAGATTTATTCTCTTTCACACCATAATCTGGTGGTGCTTGAGAAACGTCAACGTGCTTTAACCTTGGTTCCTTACGTGGGCGACCTCGTCTTCTCTTCATGGGTAAAAATGTAGTTACATTTGAACTCCCTGCTTGAGTGAGCGGATTCATTTCTTAAGAATTTACTGCCAAATCTCAAGATCTGGACAAAATACCCAAGTTGCCCTGGTAATTGAGTTCAATCACTGCATCAGTACAAACTTTCTGCATACATTGCACATCTTTAGCTTGTCAACACTTTTATCTAATCTATCACCACTCGACGGGTTAAAAACAAAAAAAAAAAAAAAAAAAAACAATCAGCCCAACCACCCACTTATAACCCTAAAAAAAGTATAATGAATTCTGAAGTACACTGAACATACTGTAATTTTCAACAAAGACAAAACGTGTCCGGTGAATACATGAGATAAGCGTAAGGGTGCTAACTTTTTCAAGATTTTCTAAGCAATAAAATAATAAAATCATTACTTACAGAAACAAGATTAAAACATTCAATCACTAAAGACTGTATAAAAAAATGGCGAGTCATATCAGAAATTTAACACCTGATCAACAAATTATTACCTGAATCCAAACTTATGAAAAGCATATTCTTGAGTTAAGAGAATTATGACAAAACAAAAGCAAGCATTTTTGAGCCGATATGTTAAACAAAAAACTAGCAACCAAATGAAATCCTAATTCCAACCATGACGATCTTTTTGTTATCTGTGACTGCAAGATCCAAATTCAGGTATAAATAAATCCATAAAAAAAAACTTCACTTTTTTTTAAGAAATAGTTGCAAAGGCACTTGACGCCTAAAGTTAGCATCCATCATTTTTTCAAATGCAAAGAAAGTATTACAACATTCCCACAAAATTCAACTCGATAACGGGAAAACGCATGTAGCTGCAACAACACATAATTACCCAAACAAAAATCACATCCCTTCCCCGTCAACCTCCCGGTGTGGTGACCGCCGGGAGCTATAACGGCGAGCGAAATAGAAGCTTAAAGAGGTCAGTTACGCCTCCCTGAGTCATAAATCTAGCAAAAGAACGATTTTTAAGCCAGTAAATTGAGTGTGTAATTTTTTGAAATGTAAAATTATTAACCCGTATAATAAAGATTTAAATCAAAACAATGCTGAAAAAAAAAAAATTTACCTTGTTGCAGAGCGCATGAAAGAATTAGCGGAGAGATAAAAGATTAGTGCTGTCGGAAATCTTATCAAACCCTAGAATTTGTTTGTCGAATTCACCGGCAGCTGTAATTTGATGTCTAAATGAGAGGAGTGATATTCTTTAAAAAAATAAAAAAATGAGAGGAGTGATAAAACATTTGGTAGTGGTAAGACTATGATAATACAGTAATTAATCGAATATATATAATATATACGATTAGTGGTTAATAAGCCATTTATCAATCAATAACATATACTACCTGTCTCAAAATATAATTCTTTTTAGACTTTTTTCACATTGATTAAATAATTGATTAAGTAGCCGACGAGGCCTAGCTTAAGTGATTAGAGTTGAGGTCCTGAAACTGGAAGGTCTCAAATTCGAATCTCTATGGAAGTAATTTGAGAGTCCTTCAGTATATTTTTCTCTTTCACATTATGTGGTGTGTTTGTCCACTAATATCGTGGTAAACAATTGTAGTGTTCTTTCTTTCATTGTAATAAAAATAGGGTCTCAAGTTCGAATCTCTCTTGAGAGTCCTCCAGTATAGTTTTCTCTTTAGGAAAGTTATAATCACATTATGTGGTGTGTATGCCCACTAATATCGTGGTAAATAGTTGTAATGTATTTCCTTTCATTGTAATAAAAAAAATAAATGATAAAGTATGGTCAATTTTAAGGGTGATTTGGAAAAAGACAAATAGTTGTAATGTTCTTCCGTAATAAAAGTAATTGATAAAATCAAATCATCTCTTCGGCAAAAGTCAAACATGGAGTTGTTGTAAAAACACAAGTTCATAATAAGGCGATTTCCAGCCATCTTTCTTCCTCCTCCCGCAAAATCAAAAACCACTATCAAGTTTCATCCATGGAAATGGACAGCGACAAACAACAGGACGATGTACCAGCCCATTTCGGGCATGACTCAGGACCACCATGGGATTGGAGAACTCCAAACACCTTCAATGAGACGGTTTGGGGGAAACGAAGTGGAGTGGATGTTGTTCAATAACATCAATCTAATACGATCTATTATACATGAGATGATGAAGATAAGTCTGAAATAGCATATTGGCTCTCTACACTAGGACGCTGGAGGGGACCGGAAAAAGACCCAAAAGGGATCGAGATTCCATTAGAGAGATGTGCTGAGCTATGGAGACCCTGGAGACGAGCCTTAATCGTCAAAATCCTGGGGAGAAATGCCTTATATAAGGTTCTTTTCCAACGCCTCTCGACGTCGTGGTGTAAGAACGGTGGAATTCGGCTTATTGATCTAGACCTTGGATACTTTGTTGTCCAATTTACGAACAAAAAAGATTATGAATGGGCGTTAATGAACGGTCCATGGGTCGTACAAGGTCATTACCTAGTTGTATCTAAATGGAGGCCATTCTTCATTCCGTCAAATGAAAAAATTACGTCCACTTCTATCTGGATCCGTGTTAGAAAAAGTGACTTGACCTCTCAGCAAGGCAAGTCAGCTAAGCAAAGTCAGCATGGGTATGCCAGCAGGGCAATGACAGCAGGGGCAATGCCAGCAGGGCAATCTTAGCAGGGGCAATGCCAGCAGAGCAAATATCAGCAGGTTATGTCTGGTGGAGTCAGCATAGTTCACATTTGGGGTATTTTAGTCAATCAGCTAGTATTTAGTTTGGCAACTAGGTCTAGGGTTTTGTGATTATAAATACACATCTATTGTAACCTAGAATATTTGCAGAATCAGCAGTTAACATTGGTTAGCAGTGGCGTCAGGAGCAATTGCATATGCAATTGCAGAGCTTGTAAAATCTCCAGTGATAATATAATCTCCTCGTTTCTGCCCGTGGACTAGTCGGCAATTGCCGGAAACCACGTTAAATTATGTGTTATTGTTTCTTGTGTGATTTATGCTTTCTCGTTTATTCTTGATTATTGCAATCTGTTTTTATCCCTGACGGTCCTGTTGTAACAAACTGGTATCAGAGCGACGAGGTTATCATCAGGGAATCCGAGGTTCTGTTTGGGAACCATCTGTTTGAACAAAATTTTATCTTCACCAAGACCTTCGCCGATGCTAGGATTTTGTGATGAAAGTTCTGTTCTTTGGCGAGATCAAGATGTCTAGTGATGATGCTCAAATTATCATCTTGTTTTTAGCTGTGTTTGTATGGTGGATATCTGGCTATAAAAAGCGTATTAGAGTGGTGTTTGCGGGTGGTGCTCGGCGGTGCTAGAGGATTCCGGTGGTGGAGCTTCATAAGAGAGAAGAGAGTGGACAAATTGGCTTTGCCTTATGTTTTATTGATTAATTGGCCATCCTTCAAATGAGTTACATGGTACCCTATTTATAGGGGAGCCTCCGACTAAAGCTCGGCTTATTTACAAATGAGGACATATAGTACAAATAGATATTTATCTATAATAGCGGGCTCGTAGCGGAGCCAATAGGTTGCGCTCCTGATGACCTCGCCGATCCTTGTATCTTTTATATCACTGGCTCATCAACTAGAGGTAGTTCTTCCTCTAAGTATTATGGGCGAGATTGCTGGCGGACCTGATTATCGAATGGGTTCGCGTGTCGACCCCTTAATCTTTCTTGGAGCTGCACAGGGTTAAGGGCTTGGAGTGGATCCGAAGGCTCGCGATCCCAATTTGGCTTGCAAGTTCACGGACAATAATGGCTGGTGGCCTCAGCCACTATTTTTGGTGGCCGGTCAGACCCGAATAAGGATCCGCAGACCGAAATATGATAGGCATATCAATGGCCCCCTACTCCGTGCCTTAAGCATTTTCTTGAGATGTTAGGCGGGGAGTAAAGTTTGTTTGCGGGTCTGTTGCCTTGAAATACTGTGACGGCTCGCTATTGTGGCGGATCGCCTGTTAGCTTTGCCTAAATGCCGTACTTAGAGTAGGTCTTTTCGATGCTTGTGTGTCGTTGATCAACTTCACCTCTTGTGGCTTGTGCCATGAATTGATTATGATTTTGTGGATGTCGTGAATCGACTTAGCCTTTGGTGGCTTGAGAGGTTTTGGTCATATAGAAGGTTCGCTCGAAGGCGAGTTCCAAACAAGATGTCGAGCTGAAGTCAGTCTTATAGAGTGCTCGCTCAAAGGCGAGTTCTAAATATGGTGCAGACCTGAAGGTTGGTCTTACAGAAAGATTCGCTCCAAGGCGAACTCCATAATATGATGCCGACCTAAAGGTCGGTCTTACAGAAAGGTTCGCTCCAAGCCGAACTCCAAAATATGATGCCGACCTAAAGGTCGTCTTACAAAAAGGTTCGCCCCAGGGCGAACTCCAAAATATGATGCCGACCTAAAGGTCGGTCTTACAGAAAGGTTCACTCCAGGGCGAACTCCAGAATATGATGCCGACCTAAAGGTCGGTCATATAGAAAGGTTCGCTCCAGGGCGAACTCCAAAATATGATGCCGACATAAAGGTCTGTCTTACAAAAAGGTTCACTCCAGGGCGAACTTCAAAATATGGTGTTGACCTAAAGGTAGGTCTTACAGAAAGGTTCGCTCTAGGGCAAACTCCAAAATATGATGCCGACCTAAAGGTCGGTCTTACAAGTTTGGCATATGAAGCCTTAGTCTTGGCATTGTTAGCCTTAGTGCGGCCTTCTCGTGGCGAATCTCCTTTTTTGGTGGCTTAGAGCCTGTTTTGTGGCTTATAGCCTTTTTTGGGCCGCGCTATTATGCGGACGGACTTATAGGACCGCGCTATTAAGCGGACAATCATGAGTGCCACGCTATTAAGCTGATGGACTAATAGGACCGCGCTATTAAATGGACTATCATGAGTGCCACGCTATTAAGCTGATGGACTCATATAGAACCGTGCTTGTAACACCCCGTTCCCGGACACCGGAGTCCTCATCCGGAAAAGGAACGTTCGGCACATATAAAATAAAATAAATTCCACTTTATACGTAAGCCTCTACTACGTCGTATCGAGTTAAGCAAAACGGAAGCAAAAAATCGGGTATATTTTTTAAAATAACCAAGAATAGAAACTCAATATCTAAAGAAAGAAATGTAACATATATTACATTGAAAAACCAAACGAAACCAAAACATACGAAAACCTCCAAAGGAAAACTAAAAGGAAAACTAAAAGGAAATTACAAAGTTTCCAAACAAACTTCAAGTCTATAAGAAAACAAGAATAAATAAACTCTTCAACTTCGGCGTCCTTAAACATCGTCATCAAAGTCCTCGTCGATCTCTGGATCAATCTGTTCATCTTCTCTCCCCCAAACACATAAGTAAACATGCATTTGAGGTAAGTACATTGTACATAGCAAGAGGTAGAAGCTACAATTTAATTAAGGTTTATAATTGAAAGATTATCTTTATGAGACCGACTCAATCTAGGGTTCACTCCATGCCCATCGACATGTCATGACTATACGTTTCCAGCTTAGCTTATCTTGGTTACGTCATCACTCAAGGGCACTATGCATGATGTGTATCCATCACGAGATATACTTGCCAACTACGGTGAATAGCACCGATAGTCTCGGGATCTCCCCGGTATGCATATACGTTCGATGAATTTCCTCCACTACCCTACAGCCTTTTGAGACAGTAGCGTTGTTCACCTTTTATGAACGTATCACATCGCCGATATGAATTGGTGCCTAACCGAGAATAGGTGACGTTTTATCTTTTACTATCACATATGTAGTTTTATTGTGTATTAACTAGCCACTTAAGTGTTTTCAAGGCAAATCTCACCTTATCAACTCTACTCCCTCACTTAGACAGCTAGACATCACATCCTATCAAGTACACAGACATTGATGAACTCTAGTTCATTCAAAGCACAAGCCCTTTCATGCCCTTCCGACGGATCCGAACTTCAACTCCCTTTAAGAGTACATCCGGTGCCGAAACTAAACGAATCGGAAGCTCAATCGAGGCTTGTTCAAGATTAATTAATGTTATAAGGTCAAAGAACAACGTCAAAAATCATATCATAGCTAAAATCATCATATTCATCAAAAGGAGGTCCAATCTTACACACGGGTTCAAGCGCGCGCGCGACGAGCCTTTGTACGTAAAACTCGACTTTACGCGCGGTCCGGTGCGCCCGCCTTTGCTCTCCAGATGCTTCCACCGGATCTGGTGCACTCGCACTAACTCTCTGAATGTAAAAATCCACGTTCAGGCCTTCCAGTGCGTCCGCACTGGGCTTGGTGCGCCCGCACCAAGCGCGGCAACTTCCAAAAACTCATTTTTTGACCCCTAATCGATCCTTAATCATTCTCAAACTTGTTCAACATCATAATACTCAGAAAAAGGCATAAATCCACATCTTTTATCTATCATAACAACTATAGATCCTTAGGCAACACGAAGGTAACAATTCTATCATAAAATCACATCCAATCCTAACGTAAACCCTATGAAACCGTAACTAAATTGTAGGAAGATCCTCTTACCTTTTAGCAAGCTAATCCAAGTCCAAATCCTCAGAAAAAATGCAGAAACAAACACCTTTTGTAGAGAAACCTATATATGATCAATCCGAATTTGCATTAGAATCGATCACAAACTTCTAACACATCGAGACTACGAGAGAATGAGTTTTGATCCATCAAACTCATCCAAAACATCAGCTAGGTCAAAAATCATACCTCGAGAAAAGCTCCAACTTTCTGGTGCTGAAACAACGCCCTCTTCACGACAATTCCAATTTACTCGAATCTGAAAATGGTTGAGAAACGACTCAGAATTTTGAAAAGATCCCTCAGCCATTTCTCCTTGCTCTTATGCGGCTCTCAAAGAACGTGGAAGAAGAATTTTGATTTCCAATAGGTTTTACATATAATGGAAATTATTTTTCCTTAAATAAGCTTTTTCTCAACCCTTAAAACCATATTTTTTCCCTTAATATGTATATACACATATAATTTGACATATATATAATAACAAAATACTTAACTCCAAATAAAAAATTCGGAATAATAATATTTCATTTTCGCAAAATGACACGTCTGCCATTTCCTGAAAATCGGAATATTACATTCCTACCCCCTTGAGAGGAGTTTCGTCCTTGAAACTAGAACATACCTGGTAAATCCAAAAACTCTGGAAACTCGCTGATCATGTCGTCCACAACTTCCCAAGTTGCATCATTCGGTGAATGATTGCTCTATTGCACCAAAACAAGAGGAATCAACCGTCTCTTAATCATCTTTTCTTTCCGGTCCAAAATCCTGATCGGTTTCTCATCATACGCAAGATTTTCTTGAAGAACTTCCGGATCAACTGTGGTTTCAACATCACTCTTTGTCAAGTATTTCTTTAACATTGAAACGTGGAAAACATTATGGACTCTTGACATCGATTCCGGTAACTTAAGCTTATATGCCAACGGTCCAACTCTTTCTAGGATCTCAAATGGTCCAACATATCTTGGACTTAAATTTCCCTTTTGTCCAAAGCGTTTCACTCCCTTCATCGGTGAAGCTCGTAGATAAACTCTTTCACCGACTTCAAACTCAAGCGGTCTTTTTCTGACGTCTGCCCAACTTTTCTGTCTATCTTGAGCTGCCTTCAGATTCTTCTTAACCAACTGAACCCTTTCTTTAGCTTGCTCAACCAATTCCGGCCTGGTGACTTGTCTTTTCCCGACTTCATCCCAAAATAGTGGCGTTCGACATCTTCTCTCGTACAAAGCTTCAAACGGTGGCATGCCTATGCTTGCGTGGTAACTGTTGTTGTAGGCAAACTCTGCTACAGGTAGGTAATCATCCCATGAACCGCCTACTTCCAAAACACAGGCTCTTAACATATCTTCAAGTGTTTGGATGGTTCTCTCAGATTGTCCATCTGTTTGAGGATGAAAAGTCGTGCTTAAATCCAACTTGGTGCCAAAGGCCCTTTGTAAACTCTTCCAAAATAGACTGACGAACCTCGGATCATGATCTGAAACTATCGAGATAGGTACCCCGTGTAACTTCACTATATTATCCAAGTATAGTGTCGTCATCTTCTTCAAAGACATATCGACTTTGGTTGGTAGGAAGTGGGCTGATTTGGTCAATCTATCCACAATCACCCAAATCGCATCATGTCCACCTCCTGTCTTAGGCAAACCGGTGATAAAATCCATTGTGATCTTATCCCATTTCCATTCAGGGGTATCCAATGGCTCAAGCATTCCTCCTGGCCTTCTATGATCTGCTTTAACTTTCTGACAAGTATCATATTCCGCTACAAACTTAGCTATTTCCACTTTCTTCAAGGGCCACCAAAACTTTTCTTTCAAGTCCCTGTACACTTTTTAGTAGCTCCTGGATGAAAGCAATCCTATGTGCCTCTTCCATAACTCTTTGCCTTAGATCAGCGACATTAGGCACACATAAACGATCTTGATACCAAAGGTTTTCATTCTTATCTAACACATAACCCAATGTAGGCTTTTCTCTTGCAACACGCTTCAAATCAACCAAAACTTGATCTTCATCTTGCTTTTCCCGAATATCATCCATCAACTCAGATCTTGCTAACAACGGTGCCACAAACTACCGGTCTTCAATCGATGAAAACCCCGGATTTTCATCCCATTTAACCTTTCTGCCACATCTTCAATGCTTGAAACTGCTAACACCGGTTTCCTACTCAAGCCATCTGCAACCACATTTGCTTTACCCGGATGGTACCGAATATCCAAGTCATAATCCTTTACGAACTCTAACCATATCTTTTGCCTCATATTCATATTTTATTGAGTGAAGAAATACCTCAAACTTTTGTGGTCGGTGAAGATCCTAGCCTTAACTCCATACAAGTAGTGCCTTCAAATCTTTAAAGGCAAACACTACCGCTGCCAACTCTAGATCATGTGTTGGGTAATTCTTTTCATGCACTTTCAACTGTCTAGATGCATAAGCGATTACTTTTCCTCCTTGCACCAACACACAACCTAAACCTTGTCCCGAAGCATCAGTATAAACGTCGTAGTTATCAAAGATTTCGGAACTGCCAAAACTGGGGCTGTAGTCAACTTCTTTTCAATGTTTGGAAAGCATCTTCACACTCACTTGTCCACTCAAACTTCAAATTCTCTTGAGTGAGCCGGGTAAGTGGTGTATCTATCTTTGAGAAGTCCTGTACAAACTTCCTGTGGAAATATTACAGCATTACTTTAGCAGACTGCTGAGTCTGCTGAAGTTCAAAGAGTGCCCAAAGACCTCGGGGAGTTCGTCTGAGGATATTTTGTACACTTTATTTAATTGTAAAAGACATATTAATTGTGATACATATAAACAATTAATATGTCAAACTCTAGTTTACTTTATGTCATGTAGACATAGCTTTTACTTTTACTTTTGCATGCTTGCACGCCCACATCTACATACTCAAGTGGCCGCCAAGCTAGCTTGCTAGTCTCTCTCAATTGTATCTATTTATACACCTCTCATATCAATGAATAAACTAAGTTGAAGTTTACTCAAGTATTATTTACTTTCTCAAACTCTCTTCATGGTATCGGAGCCTTACCGAGTTCTAAAATCCGCTGCAAAACTCAGTTCCTTTTCAGAAAAATGTCAACATTATCTGAAGTTTCATCTTCTTCAATGACTCACACGTTGCCTCGTGATCGGGATAATCAACACTCTTCTTTTACAAATCATAAAATTGATGGTAACAATTACTTGCTATGGTCAAGGTCTATGAAAATGTATATCTCCGGCCAGGGCAAGATGGGATATCTGTCTGGTTCCAAACCTGCCCCTGCTGAAACTGACCCTAAGTTTGAAGCATGGGACACATAAAATAACCAAGTCATGACCATCCTCACGAGGTCTATGACAAAAGAGATCGATGAGAACTTCATGATGTATGACACTCGCTAAGGAAATGCAGGATAATGCCGAGACCTTTACTCAAAAAGGACAATACATCTCAAGTCTATGAACTCAAGCTCAGATTCAAAACTGCAGACAAGGAGATATATGCTCAGTAACTCAATATTTCAATCAACTATCTAAGGCATGGCAACACCTAGATATGTTGGAAACTCACACTGGAATGATGTCAAGGATGCCGCTTCATATAAAGACATCATAGAAAAGAAGAGAGTATTCAAGTTCCTCACTGGGCTGAATCCTACTCTTGATGATTGTAGAGGTAGAATTCTAGCTACTAAACCTCTCCCAAATCTCAAATCCATGTTTGCTGAGGTCAAACATGAGGAAAGCAGGAGGAAAGTGATGGTTTAATAAGCCAAGCCACTGCCTTTGTGCAAGGTTTCATCACCGATTTCTCACTAAGGCGTGGATTAAACTCCTCACCTGAAAAACTTGACTCTAGCCGTTCCAAAGTTTATCGAAAACCAAGAAGTGCTTTGATCAAGTGTTCAGGATCTGTTCTCTGTTAGAGTCTTGTGAATAAGACTCAGCAATTTGCACACTTGGAATCATGCACTTTTGGTTTGATCACAAACCATGGTGTTGACCTTTTTGTTCATAAAATCCCCATTAATCATTAAGAAATTCGATGAATCGATCATTGTGACTAGCACAATCGAATTTGTGCCCTATCTTTGCAATCTTGTGATTTGGTTGTAATATTGTGCACTCAACTCTCTTGAATCTGCTTTTGCTATATCTCATGCAATCCTCGCCTTGCATCAATCGCTCAAGAGCTTTAATGAGATTGATTTTAATTACATGAAATAGATCATAGTTCAATCTGCCTAACAGCTTGCTTTCTTGTGTCGCTTTTAGATCTGCTTTGAACATTGTATTCAAGATTTGATTTTCAAACTTGATAATCTCACCCTTGGGCTTGATTATCATCTTTGAAGATCACTTGAAATTTCACCGATTATTCTTGATCCGGTGTAATCTGTATTGCCATATTGATCTGTATAAGTCGCTCTGTTTATCTGCTTTGTAAATTTGAACTTGGACCCGCTTTGATCCATCCTGTAGGTGTATTTTTGAGAACACAGAAGTTGTTTTTGAACCTATTTGTAATTGGACTTCAAAGTATTGATTCTTGGAACTGAGTCTTTATTTGTGTTACGTTTATGATCTGTTGTTTTGCCTGGACTGAAAGCATATTCTTGTGGTATCCGATTCACTTGGAAAAACTTTTAATCTGTTTCTTTGATTTGTTTTCTCGCCGCATCGATTTGATCTTTGGCAAAATCTCCTTGTGGACTTGACTATTGGTTAATACATTTATATATTGTTTGGTTCAATCCTGCTTTATGCAAACATGTTGTTGCTTTGAATCTAAGTTCTTGTGATGATTGCTAAACGTCACTATAAGCACGAGTTTTAATTTAAATCACCGCAAAAGTTTGTGTTAAATATTATCTCTCGTGAATAACAATCTTTTTAATCTGCAATAGTGATAATCAGTCACATCCCTGATCCTTTGATCAATCTTGCAACTTGCTTGATCAAATAGAATTAATTTGCTTTATCACACTTTAATCACACTTGAATTAATATTTTGTGTTGATCTTTTTAATACTATCTGCAAACTTGCTTGACCTGTTTTGATCACACAAATTAATCACCCTTGATCACATAGGTCTTATGACACAAGCGAATAATTGATTAAGTTGGCTTCCGCCTTAATTAATTAGTACTTGTGTTGATATTATCGAAAAGAGTTTAAAAATCATCCACACTCTATTCAACCCCCCCTTCTAGAGTGTGTTTGCGCCATTATCGATCCAACAATTGGTATCGGAGCTTGGTAACCTAGTGATCAAACCTTCGGTATTTATTTTTGTGATTGGAACACTGATTTTCTGCCCCTTGCTTGATTTCTTGCTGAATCTGCTGCTGAGCATCTCCAACCTATTGAATCTGTTGCATATTGCACTTTGCTGACTGTGTTTCCTAAGTGTGTTATTGTTCTCCAACTTTGCTGCACCTCCTGTACACATTATTTGGCTGTCCACTGAACCTGTTTTTGTGCATCTGTTGAACCTCTGTCGTGCCATAGTCCTGATACACGATCTGCTAATACATTGCTGTATCTTGCTTGTACAAAACTTGGTTATAATCTGCATTGCTGGAATTTATACTTGATCTGTTGAGTCATTGTCTTCTAATCTGTAGTTTATATAGACTTGGTAATCTGTTGTTCTGCTGAACCTTACCTGCACTTTTCCTCCTACTGCATTGATCATATCTGCTGAATTTTTGGTGTAACTTAACACTGATATTGCACCTGCTGTCCTGTGATCTTGTGCTACACTTTGTGCAATCTGTGGTGTTCAAAATATGCTCAAAATACTTGTTTGAACCTGCTGCTTTTGCACCCTTGTATTTACCTGTGTAATAGGCTCTTTGTTTAATTTGCTTTAGATCAGCTGAAAACCTTGTAACAGGCTAGAATAGGCCTTGTTGCTGTTTTGCTGAAACAGTTGTCTTCAGACTAACCATCAGTCTTGATAATCGAGTCTTTTGATTTAGATTATCATTTCTAAATAGTTATCTGAAAGTTTCAGCCTAGCCTTGATCAGTTCATCTGCTGTATAAACTTTGGTGATCTGTTTTTGGTTGTTTTTCTTGGACTTGATTTATCCTGATAATTTTGGAAATAGTATCTGCTGAGATTGTATCTGCTGTATAAGTTTATTCATCTGCTGTATAAGTTTTAAGCTTTGTATCTAAACTGAGATTGCTTTATCTTAAGGGATTATATCGAATACCTTTCTCTATACATCTTGACAAATTTAAAAGGTTGCTTCTGCATCCTTGATTGAGTGCCTTTGTTATATATTCATTAGTCTTAGTACTTGTTTTATGATCTGATCTGCTTTTAGAACCTATTTGCAACGTTTGTCTAAACGTCACTATAAGTCTTGGTTAATTGAAATCAAGCTTGCAAACTTTTTAATAAATCAGATTATTTATTTGATTTGCTGAATATCTCATTTGACCAATTTTTTTAAGTGCTCAACTGTTCTATTTGCCACATTTGTGCTTCACATATTATTTCTTAAGTGTTGTTATTTGAGATCATTTCTTGTGGATTATATTCAAACTGTCTCTCCTTGTCATATTTAATTGATATAAACCACTTTTCTGTGACATAATATACTTGGTCTTTTGAGATTGACATTTTGCAGAAGCTTGTCATCTGAACCGCAAAATGGGTCGCAAAAATCGTGTGGCTCGATCTAAATCCTCATCTAATAAGCCTATGCATGAGCTGGCTCTTGGAGCTAAAATTGAAGAACGTTCGGAAATGAATCACAACCAAATTCTGAGCATTCGGACAACCAATCACAATGTTCTGAGTTTAATTCAGAATCAAGCTACGTCTCAGAATCTGAGTCACCACCTGATCCCATAGAAGTTGCTAAATTTTTCATGAATAGATGTGAGTTTCTATCTAAAAATAATAAGGGTCTTAAAAAGGACATAGTTGAGAAAGACAATCTCATATGTTCTTTAACGAGCACCACAAATCAACTCGAGTTAAAAGTTAAATCTCTCGAAGTTGATTTGAAACAAAAGGTTTCTAAATATGAGGTTGAATTGGATTCTTTAAGACGTGAGAGAGATAAATTACAAGAAGCTATTCAACACTTTGAGAACAATCATAATAGATTGGAATCTTCTCTCTCATCTCCTAAAGAATCCTCGGGTCACACTGAACACATTCTTGATACTTCTAAGGAAGGATCATTGAATGAGTCTGTAGTCACTGAACCCGAGTCTCAAAAGGAAACTTTTGTGCCTCGACCCATAGCATTTGAACATGCATTACCGGCACAAAATGTTGCACATAAACGCACACCTAAGTATGCATCATCTTCAAAAACACACACCTCACAGCATACTTCAAACATTAGAAATAATGCTATAAGGAAGTATCATGCATATCAGTATGATAGGAGAGGTTCTAGGAACTACACTCCAAAGAACTGCTCTTATCAATCCGAATCTCCTAGAAACCATGCCTATAGGAATGTACATACACCATCATATAAATATCATGCTCATAATGATAATTCATATAGATATCATGAGTATAAGATTCATCAAGCACCTAATTATACTCATAGGCAAAACATCCACACACCACGATTTGCCGAACCACACTTTTGGCAATCACATCATGATTATTCATTTCATTCTCATCCATATCATGATCCGTATGTATTTGATTCGTCGTACTCATACTATCCCGACTACGGCTTTTATGGTCAGTCAACTAGACCCGTATGGGTTAGAAAAACTGAACATGAGCCCAAAGTTAGGAAAGTTTGGGTTCCCAAGAAAAGTCAACCTAACCCCCAAGGACCCAAAATATAAAGGGTACCATAGCCATTTTCTTGCTCTTGTAGGTCCTTTGAGCTTAAATAGAAATTTTCGTCGATACAAGCAGTAAATGACACGGTGCGAATCTTTTGGTATCAATGAATTAAATCTATCATTGATACAAGCTCAATGCTCAAAAGATAGTCCTTGGTATCATTGATAGGGAAGTACACTTTTCTCTTATTACCTTTTATTGTATATAAGTATTTTGTGTCAAATTAATTTTTATACGAGTATTTTGTGATATAGCTCTCAACCCCGAGCCTTTAAGTCCTTATTTGATTAATTTTCAAACTAAGGGGGAGATAGTAGTATTAAAGCTTTTAAACGAGAACTTGTTCTATGTTGAAAAGCTCTAATTAAGGGGAGCTTATATTTAGGGGGAGTGTAACTCTCCATGGTTTTAAAATGTCCCTTAATAAAAGCTTTAAAGTGTTATTTTGAAAATAAATCAAAGGGGGAGATTGTTGAGTATTTTTGTGGTATGGTTAATTATGTTGATTAATTTTCAAAAGCAACGCTTCCTTTGATTAAAGCTTTTATATATAGTATTCCATATAACATTTTATATAAGCTCTTTATAAGTGTTCTGAACTGTATTTTATACATGATGATATCTATATATATGTGTGATTTTGCTTTAGACATTATATATCACACTAATCTAGCCGTGAAGTCATAGACTTACATCCATCGGCACCTTTGTTGGGTTTTGCAGAAAATGTGTTGATCACTTAATTTTAGCTATTTGATAATTGATATATGTTATAAAATTAATTTTATTATATATTAATCAATCAAGTAATAAAATAATTTGATTATTTTATCTGGTCATAATATTATCCAGTCCATCAAGTATTTGATCCGCCGGCCTTTTTTTTGCATCTCGGCCAGTCTCTTGCAAGCCCGTTTTTGTTCTCAATATCCAGCCCATGTTTTCTTATTCACATAACCTAAAATTCTATTAGTCTGTACGCCTCCGTCTTTTGCTATCCGTTTGCCTCAAGCCCTAAATTGCATTCATTGCAATAACTATTACCGGTTCCGTTTCTCTGAAATTGAATCCCTGTTTTTCTGTTTTTCCATTCTTACCTCGTGCCAAATTCGATTATGGTAAGAACACAAAAGCTGCCTTGGTCGTTTTCGAGCAACTATTTGTGTAATACCATTTATGGAAGGTTCGATTGAATCACTGCAACGTATGAGTTCACACGAAGGCTGATTTGAGCATTTATCTTGAAGGATTCGCAGTCATATCCTGGCTAGGTGAAATCTTTATTGTGTATTCGTTTTTCTTACATTTATTACTCTGATTTAGAACAGATCTCTGCCTGATTTTATGCTATATACCCTGTGAAGGTTTCTGTGTCGAAGATGCAAACCTTTATTGTTGATTTGCTGTGGATACGAGCATTTACAGCTTTGATTCTGAACGTGTCTCAGCCAACGTTTTAAAGAGGTTTTCGATTAGCAGCCTTGTTGATTCAAAGGCTTGGCTTTTTGCAATTCCTGTTTATCACATGGTCAAAATCGGAAATATAATAATCAGTCTATTTCAGGGAAGTATTACTCTACTTTTAAGTATGTTAATGTCCTTGATATTTGACTGATTAAGAACGTGATCTCTGTGCTGATTTGTGCATTTGTACTGTGTGTTAGGTAAAGAAAATCTGGGAAGTATTGACCCTGATTTTCTGGGATTAAACGGCTTATCAAAATCAGAATTGTGTAATCAACAAAACACGTTGAAAACGTGAAGGTGTTGATTCTGAATATTGCAGCCATTGAACCTGCCCCGAATCTCAGTCATGATACATTGCCCTGGTTTGGTGAATCCCTACCCAAACCGCTATGGTAAAATGGCTTGACCCTCTCGAATGCCCGGTCCTAGGTTAAATGACTGAGGGTTAGCACCCTATGAAGTCATGGTCAAGTCAAAGCTGAGGGTAGTGACCCAATGATGGCTAAATAACTCGCTTAAACCAATGTTGGTTGGCATCATAGCCTTCATTGGTTTGACTATGAGTTAATCCTTGGTTCGATGAATGGTAAGTTGTTATATTCAACATTGAACCAAGGTTCGGTGCCTCACATCGAGCTATTAGAACTTAGTTAAAAAGGAAATCGGTCGGTTAAATCATTAAGTGATTGCATAATTAAACCAACAACTTTGGTTCAAATAGTCGGTATCACTCTCTCTTATTTGCCTAACGGCCCTCCACTTAGAGAGTGTACATAAGACATTGAACCATAGACAAGCTTCGTTAATTATGGCCGAAAATCACTAATTAAGTGCCTCGAGATTTTCGTGGATTTCCTTTTGATTGTGTTCACACAAATCTTTGAGGTTCAAATTATACCTCAAGG
The DNA here is from genome assembly GCA_026214975.1 of Gentiana macrophylla. Taxonomy (NCBI): domain Eukaryota; kingdom Viridiplantae; phylum Streptophyta; class Magnoliopsida; order Gentianales; family Gentianaceae; genus Gentiana; species Gentiana macrophylla. The sequence goes on from CM047814.1 coordinate 76,552,208, forward strand.
GCTATAAATAGCCAGATCCACACTAACACAGATTGCACCGGTTGAAAACACAAGCAATCCCACATTTTCTCTCAAAAAGTCTAATCTTTGTCTGCTTTTGAAAGTGTGGTCGAGTCCTTTAGTGTTGGTAAGTCATTATTGAGTCAAGAACCGGAGGAGATACAAGTTCATGCTTTACGTGGCATACGTAAGAAGCGAGAACGCCGTTGTTGTAGTCTCTCCAAATTGGTCGGTGTGATTACTGCTTTCTGATTTTCTTAGTTGTGTACTTAGAATAACTGCTTTGCTTTATTGCTGTGTGTTGTTTGACCGAGTCATGCTAGAAAAGTTTCTCGCCTTAGTGTGTAATCCACTAATCTGTCGAAAGTCGAGTCTTGCCATTGTGACAGTAGAAATAACGAAGATATAAGGTTGTACTAAACAAAGATTACCCAAGAAGTCGTTAGTTGAAGGTGAGCTATGTTCACTTAACCAAGGTTCTTGTGCAGACACAGAAGCGAATCATCTTTTCCTTCTTCCATTGTATATAGATGATCAAGTGCTCTCTCGTGATAAAACGAACCTCCTACTTCCGCCCCGAAATTCTTGAACTTAAACAACCCAATGATTTCTCGCTTCCGTGAACCGGCGATGAACAAGAAGATGATGCAACCGATGATCCCATATGGATATTTTCATCCATTGGTGCCCAAATTGCTAAGTTTGATCTGTTACAGTTCATCTGCAACTTCCGTCATAGACGGTCTCATATCCCCATGGAAAGCGAGACATCTAAAAGCAAGCTCGGCTACTCTGTGTATAGATGAAAGTGTCCATGCATCCTTGTTTGGATCAAGAAAAGTGGTCGATTATCTCGCCTCGGCACGCTCTTTTCCAATTCTTTCAATCTGCGTGCGACTAAGTTGATCTCGTAATGGGGTCGTGAAAAGTCAACGACTTTCATTGCTTTGTGATGATCTCAACTAGAAAAACCCCAAAATCAGACATCACTTTTATCGATAGATGGAAGTTCGATGGTACTGTGGGTCCACATAACCCGATTCCTTGCGGGCGCCGAGACATGAGAATCGTCTGTTATCCCGAATCTTGATAGGCCAAAGTCTGCAACTTTTGACCTAAAGTTGTAGTCTGAAGTATATTGCTAGACTTCTTATCTCTATGATATATAGGTAGACTTGTTCTTTGGTGAAGATACGCAATGGCACGAGCGGCTTTGGTTGCAATCATGATCCGGGTTGTCCACGGAATCCCGGAACCTCTTTCTCTTTGAAGATGCTTGACATAAAGTCCCATTAGGCATGAATTCATAAACAAGAATCTGCTCACCATTCTCTATGCAACAACCTAGGAGCCGAACCAAATTCGGATGGCTTATAGATGAAAGAAGCTTAATCTCATTGAAAACCTGCTCAATGCTTTCCGGTCGTGATGTTTTATCTTTTAATCGCGACCCATTCGCCATCGTGATCTGCGTATCTTATCGTCCCGTAAGCCCTGTCCCAATCCTTTGGTCATCGTAAAAAGCTATTTGTTGCTCTCTCAATCTCTTTGTAAGGATAGAAAGGGATTTTAGAGGTGCCCATGGATTCGAAAAAAGGCGTTTTGTGTTTGTTTTGTTCTTCGAAAGGTGTTTTCTTTTACGAAAACCATAAAGAAGCCAAAGCGACCATTAGAGAAGCTCCGGCAACGATCCTCGTAAAAAAGATTTTGACAATATTGTCATCATTTTGCATACTGAAAATTCCGTAAAAATAGGAAATTTTATCTTGCATAGAAATAATGAGATTTACCTCTATATAAGAACACCAACTTTAGCATTTATTCCACATCTACTCAGATCACATGAAGACACCGCACAAATTGCAGCCCATAAAATGAGAGATCGGTGATCGTGAAACCAATCACAATGGCAAGACTGACTTTCGGCGAGATTAGTGGATTACACACAGGCGAAAACTTTTCTAGCACAGACTCACCAAACAACACACAACAATAAAGCAAACAGCTTATTCTAAATACACAACTAAGAAAATCGAAAAGCAGTAATCACACCGACCAATTTGGAGAGACTACAACAACGACGTTACGCGCTTACTCAGATGCCACGAAAGCATGAACTTGTATCTCCTCCGGTTCTTGACTCAATAATGACTTACCAACACTAAGGGGACGACCACACTTTCAAAAGCAGACAAAGATTAGACTTTTTGAGAGAAATGTGGGATTGCTTGTGTTTTCAACTGTGCAATCCTCGTTTTTGTGGATCAAGCTATTTATAGCCCTTGAGGTATAATTTGAACCTCAAAGATTTGTGTGAACACAATCAAAAGGAAATCCTGAAAATCCGAGGCACTTAATTAGTGATTTTCCAACCATAATTAACCAAGCTTGTCTATGGTTCGATGTCTTATGTACACTCTCTAAGGAGGGCCGTTAGGCAAATAAGAGAGAGTGATACCGACTATTTGAACCAAAGTTATTGGTTTAATTACGCAATCACTTAATGATTTAACCGACCGATTTCCTTTTTAACTAAGTTCTAATAGCTCGGTGTGAGGCACCCGAACCTTGGTTCAATGTTGAATATAACAACTTACCATTCATCGAACCAAGGATTAACTCATACTCAAACCAATGAAGGCTATGATGCCAACCAACATTGGTTTAACTGAGTTATTTAGCCATCATTGGGTCACTACCCTCGGCTTTGACTTGACCATGACTTCATAGGGTGCTAACCTCGCCATTTAACCTAGGACCGGGCATTCGAGAGGTCAAGCCATTTTACCATAGCGGTTTGGGTAGGGATTCACCAAACCAGGGCAATGTATCATGACTGAGATTCGGGGCAGGTTCAATGGCTGCAATATTCAGAATCAACACCTTCACGTTTTCAACGTGTTTTGTTGATTACACAATTCTGATTTTGATAAGCCGTTTAATCCCAGAACATCAGGGTCAATACTTCCCAGATTTTCTTTACCTAACACACAGTACAAATGCACAAATCAGCACAGAGATCACGTTCTTAATCAGTCAAATATCAAGGACATTAACATACTTAAAAGTAGAGTAATACTTCCCTGAAATAGACTGATTATTATAGTTCCGATTTTGACCATGTGATAAACAGGAATTGCAAAAGCCAAGCCTTTGAATCAACAAGGCTGCTAATCGAAAACCTCTTTAAAACGTTAATGAGAGACGCTCGAATCAAAGTCAGTAAATGCTCGTATCCACAGCAAATCAACAATAAAGGTTTGCATCTTCGACACAGAAACCTTCACAGGGTATATAGCATAAAATCAGGCAGAGATCTGTTCTAAATCAGAGTAATAAATGTAAGAAAAACGAATACACAATAAAGATTTCACCTAGCCAGGATATGACTGCGAATCCTTCAAGATAAATGCTCAAATCAGCCTTCGTGTGAACTCATACGCTTGCGCTGATTCAATCGAACCTTCCATAAATGGTATTACACAAATGGTTGCTCGAAAACGACCAAGGCAGCTTCTGTGTTCTTACCATAATCGAATTTGGCACGAGGTAAGAATGGAAAAACAGAAAAACAGGGATTCAATTTCAGAGAAACGGAACCGGTAATAGTTATTGCAATGAATGCAATTTAGGGCTTGAGGCAAACGGATAGCAAAAGACGGAGGCGTACAGACTGATAGAATTTTAGGTTATGTGAATAAGAAAACATGGGCCGGATATTGAGAACAAAAACGGGCTTGCAAGAGACTGGCCGAGATGCAAAAAAGAGGCCGGCGGATCAAATACTTGATGGACTGGATAATATTATGACCAGATAAAATAATCAAATTATTTTATTACTTGATTGATTAATATATAATAAAATTAATTTTATAACATATATCAATTATCAAATAGCTAAAATTAAGTGATCAACACATTTTCTGCAAAACCCAACAAAGGTGCCGATGGATGTAAGTCTATGACTTCACGGCTAGATTAGTGTGATATATAATGTCTAAAGCAAAATCACACATATATATAGATATCATCATGTATAAAATACAGTTCAGAACACTTATAAAGAGCTTATATAAAATGTTATATGGAATACTATATATAAAAGCTTTAATCAAGGGAAGCGTTGCTTTTGAAAATTAATCAACATAATTAACCATACCACAAAAATACTCAACAATCACTTGCATCACACATCAGTTCAAACGGAAGATCCCAATCCGGCGCGACCAGAACGGGTGCAGTAATCAGTCTACTTTTTAATTCGTTGAAAGCTTTTATGCACTCATTAGAAAACACAAATGGCACATCCTTGGCCAACAATTCGGTAAGAGGTCTAGAGATTAGGGAAAAGTCCTTAATAAACCTACGATAAAAGCCGGCGTGGCCTAAAAAACCTCGCAAAGTTTTAAGATTGGTAGGTGGGGGTAATTTCTCGATCACCTCAACTTTGGCTCTATCCACCTCTATTCCGTTCTTTGATATGCGGTGGCCTAGTACTATACCTTCCGTAACCATCAAATGACACTTCTCCCAGTTAAGCACAAGATTCGTCTCTTCACATCTCTTCAACACTCGTGCTAGATGTGTGAGACATAAATCGAAATCGTCTCCAAACACGGAGAAATCATCCATAAAGATTTCCAAGAAATCTTCCACCATATCCGCAAATAATGACATCATACATCGTTGAAAAGTCGCGGGGGCGTTGCACAATCCAAATGGCATTCGATTATACGCAAATGTCCCATTTGGGCATGTAAATGTTGTTTTCTCACGATCTTCGGGCGAGATTTGGATTGATAGTATCCCGAATACCCGTCAAGAAAACAATAGAAAGCATGCCCACTCAGTCTCTCGAGCATTTGATCGATGAAGGGAAGAGGAAAGTGGTCCTTACAAGTCGCATCATTTAGTTTCCTAAAGTCTATGCATACTCGATGACCGGTGATTAGCCTCACAGGAATTAGCTCATTCAACTCATTGGCTTGCACCGTTAATCCTCCCTTCTTGGGAACTACGTGGATAGGGCTTACCCATTTGCTATCAGCAATTGGAAATATAATTCCCATTTCTAGCATTTTTATAACCTCATCCCTAACCACTTCCTTTAATTGTGGGGTTAGACGCCTCTGAGGTTGTGCAACCGCTTTCTTCTCAGGGTCCACGGAGATTTTGTGCATACATACGCTAGGACTAATGCCCTTACGTCAGCTATGGTCCATCCAAATGCTCCGCGGTACTCTCTCAAAACTCTCATTAGCTTCTCCTCTTGTAAGTCCGTCAAGGAAGAAGATATAATTAGTGGCAACGTCTCATCTTGAAGAAATACATACTTCAAATTTGCAGGAAGAGGTTTTAGAGTCAAATTTGTGGGAGGTTCTTCCAAAGAGGTCTTCAACTTTTGACCAGTGAGTTTGAGTTCGAAATACTTATGCCACGTTGGCCTATGATAGAATCTTTCAATCTCTGCAGCACTTACTTCCTCTACAGGCCTATGGGTCCCTCTACTACATCCTGGCCATATCATCTTCTCCTCCTCACTACTTACGTACTTGACTTCATCTTCTTCTTCCAAGACAGCATCCAAGAAATCCTTGATACTTTCATGTTGTTGAAATTCTTGAATGATCCTATCAATGGAATCCAACATGAAACATGCATCCTCTCCATCATCAAAGTTGCTTCATAGTGTCGAAAACATTGAATGCAACTCTCTTTCGCTCACTCTTAATACTAACTCGCCTTTGTAAACATCAATTAGCGTTCTACTAGTGGCCATGAAAGGTCTTCCTAATATCAAGGGCACTTCGTAGTTAGCTTCCATATCCAAGACCACAAAGTTGACAGGGAATACAAACTTTTCAACTCTTACTAGCACATCCTCAACCACTCCACACGGTTCCTTGACAGAACGGTCAGCTAATTGCAATGTGATTGAGGTCTTCTTAAGATCTTTCATGCCTAGCTTCCGAAAAATAGATAGTGGCATCAGATTCACGCTTGCTCCTAGATCACACAAAGCTTTGTTTAGACATACATTACCTATGGTGCAGGGAATGAGAAAGCTTCCCGGATCTTTGCATTTTGGGGGTAACTTATGTTGAAGAATGGTTGAGCACTCCTCATTAAGGCATATGGTCTCTAAATCTAGAAGTTTCCTTTTAGTTGAGACGGTGTCCTTTAAAAACTTGGTGTACTCAGGCATTTCAGCTAGTGCTTCAACTAGGGGTATATTGATTTGTAACTTACTGAATATATCCACGAACTTCTTATATCTCTTATTAAACTTAGGTTTCGGCTTTGGTGGAGGATAAGGTAGAGTTGAAGGATCGACATCAGTGAAAATTGGATACTTGTTATCGTAAAGTTCAACTCTAGGGCCAGCAGGTTCTTTATACGTTCTTTGCTTAGGAAAAGTCTAGGAAGTATTAGTCTCATTGCTTGGCTCACCATCCTTATTCTTTGTGACTTTCTCTTTCTCTTGCAGGGATGGTGGAGTTACCTCTTTTCCACTTCTTGTCATGATTGCATTCAAATCCTTAGGGTTCTTCTCAGTGTTGCTTGGCAACCCTCTAGGAGGTCTAGTTGAGACTTGCTCAGCTAGTTGTCCTATCTGGTGCGTGAGATTTTGGACTAGAGCTTCTTGATTGGTCACCTTAGTATCGGTCTTCTCGACAATATTGGCTAAAATTAGTGGCTAAATCACCCATAGATTTTGAAAGTTGTCCCATATTGTCGATGAATCGACATTACTCGATTTTTCTATCGCAGACTTCCCAACCAAAAGTTTTAGTTTGTTTGTGGTACATAAGTGGTAGGCGGTTTAGGCCTTTCTCCTGCATTAAGGTCACTATATCGAATCCAGATGATTATGATTAGGCTTATATCCTCCCCGATATAATTGGCTTCTTCAAGACCAAAGATTCTCACTTTGAGGTGTTGCCTCGACTCGAAGCCCCTCTTTCTACTTTTTTGCCATCCTCTCTTGCATTCCATCTACCTTATTGTTGATAACGAAAAGTTGTTCTAAGATTTTGGTAGATGCACTATCCTCGAATATGTCAGCAGACCATTTTCACAAAGTGAGCTATGTCATTGCCCCCCACCGATGCTCATCGCTATTTGTTCCATCTTCCTTGTGCCTCCTCGGAGATAAAGAACAAACGCTCCATTGCCGAGGAGGCATCTACTCTAATTTTCTCCGTCTCTCTCAACCCATGGTAAAAAGTTTGCATTAAAAGCCAAAGAGAGATGTCATGATGAGGACACTTCCTCGAGCTTCCTTGAAACGCTCCCAAGCTTGATCAAAACTCTCCCAGGTTGTTGCTTAAATCCTATGATGTCTTGGCGTAACTTAAAGGTTTTTCCCAAGGGAAAATACTTATTCATGAATTTTTGCAACAATTGTTCCCAAGTAGTGATAGATCCAGCCTCTAAAGAGAGAAGCCATTGCTTAGCTTTATCTTTCAAAGTGAAAGGGAAAGCTTAAGACGAATGTTCCCTCCGGGATTAATTTCGTTTCACTGTGCTAACGATTTCCAAGAAATTCATCACGTGAACACCAGGATCCTCGTTTTGGATTCCATGAAAAGTGGAATAGTTGGTCACCATTTGAATTACGTTAGGCCTAGGGTGATAGACTTCCGTAGCATCTTGCGGTGCTACGATAGCGGGAATGAATTGCTCAATAGTGGGCGTTGCATAACTTTGCAAAGTACGTCTCGCTCCTTGAGCTAGGGCTTGGTTCCCATTATTAGCATTTGCATTCACATTATTGGCATTATTAACGACTTTCAGATTAAGTACCGGTTTGGATTGACCGGATTGCCTTATTTCGCTTTTGATTCGTAATGCTCGAATGATTGGTTGTGTGTCCTTCTTCCAATTCGTGCTCGCTTTCCTCAAGATTTGGATCCTCTTCTCCTTGCTTAGCCAGTTCCCTAGCTAACTTCCTATTCCTTCTCGCAAATTTCTCTATTTCAGGATTATAAGACTCAAGCGGTTCCTTCGATTTCCGAGTAGCGTACTATAAAATAATAAACAACAATAAAACAATTAATCACTAGTAAAGGCTAGGCCTTTAACTAACTAAATAAAACTAGAACATACTCGAAATAAGGTTGAGAAAAGAAAACATAAATAAAACAGAAGCAGAATATTATAAAACTAATACAGAACAGAAACAGAAAAAACTAACTCTCGGTCGACCGAGAACTGTGGTTCGGTCGACCAAACTTTTTTTTTATTTTTTTTTTATTTTCTATTACGACACTGTTTAATATACAGATTCTTATTCACAGAATATTCATGAATCCAGTTCTAACAAAATAAGCTGTATTTTAATTTAATGACTCGAGTCCCCGGCAACGGCGCCAAAAACTTGATTGAGGTCAAGTTAAATTATTAACTCGATGCCTACTAACACACTAGCAAGAGAACTAGGTTCAATTGTAGTATAGCTAGATAGAGTCGATGTCGATCCCACAGAGACTCAGCACAAACAAAACACAACTTTATCCTATTAGAACTAAATTGAAAGGGCGGTCTACGACCAACTAAACGCAGTAAATAAAATAGTGACAACCACAAGACGCAGAATACCACAAAGACAAACGAAAGACTACTAAAACACGGACAATACTGTGGATATTATCTAAACAAACAAGATTGATTGATTACGCTAGTAGATTATAACTCCCCATGTGAATTAGGTTGATAACGAGATAAAAAAAAGCGTTAAAGATTAATTATTATGACTACGGAGTCATCCCCTAGGTAGATTTAGCTCGATTAGGCCATCTAAATCATCGTGCCTCCATTACGTGACTTCGCTTTTTAATGCCTCCATCTCATATAACTTCCGACACAATTATGAAACTAGGGATGCCGGTATAAACCGTAACCTCATCTAAGCAACATTCCTCGGTAAGGCGTACTTCTTAGATGCCGATTCAATCTATATCCTAAGTAACAATCACTTTTAGGTTTCATGTTAAATTATGATGACAAATAATTAAGTTGATCGGAGTTTAATTACTCGTTTTAATTCCAAATCGAGAGAATCGACGTAGTCGGCCGATCATAATATTGCCCTACACATCACCATGCTCGGTCAACCGAATGACGGACTCGGGCGACCGAATGACATGTCTTGGTCGATCGAACACGCCTTACGTGTTGGTACAAATCATGATTACTTCTTAACGTTTTTAACCTAAACACATGGGTTCGTAAATTAATCTACATCACGCAATCAATACAAGAAAAACTACTCCATAATAAAATATATCAGATCTACGAATAAAGATTGCAAAATTGAATAGTCATACCCTCGAAGACGAGAGTGACTCCCACTCTTTAATGCGCTCCCCAACCGGAGAATCCGATGAATCCACAATGTACGAACATAAAGAAAAGAAAACTAAAACTTAAAAACTCAAATTGTCTTGTGTTGTAATGGTGTGTCTTTTTCAATTTCGTAGCTGCTGCTTATATAGAGGATTCTGCCGACATAGGATGGATCTAGAAGATATGCACGTGTTTTTAGGTCTGAGCAGCTTCGGGTGACCGAACCTCCTGCCTCGGTCGACCGAATGAAGTGGCTCGGTCGACCGAGCCTCCTTTTTGCACATGTTAAACGCGTTTCTTGTCTAACTTGTTCCCCACTGCATTCTTTCGCGTTGATCTGATTTCTCTAACTTATCCCTTGATTAATGCTCCGATTTTCTTCCTTATTATCTTGAGATTCACTGATTGAATGACATTCATCCTCCCGATTTATCATGATCTACAAAATCAGCATTTATCGCACAATAAATTGGTCTTTAATAATAAAAACAGCTAAATACCATAAATCATATTAATAATCACTTAACATTAAATAATAAATATTAACAAGTGATTTAATATGAAATATATATAATTAACTCCGATTTAAGGTTAGAATTGATGACATAAATAGGTACAGTTTAACCGTCATCAAGGTGCCTCAGCAAGTTTGTGAAACTTTTTGTGTAGTGAGGCAATCTGCTCATGCAACGTCTTATCACTGTGTGCTGTGTTCATCTTTATACCTCTCACATCTCTGGTTAGGTCAGCAATGGCATATTGAGTAGAAGTGATGTTGGAAGCAACTGACTCAGTAGTCCTTTCTCTATTTTCCACCAGATTCACTAGATCTTCAAATCTTTGTTCACTTCTATTAAGTTGGGTTCTTAACTGTGTAATATCAGCCCTTATAGCTCTCAACTCTTCCAAGATGTGTGCTGGTATAGCACCAGCCATTCCTCCAGCCATTTGTCCACCAATACCACCAGCAGCCTCTTCAACATTATCATTGGCTCTTGGTATCCTGACAACTATGGCTCTTGTCCTGTTCCAGTCAGCAGGTTTAGGACCTTCCTCAATAACATCTCCAAAAATCTCCTCCATAACAATTTCTTGTTCAGGTTGAGGTTCCTGAACTTCTTCCAAAACAGGTACATTTTCAAAAATTGGTACATGTGCTTGTTGGGGCTCATCAGTAACTTCCTCTTCCTCTGGAATTTGGAATTCTTCATCACTGAAGTCATAGTCCACTAGCTGTTCATCATCAACAGTAGTCTACTGACTATCTTTCCCTCCAGCAGCCTTTGCTTCAACAACTGGTTCTACAGCATCTTGTTCTACCACAATCTCCTCAAAATATACATGGGATTCCTCCAATCCCATCATAAGTTCCAACCTTTATCCCAAAGACTGCTTGTTCCTCGATTAGGACCTCTGCTCCAACTCAGATTCAGTCTTGTTTGTAACTCAAAGAACCTAAACCACCTCTTCAACAAAAACTATAGGAAATATAGCCAGATTTTCCTCTAATACTCCTCTAGCATCAGCAACCTTCTGTAATATATCTGTAGCTTGTGATAAGGCTTCTTGAGTGTCAAACCACTCCTGATATTGAGCTGAGTCATCTGAACTTATGTCAGCTTCTTCAATCATAACAACATCATAACTAATAGACATTCTGGCCTCTTCAAGTGATGCTGCTACAGCAAGTTGTATCTCCAAATCTTTAATGTAAGCAACTCCTAGCTCTTCATTTAAATCACAATCTGCGATCCTCGAGACTTGTCACCTTCAGCAGGCTGATCTGCTACTTGCTCAGTAGACCCTTGTCCAGTCTTTTCAACAGATGGTTCCTTAGCCACTTCACTGGACTCCCTCAGATGCATAAGATGATCATCATCTGAATCAGATGAGGATGATGATTCATCACTATTAGGTGTATACTTAGGGTCCTTGAACATGATGTTCTTCTTCTGCTTGCCTTCTTCAATGAGTGCCATAAGTCTTATTTCCAACTCAGTTGTATCTATCAGGCCTCAAAAGACTTTCCACTCCAAGGCTTTCAAATGCCTATTCTTCAAAACCGATCATGGGTTCAAGAATTGGTTTTTGCCTCTTATAAAAACCAAACTTCCATTGAAAATATTTCTGAACCCTTATGAAGTCAGGATCCACAATCTCTTTCTTTGACTTCTTCTCCCTCTTTTCATTTGGCATTGAGGGCTTTCTTGGAGCAGGTTGTTCAACTTGTTGTCCTCCAAAGGCATCAACAAGGTGACTCAGTGTATCCTCATCAGATACAAATAGGTCAGTAGGTTCTTCAGTTTGTACATTTGTACCTACTACCTCCAACTGTTCAATACTTGCTTCCCCCTGACTCATATGCTCATCAGTAGGGTCTGCAACAGTTTATTCTTCCCCCTGAGTTATAGCATCCACAGCAGGGTCTTGACCATGTATCACAACTTCCACAAAGAGTTCGGTACATCGGTGTCTGTGGTTCTTCAATTTGTTGTTCACCAAAAGCCTCAACAAGCTCTTCTTCTACTTCCTTTGGGCCTCCGTAACCCTTAGTTCCTTACCCTTTCCATAAGCCTTCTTCTTGTTGGTCCCTTGAAAAGGCTTTGGTTAAGTTTAGAGAGGGGGGGGTGAATAAACTTAACACTTAAAACTTTGGAGTTAACAAATTCGCAACTTCAATGAAATGGATATTTCAGAGTCTGCTTGAGACTTCATAGCCTCTTGATAAACGATGAGTCTCACTGATAGTTGAGTTTGCTGAATTTGTGCAGCGGAATAATATCAAAATTAAGCCTTAAAACTTGTTGTTAAATATGATACTAAGTATTAGATACTCAGTAGTGCAAGTGTGTGATTTCAGTTGCTAGATTCAGTAGGCTGATGTATAAAATAAACTAAGTGCAGAAAGTAAATGCTGAAAGTAAATAGTCAGATTTTATAGTGGTTCCAGGTGATGTAATCCTGTCAGTCCACTCTTCTCCTGTGATGTTGGAGGAAATTCACTAGAGATCTTTGATGCAGCTTTTACAAAGATTCCTAAGTTGTTTGTCCTTCACCAATAGCTATGGCTTCACAAATCGAAACTGGAACGGGTAGGATTGTTTGCTCCGAGTCTTCCACTGGTCCTTGAAGGGTAGGATTGCCTCTTCACCAGCTCCACCACAAACAACAGTCTTTCACACCTAACAGATGCTTCACTGTCTTCAGCAGGTTCTTTATAGAATAAAGATTGAATCAAATAAATGATTCAATTCAAAGCGACTTGATTAGGATGATGTAATCAATGAGCTTGCGCCTTCAATTGTGTATGCTTGATGCGGCTTGAACACGAATGCACTTGAAGAAAATAACTAGATCAGCAGAATTTTAAGCTCGGTATGTTCAAGAGGTGTTTTTTCACTTCAATATTATCACTTAAAGTTTATCCAAATTTTCATCATCTTTTTCTGAGTTGAAAGTCCTCTATTTATAGGTAGGAATGCATGTGACTTGTATTTGAAATTCAAATGTGACCGTTCCTTGTTTTTGTCCCATCTGATATGCAGTCTGTCACTATTCATAGGATCGACATCGCTGTAATTCCTTTTGACAAAGGTCATGGCCCACCCGCTTGACTTGTATCCAATGGATAAAAATGGAGATCATTCCAACGCTCTTTTAATCTCACCTTTGATTTTCTTGATAAGTCGAGGTAGTTGGTCATCCTTATCCATGTAATCTTCCAATAAACTTGAATTAATCGAGGTATCATATCAAGCAGGTTCATAAGTCTCATTGAAGTACCAATCGATCTGTTGATCATCATATTTCAGATGTAAGATATAATGCAAATGATTACTTTTATCTAACTTTTATTTGTGAAGTTAGATTACATCATTTTAATTATAACCAAGTTCCAAACATCATCCAACTTATGGAACTTAGACCTTCTATACACAAGGTATATGTAATCGCTTTAGGTCATCACAGACTTGCCTAAATTCGATTCCATATCCTTGACTTTAAATACTAAGTTTGATCCCTTAGCCTTCATTAACTCGAGTTTGAACCTCAACCTTCGCCTTGATCTTCGATCTTCGATCTTGGCGAGTTTCCCCGACTAGTCTAATCGACCTATCTACCCCATCGACTTAGACGATCTGCGATATCAATCAAAGAAACCTTTACAATGCTTGTTTGATCAAACCTATTTATGAATCAAACTCTAATAAACCTATACATTTGATCTAGACATCTTTTGCCTTTGCACTATAACGGCTAGTATGGCACTCATCATCAAAACTAAGAAATAAGTCCAACAATTTCCCCTTTTGGTGATGATGCCACTACCCTCACCTAATCAAGAAAAGCAAAAGATAAAGACAAAAACAGAAACAAATTCACCAATTCTCATTATAATCATTGAATCATATTACAACCAGATACAAACAAGGATAAAGAATAATAAGTATATCTTTGATCTATTGTCTCTTTTCTCTTTCTCTTCTAGCCTTCTCAAATTTGTTCTTGATAGGCTCGATTTGTTCTATCATATCCTCATCCATTCATTTTCAATCGATGTAAAATCAATGTAGGGATTGACTTGCTTCCACCAGTTCCATGCTTCAGGAAGGATAAGATTAATTTCATTCACTCTGAATCCAAACTTCATATACAGCTCCTTGAATTCATCCAGTGAGTCCCTTGCTTTTATAATAGGTAGCACCTTATGACCTTTGCTACTTCTTCTACCTCTGTTGCTTGCCCTTAAGGCTCTGACTCTTGCTTCCCAAAATTTCAAACCCAAGAAAGAGTTAAGACCTTCATGAAACCCCATGTCATGATAAGGTCTCCTCCTGTTGTAATACTCTTTCTTGTCTTGTCTAAAAGATCATCGAGTGAGTTGAACTCTGCCAGTGCAAAGTTGCACTGAAAGCATTTGTATCATCTCATTCCATCTCTTACGTGCAAAGAGTCTTGCAGCCTCCTTTGTCTTTAGCGGTGATTGGCCCTCTTCCCCTTAGTGACATCATCAACAAAAGCGGGATATAAGGCCATGTATACCTTCCGTGATACTATCACTCTGCTCAAATGGCCTTCCATAGTTCGATTCTAGTATCAATAGCGGTGATCCTGGATTGCAATGTTTCCTCCACTGTTGATCCTTTCAAGTAAGTTTGGGATCGTGCACGGCGAGTTGTTGTGCGAAAGAACGACCTCAAGAGTTTAGATGTTGCGGCAAGGTTGTCAAGTTTCTGATGGATAGAAATAAATTGATCCTTCAGAAATTGATCTTTTGTAGTATTTCCAACCTTGATGCCCCTCACATCTAATATCAGATTATTCACAGCATTCTGAGTAGATGTGAAGTTTGAAGCAATCGTGGCGATGATTGTGCTTTTCATTTACCATCTTCATCAGTTCTTCAAATCTCTCTTCCTGTCTATCCAGTTGTGTCCTCAACTGTTGCATATCATGCCTTACAGTCCTCAATTCATTTAACACTTCAACTGGCACTTCATTGGTCATCCTTCCACCAGTGGCGTCATCAGCAGGCTCCTCTACATTGTACTGTGGCCTCTGATTGCTTATCACCATTGCCCTACTCCTATCCAGTCCAGCAGGGTTAGGTCCTTCATATTCATCCAGGATAGGATCAATGGCAGGTTCTTCAAAAACAGGTACAAATGCCTGAGGGGGATTAACATCAATATCTTCTTCTTCAGGCATCTGAAATTCCTCATCACTCGAAGTCAAAGTCCAAAGAAATTTGCTTTCTTCATTAATGCTAGCCTGTGACCATCTTTCCTTTCAGGGTCTTGCCTCCGAAGGCTCCACTACAAACCTCATCATCAACAACAGGGGTTCTCCAAACCCAAATCGAGTTCCAACCTTTGTCCAGTCTTTGTTTGAGACTCAAAGACACTGCATGCTTCTGTTCCAACCTTTGTCCAGTCTTTGTTTGTATCCCAAAGAACTGTGCACTCCTCTTCAATTCCTTGTGGGTTGAATATAGCCTCATTATCCACTTGGAAATCTTCTCAGCATGACCAATCTTGTGTAGGATGATGGCGGTTTTAGTAAGAGTGCATTCAATGTCAAATCCATCTTGATATTCAATGGACTCTTCAGAACTGGCACTAGGTTCATTAAAATCAGCAACCTTTTCTCCATCCAAATCCTCACTCTGTCCAGCATCAGTTAGTGCAGTAGGCTCTACAACATGGAATGTGCTTGGTGCATCGATCGACCTACTAGCACTCGAGTAATACCTTCATTGATCAATGCCTCCAGATCATCCATGGTGAGATCCTGTGAGATCCTCATCCATTTCTCCAATCACCGTGTCTCTCAGAGACACTCCAAAGACTGATGAGATCTTTCGGTAGGGGTCAATTAACATTGCAATCCCACTGGTTTCTCCCGACCAGAGAGGGTGAATGTCATCGAATCGGATGATGAAGAGCCATCACCATCATCTCTTGGATCCCCGAACTTGATACCTCCTCCTTCATTGTTCATCAAACAAATCCATCGGTCTTGATTGCGGCAAGGTGGTATCAATTAGATCAGCGAGTTCTCTACTCCCAAATTTTCAAAAACCCATTCTTCAAAATCAGTCATAGGTTGAGCAGCTGGCTTTTGCCTCTTGTAGAAACCAAATTTCCATTGGAAGTAGTCAGCAATTTTCTGAAGTTTGGGATCTACATACTCTTCAGTTTTCTTACTTTCTTTTACATGCCTTTCAAATGGCATAAAAGATCTTCTGGGAGCAGCTTCAGTGCCTTGTTGACCTCCAAAGGTACCAACAAGTAAATTCATGGTTTCTTCAACAGATGTTTGAAAGTCAGTAGGTTGCTGAGATTGTACATTTGTGCCTACTACTTCCATCTCATACCACACTTGGTTCCCCACGACTTACATGCTCATCGCCAGGTTAGCAAAGCAGACGCTCTTCCCCCTGAGTTCTTGCCACATTTGCAGGGTCTTCAACCAAGTCTTCTATTACCTCTCCAACCACCACAAATGGTTCTGAGTTCAGTTCGAGTTCGAGTTCGAGTGGATTGTTTGTGGTTCTTCATGAGATACTACAAAGAGGCTCGAGTGGTCGATGAAGATCGCCGCAAATCTTCAACAGCTTTGCTCAAAAACAACTTTGTCCCGGCATCGTGAGACTTGACAACCTCTTCAGATGAGGAGTCAGTAATCACCACAGGCGGAATGATAGTTAAGGGCTCAGCCTCAACAACCTCTTCTTCTTCTTCTACTGATGCCTCTTCTTGGATTCTTTGAGCCTCCAAGTTTTTAAGTTCTTTTCCTTTGCCAGGCTTTTTCTTTTTGGTAATCTCCTTCATTCTTTTGGAGAGAGGTTCATCATCATCTTTTCCAGGAGATTTTCTCTTTCTACTAGCTTCATTCTATTGTTCTCTCAAGATTTCAACAACAGTTTTCCTTGCAGCTACAGCAGGGTCAGTAACCTCCACTTGACCCTCAGCAGACTCAGCAGTCTGTGCTGTTTCCTTTCTTGTCTTCTTTGAAGGCTTTGAAACTTCAGATATTTTCTTTGTATTTCCACCTTTTCTTTTCTCAGCAGCCTTCTTTGGTGCAGCAGGTTTGATAGATATCTTCTTGGTTTGCTGAACCTGCTCACCTCCGGCATCACCATCATCTCCATCATTATCATCATCAGCAGCCTCTCCAGCAACCTCTTCATCATCATCTAGACCAGGGATAACATCATCAATTTCCTTCTTGTATCTAGACTGATTGATCTTTTCAGATGCTACATCAGGAATTCCCAAATGATTCAGCAAGGTCTGAACCATCAATCCTAAGGGCAGGGCCTTGGACTTCCTCTTTCCCTCTTTGTCTTCCTTGAAGACCTTCTTCATGTAATGGATGAAGTATCTAGCCCAATCAAACTTCATGCTCCTGCAGATGATAATCATCAACTCTATCTTGGGTCCTGATAGAGTGTCCATACTTCCAACTAGTCCCAGTATGTTTTTAGCAATCAGTTTGCTCAGCAGACTGTATTCACTTCCAATATGTTTGTAGTTGATACCTAGACTGGATTTAGTGGCTGCATTTGTTTTAATCTGATCAACAAACGCCATTTTGTCCAATCCCATTGCTTCAGGATTGACTAAGCCATCCACCACTTCAACAAATCCAAAAACTTCTCCCAGCAACCTGGGGAAGACTTCAATTTCTTGCCCATTCACAGCAGTCTTAAATGTTTCAGTTCCTTCCTGTATCTGAATATTTCTCCAGAAACTGACAACATTTGTATAAGAAATTGTTTCCAGTCTTATATTCAACACATTCTCCAGACCGGCATATCTCATTATTCTTCTACCAATGTTAATGGCAAGTTCAGTTCTGTTTGCATCTTCAACAAAGCCTCTAACACTTTGGCTTGATTCTATTTGGACATCAATCTTTTCCGCCATTGAAATAAGAAAAAGATGAAGAAGAATTGCTCTCAAATCTGTGTTCACACAATGTAGGATTTGCAGAGATAAAGCGAAATTGCAAGTAGAGAATTATTGTGTGATATCGATTATATAGACAAGGGTAGTTGAAATCTGTCATTGCACGTACATTGAGGTAACCACGATTAAATTGAATAATTTCGACTTGACACGTGGCCCATTACTCCTCCATAACGCTTTTAAACCGTTGGATGGTTTAACTGCGTGGTAATAATGGATAGAATAAATATCCCGCCAATATGCTTTTTTTTGACTTTAAAAACTTTGATCGAGTAACGTTCCATTCAGCAGGTGAACCTCGGCGAGGTATGCTCAAGCGATCTGGCGATAAATAGGCTTCACCTGGCGCAGTGTATACTCTGGCCGATCCTTGTTTTCTTCTTGTTTTGTTCAATTGATAATACAAGATGAAGTTTAATACCAATGACGATCATCAAGTGAGCTCACCCAACATGACAAAGACCAATCCCTTGGCAACCTCATTTGCTCAATTGTCCAAACATAAGTACATGGAATTGTTGATACCAATGACTAATCTGCTAAGTGAGCTCACCCAACATAGCAAAGACTAATCCCTTGGTGAATTCCAAAGACACCGAATATCACCAACCTTTATGATTCCAAGTTCAGTCCTTAACTTAGCAAATCTTTCACTATCAAGTGGCTTAGTGAAAATATCAGCAAGTTGATCTTTAGTAGGGATGTATAGAACCACCACATCTTTCTTTTCAACATGATCTCTTATAAAATGATGTCTCACATCAATGTGTTTGGTTCTTGAGTGCAAAACAGGATTTTCTGTGATTGCAATTGCACTTGTGTTATCACACATAATTGGAATTTCCTTTTCTTCAATTCCATAATCCCTTAATTGTTGTCTTAGCCATAGTACTTGTGCACAACGAACTTCCAAAGCAGAATGTATTCCGCTTCAGATGGAAGTTGAAATAGAATTCTGTTTCTTGCTAAACCAGGAGACCAGTCTATTTCCCATTAATCGGCGTGTTCTGAGGTGCTTTTTCTATCAATCTTGCATCGAGCATAATCAGAATCTGAGTAGGATATAACTTTGAAGATTCCTTCCTTGGAATACCATATCCCTACTCCCAAAGTCTCTTTAAGATACTTGAGAACTCTCTTGACTGCACCTAAAGGACTTTCTTTAGGTTTAGATTGAAATCTTGCACAAACACCTACAGCAAAGGATATATCAGGTCTGCTGGCAGTTAGGTACAACAGACTGCCTATCATCCTTCTGTATAAGGTCTGATCAACATCTTTGCCTTCTTTATCTTCATCCAATCTGATGTTTGTACTCATAGGAGTTGAATTCTTAGTGCTATTTTCCATACCAAACTTCTTCAGCAACTCCTTGGTGTACTTGGTTTGATGAATGAAGATTCCATCCTTCATTTGTTTAACTTGCAATCCCAAAAAGTAATTCATTTCTCCCATCATACTCATTTGGAATTTACTCTTCATTAGATTTGCAAATTTTTCATAAAGTAAATCATTTTCAGAACCATAAATTATGTCATCCACATAAATTTGTACCAAAGCAGGTGTTTGTCCCCTTCACTGATTCTGAAAAGTGTCTTGTCAATGGTGCCTTTTGTAAAACCATTGTCCACCAAGAATTGAGATAGAGTCTCATACCATGCTCTTGGTGCTTGTTTCAATCCGTAAAGTGCTTTGTTGAGTCTATACACTTTATCTTCTTGATCTTTAACTTCAAATCCAGAGGTTGCTTTGAACATAAACTTCCTCCTCTAGAATGCCATTCGAAATGCACTTTTGACATCCATTTGATATACTTTGAAGTTCTTATATGCAGCATGTGCCAAGAATAATCTGATAGCTTCCAATCTTGCAACAGGTGCATAAGTTTCATCAAGTCTATTCCTTTAGCTTGAGAATAGCCTTTTGCAACTAGTCTGGCTTTGTTCCTCACAATGGTACCAGACTCATCAAGTTTATTTCTATATACCCACTTAGTACCAATGATATTTGCATGACTTGGCCTTTCAACTAGTGTCCAAACTTGATTTCTTTCAAATTCAATTAATTCCTCTTGCATAGCAATTATCCAGTCTGGATCTGAAATTGCTTCTTCAATAACTTTTGGTTCCATTTGAGATAGAAAACAAGTAAACATAGCTTCCAGGTTGTCTTCGGTCCTTACACCTTCTTGTACATTTGCCAATAACTTGTTCAAGCAGGGTGATTCCTTAACCATTGTGGATTTTGATTATTTTGATTTTCGTGAACATCATCTTGATAGGTCTCTGTGTAGTTTCTTCTACGAAGGGTCGGCAGATCCTTGAACTGCCTCGATTGTTGCATCAAGAACATTGTCGTGAGGGTGTTCAAGAGGGCGATATCGAAACTTTCAAGTCATTGAATCATTCCAAAACTTCAACACAATCTGGATCAGTGACTTGTTGATTCTCAGCAGGTCCACAATCTTCATCTTCCATACCAGTAAACTTAGGTTCATCAAACACAACATGGATTGTTTCTTCATGTTTCAGTGACCTCTTGTTCAAGACTCAATGCTCTGTATTGAAGAATATCCCAAGAATATGCCTTCATCTGATTTTGGTTGGAATGTTTTCAAATGAACTTTATGATTTAGAATAAAGCATTTGCTTCCAAATGGATGGAAGTAGGATATGTTAGGTTTCCTTCCATTCCAAACCTCATAAGGTGTCTTCAGCAGCTTCTTGTTTACTGATGTTCAGTTTTGTGTATAGCATGTCAGATTTATTGCTTCAAATTTCAATATCTTTCAGTAGCAATGCTTCACAAATCATCGTTCTTCCCGCTTCTTTTAAGGTTCTGTTTCTTCTTTCAAAGAACCCCATTTCTTTGAGGTGTACCAAAGAAAGCAGACAAGTTGATGTAGTACACCATTCTGTTCACAATACTCTCTTATAACTTTGTTGAGAAATTCAGTACCCTGATCTGATCTTATCTTTATGACTGTTAAACTTTTCTCATTTTGTAATCTCTTCAAAAGATTAGGCATGCTTTGAAGTGTTTCATTTTTCCTGTTCATAAATATCACCCAAGTGTACCTTGAATAATCATCCACAACCACTAAAGTGTACTTCTTTCCTGTTACACTTGTTGGAGTTATTGGTCCAAAAAGATCCATGTGCATCAGCTCCAACACTCTATTAGTTGATTGTTTGGTCTTTGATTTGAAACTTGACTTTATCTGTTTACCTTGCTGACAAGAATCACATATAGCATCCTTTTTGAATGTGATCTCAGGTAAACCAACCACCAGTTTCTTCTTTACCAACTGATTAATATCATCAAAGTTTAAGTGATTCAACTTCTTGTGCCATAACCAATTGAGTTCTGATTTGGTATGCACAATCAGTGATTTCTAGAATCTGCGAGTAGACCAATCCACAACATAAATGTTCTCGTTGTCTTACTACCGGCAAGTACAACTTGATCACCTCTTTCACTAATGACAATACGATTTGTCTTTGTCAAAAGTGACCTTGTATCCCGTGTCACGAATTGTCCAATTGGCTCGACAAGTTGTAGTCCAAATCCTTCCACATATGCAACATTCTTGATTGTGAGTCCATTTCCCGATAAGTGTGCCATATCCTCTTGTATGTCCAGTGTATTCTTATTGCCAAAATTCACCTTGGACCATCTTTTGCCACAAAATTTGTTAGACAGTGCTTATTCTTTGTCATGTGTCCGGAACATCCACCACAAAGTACCGGACACCCTACAAAACAAAGTTAATGCATTTTAGGTACCCAAACCTGTTTGGGTCCATAGTGGTCGATGAGCAAGCATGACCCTTGGTATGTTTCCATAAGGTCTTCTCTGAATGTGTCATACTTTGGTTCATACTTTGGTTCATACATGTATTCCACACATCCATAAGTTCTAACAAAGAGTTGTGTAGGAATCACATATGTTTTCTCGGCTTTTGGTACATAATGTTTGTTTGAAATGATTGTTGTTGTTAGAAACATGTGCATAACCATAGGTGTGCTGTCTGTTAGGAACATCCCTATGATAAGGAGTCTGCTTAGGTCTCTGCTGAGGCCTTGTATAAGTCCTCTGCTTTGAGATCTTTGTTTGATTCCTTTGCTTTGGTTTTACCTAAGCAAGATGGTTATACTTACTTGCTTTTAACGATAAATGCGAGAATATTCCAATCATCATCGATAGGGAACAATCTACCTTTCCCCCGAGATAAGTATCCCTTGAATGATTAACATTTTTGGGTTTAGGATTCTTATCCTTGGAATATTTCTGTTTCTTACCCTTCTGTGGTCCAGCAGACTTAGTAGCAGGTCTGCTATCAGCAGATTTAGAAGGCACAGCAGTCCTATTTTTAGATTTATTCTTTTTACTAAGGGCTGTTGACTTCTTTGACCTCTGATTTTGCTTCCTTGAAGCATTCTCATTAGGTTTTACTGCTTCAGCAACCTTACTGGGAGTTGGATCTAGTGCAGGTACAAACTTGGGACCAATTCTGGTACTAGGTTCAGTAACCTTACTGGATCCACTCTTGTTAGATTGCTGAGTTCCAAATCCAAGTCCTGTTCTATCCCCATAAGGATTTCCTGATTTGTATGCAACAATGGAACAAGATGGTTCAAAGATTCGAGAGAGGTCGCTTTGGATGTTCAAAGAGACTTATCTTGATTCTGTCCCAACATCTTTTTCCTTACCTTTGAGAACCCTTAGTTCAAATTTTCAATCTTCCAACTTCCAATTCAAGAGCTTCTTTTTCACCTTTCACAATCTCATAACCGATTGTATTATCCTCGATTGATTAAGGATGGCATCCAAAGTCTCATTGTTGTCGAGAATTTCTAGGATTTGAACCACGGGTTGATTCACAATCACTTCCAGCGAGGTGTTGATGGATCTGATGTTGTATACCTCCTCGCTTCATCCATATTAGCCATCAAAGCATAATCCTCCATATCGACAACTGATCTTTGTGTCATCCGATTCATTTCCTTTTTCAGATTCCACTTCATACCCTGATTCATCTTCAGCAACCATAGACTTCTTGCCATGTCTTCTTTGTTGACTCTTGGTCTTCAGTAAGCCTGGACAATCAGGTCTAAAATGTCCAGGCTTCTTGCAGTTGAAACAAAGATAATCAGGTTCCTTGCCTTGTTTTAACTCAGGACAGTCAGGTTTGAAGTGTCCTGGTTTCTTGCAATGAAAGCATAGATAATCATTATCTTTCCTTGGTTCTTCTTTCTTTCTTTCAGTAGGCCTCTTTGTAAAATTTCTTGCAGGGACCTTTCCAGTCTTCATCATCCTGATTTTCTTGCTCAGTAGGGCAATTTGTTCTTGCATCTCATCCAGCATATCATCCTGTCCTCCTGATGTTTCTTCATGATGTGAAGCAGCCAATGCAGTGGTCTTTGGCTCTTCCTTTTCAGTTTCAGGCACAAGCTTTTTGCTAAATTCATAAGCCTTTAAATCTGAAAACAATTTGAAGGTGTCTTCTTCATGCAACTTTCTCATTTCTTCAATTGCAGTCACCTTCATTTTCCAAACATCTTTTGCAGGTAGAGCTTCCAAGATTTTGGTGTTTATTTCCTCTTTTGAATAACTTACACTCAGCAGGGTAAGTTCATCCAGGATTGCATTGAATCTTGATTCCATTTGCTCAATGGTTTCATTTGGCAGCATCTTGAACTTTTGAAATCTCTTTCTGGCCACACTGATTTTATTTTTCTTTATTGCATCAGTGCCTTCACAGATTAAGTGAATCTTATCCCAAAGTTCCTTTGCAGTCTTGCAATCTTTAACCTTCATATACATATTGCTATCCAAGGTTCTGTAAATGATATCAATAGCAATGTTGTTGAGGTTTGCTCTTTTACATCTTACGCATTCCATTCTCTTTTTTGGTTTAGGAATGTACTCGATTCACACCCACCCATTATTCTTATCGCCTTTGTAATCTCCAAAGTGGTCCATCAGTTAGTACATCCATCATCTCATCATGAGTAGCAAAGACAAGATATGCCTGCATTCGACGTTTATACTCATCAAATCTATCAAGAGAACACATCAACATAGTTCTAGCATACTCTTGTGTGTTGTCCATGATGCAAATCCTAAAAATCGGTAGCTTGAAAGAAAGTTTTAAAGAATTTTCACAAGCACAAAAGTAGGATTCCTTGAGCGAAGCCTTTGCTCGATACCAATTGTTGGTCCCTTGAAAGGCTTTGGTTAAGTTTAGAGGGGGGAAATAAACTTAACACTTAAAACTTTGGAGTTAACAAATTCTCGCAACTTGATGCTCACTGATATTTCAGAGTTCACGAGACTTCGATAACTCTGGATAAAATGATGAGTGTCTTGATAGTTGAGTTTGCTGAATTTGTGCAAATGAAATAATATCAAAATTAAGCCTTAATACTTGTTGTTAAATATGATACTAAGTATTAGATACTCATTAGTGCGGTGTGTGATTTCGATTTGCTAGATTCAAAGAGGTGATGCATAAAATAAACTAAGTGCACGAAGTAAATCTTTGAAAGTAAATAGTCGATTTTTATAGTGGTTCCAGTGATGTAATCCTGTCGATCCACTCTTCTCTCTGTGATGTTGGAGGAAATTCACTAGAGATCTTTGATGCGCTTTTTACAAGATTCCTAAGTTGTTTGTCCTTCACCAATAGCTATGGCTTCATAAATGGGCGGGAACATGTAGGATTGCTGCTCCCGAGTCTTCCACTTTGGTCCTTGAAGGGTAGGATTGTCTCTTCACCACCTCCACCACAAACAACAGTCTTTCACACTCTAACAGATGCTTCACTGTCTTGGCAGAGTTCTTTATAAAATAAAGATTGAATCAAATAAATGATTCGATTGCAAAGACTTGATTAGGATGATGTAATCAGCAGCTTGCAGTCTTCAAGTGTGTATGCTTGATGCAGCTTGAACACAGAATGCACTTGAAGAAAATAACTAGATCAGCAGCCTTAAGCTCAGTATGTTCAGCAGGGTGTTTTTCAGCTCAGTATTATCACTTAAAGTTTATCCAAATTTTCATCATCTTTTTCTGAGTTGAAAGTCCTCTATTTATAGGTAGGAATGCATGTGACTTGTATTTGAAATTCAAATGTGACCGTTCCTTGTTTTTGTCCCATCTGATATGCAGTCTGTCACTATTCATAGGACTGACACTGTCAGAATTCCTTTTTGACAGTGCAGTCTGTCCACCCGTTTGACTTGTATCCAATGGATAAAAATGGAGATCATTCCAACGTCTTTTTAATCTCAGCCTTTGATTTTCTTGATAAGTCAGAGGTAGTTGGCTGTCCTTATCCACGTAATCTTCCAATAAACTTGAATTAATCGAGGTATCATATCAGCAGGTTCATAAGTCTGCTGAAGTACCAATCGATCTGTGATCATCATATTTCTGTATGTAAGATATAATGCAACATTACTTTTATCTAACTTTTATTTGTGAAGTTAGATTACATCATTTTAATTATAACCAAGTTCCAAACATCATCCAACTTATGGAACTTAGACCTTACACACAAGGTATATGTAATCGATTTAGGTCATCACAGGCGTGCCTAAATTCGATTCCATATCCTTGACTTTAAATACTAAGTTTGATCCCTTAGCCTTCATTAACTCGAGTTTGAACCCTCGGCCTTGATCTTGATCTTGATCTTGAGAGTTCTGACTAGTCTCATGACCTATCTACCCTATCGACTGGACCCGATCTGTGATATCAATCAACAAAACCTTTCTGATGCTTGTTTGATCAAACCTATTTATGAATCAAACTCTAATAAACCTATACATTTGATCTAGACATCTTTTTGCCTTTGCACTATAACAGCTAGTATGGCACTCATCATCAAAACTAAGAAATAAGTCCAACACTTCTTCACAACCTGTTTTCTTCTTTTTGTAGGTTGGTCCTTAGCTTCATCAGTTTTCCTTTTCTTGGATACCCCAGCAGGCTCAGTAGCCTCAATCTCAACTTGAGTCTTAGTAGACTTGGTAGTGTCTACTGATTGCTGCCTTGTTCTTTTAGGCATCAGCAACTCAGTTATTTTCCTTGTATCTCCAGCTTTCCTTTTCTCCATAGTCTTCTTTGGTGCAGCAGGCTGTGCATCATGTTTATCCTTAGATCTCTTTTCCTGCCCACCACCATCATTGTCATCACCATCATTGTCACTTTCAGCTCTTTCATCATCTCCTTCTTCATCATCATCTAAACCAGGTATGAGATAACTGATTTCTGGTTTATATCTAGATTTGTTGATCTTTGTAGGTGCAACATCAGCAATCTTCAAGTGGTTCAGTAGGGCTTGAATCATCAAACCCAAGGGCTTTGTCTTGGACTTCCTTGTTCTATCTCTATCTTCTATTATCACCTTCTTCATGTACTGAACAAAGAATCCTGCCCAATCAAACTTCATACTTTTGCATATGATTAT
Organism: Gentiana macrophylla; assembly: GCA_026214975.1. Lineage (NCBI taxonomy): Eukaryota > Viridiplantae > Streptophyta > Magnoliopsida > Gentianales > Gentianaceae > Gentiana > Gentiana macrophylla. Next base: position 76,578,506 of record CM047814.1, read on the forward strand.
CAACATATCTATCTTCGGTCCTGAGAGAGTATCAAGACTTTCACTGAATCCAAGAATGTTCTTAGCAATAATCTTGCTCAGCAGGTTGTACTCCAATCTGGTATGCTTCACATTGATACTCAGGGCTGATGGTATTGATTTGTTTGTTTTTATTGCATCAACGAACTCCAGTCTAGATAACTCGTTTGATTCAGGATTTTTAGGAGCACCATTTCAAGGTCCAAACCCAAACACTTCCTGTTAAGGGTGATTTTATATGATTTATATCGTTATATTTTATGATAATTTCCCTCATATTTGTATAATTTGCATAAGAAACGAGTGTTTAATGGATTTATTGAGCAAATGAGTTTTTAAACGGTTTAATCGCAAAATTGGTTAATTTATGTGTTTTATTGATGATTTTATGTTTATTTGAATATTATTACTCTTTGCGATGTTTTTGATTGCGTGTAGATGCATAATTGCGGTTCAAAAGATGATTAAATGAAGATAAATGTCGGATTTAATTGATGAGAAAGAGATAAGGAAGAAATTGGATAGAAGAAAGAGATAGAGTTGAAGATTTCGAATTTGGATCCAAAATGAATCGGGCGTCCAAGTCCCGTCCGAGATGGGCGGGCGTCGATCATCGAGCAGCGTCCATGAAGGTGACTTGATGGACGGCGTCTGAAGAGGTGGACGGCGTCAAGATAGGAAAATTGATTCGAGAGTTTGACGCTGGAGTGGGCGGGCGTCGATGAAGACTCAGCCCAACTCGAAGTTTTTGTTGAACACCGAACGAGCGTCCAGATAGCCGGACGGGCGTCCTTAAACTGACTTAGCAGCAGCCGCCTCAGTTTTCTATAAATAGCAGCGCGGATTTCAACCCTAATTATACATTATTGAGACCTATTGATACACAATCATTAGGAGAAAACCTAGCGGCCCCACCCCTTAGGGAGGTCAAGCGATTTTTCTTGTTTTATATTCGTTTTTCTATTTCGTTTCTTTGTTGTTTTATCTTTGAATGCTTGGAGGCTGAGCAATTGTTCAAACCATGTTAATTAGTTTCAGCAGGTTCTTTATTTTCAATCTAGATTTGTTTTGTGAATTTGATTAAAGTTGTATCTTTTCCATGCATATGTGTTATGCATATTGCTTATTGATGTTTACCGTATGACGAGAGTCGGTGTAAACCTTAGATAACCATAGGAAAATGGGATTTTTAACCTTGACATAACGAGAGTTGATAGGTTGAATGTCTAGGTTGCTAGATTGAGAGATCTTACACCTTGTTTTGGAAGCGTCAATCTTATAGATCGAGAGATGAGAGATTGATAGGCGAATTATCTACGAGAGTAGGAATTCATACTTATGAGAGGTGAACCACATCTTTAATTAGATCATCACAAGATAACTTTAGAGAGGAAATTAAGGGTTGCGGGATCGGAGGAATATTTGTTTGTTCATTGTTTAATCACCATGATCATCTTCTTGTTTACTGTTTATTTTATAGTTTATAGTTTAGATTTTGTTTTCGCTTTTATCCTTCCTGGCTTTGGACTGACAATCCTCTGTCCAGTTTTCTTTTCGTTTTTAGTTTTAGGTTTAGAAATAATCGGTATCAACCTTAGGAAAATTAATGAACTAGATACCCCGATTCCCTGAGATCGACTCCGGTATTAATCGCTATGCTACGATCCCTACACTTGGGGAATACCGGATTTATTTGATACGAGCTTCCGTGGCTAATTATTTTTACGTAGATGTTCTGAACTTGCATGTTTACATCTTTCCATCTACTAATCCATGTTAAATAATTGATTAATTTTTATATACATGCTTCATTAATTGACATGGATGTTTTAATGTGAGCCTCTGTGGCCTTTGTATATGCGTAGATGTCCTGTTCTTTCACCGTTATGGTTTTCTTTCCATCTATTGCAATCCATGTTGAGTAACTCACCTAGCTAGATGTGATTCCAAATTTGACTTATGCTGTTCCTTTTGTCGTCTATCTAGGGTGTTAGGGTTGTTAAAGGCACGTCTACACTCCATATGGCAAGCTTATGTGGCTTTGCATAATCGAATTTTGTTGCGCTTCTGTGGCGTTATTGAGTAGACGTTTATATTTGACCTCGCTTAGATTAGGGCGACATCTATGGAATTAGTTGGGCTAGTTTATTTTCTTTATTTTCGTTTTGCCTTTTTGGTATAGTTGCATATCATTTAGTTGCATTGTATTTTATTCTATTTATTTTTCTTTTATTTTTATTTATCTTTTTAGTGCACCTAGCCCTACTACTTTGTAGTGTCCTCTATCATTATTTCCTTTTGATAAATCTTGTAAGGCGCATTTACACTTTCATTTGGAGTTTGACATTTCTGTATGCACATGTTGGGCTTATTTGTATTGTAAGCTTATGTGGCTTATTTGACGCTTAGATGTCCTGTGTTTTCCCCGTGTGGTGATTTTTTCCATCTGAGCAATTATATCTTGTGCTTCTATCTTGTTTATGATCTATTTTGCCATGTTATATCCCCCTATCCCCCGAGGTACGTTTTGTTTTGTTTTTCAAGTGTGCAGGATATTTGCGATAGCGCTTGTGAGCTTTTAGATGATATCAGTTTTCTGGTGGTTGGTCCACAGTCTACTGATTTCTTCAAGCATTTCTGGATATGACTTGCTACCACTTACAGACTTGCACCTTCGAACTACAATCAGCTAAGTCCTTTATCTTTTCTTTAATTATGCACAACCTGAGGACATGTTGTGATTTAAGTGTGGGGGAGGGAATGATTTGATATGTATCTATACATTTGCTTAATTCGTTACGAGTCTATGCAAAATGAGCTAGATTTTCAAATTTTTCGACATTCTTGTTTTTTTGTTTTGTCCCGAGTAGGCAATTCAATTCAATGTTCGTTATTTTTATAGTCATTGATGCTATATATCATATGTTTGATAAGTTAGTTGTTTCACCTGAGATCTATTTTTCACGAGCCATAGTCACGATGAGCTAATTTATAAAGTTATACCCCTTTTGACAAGTGATTTCTGATTTTCTTATAAGTCATGTGCTTAGTGCTACGTATATATCTTGAGATTTATGATAGTTTGTATTTATATCTGAAGTATGTTATACTGTGAATATCTAAGGTTTGAATGTTATAAGTAACACGTAACTTATTGTCAAATGAAAAAGTTGAGTTTATAATGAATTAATTGGGTGTGTCGAAAGCTAGTCGATGATTTGAGTGCGATAGGGTATACCACGTATGTCCTATACCACTATGATGACTAAAAGCTCACGACAGTCAGAAAAAGCTGCCTTATGATTGGCGTAAGGTAGGGTATATCTCGAATATCCTATTCTGCTATGACAGGGCAACAGCTCATTCTGATGTGTGTTTAAAAGTGAAATAGTTAAATCAACTTGCAATAGAAGTGTTATGAAATGGATATAAGACTAAATTATCGTCTATCTTATCCCCAGTAGAAACTGATAGATATGCTGTAGGGATTATCCACTGAGTATTTCAGAAAGGCCCTAGATATATTCGATCATTCTTTTCGGGATATTTTACGTTTGTAGGGTACATCTTATGAGTGTCATTTATTGCTAGTCTACGAGGGCGTATTAGCTAGTTTTGCTTTGAGTTTCTCAAGTTTGGATTTAGTGGAAGTTTTCTATGGCTATGCACACACAGTGGTGAACTTCTGATTTATTGGATCTATGCTATATTGTCTGAGATGTCTGTTTTCGTTTCGAGCCCTAATTTTTGTTTTGTTTTGCTCGGGACGAGCAAAAGCTAAGTGTGGGGGAGTTGTTAAGGGTGATTTTATATGATTTATATCGTTATATTTTATGATAATTTCCCTCATATTTGTATAATTTGCATAATAAACGAGTGTTTAATGGATTTATTGAGCAAATGAGTTTTTAAACGGTTTAATCGCAAAATTGGTTAATTTATGTGTTTTATTGATGATTTTATGTTTATTTGAATATTATTACTCTTTGCGATGTTTTTTGATTGCGTGTAGATGCATAATTGCGGTTCAAAAGATGATTAAATGAAGATAAATGTCGGATTTAATTGATGAGAAAGAGATAAGGAAGAAATTGGATAGAAGAAAAGAGATAGAGTTGAAGATTTCGAATTTGGATCCAGCTGAACTGGCGTCCAAGTCCCGTCCAGGATGGACGGGCGTCTGATCATCTGAACGAGCGTCCATGAAGGTGACTTGATGGACGAGCGTCTAAAGAGGTGGACGAGCGTCTGAAGAGGTGGACGAGCGTCCAAGACAGGAAAATTGATTCAGAGAGTTTGGACGCTGGAGTGGACGGGCGTCTGATGAAGACTCAGCCCGACTCGAAGTTTTTGTTGAAGACCGAACGAGCGTCCAGATAGCCGGACGGGCGTCCTTAAACCGACTTAGCGGCCCGCCTTCTTCGCTTTTCTATAAATAGCGGCGCAGATTTCAACCACTAATCATACATTATTGAGACCTATTGATACACAATCATTAGGAGAAAACCTAGCGCTCCCACTTCCCTTGGGAGAGCTGGGGTTGCGATTTTTCTTGTTTTATATTCGTTTTTCTATTTCGTTTCTGTCTTTGTTTTATCTTTGAATGCTTGGAGGCTGAGCAATTGTTCAAACCATGTTAATTCGTTTATTGAGGTTCTTTATTTTCAATCTAGATTTGTTTTGTGAATTTGATTAAAGTTGTATCTTTTCCATGCATATGTGTTATGCAATCGATATCGAGAGATGTATTGCTTATTGATGTTTACCGTATGACGAGAGTCGGTGTAAACCTTAGATCACCATAGGAAAGATGGGATTTTTAACCTTGACATAACGAGAGTTGATAGGTTGAATGTCTAGGTTGCTAGATTGAGAGATCTTACACCTTGTTTTGGACGCGTCAATCTTATAGATCGAGAGATGAGAGATTGATAGGCGAATTATCTACGAGAGTAGGAATTCATACTTATGAGAGGTGAACCACATCTTTAATTAGATCATCACAAGATAACTTTAGAGAGGAAATTAAGGGTTGCGGGATCGGAGGAATATTTGTTTGTTCATTGTTTAATCACCATGATCATCTTCTTGTTTACTGTTTATTTTATAGTTTATAGTTTAGATTTCGTTTTCGCTTTTATCCTTCCTGGCTTTGGACTGACAATCCTCTGTCCAGTTTTCTTTTCGTTTTTAGTTTTAGGTTTAGAAATAATTGGTATCAACCTTAGGAAAATTAATGAACTAGATACCCCGATTCCCTGAGATCGACTCCGGTATTAATCGCTATGCTACGATCCCTACACTTGGGGAATACCGGATTTATAAATTTATTACTTGTTATTTTCCATTGATAAAATCCGAGACACTTCCCTCAGTAGGTTTGAAGAGATTTCAATCTCCTGGGCATTGACAGTTGTAGTAAATGCCCCTCTATCATCTCTAATCACTATGTTTCTCTAGAAATTTGCAACGTTTGTATAAGATATGCTTTTTAATCTTAGATTTAGAACATCTTCCAGTCCTTCATACCTTCTGATTCTTCTGCCAATATTGACAGCTAACTCAGACTTGTTAGCATCAATAACAAACCCTCTAACACTTTGGCTTGTCCCAATATGAACATCTCTCTTATCCGCCATTGTATAGATTTGAAAAAGATGAAAAAGAGAGCTTGCAAATCTGTGTTCAAACTCTTGAATATTCAGAGAAAATCAATCTGAAACTTGTATGTATCGTATGAGTGTGTATGTACATATAAGGAAAGGTGGTGGGTGATAACTGTCACGTACTGTAGCATTTAACCACGATTAACTATGGAATAAATGTGATGTTGCCACGTGTCCCACTAACTTATCCCACAAAGAGTTGTAACCGTTGGATATTGTAACCGCAGTTATAAAGTTAAGAATAATATCCGTTCACTGTTGACTTTCATTTAAGTTTGACTGCCTTCATAACGTATACTTCAGCAGATTTGGTCTTGATGGAGTTAGCTCGAAGAAATTGCGATAAGGATGGTTCAACGACCCTCACGACAAGGTTACTCTGCTGATCTTCATTTAGTTTAGTTTTGTCCAACTGATAATACAAGATGAAGTTTAATACCAATGACTGATCTGTCAAGTGAGCTCACCCATCAGGACAAAGACCAATTCCCTTGGCAACTTCACTTGCTCAATTGTCCAACTATTCAAGTACATGGAATTGTTGATACCAAAGGATCGATCCGCCAAGTGAGATCACCCAACAGGCAAAGACTAATTCCTTGGTGAATTCGAAGACTTTCTTTGATCATTAATATATCGATCAACTTTTATAATGCCAAGCTCGATTCTTAACTTAGCAAATCTTTCACTATCCAGTGGTTTTGTAAAGATATCAACAAGTTGATCTTCAGTAGGGATATAGAGAACCACCACATCTTTCTTCTCAACATTATCTCTTATAAAATGATGTCTCACATCAATGTGTTTGGTTCTAGAGTTCAAAAAAAGAATTCTGTGATTGCAATTGCACTTGTGTTGTCACACATTATGGGAATTTCTCTTTCTTCAATCCCATAATCCCTTAATTGCTGTCTTAACCAAAGTACTTGTGCACTTCAGCTTCCAGTAGCAATGTATTCAGCTTCAGTAGTGGAAGTTGAGATAGAATTTTGTTTCTTGCTAAACCAGGAAATAAGTCTACTTCCCATCAACTGACAGGTTCCTGATGTACTTTTTCTATCAATTTTACATCCAGCATAGTCAGATCTGAGTAGGATATAACCTTGAAGCTTCCATCTTTTGAATACCATATTCCCACTCTCAAAGTCTCTTTTAGATACTTGAGGATTCTTTTGACTGCAGCAAAGTGACTTTCCTTAGGTTTGGATTGAAATCTTGCACAAACACCTACATCAAAAGATATATCAGTCTGCTTGGCGATGAGGTCTGATGACCGCCTATCATCCTTCCGTATAAAGTCTGATCAACATCTTTGCTTTCTTTATCTTCATCCAGTCTGATGCTTGTACTCATAGGAGTTGATACCTTGGTGCTATTTTTCATACCAAATTTCTTCAGTAGCTCATTGGTATATTTAGTTTGATGAATGAAGATTCCATCTTTCATCTGTTTGACTTGTAATCCTAAAAAGTAGTTCATTTCTCCCATCATACTCATTTGGAACTTGCTTTTCATGAGATTAGAAAACATTTCACATAGCAAATCATTTCCAGAACCAAAGATTATGTCATCAACATAAATCTATACCAGCAGGGTGCTGTCCCCTTTATTGATTCTGAAAAGAGTCTTGTCAATGGTACCTTTGGTAAAACCATTGCTCACCAAGAATTGAGATAGGGTTTCATACCATGCTCTTGGTGAGCTTGTTTCAAACCATAAAGTGCTTTGTTGATTCTATACACTTTATCTTCTTGATCTTTAACTTCAAAACCGGGAGGTTGTTGAACATAAACCTCCTCCTCCAGAATGCCATTCAAAAATGATCTTTTGACATCCATCTGGTAAACTTTGAAGTTTTTATATGTAGCATATGCCAAAAATAATCTTATAGCTTCCAATCTTGCAACTGGGGCATATGTCTCATCAAAATCTATTCTTTCTACTTGAGAATAGACTTTTGCCACTAGTCTGGCCTTGTTCCTAACAATGGTACCAGATTCATCCAATTTGTTTCTGTATACCCATTTTGTGCGAATTATATTTGCATGACTTGGCCTTTCCACTAGTGTCCAAACTTGATTTCTTTAAAATTCATTCAATTCTTCTTGCATAGCAATTATCCAATCTGGATCCGATATTGCTTCTTCAACAACTTTAGGCTCCATCTGAGATTGAAAACAAGTAAACATTGCTTCTAATTGTCTTCTAGTCCTTACACCTTGCTGTATGTTGTCAATTACTTGTTCAGCAGGGTGGTCCTTTAACCATTGTAAATCATGATTGTTTGATTTAGTGGAACCTCATCTTCGATGAGGGTCTCATTGTTGCTTGATGAGGGTTAGCGGATCCTTGAATCTGTATATCTGTTGTTGCATCAGTAGTTTTAGCAGCAAGTTCTTCAGCAGGGCCAGAGTCAGAAACTTTTAAGTCATTTATCCTTTTCAAAACATCATTACATTATGGATCAGTGACTTGGAGATTCTCAGCAGGTTCTGAAACTTCATCTTCCATTCCAGTGAACTTAGGTTCATCAAACACAACATGTATTGATTCTTCATGTGTCAATGTCCATTTGTTCAGTACCCTGAATGCCTTGCTGACAGAAGAATATCCTAAAAAGATTCATTCATCTGATTTTGGTTGGAAAGTCTTCAGTTGCTCCTTATGATTTAAAATAAAGCATTTGCTTCCAGATGGATGGAGATAAGATATATTGGGTTTTCTTCCATTCCATATCTCATAAGGTGTCTTCAGCAGCTTTTTGTTCACTGAGGTCCTATTTTGTGTATAACAAGCTGTATTTATTGCTTCAGCTCAATATCTTTCAGGTAGTAAAGCTTCACAAATCATAGTCCTCCCTGCTTCTTTCAAAGTCCTGTTTATTCTCTCAGTAACCCCATTTTGCTGAGGTGTACCAGCAGCTGCTAGTTGATGCAGCACACCATTTTGTTCACAGAATTCCCTTATGACTTTGTTAAGAAACTCGATGACTTTGTCCGATCGATTTTCACTACTATCAAACTTTTCTCATTTTGTAATCTCTTTAAAAGTTCAGAAACTTTTGAAGTGTTTCACTTTTCTTGTTCATAAATATTACCCAAGTGTATCTTGAATGATCATCCACAACTACCAGAGTGTACTTCTTTCCTGTTACACTTATTGGTGTTACTGGTCCAAATAAATCCATATGCATCAGCTCCAAAACTCTTTTGGTTGATTGTTTGGTTTTTGACTTGAAGCTTGCTTTTGTTTGTTTACCTTGCTGACATGTATCACATATGCCATCTTTCTTGAATGTGATCTCAGGTAAACCAATCACCAACTTCTTTTTCACCAACTGATTGATATCATCAAAGTTGAGATGATTCAACTTTTTATGCCATAACCAATTTAATTCTGATTTGGTGTGTACTATCAGGCATGTTTCTGGAACAGTATTAGACCAATCCACGCTACATGTTTTTTTGTCTTCTTCCAGCCAACACAACTTTTTCACCTCTTTCACTAATGACAATACAGTAGCCTTTGTCAAAAGTGACCTTGTAACCCTGTCATAGAATTATCCAGTGCTCAGTGTCACGGATTTTATCTAACAAAACAAACAAGTAATAAAATTTATAAATCCGGTATTCCCCAAGTGTAGGGATCGTAGTACAGCGATTAATACCGGAGTCGATCACAGGGAATCAGGGTATCTAGTTCATTAATTTTCCTAAGGTTGTTACTACTAAAACGAAACTAAAAACGATAAAATAAACTGGACAGAGGATTGTTAGTCCAAAGCCAGGAAGGATAAAAGCGATAATAAATAAATAAAACTATAAACGAGGAAAAACAATAAAAACGATGATCATGGTGATTAAACAATTGAACAAGTAATTATCCACCGATCCCGCAACCCTTAATTTCCTCTCTAAAGTTATCTTGTGATGATTCAATTAAAGATGTGGTTCACCTATCAAAGGTATGAATTCCTACTCTCGTAGATAATTCGTCTATCAATCTCATCATCTCTCGACATATAAGATTGACGCTATCAAAACAAGGTGTAAGATCTCTCAATCTAGCAACCTAGAAATCTAACCTATCAACTCTCGTTATGTCAAGGTTAAAAATCCCATCTTTCCTATGGTGATCTAAGGTTTACACCGACTCTCATCATATGGTAAACATCAACAACAATTCATCTTTCGATATCGATTGCATAACAAATAATCAAAGAAAAGATAACAACTTTGAATTAAAATCACAACATAAACTCAAATTGGAAATAGAAAAACCTGATGGAAAAGATTCAAATCGTTTGAACATGTTCAGCCCCAAGCGTTGAGCATAAAACGCAACAGCAAAACAGAATAGAAAACGGAAAAGAAACAAGCAAAATCGCAACTTGACCTCCCCAAGAAGTGGGGCATAGGTTTTCTCCTAATGATTGTGTATCAATAGGTCTCAATAATGTATGTTTTAGGGTTGAAATACGCGCTGGTATTTATAGGGAAAGTAAGTCGGCTGCTGCTATGTCGGCTTAAGGACGCCCGTCCGACTTTCTGGACGCTCGTCCAGTTGCTCTGGACGCTAGGGTAGACGCTCGTTCACTCAGCGTCCAAACTCTCTGTTCAACTTTCTTCTCCTGGACGCCCGTCCACTATTCTGGACGCCAGTCCACCCTGGACGCTAGTTCAGTCCCTTTTTCTTCCAAATTCATCTTGATCTTCATTCCAACTTCATCTCTATCTCTTTCCTTCCATGCAAATCATCATATGAACATCTTTTAAGCTCCTTTCACCTCATGCAAGCGTACCTACATCACGATAAAAACATGCAAAATGTAACATCTTACATCTAAAGATATTTATCCAATAAAATCACATAATTAGCTCGATTTTGCACTTTAATACTTCTAAAACTCATTTGCTCAATATTTCATTATAAAGCTCGATTTCTATGAAAAACATCCACATATGGGGAAAATTGACATAAAATATATCCTTATAAAACGTATAAAATCACCCTTAACACTCAGTAGGTTGTAGTCCAATCCTTCCACATATGCAACATTCCTGATAGTTAGTCCATTTCTCACCAGTGTATCATATCCTCTTGTATATCATGGTGTGTTCTTGTTTCCAAAATTGACTCTTGGACCATCCTTTGCCACATAATTTGTCAAGCAGTGTTTATTCTTTGTCATATGTCTGGAACATCCACTGTCAAAGTACCAGACACCCTATAAAACAAATTTAATGTGTTTTAGTACCCAAAACTGTTTGGGTCCATAGTGGTCAGTGGCAAGCATGACCCTTGGCAAATTTCCATATGGTCTTCTTTGAAAAGCATTGCACTTTTGTTCATATATGTATCCTACATTTCCATAAAATCTATCATTTGGTTGTGTAGGATTCACATATGGTTTCTGGTCTTTTAGTGCATAATGCTGTTTGAAGTGATTTCTATTGTTAGAAGCATTAGCATAACCATAAGGTTGCTGTCTGTTAGGAACAACCCTGTAATATGAAGTCTGCTAAGGTCCCTGCTGAGGTCTTACGTAAGTCCTCTGCTAAGTCCTCTGCTGATTCCATTGCTGAGGTTTTACCCTAGCATTATGGTTATGTTTATGGTTTCTAGCAGTAGGGGCTGGAACATTCCAATCTTTATAAGTAGGGAACAATCTACCTTTCCCCTTGAGATAAGTATCCCTTGAATGATTTACATTTTTGGGTTTGGGATTCTTATCCTTGGAATATATCTGATTTTGCACTTTTGTGTTCCAGCAGACTTTGCAACAGGTCTGCTATCAGCAGGTTTAGAAGGTCCAGCAGTCCTACCCTTGGATTTACCCTTTTTGTTAGGTACTGTTGACATTTTTGACTTCTGATTTTGCTTCCTTGAAGCTTTCTCTGAGGCTTTATTGCCTCAAAGAACCTTTTGGGAGTTGGATCTTATGCAGCACAAACTTAGGACCACCTGCGTACTTCAGTTCATGGCCTTACTGATCCACCCTTAGTAGATTGTTGAGTTTCAAATCCAAGGCCTGTTCTATCACCATAAGGCTTTCAAAATTTGAATGCGATGGTGGAACTAGATTGTGCAAATGATTCAAAGACTCATCGAGGTACAAATGTACTTATGTTGGAGTCCGTTCATAATCCTTTTCCTTTCCTTTGAGAATTCTTAATTCAAAGATTTAATCTTTGAATTTCTCGCTTGAAGTACATTTTTTCAAATTTCTTCACAATCTCATAACCGATTGTATTATCCTCGATTGATTAAGGATGGCATCCAAAGGTTCTTCATCATCGTCGGAATTTTTGGATTTGAACCACAAGTAGATTCACAATCACTTTCAGCAGGAGTGTTTACAGATACAGAATTGTATACTTCCTCAGTCTCATCCATATTGGCCATCAAAGCATAATCTTCATATCCTGATTCATCATCAGCAACCATTGCTTTCTTACCAGATATTCTTTGCTTATTTTTGTTCTTCAAGATGCAGTCCGATCAAATGTTTTAAAATATCCAGGTTTCTTGCGGTTGAAGCACAGATAATCAGGTTCCTTCTTTTGTTTCAAATCAGGACAGTCAGGTTTGAACTGTCCTGGTTTCTTGCAGTTAAAGCATAAGTAATCATTGTCTTTCTTGAATTCTTCTTTCTTCTTTTCACTTGATTTCTTAGTGAAATTCCTTGGAGAACCTCTTCCAGTTTTCATCATTCTGATTTTCTTGCTCAGTAGGGCTATTTGCTCTTGCATCTCATCCAATAGATCATCTTGAGCTCCTGATGATTCTTCTTGAAGTGTAGCAGCCAATGCAGTAGTATTTGGTTCTTCCATTTCAGTGTCAGGAATAAATTTCTTACTGAATTTACAGGCTTTGAGATATGAAAATAATTTGAAGGTGTCTTCTTCATGTAGTCTCCTGGACTCTTCTATGGCAGTGACCTTCATTTCCCAAACTTCCTTTGCAGGCAGGGCTTCTAAGATTCTTGTATTGATCTTTTCCTTTGTATATACTACACTCAGCAGGGTGAGTTCATCCATGATAGCATTAAATCTTGACTCCATTTGTTCAATGGTTTCAATTGGCTTCATTTTAAAATCTTGGAACTTTCTTTTGGCTACACTGACTTTGTTTTTCTTGATAGCATCAGTGCCTTCATAGATTAATTGAAATTTGTCCTAAAGTTCCTTGGCATTTTTGCAATCCTTCACTTTCATGTACATATTGCTATCCAAAGTTCTATAAATGATATCAATAGCAATATTGTTGAGGTTTGCTCTTTTTCTATCTTCAGCACCCCACTCTTTTTTGGTTTTGGAACATACTGAGTTTGACCATCCACAGTTATAGACTTTGTGATTTCCAGTGGTCCATCAGTCAGCACCTACATCATCTCATCATGTGTTGCAGCTAAGTAAGCCTGCATACGATGTTTATACTCATCAAAATGATCTAGAGAGCACATCAGCATAGTCCTAGCATACTGGTTGTTATCCATGATGCAAAGCTTTGAAAATCAGAAACTTGAAAAAGTTTTCAAAGAGTTTTCACAAGCACAACAAGTAGGATTACTTCAGAACAGAAGCACTGCTCTGATACCAATTGTTGGTCCCTTGAAAAGGATTTGGTTAAGTTTAGAGGGGGTGAATAAACTTACACTTAAAACTTTTGGAGTTGACAAACTCAAAGAAGGTCGATAGAGCTTTGTTGACTATCGATGAGTCTCAATTGACCACTCAAAAGTCTACTGACTGTTGATATTATTGAATTTCTTGCAGCAGAATATATTTAAAGTAAGCCTTTATACTTGTTGTTAAAAGATGATACTAAGTATTGGATACTCAGTAGTGTAAGTGTGTGATTCAGATGCTAGTTTCAGTAGGTTGATGTGATTAGCATGCAAATAACAGAAAGTAAATGCAGAAAGTAAGTTGGCATGATTTATAGTGGTTCCAGGTGGTGTAATCCTGTCAGTCCACCCTCCTCCTGTGATGTTGGAGGAAATTCACTAGAGATCTTTGAGGTTGCAGTTACAAAAATCCCTAGTCTGTTTGTCCTTCACCAATGACTATGGCTTCACAAACTGAAAACTAGAAACATGTAGGATTGCTGCTTCAAAGTCTTCCACTGGTCCTTGAAGGGTAGGATTGCCTCTTCACCAGCTCCACCACAAACAACAGTCCTTGACACCCAAAAGATGCTTCACTGTCTCCAGCAGGTTTCTTGTAAAAGAAAGTTTGAATAAAATAAATGATTCAGCTGTCAGTAGCTTGATCAGGATGAAATGATCAGCAGCTTGAAGTCTTCAAGTGTGTATACTTGATGTAACTTGATATCAGGTTACACTTGAAGATATATCTTGATTAATAAATTTAAGCTTAGCGGTGTCAGCAGGGTGTTTTTCTTGATTAAGATTTGATAGCTTCTTATGGATGGTATTGTTGTTCATCATCTTCAAACTGAATCAGTAGTTCCCTATTTATAGGTGGGAAACATGTAACTTGTGTTTGAAAATCAAATAGCCGTTTCAGACTTGTCTCCATCTTGACTTGCTTTCTGTCACAGTTCCTAGTACTGACAATGTCAGTTTGCTTTTTGACAGTTTTTAGACTTTCCACCATTTGACTTATTTCCATTGGATAATCCTCTGAATCTTTCCAACGTTCCTTTTATCTTGACCATTGATTTGTTGAAAAAATCAAGGATTGTAATCCATTCTTATCCATTTAATCTTCCAATGTAACTTTGATTAAATCGAGATATGTACTCAGCAGATATAGAATTATATCACTCTGTTGATGTACAAGTCAGTCAGCTGATTATAGGTCTGTTGTGTTTTAATAACACTTCAACTGATTATAGGTCTGTTGTGTTTTAATAACACTTCAGCTGATTGCTTATCATCTAACTTTTAACTTTGAAGTTAGAGTACACCATTTAAATTATAACTAAGTCCCAATCATAACTTAACATATGGAACTTAGACCATGTACACAAGGTAAGTGTAATCAGTTTAGGTCATCACAGACTTCCTTAAATTTGGATTCCATATCCTTGACTTTAAATACTAAGTTTGATCCTTTAGCCTTCAACAACTGAGTTTGAACCCTCAGCCTTCAGTCTTCAGCAGGTTCCTATACTCTACCGACCTAAATAGCCTACTGACCTAGACATTTCTGCTGATAAAGTCAGCTGACCTACTTACAATTCTTGTTTGATCAAACCTATACAAAGATCAAACTCTAATAAACCTATACATTTGATCTAGACATCTTTTTGCCTTTGCTCTATAACAACTAGTCTGGCACTCATCATTAAAACTTAAAATATGTCCAACGGCCTCTTTCGTGGTAGGTCTGCGAGAGGGACGGCTGCACGCCAAGTTGAACATCAAATTTCCTCAATCTATGGAAGAATGCCTAGATGTGGCTTACAAGCACTGCCAAGGGGAAGAAGCAAATATGTTGAAAAGAGAGATGGTAAGAAGTGAAGGAAAGTGAAATAAGTCTGAGGACAAATCAGACAAAAAGAGAAAGTCGGTTTGGGATCGGGTAACTGCATCCGTCTCAGATCGGCTGGGCAAGAAGGGAGCTCTACAGGATAGAGACTTCATCCCGTTTAACAGATCTTGCGAGCAAGTCCTCGCAATCATGGAAAGAAAGGGGATAGCAAAGGTTCCGCCGCCAATGAGGGGTCCCAGGGAAAAGAGAGACCCTAACAAATTTTGTGAATATCACAAAGACATTGGTCACGACTCTGAGAAATGTAGAGACTTGATAAAAGATATTGACACAGAAGTAATGGAAGGAAAGATGGATGAGGTCTTAGATCGGTCTCAACAGGCCGAGCCGTGTGGCTGACGTGAGTTTAAACGCAGAAATAACTACCATGATCGGGATAACCGAGATGAGTTTCTACGAAGAAGGGACCACTCACCAGACCCCGATGGTAAGATGGACAACCGCCCTTTAAACACGATCAATACCATCTCAGGGGGCCGAACAACACAAACCGAACTGATGGTCTGAGCAGTGGCAGGTCTACTGCTCCTTCTCAATACAAAAAAAGGCAAAGATTCTCGGGAGAAGTAACCTATGGCCCTAAGGACTCTCTCCCTTTGGTGATAAACAATGAAGGTTTAGTGATAGAAGTGGTGATCAGCAGGAATCTGACAAAATGTATCAATGTAGATATGGGCAGTGCAGTGAATGTTCTTTATTATAATGTTTTTTGAGCTATGGAGTTGAAAGACACCGACCTTGCCCCCGTATCTGCTCCTTTGTTCGGCTTTTCCGGACCCTCAGTTCATGCACTAGGCATGATTAAGCTTCCAACTACTTTTGGAGAAGGAACCAAGGTCAGGACCCTAATGATAAACTATTTGTTCGTAAAATCTCCCTCAGCGTATAATGTAATCATGGGAAGACCAGCACTCATCGACCCACGAGCTGTAATATCGCCAGCTCATGTTAGTATGAAGTTCCCGACGGGGGAAGGATCCGTAGAAATTAAAGGCGATGTGGAAACAACTAGGAGCTGTTACACCGTGATGGTGAATGGAAAGATGTTGGTTCAATAGGTAAGCATCGAAGAGTTACTCCCGGAAGACGAGGAGAGCTAGTCGTCTGAGGACCACACAGAGGCCGTTCGTCTGTAGGACGAGCAGGCAGACTCGACAGTGAATGTGGGTGCATGGATCCCAGCACCTCATAAAGGACACTTGGTAGATCTTTTGAAGGAGTTCTGGGATGTATTCGCTTGGAAGACAGAAGACATGCTAGGTCTATCCCCAAAGTTAGCTGTGCACAAACTGAACATAGATCCGAACATGAGGCCTATTCGGCAAAGGAAAAGGCACTTCACCTCTGAACGAATTTCAGCAATTGAAAAAGAAGTAGCCAAGTTGCTACAAGCCAATATTCTTAAGGAAGTTCTGTATCCGGAGTGGTTGGCAAACCCGGTGCTGGTCAAAAAGCCAGATGGGAGCTGGAGAATGTGTGTTGATTTCACCGATCTCAACAAAGCTTGTCCCAAATATTGTTATGCTTTACCAAAGATTGATCATTTAGTTGATTCAACCGTGGGATATGAGGTGTTTGCGTTCTTAGATGCCTATAAGGGATACCATCAGATCGCAATGGATCATGATATTGCGTGGAATACAGGTTGGAGGTAACTGTGATATAACGAGGATATAAGGATGTTTATGTATGATTTCTCTAGGGAGAAGGTGGCGGATATCAAGAACAAGGCGGTCGGACAATGCTTATGAAAGAGAACATAAGTCAGTCGATAAATTGACAGAGTAGCTCTGTGTATATTCGTTCTTGGATCCTTTTCTATTACACTGTGATCCCATATATATAGGCAAATGCTAAGTCGGTTTAGCCTATTCATGACAAGACATTAAAGCATATAATTAAGGGTAATCATATAAATATATATAAGTTGACCGGACAGCTGTCAGGATAAGTTCGGCGGACAACAGACTCATTAGTAGGTCGGACTCATATCTTCCTTTGTGTTGATGCCAGCCTGATAATATGTATAGCTTCCATTGTGTCCGAGATCTCGGAGTTGAGATGGGTCCATTTTATGAACTGCGGACTGGCGGAGTGGAGGCCCACCATCTGTTATTGGGCTAGGAAATAGGCCCAATCTAGATGCTCGGGTTCCGATCTGGTTCGGGTATATCAATGGCCCCTACTCTGTGCCTGGCATGTCCGTCGAGGCAAAGAGTAGAGCTCAAAGAAGCAGTAGAGAACCGTACCCTATTGTTGTCGTTCGTGACAGGGAGACGCCGATAATGGCAATCGGGCTTAAATCAGTGTTGACATTGCGTTGTAAATTACTGACGTTATGTTGTGCATTGTAGCGAACATGATTAGATGCCGTGCTTTGGAACGAACGGGCTTACATGCCGATAATTGTTATCGGGCTTGAATCAGTGTTGATATCGCGTTGCGAATTACTAACATTATGCTGTGCATTGTAGCGAATATGATTAGATGCCGTGCTTTGGAGCGAACGACTTATATGCCGATAATTGTTATCGGGCTTAAATCAGTGTTGATATCGTGTTGCGAATTACTGATGAATGATGTTCTGTGTCGCGAACAGGCTTGGATGCGGTTAGCTGAGGCCATTAGCCATTTTGAGTCGAGGCCATAAGCCTAAACAATTGAGGCCGTAAGCCGTGTTGGATTAAGGCCGTAAGCCAGAGCAGTTGAGGCCGTAAAAGTTGCATTAGTTCGCAAAATGCCATGTCGGTTGCATTTATGACATGACGTTTGACATGAAACGCCACGTATTCTGATTGGCTGACGGGCATAAAAAACCGCTCCTAGCAATAATTACTTTTGAAATTTGAATCCGAAACGACGCTTCCCTCCATTTCTTTGTCTATAAATAAGGATTTCCTCCCTCACTCTTACACTTTTCTTCTTTCTGAAAATATTTCCGGAAAGAAAGGGAAGGGGATTCCGGCAAGGGCAAAGAATTTCCGGTGAATGTCTGCACTTTTCAACCATTTTCATGCTTTTTACTCCTTCAGGTACGATTTCAATCGCATTTTTCCTCCTCTTTTGATAGAAATTCTTGATAGAAACGCTTTAAGAATTTTAGGATCCGTTGAGTGTGAATCGTTGATTCACACTCTTTTTGTTTCAATGTGCATACGCCCTTCCCCAGAACTCTCAGCAAGATAGAGACCCGGATAATATCAGGGATGGTTTGGGTTTATTTTGGGGTTTTCCTGGGTTTGTTGGGGGGTTTTTCTGGGTTTGTTGGGGGGTTTTATGGGTTCATCTTTTTAAGGAGAATGGAGGGGCGAGGTGTCGGTGTGTGATTATTCTCACCTCGGCCCGACTTCCATGTCTAGGTGATTAATTGTTTCACCTCGCCTTGTGTTTTTCAGGATGTCTTCAGAATATAAGCAATCAGATGAAGAAGTGCATGCTGCTTCCGGCTATGGCTCGGAGGAGGTCAACATGGAGGAGGCCGATGTAAGTGATGAGGAAGGGGTAGTCGAAGAAGAGGTTGTCGACGTAGACGAGGACAAATCTGACTCAGGCGATGAGGAGGACGACGAAGAGTTTGAGGTTATCGGCGAAGGTGCATCAGGATGGGAGGTCGATGATCAGGACCAAGCAAAGTTGAGCGACCTCATTAATAGAATCGGAGGGGTAGTGACCCGAGGGGCAGCTGCTTGAAGTGCGGGGTTCGAGGAAGTCGTGGAACCGAAGAAAACCACTGCACCTATGAAGACGTCAAAGAAATCCGCGACGTCTAGGAATACCGTAGTGTCGGGGCCTCCTAAGCAGAAGAAAAGGCCACCTAAAAAGAGGTTAGTTGAGGCTGAGTGTGAGTTGGCGTACCAAAAGCGTTTTGATTGCGATGTCGGAGCTCGATGGAAGGAGATCTGAGATCGGACTGATTATACCTCGGCATTGACGGCCTACGATATCCCGGATGACTATCGGTTTGCTCGCATGGATGCGACGAACGTGTCATGGACTTGTGGTCGAGAGGCCGAGGATTATCTGTGGTTGCATTATGACCACCTAGTTGCTGGACTTCGGCCCCCCTTTGACCCATTATTTTTTAGATTCATGGAAGAGCTGGGGGTTATGCCGGTGATCTTACCTTGGGGGTAGTCCGAGTGGTGATGGATTTCATAATAATAAGTAGGCTTCATGGCCATGAGCCGTCAATGCCGGTGCTACTTTATTTCTATGGCTTCAACAAAAAGGGAGAAGACGGTTTGATCCAACCACGGAGCAGATCGAGCAGCGGTCGACCTCGACTTCTGTTCTATCTTCCCGACAAGGTGTCGGACTGGGATAAGAGATGCATGAAAGTGGAGTCACGAATAGGTTGTCCATTCGAAAAGATCACTATGAACTCGGGTAGGACTGATCATCTAAAGACGATCAAAACTCAGGAAGATGACGACGGGTTCATAGCCGAGCTCAAGGAGTTGCTCAGGTATACCCGAAAGGGACAGGGTCAAGATCGGGCCTTTAACTGGAGGCTTCTTTTAGATGTTAGTCAACCCTTCCTTAGGAGGGCCGGGAGCAGGTGTCAGGGATCCCCTGGTGGTGGTTGAACCATTGCCTAGTAATCCCGATTGGTATGGGGAGTGCCATTTTGGCTGATATATGACCTCTCTGTGTACTATCTGTTTAGGTAGTCCTTCAATGCGTGCCCCGAGTAAGATTTTTGCTTGTTTTTTTTATTATCCTTTTGTTTTGTTCTTCTATATTCTCCTGGAAATATGCTGATTAATATTATCCCTTTGTAGGTACCATGGACGCTCTGAAACAGCGCAATCTGCTAGCCGCTAGGAAGACTTCCGACGAGGTAAAGAGAAAGGCGGAGCTAAAGGGGACTAAGCCCACCCTCCCTATGGTCGACGTCCGGGTTGACTCAGTGGGTGTTTCTAGATCTAAGGCCGGGAAGTCGGCCCAGCCACCAGTGAAACAAGCGGCGGGGAAAACCGCGACGAACAAAAATTTGAAGCAGACGGTCCTGACCAAGACTCCGGTGGTCGAGAAAAAAAAGTTGTTGCTGAGACCGACCTCACTGAGGGTGGCGAGGAGGAGGCTCGTCAAGCCAAAAAAGCTAAAGTTGGAGATACCCAGCTGAAGTCTGTCGCCCCTACTCAGGGCACATCCAAAGATGCTGCTGGCCAAGGTAAATCTGTGGCTGATAAATCCTCTCTGGCGGGCACGACCATGATGGTGCCCTATGCTGGTTTGCCCGTTGGGCCTCGGGGTCATCTTACTGTCTGGCTGGATAAGGAATTCATACGCCAGCTTCCCATTGATCTGCCTAGGGTGACCGATCTCCAAGGCAATTACTGATGTAGCCCTACTGAGGCATTTAAGGTGAAGCCTTCCTAATCCTATTCAACTGGAGATCGACCACGGTATTACGGATAGGATTGTGTTAGTAGACCAGACCGAACCCCACTGGGCTTTCCTTAAGAATATTGAGGATCTTTTAGGCTTGTATGGGGCCACGGTGAGCATGGTAAACACCCTTTCACTCTTTGTTGTTTCCTTATATTTTTGTTTTCCAATCCGCTTGCTTAAACCTTTGCTTATTCAAGTCGGCACCGGTCTCCAACAGTTCATAAACAATTATTGGAACACTATATCGTCAAGCTCTGATGCTGTCAATGAGTCTAATGTCGCTAAAGTTGTTGCGGTGGACCTAAAAGTACGGCTGGATGTCTCTGAGGCTGAGAATGTCGAGCTGAAGAGACAACTTGCTGAGAATGCTGAATTGAAAAAGAAGCTCGCCGAAGCGAAAAGGATGTAGCTCATGCTCAGGCAAACTCCGAGCGTCTTGAAGTTATCGCTCGTGAGTTAGAGCAAAATTATAAGGTGGCCGTCCAAACCATGAAAGATATAAAGACGCGGATTGACCAGGCCCAAAATCGATGGGAAACCGAGCAGAAAGTGAGTGCAGATCTGAAGCAGAGGCTTGCCGATCTGACTTCCGGCGTTGAGGCTCGGATAGAGGCTGCGAGAAAGGACGCCGCGGGTGAGAATTTATCGATGAGATATGATCAAGGCTTCTATCACATCGCAATGTGTCTGTGGGCTCGGGGCGGCGATGTTCCAGACCTTGAAAATTTGCGGGATTGGATTCTTACCCCTCCTTTCTCCGACCATTTGAGGGATTTTCACCTGCACATCCCCTACTCCAAGATCGAGCTGGAAACCTATGCTGATGGTTGGGAAGCGCCCCCAGTTGAAGCTGAAACCCTTCGGGAGTTAGTGCTCCAAGCTACTCGGGGAGAGGCTGGGAATGAAGCACTGATGTCGGGTCAAGTAATAAAAATACTCGATACCTAAATAACACATTAGCAAGAGAACTAGGTTCAATCGTAGTATAGTTAGATAGAGTCGAGGTCGATCCCACAGAGACTTGGCTTAAACAAAATATGACTTATTAAACTAAAAGCAAATCAAATGCGGTCTACGACCAACAATTAACGTAGAATTAAAATTGACACAATAGAAACACAAAACCAACAAAAGACACAACGACACTAAGACACTTATTTTTATAGATTTTATAAATGATTAACAAACGGTGATAACGCTAGTAGTAATTACTCCCCCATGCTATGCAGATTGACGACGAGACAAAACAAGACATGTAAGATTAATTATTCTGACTACGGGAGTCATCCCCTAAAATAGATCTAGCTCCGGGTAGGCCATCTAGATCATCGTGTCTCCGTTACGTGACTTTACATTATTAGTCTCCATCTCATATAACTTCAGACACAATTACCAAGCTAGGGATGCCGGTATAAACCGTAACCTCGTCTAAGCAACATTCCTATGGTTAGGCGTACTTCTTAGACACCGATTCAATCTCTGTCCTAAGTAACAATCACTTTTTGGGTCTCATGTTAAATTACGATGACAAATAATTAAGTTGATCAAGTTTAATTACTCGTTTGAATTACAAAGCGAGAACCTGACGTGGTCGGCCGTTCACGAGACAAATCAATAACATCACAGATCTTGCTACCAGCGAGACATAGGCTCGCTGCCAGCGAGCTCAGATCTGATCCAGATTCGCTCGTGAAACATCTTTTACGTCTCAGAGCTACCTAAACATGGGTTCGTTAATTAACTACATCACGAATTCAATACACAAAACGACTACTCCATAACGAAATAAATTAGATCTACGAATAAAGATTGCATAATAGAGTAGACATTACCCTCGAAGACGAGCGTGATTCCCACTCCTCGATACGATCTCTAACCGGTGATTCTAACGACTCCGTAATGAACGAACATAAATAAAAACTGATAACTTTTATGAAAATATTGTATAATGGTGTGTATTCTAAAGTATCCTAGAGTGCATACAATAAAATTCGTGGCTGCTCCTTTATATAGAGACTTAGAACGACTTAAAGATATATTTGAAAATCCTAAAACGGATAGAGATAACTCCCAGCCGATCTCCCAGATTTATTGGACTCGCCCCCAGCGAGCTGATGACTCGCTGCCAGCGAGCTCACTACTTTCTGATTGGCTCGCTGGATTTTCTTGTTCCTTACTCCACTTTTCGTGCTGCTTCGGTATTTATCTTTAATGTAGTCTGATTCTGCTTTGATTTCTCTTGAGATTTACTTCCTCCGATAATAGATATCTTCCGATTCATCGCAATCTGTAAAATAAATATTTATCGCACAGTAAATCGTATTTAAATAATAAAAACAGATAAATACCAAATTAATATAAACATGTGATTTAATATAAAATATATATTATTAATCTTGATTTAAGGACAATGTTGATGACATTTATGGGTATAATTTGACCGTCATCAACTACCTCCCACTTAGATTTTGATCGTCCCGAACAAAGCATCAATAAGTCATTCCCCAAGACAACATTTCCCATGGTCAAATCATACTTACACAAGAAACTCGAGTCAACTCATACCATTCATGCTCATAAAGTATCCATTATTCACTACTCGCTATGAATCAAAGTGATGTGTGCATGTGCATTCAGTTTTATATATTCGTGGCAGGATTAAAGTTTATGCTAACTTCACAGTCTTAATCAACCAACATCAGCATTCCCACTTCTTAAGCCTCGTAATGGGTAAAGACATGGTGCAATAAGCAAGAGCGTCATCCATAAGGTTTTTGGACTCGGAGACCGAGAAAATACTCAAAGCCTCTTAAAAACTTGAATTTCTTCACATTTTCATAATTTCAAGCTTTACCACTTCTCAAGAAAAGAACTTGCTTTAAAGGTAAAGTATGCATTGCAAGGATCCCCCTCTCACAGATTAGTGGACAGCATTGAATATTACCACAAGCACGGGGCTACTTTGGTAATGTTACTACAAGCCCAATGTTTAACGCATTGTCAAAACACAGATAATTCTGAAGCTTATTACTCCGCTTTGATGGCTAGAAGATAAGAATACATCAGCAGATAAATTTTGATACTAAGTTTGCATAAGCAATCATCTACGCAATGTACACATTATTCTTCTAGTTCTTATAATTCGTGCGGTAACGTCGATTCACACATTGAGTAATCAAATAATAAATAACTACTTGCAACAATCGGCATGAATATCCTTAATCGGCATGAATATCCTTAAGTTTACATTCACATAAGTATTAAATGATCACGTACTCATGCAACTTGGTTCCTTCTCTACTAATTCCATGTATAAGAACTCACAATTCTAAAGGTACGAGATAAATACTTTGGTATTTATTCAATTTTTTCATTTTTCACCGTTTCATTCTTCACCGTTTCATTCAATTGTTCAATTATAACACATTATAGCTAAGTCTCCTACCCCCACTTAAACTTGGCATTGTCCCCAATGACAAAGAAAAAGGAGAATTTAAGAAAAGACTTAGCTCGGAAACGGCTCTCAAGTAGATCTGAGAATATAGTTGTAGTCAAAGCACGTCGTGGAGAAGCAAGCGAAAACTGTTTAAGCAAACCAAACAGAGACTCCACGAAACCGTTAATAACATGTCAATGGATGTTATAAAATCTGTGGCGATAGTTAGATATAGAATATCCAAAAATAAATTAAGCCACTTTATTTCATACAACCAACGACAAGGAAAACCAAAGAGTTAAAACTACAAAACTCACATGGTGGCTATCAAGGAAAAAACCTCATTTATTCCGAACTTTGAATCGGAACATGGCGAGATGAAAAAAACCTTAACAGTCTCATGCTACTTGATTCAAACAAAAACAAAAGATAGTTTTTAAGAAATAGTTCTGAGGTTACAGTCGTCAGCTCGACTTAGTTCAACGATGGTCTAATGATATATGGGATCTTTGAGAGTGAAGACTTCCTCCTCCGTTCCTTGACCAAGACCAATGTAATGTTTCATACGGTGTCCATTAACCACAAAAGTGGATTGATCCTTAAGGTTTAATAACTCAACAACTCCAGAAGGGAAAACCTTACTTACTTGATAAGGGCCATACCATCGTGATTTTAACTTGCCAGAAAGAGTCTCAAGCGTGAATTGTAAAAGAACGGATCGCCTTCCTTAAAGGTGCGGTCCAATATTTTCTTATCATGAAATTTCTTTGTGCGCTCCTTAAATATTTTTGCATTCTCATAAGCTTCCAGATGAAACTCCTCTAGGCGAGTCAATTCCAACAATCTTCTTTCTCCAGCTAAACTCTCATCAAAATTCAACATACGCGTAGCCCACATGGCACGGTGTTCAAGTTCAACCGGCAGATGACAAGCTTTTCCAAAAACAATCTTATAAGGGGACATACCAATAGTCGTCTTATAAGCAGTTCTATAAGCCCATAAAGCATCATCCAATCGCAATGACCAATCCTTTCTAGTCATATTCACAGTTTTCTCCAAAATGCGCTTTATTTCTCGATTTGTAACCTCAACTTGTCCACTTGTTTGAGGGTGATAAACAGTAGCTAACTTGTGTCTAACCCCGTACTTAATCATCAACTTTTCAAACGGCCTATTACAAAAATGGCTTCCATTATCACTAATAATGGCACGAGGTACTCCAAACCGCGTAAAGATATTTTTCTTTAATAACTTCAGTACAACCTTCGTATCGTTAGTAGGCGAACCAATGGCCTCAACCCATTTGAACACGTAGTCGACCGCCACTAATATATAGCGGTTGGACAAAGACGAAGTAAAGGGTCCCACAAAATCAATACCCAAAACATCAAAGAGTTCCACCTCTAGGATATTCTTCAGTGGCATTTCATTCTTTCTCGAGATATTTCCCATCATTTGGCAAGAATGACAAGATCTAGCATATTGATGCGCATCTTTGAACAAAGTGGGCCAGTAAAAACCACATTGGAGAACTTTCGCAGCCGTCTTGTCTCCTCCATGTCCTCCTCCGGTTTCATAAGCATGGCAATGTCTAAGGATATCATAATACTCCTCTTCCGGCACACATCTCTAAAGACATTGTCGATCCTAGCTTAAAAGATAGGGCTCTTCCCAATAATAGTGCCTAAGATCCTTGAAGAATTTCTTTCTTTCTTGGGGGTTGAGAGTTGGTGGCAAGTATTTCGTGGATAGATAATTCACAAAGTCTTTAAACCATGGTTGTTTCTTCTCTTTCACAACCTTCACATGCAAAGATACTGCAGCGCAATCATCCTTTCCATGTATGGCCGTGATGGAGAATAACTGTTCATCAGGAAATGTTTCTCCAATCTCGGTCATTGGCTCATCATCCTCTATTTGTAAACCTGGAAAGATGATCCGCAACTGATTCTCGAGATCCTTTCTTATCACATATTTCTACATCAAACTCTTGCAATAGTAGAATCCATCTCAATAACCTTGGCTTGGAATCTTGTTTGGCTAAAAGATACTTCAAAGCCGCATGGTCAATCCAAACAGTGACTGTAGATCCTACTAGATAAGATCTAAACTTGTCAAACGCAAAGATAACAGCTGGAAGCTCTTTCTCAGTAGTTTCATAATTCCTTTGAGCAGCATTTAAAGTTCTACTAGCATAGTAGATGGGCCTAAAGATCTTGTCTTTTCTTTGTCCTAAGGCAGCACTTACAGCATTATCGCTTGCATCGTACATCAACTCGAAAGGTAAATTCCAATCAGGTGCAATCAGAAGGGTGCAGTAATAAGCATGCTCTTTAACTCGTTGAAAGCTTTCATGCACTCATTAGTAAACACAAATGGCACATCCTTGGTCAATAATTCAGTAAGAGGTCTAGAGATTAAGGAAAAGTCCTTTACAAACAGACGATAGAATCCAATGTGGCCAAGAAAACCTCACAATGTCTAAGATTGGTTGGTGGAGGCAATTTTTCAATCACTTCTACTTTTGCTCTATCCACCTCTATACTGTTCTTTGAAATACGGTGGCCAAGTACTATACCTTCAGTAACCATAAGATGATATTTCTCCCAGTTATGATTATTAAGGGTGTATTTCATTATTATTTTCCCCACATTTGCATAATTTACATGAGAATTAAGGGTTTAAGTGTAATTATTTAATAAAGATGATTTTAAGAGGGTTGTATGCAAAATTGATGATTTTAAGTGTTGATTTAATGGAATTATTATTATTTGGATTTTATTACATTTTTGCATTGTTTATTTATCATGTAGGTGTTGATTTTCGAGTGCTATAATGAGGATAAATGAAGCTCAAGTCGAATTATTCAAGATAGAGTTGGAATTGGCTTGAAGAAATTGGATAAAGATGAAGAAATCCGATCCTCAGCACCTTGGACGAGCGTCCGAATCCCGTCCATTCTAGACGGGCGTTTGATAAAGCAGACGGGCGTCCAGCATCGTATTTTACATTCAGAGAGTTTGGACGCAGCATGGACGGACGTCTAGAGCAAAGTCAAGATCCACCGGACGGGCGTCCACGAGACCAGACGAGCGTCCATAGCCGACTTACTTCCAGCCGACTTAAAACTCTATAAAAGCACCGCATTATGAAGCCTTAAAACCCTAATCTTTTACACACTATTTACTCATATACACATAGCTGCGCCCTAGAATCCTAAGGAGCCGTTTTTACACAGAGATGCAAATCTCCCTTCAAAGAATCGTGTTCATCATGATTGTTGGCTAAACATCCCGCGTTGAGTCGACGGAGGAAGCCTATCAACAACACAAACCAACTAGAAGAGTTCGATGCTTGATGTTTAGTGAGTTTATTTCATAGTTTTTCATTACTTTGGATCTGTTTTATGTTGTTTAAGTTTTGTTGAATTAAGATTTGATGAAACGATCTATGTTTATTTGATTCTTGAATAAATATATGAAAGTATGTTATTTAAGTTTGATTTTATTCGAAGTAATGCATCTAATCATGTTATAAGAGATTAAGCATGTTTAGTTGAGTAAAAGTTTGGAAACAATCTTGTGATTGAGTTTTGATTGTTGTTTAGTTTGTTTGAAAAGATAGGCGAAACCCTAGAATTTGGTTGAAGAAGTTTAATCGAATTCGTGATAAATCACTACTAAAAACTGTGTCTTTTTAATCACCATCTAGTTGGATTGTTAGTTGATAGGTGGAATCTAGTCGCCTTGCTGTGTTTTCCTTTAATTGTTTTAATCAAATCGTTTAGATTAAGTTTAGTTTAAGTTTTAGTTTTATAAACCCTAGTTTCTGCTTTGTTTTTACGCAATTTTCTCGCCTCCAGCCAGATTCGACGTTCGTCCGCAATAGCAGACGCTCGTCCATTAGGTTTAGTTTTCAGACGCTCGTTCACTTTAGTGAACGCTCGTCCGTTTTTCTGTTTTCTTATTTTTCAGCTTGTTTTATTTCTGTTTTCTGTTTTTAATTCTTAGGTTTAGGTTTTAGTTAGTTTCACCTTTAGTTTAGTTTAGGTAGATAATTGTGACATAATTGATATAGATCTATATTTGAATCCGATAAACATTCCACTCCGCTTAGATTTACCCGTAAACACCCTATACTACGATCCTTATACTTGGGGTGTTTCGGTTTATAAATTTAAAACACGTTTTACCGAACAAGTTTTTGGCGCCGTTGCGGGGAGTCGGTAACGGTTGTCGGATTCTTCATAGGACAATTTTACGAGTCAAAAGGATCGTTTTTAGCACGCAGTAGTATTTTGGCCGTAACTTTCGGCTCGAGTGTCCGTTTGGAACGCAGGACCCCAATTCGAAAGCTCGTTCCGACGCCGACGACGGCGTGGTGAACGGCCATAGGCCGTTCAGTGCGTTTTCGAGGTCAAAATCCACTGTTTTCCCCTCCATTTTGGCCCTAGAAGGTTTCAACACGTTTTTTTTTTACCGTCTTAGTGTTTTTCTTGTTTTTAAACTTTTCGTAGGTAGGTTTCTTTTCCAGTTTCGTTTAATTTTAGGATTACATTTATTACTGTTTTATTTTATTTGATTTTCTTTCAATTATTTTCCTTACTTTTTTTTATATATATATAGCTTAGATCTGTTTCCGTAATTATAGATTTGTTTGATTTTATTTCCATAAGTCTTTTCTGCTTTTATTTTTTATCTCGTTTTTAATTTCTGGTAACCTTAGTTTTTAGGTTTTCGTATCTGAACGAGCGTTCAACAACTTGAACGCCCGTCCACCTCAATTCATCCTCTGACGAGCGTTCATTCAATCAACAGCGTTCGATTCAACGAACGCCCACTAACACGGGCGCCGATTCGATCTGTTCAATCATCACTTCTTTTCTTTCTTCTCTTTCCTTCTCTTTTCTTTTCTTCCTCTAAACCATCTAATCTTTTCTAAACTGTTTCTAATCAACCCCAAAGGGTTGATTTCTTCCTCTCTCTTTCTTCCGGTTTATGCAAGCGAAAGTAAGAAGGACTTCGATCTTTGATCCCGAGCCTGAACGATCTATCCTTAGAAGAAGGCTTCTCCTGATTTGGACAAAATGGCGGATCAAGATCCACCAATTCCAAATCCTCGACCCCAAGCTCGCGCTTAAATTTACTCCTTCAACAAATGCAAGCTCTGCAGCAACAACAGAATCAGCAAGCTGGCATAAATCAACAACTTCAACAATTCCGCCAAAACCAGCTTAATCAGTTGAACCAGGACCCCTACACTCCATATCTTAATCAAGATTTTCTCGAGGGGCATAGACCTATTCGTCCTCCCGACATGGGAGGAGCGAACTTTGATCTAAAGAACGGAGTAGTTGCTCTGGTTCGAGATAGCTCTTTCCATGGTATCGCTCAGGGAAGATCCACACGACTTCTTGTCCACATTCGCACAAATCATGTGAGCAGGCCATTATCCTGGTGTTGATTCTGAGATAGTCAAGTTAAAGCTATTTCCTTTCGCTTTGAAAGGTGAAGCAAGTCGGTGGTTTAAGTCGTTAGCACATCATTCTCTCCATACATGGAATGATGTCAAAAGAGCCTTCGCTCTTAAGTGGGTTTCACCAGGCAAGATTATGGAGATGAAACGGGAAATAGCTACGTTTGAGCAGTTGGAGGATGAGACTGTTGGCAAAGCTTGGGAGAGATTAAATCATTGATGAGGAAGTGCCCCAATCACGGATATGATGAGACATGAGTTCTTTGGAACTATTTTACGAGAGAGTCTCTCAACCTAATAGAGATTATCTTGACTCCACACTCATGGATCCTTCTTAGGGGAGGTGATGAGATCGCTTTATAGAGTGGCCGAGACCATCGCCAAGAACAATATGTGGTCGACTCTAAGAAGACCAATATTGTTAAGAAAGAAGGTCATAAGCAATCTCGATACACAAATGTTGGTTGCTCGATGGAATTGATAAGCAAGCGGTTGGCCAATCTTCGATCAGCCTTTTCGATTCAAATTATCTTGAAACTCAGAGCGGGGACCGAGATGACGGAGAGAGTAAACCTAATGGATAATCAAAACCAACCTTCCGAAACTTCAACCGGCACTAACTATTCAGATTTCAAAGACAAAACTTCAATCAAGCCAAGTTACCACACTGCCCTTCAAATTCGAATTCTTTCAACTCGAACTATCGAGGCCGCCTCGTAACTCCCAAAGGCCTCAAGTGTGGTGGAATCAAACCCGAACAACAATCATACCACCTCATGTGTCCTCAACACAAATTCGATGAGTCGGTAGACATGGTGAAGACTCGTCTACTAGTGTTAAAGCAATTGAGAGACAAGTTGGTCAAATGGCGAGACCAAAAGCAGCGGCGGACTCACGGTAAACTCCCGAGTTATACCGAGAGAAATCCGAAAGCTGATGTGAATGTTTGCACTGCCATTACACCTCAGTGGGAGTATGGACAAGAAGAAGAGTTGAATGAAGTAACTTTGAGAAGTGGTAAGAAGGCTGGACCCGGCAAGATGTCGGGAAACGAGTAGCCCCTCCTGACGCCATGAGTTCAGGAGGGGGAAATCAGAAACCACATGCCGAAGAAAGCAACGATGAGGAGCTTAGTGACAATTCTTCGGAGGATGAAAATAATTCTGATGACGAGGAAAGAAAGGAAAGTCAAGGGGCGGTACCCCTGACTAAGAAAAAGGAAGAGAAGTTTGTGAGATGGAAGGATAAGGAGGATGAGGCGATAAAGAATCAGGCCACGAAGAATGATAAAGCCCTTCCTTATCCACCGAAGAGCAAGGAGAGAGCCCTCGCCAAAGACAAGCAGTATGATGGGGTGAGGAGGATACTTAGGGACACTAAAGTGAGTATGCCCTTAGCTGAGGTATTAACTGAAATGCCTAAATGTACTAAGTATCTTAAAGAATTCTGTGGGAGCAAGAGAAAGCTTGAGGATGGTCAAGAAGTGTTTGAGAAAGATTGCGCGATGGTTTCACGAAAAATTGCTGCGTTAAGCGAGGTGACCACTGCGGACCTTCAATCTCCTCGAGATCGAAGGCCATTTGTTCGAAAATGTTTTATGCGACTCAGGGGCCTCCATCAATGTGATGCCATTAAATGTATGCAAGAAGCTCGGGCTAGACAAAAGAATGCGAGAACGCCCCATTTCTCTTCAGATGGTAGACAAATCTAGTCGTACTGCAGCCGGTTGTGTAGCTAATGTTCTCCTTCAAGTTGAACATTTAGTCTTCCCTACCGACTGGGTTATTCTAGACTATCCACCTGATAAGGAGATGCCTCTAATTCTAGGCCGAACCTTTTTAGACACTTCTAACGCTCTCATCGACTTACGCAGCGATGATTACTCTTAGAGTCGGTGACACATCTGTCACCTTCACACGAGGACACATCCTCTGAAGAGCCGTAATTGATGAAATATCGTTTGTCGAAGCCATATATGAGGACGGCGGAGATGCCTATTATGAAGATGCAATGGAGCTTACAGAGATAGGTGTTTTTGAAGTCATGGACATTGAGGATCCGGCTGACTGCGGACCATCTTCTAATTCATTTCAAGCCGTAGGCATTGACGAGTCATCTTCACTCGCTCACACTGGGCCTGTTATTGAGTTAGAAGCATGGAGATGCCCAGCAACAAACGATGATTTCAAAGAACTAAGTCAGGAAGACTTCATCCCTGGTGAAGAAGAAGCTCTGATGGGTAGTTGGGACGAGGTAGAGTTTTGGAGAGAAGCTACTCATTGGGAAGTAGATGATTGGGAAGAGCTGGCAGAAGAGCTTAAAGATGAAGAGTTAAGAAAAATGATCGATCACAAGAAAAAGGAAGCAAGTGTTGACCGGAGGATTCCGATGGATGATTTGATCCAGTGCACTTTCCGGGTTGAGCCTCGGGAAGATGAGTTATTCTTTAGTCAACCACTCCAAGCTCATAAAGAGAAAGGTGGCCCGTTAAAGTCTAGTATTGAGCAACCACCTACTGATTTAGAGCTTAAACCGCTTCCAAAACACCTTAAGTATATCTTTCTTAAGGATGGAGATAAATTGCCTTTGATCATTTCTTCGAAACTCGACCAAGAGCAAGAAGCACAGCTGATAGAAGTGCTTAAAAAGAATATCCTCGCGTTCGGATGGCAAGTGGGTGATATCCGAGGAATCAGCCCAGACATATGCATGCATAAAATCCGAACGGAGGAAGGAGCTAAAAAGGTAAGACAACCTCAGCGCAGGCTGAATCCGCATATGCAAGAGGTTGTTAAAAAGGAGGTTATAAAGTGGCTCGACATGGGAATCATCTACGCAATCGCCGATAGCGAGTGGGTCAGCCCTACTCAAGTTGTGCCAAAGAAGGGCGGTATTACGGTTGAAAAGAATGAAAAAGGGGAGGAAGTTGCCTTACGTCTCGTGACTGGCTACAGAGTCTGTATCGACTATCGTAGACTTAATGAGGTCACTGCAAAAGATCACTTCCCCTTACCCTTCATTGACCAGCTTATTGAACGACTGAGTGGTCATAAGTATTATTGTTTCCTTGATGGCTATTCTGGCTACTTCCAGATAGCCATTGATCCTAATGACCAAGAGAAGACAACTTTTACGTGTCCATCTGGTACTTTTGCGTTCCGCAGAATGCCATTCGGCCTATGCAATGCACCCGCGACTTTTCAACGGTGTATGTTGGCCATTTTTGATGGACTTGTTGAGAAATGCATGGAAGTCTTCATGGACGACTTCTCAGTCTACGGCGATAGTTTTGATGAAATCTTAGAGAACCTAGATATGGTACTCCAACGTTGCGTTGAGAAGAATCTGGTGCTTAACTGGGAGAAATGCCATTTTCTAGTAGACGAAGGAATTGTTTTGGGACATAAGGTGTCCAATGCTGGTATTCAAGTTGATAAGGCTAAGGTTGAAGCCATCGAAAGGATGACGTACCCTAAGACAGTGAAGGAGGTACGAGGTTTTCTAGGTCATGTTGGCTTCTACAGGCGGTTTATTCGAGACTTTTCTACGATTGCCAAGCCTTTATCAAATCTTTTGAAAGAAGATGTAGATTTCTTGTTCGATCTGAAAGTGCAAAGAAGCTTTCAATTGTCTGAAAGACAAGCTTATCGATGCCCTATTTTAGTAGCTTTGACCGACCAAGCCTTTCGAATTGATGTGCGATGCCTCTAATTACGCCGTGGCGCAGATTTTAGGTCAAAGAGTTGATAAAAGGTTCAGGCCCATCTATTATGCGAGTCGTACCTTGAACCCGGCTCAATGCAATTATACCACAACTGAGAAGGAATTCTTAGCTGTTGTTTTTGCCATTGACAAGTTTAGAAGTTATCTTCTAGGTTCTCAAGTGATTGTATGGACAGATCATGCAGCTTTACGCTACCTTATGGATAAAGCAGATGCCAAACCAAGGTTACTTAGATGGATTTTAATTCTACAAGAGTTTGACCTTGTGATTAAAGATAAGAAAGGTAGTGAGAATATTGTGGTGATCATTTATCTCGCTTAGTAAATGAGGGTGCAGAGAATCACAATGATATGGGCATTGATTTTCCGACTGAGCAATTGATGAAGCTTGAAACGGTTAGGCCGTGGTATGCTGACTACGTCAACTATTTGGCGAGTGGTCATTTAGAGGATATGACGTATCAGGAGAAGAAAAAGTTCTTTTACGATCTTAAATATCTCGTATGGGAAGATCCTTATTTGTTCAGAGTCTGTAAAGATGGGTTGCTTAGAAGGTGTGTTCCGGAACACGAGCAATGGGATATTCTGGAACAATGCCACAGCGGTCCCACCGGAGGTCACTATGGAACACCGAAGACGGTTGCAAAGATTCTTCAAGCTGGATTCTACTGGCCGACTCTCGTTTAAAGACGCAGCCTTTTGTAAAGGTTGTGATAGGTGCCGAGAACCGGGCGGCGAGTAGTCGGATGGAAATGCCACTTAAGCCCATTCTTGAATGCGAAGTTTTCGATGTATGGGGCATAGATTTTATGGACCCTTTCCATCCTCATGTGGTAATAAGTATATCCTCGTCATGTGGATTATGTTTCAAAGTGGGTCGAGGCCATAGCTACTCAAACTAATGATCACAAGGTTGTAAAGAAATTCTTGCAAAAGAATATCTTTACTAGATTCGGCTGTCCGAGAGCACTCATTAGTGATGAAGGTACTCACTTTTGCAATGCGCCGCTTGACAAGATCCTTGAGAAGTATGGTGTCAAACATAAGATTGGTACACCATATCATCCTCAAACTAGTGGCCAAGTCGAGGTAAGCAACCAGAGCTTGAAAAGAATTTTGGAGAAGACCGTGAACAATAATCGATCTAATTGGAGTCTTAAGCTGGACGACGCATTGTGGGCTTATCGTACTGCATTCAAGACCCCGATGGGCACGTCACCCTTCCAAATGGTCTATGGCAAAGCTTGTCATTTACCTGTCGAACTTGAACACAGAGCTTTCTGGGCAATTAAATTCTTAAATTTTGATAGCCAACTCTGTGGGGAGAAAAGGTTGTTACAGTTGAACGAGCTCGACGAATTCAGACTCCGTGCGTACGAGAATGCTAAGCTTAGCAAGGAAAGAACGAAGATACTCCATGACGCTAAGATCAAGGACCGAGAATTCAAAGTTGGTGAAATGGCTTTACTCTATAATACCAGACTTCATTTGTTTCTGGTAAGCTAAAGTCTAGATGGTCCGGTCCTTTGAGATTCTCGAGGTTAATCCAAGTGGAGTAATTACCTTGAACGGGTATGGTAATCAAGCTTTTAAAGTGAATGGCCATCGACTTAAGAAATATTTTGGGCAACCAAAGGAAAAGCCTCGAGATTCTTTATTTCCAAAGAAGAGATGAGAATACATGATGTCTGATTTGTGAAGAGATTCCATCTTATTTCTTTGATTCGAGATGATGATGACGTTCCTATATCCACCCGTGAGGTACCTTCTGCTGACACTTCTGATCATACAACTATGTCTATGCCTGTCGTGCGCAAGAACAAGAAGAAGAGAGTCAGTGTAGTTTGGAGAGAAAAGTTTAATGATCTTATTGCGCACTTGACTTGTTGTTGTGGTGAAAATCATTTCCGCCCCAATACTCCTGATTCTGATATTGAGGTGGCAGCTGTTAAACCAAAGTGGCCCGATCCGGGTTGATCTTTCGGAACTTTGTGTCAAGCTATTGACATTAAAAGAGCGCTCCTAAGAGGCAACCTAGTTTTCTTTGTTTAATTTGTTTTCTTAGGTTGTTTTGTTTTATTGTTTTAGAAATAATACTTTAGTTGATTTTGTGTTGATGGTTATTCCTCCTACATTCATTGTAAGTGTTTTGTGTTATGTGTTGCTCATATACCCCGTGTACCCGAGATTATATGGTATGTCGAGTGTTGCGAGATACTTTTGAGCAGGTTTTCGAGTTACTATTGTCGGTGTTGTCTATTCAAGTTGCGCGGTACATCCATGCTCGGCCTGACCTCTGCCAACTTTCATCCGACAACCACCGTTGAAACCAAATTTGAGTTTTCTTTTCTTTTATATTTGCACATTACGAGGACATACTTGTGATTTAAGTGTGGGGGGTGTTTGGGTATGTTTTTATGCTATATCCTTTGAAATATGAGTGAATGTTAAATTTCTGTGAAATTTAAAATTTTTTATGAGTCTCGAGCATATAATTGGAACTAGATGCTTGCTAGTTGTAGTTTTCTAACGATGATAGTATGTGACTTAGTGAGATAATTATAGCATGTTTTACTTTTATGGAGATAGTTTCGTTTTCACTCACGAAAGCCTTTGATTTTGAAGCATGACTTTTGAATTATATCCTTTCATTATTTTTAATGATTTATCTTAGGAAGGTCAGTATAGTTACACCTAAGTTAGACCGTGTACTGTGAATATCATAAAGTTTGAATGTGATAAGTGAGATGTAACTTATGACTGTGAAAAGTGAATGAATAAAGTGAGTGAGCAATTATTAATAAATACGTTTGTCGAAAGCTGGTTTATGATTGGAGTGCGGTAGGGTATACCTCGTATGTCCTATACCACTATGATGACCAAAAGCTCACGACGATCGGAAGAAGCTACCTTATGATTTGAGTAAGGTAGGGTGTTATCACGAAAACATCCTATTCTACTATGATGGGTAGAGCTCATTCGATATCGTCAAATTTGAAAATTTTGAAAAATGATGAGTTAAAATAAAGTAAAGTCTTTGTTATCATGGATCTTATACCCAGTAGAACCGCATGATATGCTGTAGGGATTATCCTACTGAGTGCGTGGGAAGGCTTTGAGTGGAGCTATTACTGTCTAGACCTAGGATAGTCATTGGAATTTCTGAGAGGATATTTCTTTGAAAGGCTTGTTAAGATTGAGAATGGCTTGTCACACTTACACCGAATCTATCTCTGTGATGGTATTGTTTGCTATAGTTGTTGTATCTTTTGTTACGTGAGTTAGAGATCTATGTGGATTGCATGAAAGTTGAGCTATAGTTTTGATTGTTTTGTCCGAGGACGTACAAAAAGCTAAGTGTGGGGGTGTTGTTAAGGCCATATTTATATGATTATTAAGGGTGTATTTCATTATTATTTTCCCCACATTTGCATAATTTACATGAGAATTAAGGGTTTAAGTGTAATTATTTAATAAAGATGATTTTAAGAGGGTTGTATGCAAAATTGATGATTTTAAGTGTTGATTTAATGGAATTATTATTATTTGGATTTTATTACATTTTTGCATTGTTTATTTATCATGTAGGTGTTGATTTTAGTGCTATAATGAGGATAAATGAAGCTCAAGTCGAATTATTCAAGATAGAGTTGGAATTGGCTTGAAGAAATTGAATAAAGATGAAGAAATCCGATCCTCGGCACCTTGACGAAGTAGTCGAATCCCGTCCATTCTAGGCGGGCGTTTGATAAAGCAGACGGGCGCCCAAAGATCGTATTTTACATTCAGAGAGTTTGGACGCAGCATGGACGGACGTCTAGAGCAAAGTCAAGATCCACCGGACGGGCGTCCACGAGACCAGACGAGCGTCCATAGCCGACTTACTTCCAGCCGACTTAAAACTCTATAAAAGCACCGCATTATGAAGCCTTAAAACCCTAATCTTTTACACACTATTTACTCATATACACATAGCTGCGTCCTAGAATCCTAAGGAGCCGTTTTTACACAGAGATGCAAATCTCCCCTTCAGCAATCGTGTTCATCATGATTGTTGGCTAAACATCCTGCAGTGAGTCGACAGAGGAAGCCTATCAACAACACAAACCAACTAGAAGAGTTCGATGCTTGATGTTTAGTGAGTTTATTTCATAGTTTTTCATTACTTTGGATCTGTTTTATGTTGTTTAAGTTTTGTTGAATTAAGATTTGATGAAACGATCTATGTTTATTTGATTCTTGAATAAATATATGAAAGTATGTTATTTAAGTTTGATTTTATTCGAAGTAATGCATCTAATCATGTTATAAGAGATTAAGCATGTTTAGTTGAGTAAAAGTTTGGAAACAATCTTGTGATTGAGTTTTGATTGTTGTTTAGTTTGTTTGAAAAGATATAGCGAAACCCTAGAATTTGGTTGAAGAAGTTTAATCGAATTCGTGATAAATCACTACTAAAAATCGTGTCTTTTAATCACCATCTAGTTGGATTGTTGGTTGATAGGTGGAATCTAGTCGCCTTGCTTGTTTTTTCCTTTAATTGTTTTAATCAAATCGCTTTAGATTAAGTTTAGTTTAAGTTTTAGTTTTATAAACCCTAGTTTCCTGCTGTTTTTCTCGCAATTTTCGCTCAGATTCGATTCGGCGTTCGTCCGCAATAGCGCACGCCGTCCATTAGGTTTAGTTTTGACGCGCTGCGTTCACTTTAGTGAACGCCGTCTCGCTTTTCTACTTTTCTTATTTTTCACCTTGTTTTATTTCTGTTTTCTTTTTAATTCTTAGGTTTAGGTTTTAGTTAGTTTCAGCCTTAGTTTAGTTTAGGTAGATAATTGTGACATAATTGATATAGATCTATATTTGAATCCGATAAACATTCCACTCCCTTAGGACGACCCGTAAACACCCTATACTACGATCCTTATACTTGGGGTGTTTCGGTTTATAAATTTAAAACACGTTTTTACCGAACACATCTCTTCAACACTCTTGCTAGATGCGTGAGACATGAATCGAAATCATCTCCAAATACGGAGAAATCATCCATAAAGATCTCTAGGAAGTCTTCAACCATATCAGCAAACAGAGAAATCATGCATCTTTGAAATGTTGCTGGTGCGTTGCACAAACCAAAGGGCATTCTACTGTAAGTGAAGGTTCCATATGGACATGTAAAAGTGGTCTTCTCATGATCCTCGGGTGAGATATGAATTTGATAATATCCCGAGTAACCGTCAAGAAAGCAATAAAACGCATGTCCGCTTAGTCTCTCGAGCATTTGATCAATGAAGGGAAGAGGGAAGTGATCTTTGCGAGTTGCATCATTCAACTTCCTAAAGTCGATGCGCACTCTATGACCAGTAATGAGTCTAACAGGAATTAACTCGTTTAACTCATTGGCTTGCACCGTCAAACCTCCCTTCTTAGGAACTACGTGGATCGGGCAAACCCATTCACTATCAGAGATAAGAAAGATGATTCCCATTTCCAACATCTTAATAACTTCATCCCTAACCACGTCCTTCAATTATAGAGTCAACCTTCTTTGAGGTTGTGCAACCGCTTTCTTTGCAGGATCAACGGAGATTTTATGCATGCACGCGCTAGGGCTAATGACTTTAATGTCAGCTATTGTCCATCCAATGCTCCGCCATACTCTCTCAACACTCTCATCATCTTTTCTTCTTGTACTTCACTCTAGGCAGAAGAAATAATAAGCGGCAAGGTCTCATCTTGAAGGAATACATACTTCAAATGTGCGGGCAGAGGCTTCAATGTCAGATTGGTAGGTGGTTCTTCTAACGAGGTCTTTAACTTTTGTCCGGTTAGCTTAAGATCAAAGAACTTATGCCATGTCGGTCTATGGTAGAACTTCTCAACCTCGGTAGACTTCATCTCCTCAACATGGCCAGGGGTTCCTCTACTACATCCAGGCCATATCACTTTCTCTTCCTCGCTCTTCTCATATTTCACTTCATCCTCTAACTCCAAAGTAGCCTCGAGGAAATCCTTAATATCCTCATATTGTTGGAAGTCATTTACAAGCTTGTCAAGAGAATCCAACATGAAACATGCATCCTCCACATCATCAGGTGTCTTCATAGTGTCAAACACATTGAATGCTATTTCATCTCCATTAACTTTTAACACTAACTCTCTTTTGTAAACATCGATAAGCGTCCTACTAGTGGCCATAAAAGGTCTTCTTAAGATTAGGGGCACTTCGTAGTTAGCTTCCATATCTAGCACAACAAAGTCGACAGGAAACACAAACTTCTCAACTCTTACTAGCACATCCTCAACCACTCCACAAGGTTCCTTAACCGAACGGTCAGCTAATTGCAAAGTAATTGAAGTCTTTTTAAGGTCTTTCATACCTAGCTTTTGAAAAATGGATAGAGGCATCAGATTTACGCTCGATCCTAGATCACACAAGGCCTTGTTCAAACATACGTTACCTATGGTGCAGGGAATGAGAAAACTTCCCGGATCCTTGCACTTAGCGGGTAACTTATGTTGAAGAATGGCTGTGCACTCCTCATTTAGGCAAATGGTCTCTAAATATAGGAGTTTCCTCTTAGTAGAGACAGCTTCTTTTAAGAACATGTTGTACTCAGGCATCTCAGCAAGTGCTTCAACTAAAGGTATATTGATGTGTAACTTTCTAAAGATATCTATGAACTTCTTATACCTTTTATCATCAAACATAGGCTTAGATTTGCGTGAAGGATAAGGTGAGGTTGAAGGATCGACATCAGTGAAAATAGGATACTTATTATTGTAAAGCTCAACTCTAGGGCCAGCAGGTTCCTTATAGGTTTCTTGCTCAGGCAAGGTTCCAGAAGTATTTGCTTCCTTTCTTGGCTCACCATCCTTACTCTCTACTACTTTCTCTTTCTCTTTCAAAGATGGTGGAGTCACCTCTTTCCCACTTCTAGTCATGATCGCATTCAAATCCTTCGGATTTTTATCAGTGTTGCTTGGCAACCCTTCAGGAGGTCTAGGTGAGACTTGCTCAGCTAATTGTCCTATTTGGTGAGTGAGATTATGGACTATGGCTTCTTGGTTGGTCACCTTGGCAACATTCATTTGACAATATTGGCTAAAGTTAGTGGCTAACTCAGCCATAGATTTTGAAAGTTGTCCCATATTGTCAGTGACGACATTACTCATCTTTTCTATCGCAGCTTCCCAACCAAAAGTTTTAGTTTGCCGGGGTACATAAGTAGTAGGCGGCTTAGGCCCATCTCCTCCATTAGGGTCACTATATCGGAATCCAGGATGGTTATGGTTAGGCTTATATCCTCCCCATTGATTTCCTTGTCTCCTAATATAATTGGCTTCTTCAGTACCAGCATTCTCACTTTGATGAATCACTTCGATTCCAGTCCCATTCTCTACTCTTGCCATCCTCTCTTGCATTCCATCTACCTTATTATTGATAACAGACAGTTGTTCTAAAATTTTGTTAGATGCACTATCCTCAAATATGTCGGCGGCCATTGTCACGGATTTATCTAACACAACAAACAAGTAATAAATATTTATAAATCCAGTTTCCCTCAAGTATAAGGATCGTAGTATAGAGGTTAATACCGGGTCGATCTTACGGGGAATCGGGGTTGTGAATTCTAGTTTTTATTTCTAACCTAACTATGTCACGATTACTACTACTAAACGAAAACGAAAATAAAGCAAAGAATAAGCTGAACGGAAGATAACAAACGTAAAGCGATGTAAGATCGAGATCTAAAGCCAGGAAAATATAGTTGCGAACCAATTTAAACTAAGCTAAACCTAATATGCAATAAACGACTAACTAAGCTAAACAATTCAAATTCAAGGGGTTTTAATCAATAATTTACGAGCGAACAAGCAATTGATCCACGTATCCTACAACTATCAATTTCGACCTAGACTATCTCGCGATTTCTAACCAAGTTGTGATTCACCTAGCCACGGTATGAACTCCTAATTTCTTAGACAAGTTCTCCTATCAATCTTTTATCTTTCGATCTAAAGATTAATGCTTTCAAATCAAGGTGTGAAATCTCTCAATTTCTAACCTAGGAATCTAACCTAATAACTTTCGTTAATTAGATTTGAGATCTATTCTTTATCATGGTGATCTAAAGTTTAACATGATTTTCATCAAGACAAACAATCAACATGCAACAATCTTTCGATATAAATTGCATAACAACATGAAAAACATGACAAAGAAACAACTTGAATTAAAATACTCACAAGATAATCAAGAACAAAACTGAATCGTTGATTGGATGGCTTCACAACGCTCGTTCAATGGAGGTCTAGCCTCTTAGCATCCTCTTCGAGATTCGAATTGTTTAGAATAAAAGTGCATAAAAGTATTTAAGTAAAAACTGTTTGTAAACTAAGGAAAAACACAGCTTAGCCGCCCCTAGGGTTTAGGGTTCGAATATATGATGATTTGTGTGGAGAAAACCGCAGCTATATATAGAATTTCAGGTCGGTTCTGCTAAGTCGGCGTTCGGACGTCCGTCTGGAAAGGGTGAACGCCCGTCCAGCTTATGCAAACTTCTTCG
Organism: Gentiana macrophylla; assembly: GCA_026214975.1. Taxonomy (NCBI): domain Eukaryota; kingdom Viridiplantae; phylum Streptophyta; class Magnoliopsida; order Gentianales; family Gentianaceae; genus Gentiana; species Gentiana macrophylla. The sequence goes on from CM047814.1 coordinate 76,620,303, forward strand.
AGTCGGGCCGCGCTAGATCAGACGCCCATCCTTCTTTAAAATGGACGCTCGTCCAGGAAAAATCTGATCATCCTGAATGTAAAAGCTCCTCCTGGACGCTCGTTCAGAATGTCAAACGCCCGTCCCACTCGGGCGCTTGATTCAAGATCTTTGGGCGCCGATTCGAGTCGACTTCATCTTGATTTCTTCATCTCTATCTCTTTTTATCAAATCAAATCATCATTTTATTTTTTTATCAATTAGCTCGAACTTAATCAACTTTTGGTCATATTTTGAGCCTCGAACATGTATCTACAACACATAGAAACATCGCAAAATGTAATATCGTCCAAATAATCATAAAATCACAATTAAAACACATAAATTAACCTGTTTTGCGATTAACTCATTTAAAAAACTCATATACTCAATAATTCCATTAAACACTCGTTTCTTATGCAATTTATACAAATACGGGGGAAAATATCATAAATATAGCGTTATAAATCGTATAAATTCACCCTTAACAGCCATCTTCACAGTAGCTATGTCATTGCCTCCCCATTGACTATTCATCGTTATTTGCTCCATCTTTCCTTGTGCCTCCTCAGGAGATAAAAGAACAAACGCTCCATTGCTAGAGGTGATAGACTTCCACAGCATTTTGTGGTGCTACGATAGTGGGAATGAATTGCTCAATAGTAGGTGTTTCATAACTTTGTAAAGTACGCCTCGCTCCTTGAACTAGGGCTTGGTTTCCATTATTAGCATTAAGATTATTCGCATTATTAACATTATTGGCATTATAACTTGTTCAGGATTAAGTACCTGGTTCGGATTGTTCAGAATGCCTTCCATTTCTGCCTCAGATTCAGAATGATCGGTTGCATGTCCTTTTTCCAATTCGTGCTCGCTTTCCTCAAGATTTGGATCCTCTTCTCCTTGCTTAGCCAGTTCTCTACCTAACTTCCTATTTCGCCTTGAAAATTTCTCTATTTCAGGATTATATGTCTCAAGCGGTTCCTTCGATTTCCGAGTTGCGTACTATAAAATAACAAAAAACAATAAAACAATTAAAAACTTAAAAGGCTAGGCCTTTAACTAGACTATATAATTAAAACGAAACTAAAACAGACTCTATAAATTATGAAAAATATGAAAACACAAAGCAGAAACTATGTAAAACGAAACGGAATGCAACCGACTGGAAAAAGCGGTGGCTCCCAAATGACAGAGAGCTCATTGCCAATGAGACCAATCATGATCTGGGAATCGCCTAGATTTATTTTACGACACTAACAGGTTAATTCTATGCTACGAAAAATAATTAAACAGACACTATTCACAATATTTATGAATTTACTTTTAATAAAATAAGCTATACTTTGATTAATGACACGAGTCCCCGGCAAATGCGCCAAAAACTTGATGTCGGGTCAAGTAATAAAAATACTCGATACCTATATAACACACTAGCAAGAGAACTAGGTTCAATCGTAGTATAGTTAGATAGAGTCGAGGTCGATCCCACAGAGACTCGGCTTAAACGAAATATGACTTATTAAACTAAAAGCAAATCAAAGACGGTCTACGACTAACAATTAACGTAGAATTAAAATTGACACAATAGAAACACAAAACCAACAAAAGACACAACGACACTAAGACACTTATTTTTATAGATTTGATAAATGATTAACAAACAGTATTGATAACGCTAGTAGTAATTATTCCCCCGTGATATGTAGATTGACGACGAGACAAAACAAGACATTTAAGATTAATTATTCTGACTACGGGAGTCATCCCCTAAAATAGATCTAGATCCGGGTAGGCCATCTAGATCATCGTGTCTCCGTTATGTGACTTCACATTTTTAGTCTCCATCTCATATAACTTCAGACACAATTACCAAGCTAGGGATGCCGGTATAAACCGTAACCTCGTCTAAGCAACATTCCTATGGTTAGGCGTACTTCTTAGACACCGATTCAATCTCTGTCCTAAGTAACAATCACTTTTTGGGTCTCATGTTAAATTATGATGACAAATAATTAAGTTGATCAAGTTTAATTACTCGTTTGAATTACAAAGCAGAGAACCTGACGTAGTCAAAGCCGTTCACAGACAAATCAAGAACATCATAGATCTTGCTACCAGCGAGACATAGGCTCGCTGCCAATGAGCTCAGATCTGAACCAGATTCGCTCGTGAAACGTCGTTTACATCTCAGATCTACCTAAACATGGGTTCGTTAATTAACTACATCACGAAATCAATACACAAAACGACTACTCCATAACGAAATAAATTAGATCTACGAATAAAGATTGCGTAATAGAGTAGACATTACCCTCGAAGACGAGCGTGATTCCCACTCCTCGATACGATATCTAACCGGCGATTCTAACGACTCCGTAATGAACGAACATAAATAAAAACTGAGAACTTTTATGAAAATATTGTATAATGGTGTGTATTCTAAAGTATCCTAGAGTGTGTATAATAAAATTCGTGGCTGCTCCTTTATATAGAGACTTAAACCGACTTAAAGATATATTTGAAAATCCTAAAACGTGTAGAGACCAGATTTACTGGACTCGCCCCCAGCGAGCTGATGACTCGCTGCCAGCGAGCTCACTGCTTTCTGATTGGCTCGCTGGCTTTTCTTGTTCCTTACTCCACTTTTCGTGCTGCTTCGGTATTTATCTTTAATGTAGTCCGATTCTGCTTTGATTTCTCTTGAGATTTAGTTCCTCCGATAATAGATATCTTCCGATTCATCGCAATCTGTAAAATAAATATTTATCGCACAGTAAATCGTATTTAAATAATAAAAACAGATAAATACCAAATTATATCTTACAAATCACATAACATGAAATAATAAATATAAACATGCGATTTAATATAAAATATATTTTATTAATCTCGATTTAAGGACAATGTTGATGACATTTATGGGTATAATTTGACCGTCATCAAGCACAGGCCGAGCAAACAGAGTCTGATGCAAACGCCGATAATATGATGCATCATTCCCTTAAAGCAGAGAACGTCGGCGATGATGACATGCGGCCTGATGATCCTTAAATTTATTGTTTCCGCTTTGTATAACTTTTTCCTTGATTTTGTATAAACTTTTCTTCACTCTGCTTTGCTTTCACTTATATTGATATTTTACTCATTTTCTGAATATATGAAGGTTCTTTTGTGTTTGAATGTATGTTGTATTTTGCTTGAATTTATTGCATGTATCGAGTTTGGTCCTTTGTGTGTCCGATATAATAGTATCCGGCCCCCTTTGTTTTAGTTAAGATTCGGACTCGAAAAATGGACAAACTTATCTGAAATAACTGCCCGATTGTAGCTTGAAAATTTTCTAGAGTATGGCCCCTAGTTTTAACAAAGTCCAAGATGTGTCCGAGGTCTTTCTTGAAAATTTCATCTAAAATCACACCGATATGCACAGCAGACACGCTTGAAGGGTATGATAACATGTATTTAAAAGATAAATGTAAAAACCGGGCTTTATTAAGTTCGCCCCACCCCATTAGGTGAGTGACAATTACAAGAATGTAAGAAAGCCTAACCACTTACGTCGTAAACGAGAGGATAGACGTAACCCTAGCCGATTATTACATGTAGTACCTTTTGAGATTGTCCGAATGCCACGGTCTGTTGAGTTCGAAACCTTGTTGATTCTTGAGAATATAAGTCCCTTTTTTTTCTTTGGAGACCTGATATGGAGCTTGCCCCTGTGGGGCTGAAGACCAGCGGCCTTCTATTTCGATGAACGAAGTCACCGACCTTGAAGTAATGGTCGCGGTTTCGTTTGTTGTGATGACGTTTAGCGGTTTGCTTGTAGTTCACGAGCCGATGGTACATTGTTAATATTTTTTGCTCTGCTAAGTCTAGGTCGATCTGTCTGTTTAGTAGATTGTCCGCTGGATCATATATAGCGACCCTGACGCTTGGAAGCACCATTTTGATGGGAATCATGGCCTTTGATCCGTAAGTCAGAGCAAATGATGTTTCCCCCGTGGGTGTTTTGATCGTGATGCGGAGTGCCCATAGTATGGCGGGCAGCTCATCGACCCAGCCACCTGCCTTTGCTTTCTCAATCACACTCTTTTTGAGCATATTTATTATCTGTTTATTGCCGGCCTCAGCTTGGGGATTTCCCTGGGGATAGGCAACGGACGACTGCCAGTGTTTGACTTTAAATTCTCTATAGAAGGTCGAGAATTCATCCCTGAACTATGGCCAGTGATCTGTCACTACTGCCCACGGGATGCCGAAGCGAGACCATAACTGATCGTGTAGAAAGTAAACCGCATCTTTTGCCTTTATTTTGACAAAGGGTTTGGCATCGATCCATTTCGTGAAATAATCCACTGCGACTATGATAACTTTGCACCCACCCCTTCCCGATGGGAAGGGTCCGATGAGGTCGAGTCCCCACATGTCGAAAGGCCATGTTGAGACCACAATGCTATGCTCCACCGATGGTAGTCTTGGGATGTCCGCATGTTTCTGGAATTCTGGACATTCTCTGACTAATTTCTCGGTGTCTTTAAGGATTGTCGGCCAATAATACCCCACTGTTATAACCTTCTGGGCCAAGGAGTGCCTAGCGGGATGGCCCCCACACACTCCTTGGTGGAGCTCTATGAGGATTTTCTCACTTTCTTCTTTTTGGACACATCTTAATAAAGGCTTAGAGGCAGATCTTCTATGAAGTACTCCATCGTTAATGATGTATTTGGCTGCTCTTCTTTTAAGGGTGCAGGCTTTATCTGTGTCCGCAGGCAAGGTGCCCGATTCTACATAAGCTTGAATCTCATCAATCCAACCTGGAATCGGCGTTGGTGCATCGATTTCCATAATTTCCATTGCCTCAATTGTAGGTACAACAAGGTATTCTATCATTTCCATTGCCCGCTCGTTATCCTATCTTCGAACTCTGATGAATTTGCAATAGTTGAAGTCGGATCTCAGTCGTCTGACAATCTCACCTTATTTTCTGAGAATGCCGCAATGCGTCCCATAGCCCCCTGAGATTTGGTTGACGATGAGCTGAGAATCACAGTAGACTTCAACATTTTCCACTTTTAATTCCTTTGCAAGCTTAAGTCTGGCTATAACTGCTTCATACTCGGCTTAATTATTCGTGACCGGGAACACGAACCTTAGAGCTTTTTCAATCTCTTCAGTTGTCCTGACTCCATCAGAATAACTCCGGCCCCACATCCACTTCGACTCGACGCTCCGTCAACATATAATTGCCAACATTGATCAGGTTTGTGCGAGGTCGTAGCGGGCTCAAGTGGTATAGGTGAACTCTGTTGAGTCGAGCTGAAACTCGTCTCAACAATGAAATCTGGAAATGCTTGAGCTTTGATAGCTTTCCTTGGTTGATATCGAATATCGAACTCGGTAATTTAGATAGCCCATCGAAGCAGACGACCTAAAATGTCCAGTCTGTTTAGAATTTGACGGATCAGGATGTCTGTTAAGACAATTATAGTGTGTGAAGTAAAGTAGCCCCTGAGTTTGCGGGCAGTGATAACAAGCGAGTAGGACAACTTTTCAACATTAAAATAACGACTCTCCACCGGACTGAGAGCCTTGTTACATAATAAACGGGATTTTGGAGGGATCCGGCCTCCTTGACAAGTACGGCGGCAACAGCCTGGTCCGAGGCAGCCAAGTACAAAAATAAAACATACCTCTCCACGGGGCTAACCAGAATTGGTGGTTTCCCCAGATATTCCTTGAGGGCTTGAAAAGCTTGAGAGCATTCCTCACTCCATGTAAAAGATTTGTCACCTTTGAGTATTTTGAAGAAGGGGAGACATTTTTCTGCTGATTTTGAGATAAAATGACCCAAAGCGATGATTCTGCCATTGAGCCTCTGAACTTCCCTGATCGTGGTAGGCTCTTCCATATCGAGGAGAGCTTGAATTTTCTCCGGATTAGCCTCAATCCCTTGACGACTAACCATGAACCCCAAAAACTTGCCTACCTTGACACCAAATGTACATTTGGCCAGATTAAGTTTCATCGAGTGCTTCCGGACATTATTGAAGGTTTCTTGGAGGTCGATGACGTGACCGTCACCCGTAGACTTGACGACAATGTCGTCTATGTAAGACTCCATGTTTTTCCCGATCTACGAATTGAAAACTTTGGTGACCATCCTCTGATAAGTTGAACCTGCATTTTTCAACCTGAAGGGCATTATTTCGTAATAGTATAGGCCCCCAACTGCTCTGTATGCAGTTTTTTCTTTCTCGGATTCAGCCATCCTTACATGATGATATCCCGAATATGCATCCAAGAAACTCAAAGTTTCAAAACCGGAAATAGAGTCAACTAACCGATCAATCCTAGGAAGTTGATAAGGATCCTTCGGACAAGCCTTGTTGATGTCCGTGAAATTGACACACATTCTCTACTTTCCATTGTGCTTTTTCACCATCACTACGTTTTCTAGCCAAGTTGGGTAGGATAGTTCTTTGATAATTCCCGCTTGAAGAAGCTTTCCGACCTCTATCTTAACCGCGGACTCCTTTTCGGTGGTGAACGGTCGGGTTCGCTGTTGTATCGGTTTGAAGGTAGAGTCGACATTGAGATGATGGAGGGCGACGTCGGCCACAACTCCTCTCATAGCTGTAACCACCCAGGCAAATGCATCTAGGTTTTCTTTGAGCTGATTAAGCAGAGCCTCTCTATCAGAAGGACTAAGGTGAGCCTCTATTTTGATTTTTTTTATCGGGATATTGATCGTTAACGACTACCTCGATCAAGTCATCCTCCGCCGTAAAGTCAGGCTCATCCCTGACTTGCAAAGTCTCACACCCCACTTTGACGGGGATGTATTCTCCCATTGCTCTGATCATGTTGATGTTCTCCATGTCCTCAGGTTGTTCGATGAGAGCTTTCTTGTTCCCAGTCCTCATTCCATGAATAATGTGAGGACGGCTGCAGGTTCGCTGACCGACACCCGAATCTTATCTCCGACATAAAATTTTGCCCACTGATGCGGGATGGAAGTTACCATCTGAAACCGCTTCAAGGCTGGCGTTTCGATTATCATGTTATAATTTGATTGAAAGTCGACCATGAGAAATGTTACATTTTCGATTCGTAAAGGTGCATAATCCCCATTTGCACATCGGATCGATGGCCCCTTGACTCAGTATTCAGTGAATGGTAAAGCCCTCAATGGTGCCATTGTGCGGCCTCAAGTTGAGTCACTGAATCCCGATTCATTGAAGCAATTATAATACAACATATCCTGACATGCTCCCGTTTCGATCATAACCCTGTTGACGCATGCCCGATTGACTACCACCGAGACACAAAGACACATGTCCTCCATGTTGATGGAAGTCACCAGCTCACTTCAGGTAAAAGCAAGGGGTTGCTCATTCCCACGCAGGACAGCTAGCTTCTTCACATGTTTGTTAATAGAGCCGATGCGGCTTTTGATTTGGTTGTTGCTAGGGGAATTTTCGGTGATCATTCAAATTTGCCTATCAAATTGACGGGCTTGTTGATTCTTTCTGTCCGCCCCCCAACTTCTCTTTTGTAGTGATCATGATTTCCGCATGCCAGTAGTTTCTCGATTGCTCTTTTGAATTGCATGCATTCATTGGTGGTATGACCTTTGTCCTGTGATATCCATAATACTCGGTAGTATCATGGCATGGGTCTGGAATCATAGGGTATGGCTCAGGGAGTTCGTCTCTTACTTCATTCAACATCTAAGTGTATGAGATTCTGAGAGGAGTGAAGGTCTCCTCCTTAAATCTCTCGGGCTTTTTGATATCCCGATCATGATTCCTGTGACTATCCCTGGGCGGGCTATGCTCAGCCCTCTGTTTACCCCGGTTGGACGTCGATGATCCTTCATTCCCCGCAGTCGCGACGTATTTCCTAGTCGAACCCACCATTTCTTGGAGGTTCGCCGGCGGTGTGAGAGCAAAATATGATTTTGAGTAACATGGATTCAACCCCGTTTCAAAGCTGCTCATCACAACGTTGTCCGCTAAGCCCCTAATCAGCTCATACACCTTGTAAAATCACTCGTAGTAATTGTGGGTGGATTCATTTTCACCCTGTCGGACCTCGTGAAGATCAATGTGGGTCTTTTTGGGTCCACCCACTGACTTGAACTCGGCTATAAATTTGTTTATTAAATCGTCCCAAGATAGGATCGAACCTGGAGGAAGACCGCGAACCCAGGACGCCACTCTATCATGCATTGATCCCACAAAAGCTATACACCACGCCTCATTGCTAGGTGTGCATAGACTGATTTTGCTTTGGAAAGCTGAAAATCCAATCCAAAGGGTTCGTGGTTCCGTGATAATTGGTGAAATTGGGATAGTGAGTACCACCTCTTGGAGCCGCCTTTAAGATGTTAGGATGAAGGACGCTGGTACCCCAAGTAGGATTAATTTCCCTTCCGGTCCTACCCTTTTGTAATTCCTCTATCTGTGTCTTTATTATGCCCATCTCATCCGGATTTTCTGGGATAGCAGGGATTTAGGTATAACTTTCTTCGGCCTGTGATTCCCCTTGTCTTTTTACGTGGGTACGGACCTATCGGGGATTTTTAGGTCGCCCCGGGGATGCACCGCGGTCGTCGACCACGGGCCCTAGGCGGACTAAAGCTGATCTCCTTCCTACTTTAGGTTGAGAAGTGGCATAACTACTTCCCTCTCTCTGTCCGCTGCGGTTGAGTTGTCTTCTGCGGATTTAGAGTGGTCTGTATCTCCGTAAGTGTTGGTATGGGTGAAATAAACTTGATGACGGGTTGGGAAGGTAGACCCTCTGCGATGAGTTGCATGTTACCCACGCGCATTTCCTCTATGTAATCCATATGTGCTTGAAGAGCTATTGTGTAAGGACTTTGCTGTTGGGGCGTTCCCCCTGCTGAGATCGCTCCCTGCTCATGATTCGGATGAGAGGCCCCAACGATACCTTTCCCGTGGCTGTTTTTGACTGCCGCCTCATGTATCTCACGGGCTCGGGTCCTTTCCCTTATGTAAGCCCGCATGTCGGGTGTGATGTCCTGTCCGGCATCAGCCCCGGTGGACAGTACCCTCATACTCATTTATCCACGCGGCGTGTTCGCTCCACGTGAGGGGCCTTGGTTGCTCGCCTTAGACGGGGTAGCAGGTGTCATGTTTTTCACGCCAGTCATGTTGACTAAGATATTTCGCAGATATTTTATGGGCTAAAAATATCTCCCAAACTCCCAATTCAAAACTACTTTCCAGGTGACTTCAACAAGCAACCGATTTTTTTATTACTTGAAGAGCTGAAACTGGCCAAGAGTATACACCAACCTATTAAATATGATGGGCTCGTGTCCGAGCTTTGAAGATGATGTTGAAGGCGTTCCTTCGAGTTGAGATGAATTTGATGGAAAAAGGAGTAACGATTCGTAAAACCAGTGATCCTTGCACCGAGTTTGCTGCCAAGATGCTGAAAATGATGATTTCTAGGCTGTACAACCTAGAAAATCAAAGATTTTGATGATTTTTGAAGTTGAATATGGAGGAAAGACCTCTCTTGCGATGCCGTGAAAACGGATTTCACGGTGGTGCGGGCTACCGGACTAGGCTTTTCTCAATGATTTTGTTCCCGGTAACAGATCCAACTGATATTGCGTGGAATACCAGGTTTCCAGTAACAGTGATATAACAAGGATATAAGGCTGTTTATGTATGATTTCTCTGAGGAGAAGGTGGTGGATATCAAGAACAAGGCGGTCGGACAATGCTTATGAAAGAGAACATAAGTCAGTCAGCAAATTGACAGAGTAGCTCTATGTATATTCGTTCTTGGATCCATTTCTATTACATTGTGATCCCATATATGTAGGCAAAGGCTAAGTCGGTTTAGCCTATTCTTGACAAGACATTAAAGCATATAATTAAGGGTAATCATATAAATATATATAAGTTGACCGGACGGACAGCTGTCAGGATAAGTTCGGCGGACATCAGACTCATTAGTAGGTCGGACTCATATCTTCCTTTGTGTTGATGCCAGCCTGATAATATGGATAACTTCCACTATGTCCGAAATCTCGGAGGGGAGATGGATCCGGCTTATAAACTGCGGACTGGCAGGATGGAGGTCCACCATCTGTTATTGGGCTAGGAAATAGGCCCAATCTAGATGATCGGGTTCCAATCCGGTTCGGGTATATCAGATCCTAAAGACGCCAAGAAAACCTCCTTTATTACAGAATTCGGAACTTACTGCTATGTCACTATGACCTTTGGTTTGAAGAACGCCGGAGCAACTTACTAGAGAGCCGTGAATAAGATATTCGCCCAGCAGATTGGAAGATGCATGGAGGTATATGTGGATGACCTCCTAATTAAGAGCAGGTCTCTTGATCAATATCTATTGGATGTTAGAGAGGCATTCAATGTGCTAAGGCAAACTCAATGAAGCTAATCCCCAAATGCACATTCTGTGGTCGATCGGGCAAATTTCTAGGGTACATGATATCCAAAGATGGGATTAGAGCCAATCCTGATAAGGTGGATGCTCTGAAAGAAATACAACCACCAAAAAGCATCAAAGACGTACAAAGGCTGACATGAAGAATAGCAGCGCTGAATATGTTTCTCTCTAGGTCGGCACAGCGTGCCTTACATTTTTTCAAGATTTTTAGAAGAGCAAGTCCTTTCCATTGGGACGAAGACAACCAAAAATCTTTTGAAGAGTTGAAATTATATTTGGCCGAGCTGCCAACACTAACAGGTCCTCGAGAAGAATAAACTCTATATGTTTACTTAGCATTCAGTGAAGAAGCACTCAGTGCAGTGCTGGTCAAAGAACAAGACGACCACCAGGTACTAGTATTCTTTGTGAGTAAGGCACTCCATGGACCAGAGGCCAGGTATTCAAATGCCAAAAATTGGCGTTAGCGTTGGTTCACGCCTCCAGGAAGCTAAGGCCTTACTTACTGGTGCACCCCATTACTGTAATTACCGATCAGCCTCTTAGGCAAATTTTAGGACGACCAGAAACCTCAGGAAGGTTGGAAAAATGGGTCGTAGGACTCGCAGAGTATGATCTTGACTTCCGTCCCCGAACTACGATTAAAGCACAGGCCTAAGCAGATTTCTTAGCTGAAGGGATAGCTGTTCGCATAGTAGACGACCAGCCAATTCAGGAAGAGAACAAATGGAACTTGTATGTAGACGGACCAACCGGCAAAACGGGAGCAGGGGAAGGTCTCCTACTCGTCGGTCCAAAAGGGGAAGAATTCCCATATGCCCTATGTTTTGGATTTCAAGCCACAAATAATGAAGCAGAGTATGAAGCCTTAATTACAGGGTTCAAGTTGGCATCAAAACTAAGGGTAAGTAAATTGCATGTTCACTCCTCAGCTCGTGGTAAACCACATAAATGGGGAGTATGAAGCTAAAGAAGAGCCTCTGCTGTAGAAGTTTCAACAGGTCCAGGTCGGCCGAGTACCACGAGCAGAGAATAGCAGAGCAGATGCGCTATCAAAATTGGCGTCTAATTTCATATCAGATAGAAAAGTGCTGGTACAACTCCTCAAAGAAAGGAGCTTCAACCAACAGATGGTTCATCCAATCATGCAATTCAATACTTGGATGGATCCCATTGTCTCCTACCTCAAGAATGGAATCCTACCTAACGACAAGATCCAGGCCAGAAAGGTGAATCTCTTGGCAGCCAGGTATTCCATGTTTGACAACGTTCTCTATCGCAGGTCATATATTGCTCCCTGGCTCAGATGCACAACAGCTGAGGAAGGAAATTACCTCCTCCCAGAAATACACTTGGGAATTTGTGGAAATCATCCCGGAGCTCGGAAATTAGCAAGAAAGTGTCAGCTGTTCAGCTACTACTGGCCTACCATGTCTCAGGATGCCAAAGAGCTGGTCGAGAAGTGTAAATCGTGCCAGGTGCACGATAATCTTTCGCATCAGCCATCCCAGGATATGATTCTTCTTGTTTCCCCATGGCCCTTTGATCAATGGGGAGTAGACCTAGTGGGACCACTCCCTCGAGCTCCCGGCAATGTCCGATTTTTGATAGTAGTAGTGGACTACTTCACCAAGTGGGTTGAAGCCGAACGACTAACCACAATAACAAGGAAACAGATCCAGAAGTTTCTATGGAAAAACATAGTATGTAGATATGAAATTCCATAAGCATTGAACTCTGATAACGGAACTCAGTTTGAGGATAAAACTGTTAAGGAATGGTGTACCGAACTGCACATAACTCAGCACTTCAAGTCTGTAGGTCATCCTCAGGCTAATGGGTAGGTCGAGCAGACCAACAGGCAAATCAAAACAGGACTAAAGAAGCAACTCAAAGAAGGCAAAAACTGGGTTGAGCACTTACCCAACATTTTGTGGGCATACAGAACAACGCCGAACTCAGCTACATGAGAGACTCTCTTCAGCCTAGCATATGGGTGTGAGGCAGTAATTACGGCTGAAATCGGCCTGCCATCACCTAGAGCAGCGCTCTATTCTGAAGAACAGTGGTTAACCGAGCTCAAGCACTTTAAAGATGACTTGGAGGAGGCTCGGAATGTGGCCTTCATTAGAATGGCCAAGTATAAACAATGGATTTCCCAGTTTTTTAACTCCCGAGTCAAACATTCATACTTCAAAGAGGGAGATCTGGTACTCAGAAAGAATGAGGTCAGCAGGAAAGGTTCTCAGGGAAAACTCGACCCGAACTTGGAAGGCCTTCATGTACTTTGACCACTTTATAAGGGCCTTTGGGAGTAACCACTTTATAAGGGCCTTATGAGGCCTTAAGAAAGTTCCCAAAGGCAGTGGGGTTGGCTGGAGCCCTTTGGGAGGTTCACTGGGCTCCAGCCAACCCCACTTTCTTAAGGGCCTCATAAGGTAAAAACTGAAACATAAAATAAACATAAAAGATAAAGCCTGGAACCTGATAAGACATAGAACTTTCTTAAGTTTGTGGCATTCCAACTGCGTGGTATGGTCCTTCCATTTGCCCAATGTACATGAAGTCTTCATTGCCAAGTCTTCACCTGCCTGGAACTCTTTAAGTCTATCATCATAGACTTTGTTAGAACCAGGCTTTAGAAGACCCCTATGGGGAATATCCTCAATCACCAGTTTTGGGCACTGCTCCTTAGCTTCATCTACTCCCAGAGTGTACCCGTGCCATAAGATTGGGGTAAGCAAAGCCTTTAAGGTCCCAGGGCAATGAGCAGAGCTCTTATAATCATGAACATCTTGGTCGATATGCGCAGGTATCACAGCCTTAAGATCTTCATTCTCAGTTCGGAGTCGGGCAACTGCATCCTCCAACTCTAAGGTTTGCTTAACAAGATCAGGAGTGGCCGCCTGAAAGTCGGCGGCGAACTGGTCCTTTATCTTCTGTAGCTCGACCTTTTGAGCAGAAAGCTGCTCGTTCAGATCAGAGATCTGCTGATCCTTAGGCGTCGAGGCGTCCTTGTATTTTTTTACGACTGGTTGAGAGCACAACAACTTGTCGTTCTAGAGACTCCTTTTGGGAAGATTGGTTATCAACCCTTTTAAGCACTTCTTTCCCAATTGTGACGACCTAAGAGAGAATTCCAGAGGTCAGTAAGGTTGCAGGATAAAGATGAATAAAAAACACAGGTGAAATGTAAAGTCAAGAAAGAACTTACTGCCACAGCTAAATCCTTATCTGGCATACCAGATATACCAGCAATATGGGGTTGAGAACCACCCTCTAATTCAGAAGCCTCCTGATCACCTCGATCAGACCTGCTCCTCTTTCTCCCGCATCGGGAGCGCAATTGAATCTGCCCTTATGCAGTGTCTGCCTCAGAGCCGTCCAGAACTACCAGGAGCTCCTCACCCCTCTGCTCTGTACGAGGAGTAGGGACAATCTGCTTGTCCCTTTGAAGATGCTCAGAGGATTGAAGGCCCTCCGTAATTGCCTCAAGGTTCACAGGTGGAACCTCCGAGGTGCCAGCAGCCCCAGTTACGTTTGGGTTCAAGACTTGTTCGTTGTGCTCGGCCACAACTTCCTCCTAAGTGGCCTCCTCAAAAATCTTAGCAAAGACAGCCACTGAAAAAGCAAGAAAACACAAGGTTAATACGAGCATGGAAAGATATATTAGTTATGCATAAAGAAGTAAAACAAAAAGATAAGGCCCTACAATTATCGTACTTCTCTTGAATAAGTCTCCGGTACGGATCAGGCCCAGAATCAGCCAGACGAGCTACCTCAATTAGCTCGGAAGACCACTCCTTATGGTCCAGAAAGATGCCAGAATTGGCAATATCTTCCAACAACTGGGCTCCAACTCCAGTAGGACACACATCCGCAGTAAGGGAGTTAGAATTCCACCTACCTAACTCCGGGTGCCCCTCATGACGAATAAAGAAAAAAAAGGGATTTCCACTTATGAATAGTAGACTTCCCTTGTGATAAAATAGGGACGTCCCGCCGGTGGTCTGTACGGCGGGGGAAGTAATACCACCCACTGTGGTTTTTAACCTTCTTGTGTTGATAGAAGGTCCTAAACAACTCCACAGAAAATTCCGTGTTTATACATCTGCACCATATGGCAAACCCTATGATAATCCTAACTCCATTAGGAGCAATCTAAGAGGATCCCAGTTGATAATGTCTAAGGACAGCTAGAAAGTCCGGGCAAAAGGGAACCATAAAACCGCATATGAATTGCTCCTTGTATGATACAATAACCTCTCGAGGCGATGAGCATACCGGTTTGGGGTATCAGGGAGACGAGGTGAATATTGGTCCAGGTCGACCGCGTATTTGTTATAGATCTGGACGAGTTCGTCTTGGGATATAGAGGAATCCACTCCATGACTACCTACTGCCGCCCTAGTAGCCATTTGTATCTTCAAACTCTGAAAAAATGGAGAAAGCCCAGGTGGTGGAGGAGGTCGGGGTTGGTTAGTGAGTCTGGGATCAACAATTAAATGTTCAAATCCCCTACGACTTATAACAGGTACAGGAACTCGGGTTTCAGATTGAACCCTAGAGTGGGAAATTTCTCCCTCAGAATCGGATTGAGACTCAAACTCTCTCTCAATTGAGCTACTGGTAATAGGCCCTACCCTCATTAACTGGAAGAGGAAAGCCAAAGAAGAATAATTGAAATAGGGGAAGGAGAAAAAAAGCTTACTTGGTAAAATGCAAAGAGTCTTGAAGAAAAGCACGAGTCCTAAATTGAATAGTGATAAGAATAAGAAGGGGGAAAGACTGATGATAAGACAGGGGTTATACCACCCCAAACGTTGATAATGACGTCAGTTATGGAAGAAAGGGAAAAGACGCCCGATTCCCGGAAAAATGATAACTCCCAAGTTAATAGGCTGCCACCTGGCAGCTAGAGAATTCAAAACGTGAGGTCGGATAATATCGGCCGAGCAGGATTGGTGCAGATCTGACCGGCTAGAAGCACGACCAGATATGGGGGGCTTAATGATGGCCGCCCGAGCTACGCCACGTGTCATCCTTTATTGATCACATAATAAATAAGTAGCCTCTAAAAATAGGCATTAAGGGTCAGGAGCCCCAGAGACATGCCCACGGGTAGGCCTCTAACCCCAGGTGGGAGATCGGCAGAAACTCCTCCACCAGCCACCGTAGGTCGGGCAAGGTCTGGTGAAGAGGAATGCTCTAGTTCGGCCATAGTGGACCTGGGGGCTCGACGCAGGACGTACAGAGCACCCCCGGACTATTAGCCCACGTGCTGAATAGCTAAAGATAAATAAGGAAAGAATTTTGAGTCATAAAAACTTTGATCCTGACATTTAAATATATCCATAATTATCCATAAATTATGGGGAATGACATGTATTTATCCTTAGGGAATAATAATATGATTCCTTGTAGAACAAGGAAAGGGATAAATTGTCCCCTATATAAATAAATCCTAAGGAACTACGAAAGACTTGATTTCAATAAACTCATTGGATACGTAGACAACTCGAGGAAAATAACCTTTGAGCTCAGTCTAAAAATACACCAAACCACCCCCCGTATAATTTGATTTCATAGGTTTTGGATCTTGAATCGTTGTCACTCAAGGAGATAAGGCCCGGATAATTCATAGACGAGATCCAAGATCGTCGATGCTCGAAAAGAAAAAGTTAAAATTCAAACCCCGCTTAAAGTATGATAAAAAAAAGACCAAAATGTTGGGCCGCCCATATTTCCCAAACAAAAAAAAAACAAATCAAGTGTTAGGCCTTTCGCTGACCGGTTTTCTCCTCCTATGTAGTTGTACCGCATCACATGTCTTTATTTACCGAGACGACCCATTCGCCAACATTACCCACCATCTACAATTGCAAACATGAACATTATCATATAAAAAATAAGCAACCAACACAATGTGTTTTTCAAAGTCACATCAGACTATATGATCCAACCAATTGCGCACTAATATACCAGACACTTGATTTTGACAATAAATGATTGAATTCCACATTATCTATTTTGACAAACATCATGGTAAATAAATACTTCTTCCGTTTCAAAATAAGTGAGACAGTTGTCAAAAACACACTTATTAAAAATGAGATTTAATGCAATGAATAAAATTCATATAATACAGTTAATGCAGTATTCTTTTTAACTTCTTATCTAGTATTAAATAAGGGTAAGTAGGAAAATTAGCAATAAATGCTGCTTTGGAAAATTATTTTGCCTCAGTTATTTTGAAACAAAACTTTTTGACAACTGTCTCAGTTACGGAGGGAGTAATTAAATTTGTTTGACATGTTTTGATAAAATGATTTTTAAATGGGTTCGCGGTTATTAATGATGTTTGACTAAAAATGTTGCCCAAATAATTTTTTGAAAAACAAATATTTCTTAAATAGTCTTCTCCATATTTTTTCCCTTGTCCAAAATACCCTTGAAAACGAATTTGAACTCGTTACACGAAAACACACTTGTTATTCGAATTTTGAACTCGTTACAAGAGTTTGAACCCAAATCACCCATCTTCTTCAATCCCCAAAATCTCTCGCTGGAGCTCAGCCGGAATCCCGTTGGAATACGAATTCGAGCTCGTTGGAACTCGTTACACAAGTTTGAACCCACATCACTCATCTTCTTCAACCCCAAAATCCCTCGCCGGAACACGAATTCGAGGTCGTCATGTACAGAAAAACGAGCTTGAACTCAAGAATGAAGTACACCATACTGAAGAAGATGAAGAAGAAGGTGAGGGTGAAAAACACGAAATCGAACTCGTTAACACCATGTTGAAGAAGATGAAGAATCTCGCCAGTGGGGGTAAATGAAGAAGATGAAGAACTAAAGGATTAAGAAGAAGATGAATAATTAGAAGAAGAAGAATTAGAGAAAAGGGGATTTGGGAAGAAGAAGTGTGAAAGATAAGGGTAGATTTGAATTTGATATTTAAAATTCGAATTCGGGAAGGGAGGAAAGATTTGGGATAATTCAAGAATGGACAAAATGGGTATAACATCAATTTGAGCTTTTCCCTATTTTTTTAATTGCCTTTTAGTCAAATACTAAATAGGTAAAGGAAAGTTAAAAAAGACTATATAGACAATTCACCTTTATTATCATGATGAATTGAGTCTAACGTGTTGACTTGTTTCGATAGTTGTATTTCATTGTATACATTATGCTTATTTTAAGTGTCTTTGTTCACATTGTTTTATTCTTATTAGCATCATACTTTACAATGGAATGTTTAAACACATGACATACATACGATGCGTTATAGTTAATCATAATGTATTGCCGACCAGGTAACAATAGATTATCTACCGATCCCTTAAAAAATACAAAGCAATAATATAACATTACATTCATAGTTAATCATAATGTAATTTTCACAAAATAAAATATAAAAAAGCATTGTTACATTTTTATTTAACAATGTAACAATGCATTGTTACTCCACTCCAAAAAAAAAAAAAAAAATTGCATTGGTACATTCTCACATTATCTACAACACCACATTACTCACATGATTTGGAAGAAAATGTTGTATCCACAATCCAGAACAAAATGTTCAGTCACATTAAAAAATAAAAAAAATAAAAACAAAACAAAACACATGGACCAAAAATTGACCAATTTCCTTTTGCCTTCTCAACGTAAGAAGGTGCCTTGTGAACTCTTCAATTTGACAATTAACCTTATACCGACCCCACCCCACCCATTAACAATTGAGAGTGTATACCGACCTCAAGCATCTAAACTTACCTATTAAGCTTTGTTTTATAAATCACTTGACACTGACATCTGAGACATCGCTGCAAGACATAATACAGATATAACAACATGAATAATGTCAAAATTTAAAGAAACGACACGAATATATATATATATATATATATATATATATATATATATATATATATATATATATATATATATATATATATATATATAAAATAGATTAATATAAAACTAAATAAAACACGTAATACGTGGTACAAAACACAATTTGAACATTAGATTGTCCTAAACAAAATAAAGAAATTCAATTGGTCTTCAATTATAAAAGATTATTTTTATCACATTTGAATAAATAAAATAAATTAACAACATTATTTACGAAATTAAAATAATTTTAATCATATTATCATATTGTAAAATGTTTCAAGCCATGTCGGACAAGTGTCGGAGACTTGTGTCATTTTGAAAATATCTCTGACACTTCAGGACTTTCATATTGAAGTGTCGGCTTCCACATTTCAACTTTTTACTTCACTTTTATATTACATAAGTAGCTCAGTTGGTTTTCGGGTGATAGATTACACCACAAAACATAAGATCATTGTTATCGCCTTTTGCATAGTGAAAATTTAAAAGGTATAAGTGGTAATAATGGATAATGTAGTGATGAGGTGTGATGCTGATGTGTACTAGTCTGTTAGCATAGTTTTGTGTGCCAGGCTCTAGACATATCCGTTGTACAATGTCCTGTGAATGAATCTAATGAAAACATTATCTTCTTCATATAACTTCTGTGTTCTTCCATGGAGTTTGTGCATTTTACTTAAATATTAACTTGGTATAGGAGCTCGAAAATCGGAATCATGAGCTCAGGGATCGAGCTCCCTCCGATCACTACCGAAGCTACAACAGCGGTGACAGTGGCAAATGACAGCAGATCTATCAGTTCTATAGCTTCACCAGCTTCAGCAACTCAAATCCGATCTCAGCTTCCCATGAGTTCATACTTTGGGACTCTCACTTATCCGGGATTCTTGTACCCTCCACCGGAATACTCTGTTGGAATTCCGTTCACTCAGATAACTGGTTCCATGGTGCCACCATCTTTTCCGGCCAATGACAACTTCCAGGTCTCTTTCTCCAACTCCTTTTCCCAAAACTCTACCCCGTTTAATAGCCACCTGAATCAAACATGCACTGTGAAATTGACCCGTGATAACTATCTTCTTTGGAAATATATGGTTATGCCTATTGTTAGGGGTCATAAGTTGGAGGATATGCTTCAGGGACTGAACTGAGACCCAGAATCTTTGATGTCAAGGTTTGTGTGGAAATATCCCAAATCCGACTGCAGAAGAATGGAAAACCACTGATCAATTGCTATTGGGCTGGCTTCTTAGTTTCATGACTGAACAGATCTTGATTGAGGTAATGGGATGCAATACTTCTCATGAAATCTGGTCAACTCTTTAAACCTTTTTTAATAGTCAATCTGAAGCTCGAATGTTAGAGCTCAAAAATGACTTAACTAGATCTGAAAAGGGTTCTAAGTCAATGAGTGACTATTTAGCTCAAATGAAATCCTAGAGTGATGGTCTAGCTGTTGCAGGTTATCCTGTGTCCAAGTCAGAACTCATTTTAGCAACTCTAAGAGGCTTGGACAAGGCTTATGAAGCTAACATAGTTAATATCACCTCAAGAATTGGTTACTTTCTTGGCCAGAAGTACAATCTCAGTCCTTACCCATGAAAGGTTATTAGCAAGGTTTAATCCCACAATAAATGTTACTGGTCAGGTTTCTGGAGGTCAATCAAGTGCTGCTACTCACATTGCCACTTACTCTCAGCATACAAACTCTGGACATAGAACTGGACCTAAGCCTACTGGAAATAGGGGACAAGGAGGTTCTAGAGGCAGAGGGGGATCCAGAGGTGGTAGAAATAGAGGTGGAAGATCTGGTGAGAGAAATGGCCCAAGAATGACATGCCAATTGTGTGGTAAGAATGGCCACACAAATGATAGATCAAGCCACACGAGTTTGAACATGACTTTCAACCTCCTACTGGTGGTGCTAACACAGGAGGCCCTAAACAGATTTCAGCATTTGTTGCCACTCCAAACACTATTGCAGACAATTCCTGGTATATGGATAGTGGAGCCACAAATCATGTCACTTCAGATCTGAGCAATTTTTCCCTGAACAACAGTTACAATGGTACTGATACTTTGATAATTGGAAATGGTGAAGCATTAGGTATAGCACACATTGGCCACACTGTTTTACACACACCACACAAGTCCCTTCACTTGAAAAACGTGTTTCATGTACCACAGATTACTAAAAATCTTGTGAGCATTTTGAAACTTATCACTGATAACTCTGTCACTGTTAACTTTGATGGTTTGTGTTGTTTTGTGAAGGACAAAACTACACAATGCTTCTCAAGGGTCAACTGCTAGATGTCAGTACAAGATAGTTCTGCCTCTTAATGAGCTCAATCAGATCTCCATTTACTCCAAAACCATGCCCTCTTGTTTTCATGTTTCAGACAGCTATGTGAGTTGTAATAACTTAGATAAAAGTCATGATGTTTGGAACAGGAGATTTGGACATCCATCCAGTCAAACCCTCAGTCTTATTTTGAAGCTTTGTAATGTTAAAACTGTTGGAAATTTATCCTTTTGTGAACCTTGTAAATTTGGAAAGAGACACAAGTTATTTCATCCTGTTTCTACTTCTCATGCTACTGCTAAATTTGATTTGATTCACACTGATTTATGGGGACCTGCCACTGTTAAGTCTGTAGAAGGGTACACTTACTATGTGCATTTTATAGATGATCACACTAGGTACACATGGATATATCCTCTTAAGTCTAAAGCTGAAACTTTTGATGCTTTTCAGAAATTTAAGGCCCTAGTTGAAACTCAGTTTTCTGGTAAAATTAAGTGTGTTCAATCTGATTGGGGAGGTGAATATAGATCGTTTCAACAATACTTAGACACTGAGGGCATCATTTTTAGACACCCCTGTCCTCATGATCATGCACAACATGGGAGAGCAGAAAGAAAACATAGGCACATAGTTGAAACTGGGTTAACTTTACTTGCATAGGCCCATATGCCTCAAAGATATTGGTGGCATAGTTTTCAAGCTTTTGTGTTGTTGATTAACAGTCTTCCTACCCCCTGTTGAATCATAAATCCCAAGTGGAGTGTCTTTTCCACACCATACCTAACGATAAGAACTATAAAACTTTTGGTTGTGCTGTTTACCCTAATCTCAGACCCTACCATAGTCATAAATTTCAGTTCCACACCAAAAGATGTGTCAATTTAGGTCTGAGTGCTTCCCATAAAAGATACAAATGCCTGGATGAGACTGGCAGGGTCTATATATCAGCCAATGTCATCTTTGATGAATCCTTTTTTCCCTTTTCTCAAGGATTTACTCAAGGGACCTCCACACAAGTTCTTTTTGATCCCTCCACTATTTCTCATTATCTTAGTTTTACTACTCAGGGAGAGGGGGACAAAACAACAGACATCCTGAGCAGATTGCCTGAGGAGGAGACATTGTTGTTGTTTCTGCTACTGATCAGGTAGCAACACAACCACAAATTTCACAAACTTCCTCTGATTTTAGTAATATGTCTGTGTCATCACCATCACCATCCCCTTCCCCTGTTAGGCATGCATCACCATCTCCTGTTATGCATACATCTCCTTATTCATCTCCATCACCACAGTCTACTACACCTCACACCACTGAACCTACCACTTCATCTGACACACATACAAATGTCCAATCTGACATTCAACAACCACAACCAGTTAGTCACACCAAGACTCACCCTATGCAAACTAGGTTTAAGAATGGGATATTTAAACCCCAAGGTTTACTCTGCTGTCATTACTAATGCTCACTCATTTCCAGCTGAACCCTCAAATGTGTCAGAAGCCATACAAAATCCAGAATGGAAAAATGCAATGACAGAAGAGTATAGAGCTCTCACAACAAAACTTGGGAACTAGTGAGACTACCATCAGGGAAGAGTGTTGTTGGAAATAGATGGATCTTCAAACTTAAAATCATACCAGATGGGACCATCTTGAAATACAAAGCTAGGCTAGTAGCTAAGAAGTATAGCCAAAACTATGGTATAGACTATAATGAGACCTTTAGTCCTGTAGCTAAATCAGCTACAATTAGGATAATGTTGTCCTTGTATGTGTCTATGGATTGTCCTATACATCAAATAAACATAAACAATGCCTTCCTTAATGGCCCTCTACAAGAAACTGTTTACATGGAGCAGTCTGAAGGATTTGAAGACTCAGCAAGGCCACATTTTGTGTGTAAACTTAATAAAGCTCTCTATGGACTGAAGCAAGCCCCTAGAGCATGGTTTTATGCTCTTAGATCTCAGATGTTAAACTGGGGATTCAGGCCGTCTGTGTGTGATACCTCACTGTTTATATTTCAGGTTGATGATAAGGTTTTGTTTGTCTTGGTGTATGTTGATGATATATTGTTGACAGGGAACTCACATACTCTTATTCAGAGGTTTATCAGACTCTTATATTCCAAGTTCTCTTTGAAAGATTTAGGACCGGTGTCACACTTTCTTGGAATGCAAATGGTAGTGGTTTGTATCTCATTCAATCCTACTATGCATCTCAATTGTTAAAGAGGCTGAATATGGAATATCTTAAACCATGTCCTACACCAATGGTGGCTGGTAAGCAACTTGTTCCTAAACAAGGAGAACCTTTGGCTAATCCTGGAATCTGTAGAAGTGCCATAGGTGCTTTACAGTACCTTCAATGACTAGACCAGACATTGCATACACTTTCAACACTCTAAGCCAATTTATGCAAGAGCCTTATACTGAGCACTAGAAAGCACTTAAGAGGTTACTTATATTTGAGTAGGGAACATTGAGACAGGGTCTTTACTTTGCTCCTATTAAGAAAATGGAGCTACATGGCTTCACCTGATGATGCCCCAGGCGACATGTCCATCGAGAAATCCTTTGGTGGATATCTTGTGTTTATCTTGGAAATCTTTGATCACTTGGAGCTCCAAAAAAGCATCTGTGGTGGCGGGTCAAGTTGTGACTCAATACAGGGCATTATCAAATCTGAAATTTGAGATTCGATGGATTATGCAATTTTTTAAGGAGATCAGGTTTGGTCTTCCTGCTATACCCATACTTTGGTGTGATAACACAGGTGCAACTGCTTTGGCTCAAAATCCAGTGTATCATGTAAGAACTAAGCATATTGAAATGGAAGTTCACTTATTATGAATCTGGTTCTGGAAAAGCAACTCAGATTTTGCTACATACCTTCATCAGCACAGATAGCTGACATATTCACTAAACATTGACCTATTACAGCTTTCTGCAATTTCAAGGACAAACTAAATGTTGTTGAACCACATATTAGTTTGAAAGGGGTGAAAAATTAAAGAGTATAAGTGGTAATAATTAATAATGTAGTGATGCTGATGTGTACTAGTCTGTTAGCATAGTTTTGTGTGCCAGGCTTTAGATATATCCGTTGTACAATGTCCTGTGAATGAATCTAATGAAAACTTTATCTTCTTCATATAACTTTTGTGTTCTTCCATGGAGTTTGTGCATTTTACTTAAATATTAACTCATAGTGTTTTAACTTTAAACACGTAACCTCGTAGAAAATGATATGCAACTATCAAGTATATTTTGGCTTCTTCACTACAAATTAAGACCTTAAAAATCTTTTGTCAAAACAGTGGCGGAACCAGGAAAAATTTTAAAATGGTGCTTGGTATATAAAGCTATAAGCCTAAAAAAATAAAAAATGTTGGTAGTGGAATTTGAGCTTACAACCTAAATAAAAAATGTTGGTAGTGGGATTTGAAACTTTCTGACAACCTTATGGAGGCTTAAAAGGGTTTGTTCTTAAACCACTAGGATATAAGTCTTTTGTTTAAAAAATACATAACATACTAATAATTAACACTTCTTACAATAATAAAAATTTGGGGAGGGAGGCAGGACCAGTTGTATGTGGAAACATGGCCCAATTTGGGAAATGAGAGCCAGCGGGCATAGAGGTGGAGTCCGCCCCTGTGTCAAAATCACTTTTCTCTCGACATAGACACGTACATAACACACTTTTGGTGGATTGCAAACATTATAAATAATACTGACTTTTCATTTGTTGTAGAATTTAAACCCATAACCTCCGCATCACAGTAACGATAATGACTTCAGAATAGGAATCTTTCATCTAATTTTGAAAAATGACGTGTCAACATGAGGCAATCATTACTCAATGTGACGTATCTGTTCCGGATATTTAGTTTTTATTCGGAAAATAATCATGACGCTATGTTTCTGGATACCGAATTCATATCCTAAAAATAACATCGGCACGTATAAAATTAAATACATCTAATATTATACGTATGTCTTACGTCATCGTATCAAAAGTAAAACAACGCGAAAGCTAAAAAGATTCAGGTAAACATGTCAAGATTTCTAACGAGTTACAAAGCTGTCATACTAGAGATTGAAATATATATTACAACAACGAAACTTGTTTTGCAACATACGATATGAAACTTATCTTACAAAAATAAGCGTTATATTACAAACCAAACTGAAATGAAACACGTCTTAACATGATAAAAATATTACAAGTCTGAAAACAACAACATAATAAAGATAACACGAAATGATCTCCAAGCATAGCCAATGCTCACTCAACATCCTTAACCTCGACATCATCCTACAAATCTTCTCGGGAAAGGAAACATACAAACAAGCAAAGTTAAGTACATAAAGTACTTAGCAAGAGGTATAAGCTATTGAATATTTAGTTTTATAATACAAGGAAAGTAACAATATTATTATTAAGAACATAATGTCCCATGGCACGTTGTGAGGTTCTATTGGTATCTAAACTTAACTTATCTCTCATTTATATCAAGAATTTAATGGCACTACACTTAGTCTAGGAGCACTAAGCACTCATCGAGGTGCAACCCACTAAAGTAACGCTTTAGCGGTTCGGGTCCCGTTAGTGCATGATGTTCGCGAAGTCCATCAATTTTCACGATCATCAAGGTGATCGTGAGAGTTTATCCACTTTTCTGATCATCATCACGTTACCATATTCTATTGTGTCTCACCAAGAATTACATGATATTTATTCTTTTATCTAGCCACTTACGTTATATTATTAATCATTAAATAGCCGCCTAAGTTATTTCAAGTAAAGGCTCACTTAGAAACTATACTCCATCATCTTAGACCACTTTAGACTCTAGCCAAGTCTAACACATACACACGACCAATGATGAATCCTAATTCATCAAAGAACAAAGGCCAATCTAAGCTTTCCACGGTCCCGTAGTTCATCTCATCAAAGAATCCATCTAGTGCGAGAACTAAACACATGAAAGCTTATTCATGGCTTTGTCAAGTTATTTCATGTTGTTTAGATCTTATAAGAAAGGCCCAAACCTAAGCCAAAGCCGGCGCCAAAAAACTAGGCAAACATGTCTTTAGCGGAAAATATACACTTTTGAACCAACATCATAAAACAAGAATAGTTCAATAGGAAGACCCTTTTACTTGATTTCCAAGCAAAAATCAGTCAAACTTGAAGCAAACAACCCTAAACTTGAAACCTCCAACAAAACCTATAAAAATACAACTTAAAATTTAATTAACAACGATCAAAGGAATCTAAATAAGAACTATGAATTGATCAACTTAAACCGTTAGAACATGATCAAAACCACAAGATTCAAGATTTACGCCAAAAGCGATACCTTTCAAATCTACGATGTTAGAACAATCCTTATGTGATTGCATCACATTATTCCCGGATCGATTATGCTAAATTATTGAAGAAGCAGAAACGATATTAATCTACAAACATACCCGAATCCATAGCGGCGGAAGACTCAGTAGATGTTGTAGGATCGATCTTCCAGAATCTATACACCTCCGTTTCTTGTCGGAAGAACCCTTTGTGTTCTCTGTATTTTCTCTTTGTGATAATGGGGTCAAAGAGAGTGGGAAAAGCGTGATGACCTAGGGACCATAACCCACCCTTATATAATCAAATATTCATTAGGTCTTTTCAATTTTACCCATCATAAAATTTGAAATTACCTCCGAGTTTCTACACATTAAAGGTCCACACCACTAGCGATACGTTACGGTCCAATAATTATAACCGTAGTAGATCACTTTAAAATGGACTAACATTTATTGTGATCTACGACATAACAATTATTTCACATATAAGCCCAACGTTGGATATATGATCCGACAATCTCCCACTTGGGCTATATGTGTAACTTTATAATTGTATGTCATAAGATAACCAAATGAAGCGCTCAACTTGTTTGTCATTACAAAATGTATCAAATAACAATCCCGTCCATCAAAGTCACCAACATAGGACCAAAGCGGCCTTAAATCGCATCTATCATAACGGACCCATCAATGATCACGTATGCTAGTAAAGTTGAATGACATGGATCATGATGTGGATCGTAGCATGGAAAATAACATGACATGTGATCTTAACATGTATATTTCCAAGCTGGTCCACCTTAAACTTAATGAGATCAAAACCGTATATCGAGATCAAAGTGTGAAACATCAAAATTTAAATTTCTGCAGAAACAACTGAAACTTTAACTTTAACCTTAACTTTAAAGTGAATAACCGAAAAATGTGTCTATATTGAAACAAACATTATCAACTACAAACTCCCACTAAACCTAAGCATCCTTAAGCGACATGACACCCATATAAGCAATATGCTCAAGAACATCTTGGGTGGTTGTCCACTTAGTGAGTGGATCCACAATAATGAAGTTTGTCATGACAATTTCAATAGACACCCTTCCACTTGAACTCTATCTTTAACAACTAGGAACCTTATGTCAATGTTCTTGAGACATCGATGAACTCCTATTGTTGTTGGAATAAAACAACTGCAATGAAATTATTATCACAAGAATCCTTAATGGTCCTTATATAACCAAATAAAACTTCACGACCTTAAATAATATTTCCGCATCCATATCCCATCACTAGTGGCTTCAAAAGCCTTGAATTTTGTCTCCAAAGTCAAATAAGTCATAAGTGTCTGCTTATCACTTTTCAGATAAACAACTTCTTTTGACAAAATGAAGACATATCCTTATGTGGATTTAAATGTATCTTTACATCCACCAATATCTAAGTCAGTATGCCGAATGATCTCTAACTAAACTGACTCCAGATATGTGAGCATCCTATATTTTGTTTTCTATAAGTACTTTATAACCTAATAGGTTGCAACCAAATGACCCTTTCCAAGATCTTTTAAGAATCTACTCAACCTAAAATGTACACAATGAAATGTACACAATAACTTGGACATGTACAAACCTAAGCACACATTAGACTCCCGATAAATGAATCAAAGGAATCTTATGAATTTCCTCCTACTTTGAATCATTAGAAAATGGCACTATTTGAGACTAGCCTTGTCTCCGGGATGTCCCTATTTGTTCCAAACTTAGGCTGCAATCTTATATCACAATCATTAGACTCACTAAAAATTTGAATTGGACTTTATTGTTTTAAGGAAAATCAGGTGCACATTCGAGGATCCTACTTCACGGAAGTGATTGGGAAAGCTAAACCTTGCCACTTGTTGGATTGTTTAAGTCTTGACCTGCTTTGCAGAGAAAGGCGAAGGCGAATGCCTCGTGACTGCCTCCCAGAACTTTAGACAATATCATGTTATGGCATTATAGATTAGGACATCCAAGTTTTGGCTACTTAAAATCTTTAACTCTGAATTGTTTAAAGGATGGCTCAGACTAAATGACCTTGATGTGATATTTATCAATTTCTTTAAACTTACAAAATGCATTGTATGCTAAAGTTACCTCATTTGCATTCCACACCATTCACCTTAATAATACGATGATGTGTGGGGACCCTCACAGGTGAAAAGCATAGCAGGGAAAGGTGGTTTGTCACTTTATTGATGATCATACCGGGAACACTTGGGTTTTTAATGAAGACAAATCTGAAGTTGGTCTATCTTTCAAGAATTTTTATCATATGGTCTCCACTCAATTTGATACTAAGGTCAAGATCTTAAGGCCCGATAATGCTCACAGGAATACTATGAGTCACAATCTCGGTACCTTCTTGTGAGATAGAGGAATTATTCATATCAGATAGTTATTATTGAAACACACCAATGCGAATGGGGTTCTTTGAGAAAGAAACAGATTTTCTTTGGAAATGGCAGATCAATCATGTTGCACCACTACGTATTTCACAAATATATGTGGGGTGAAGCTATCTTTTGTGCCCGCAACTTATTTACTCAACAGACTTCCAGTGTTAGGTTTCAAACTCCACTTTCAAGCCCTATTGACCACACACTCCTGCCATCATCTTGTTTCGGATTTGCCTCAAAGATCTTTGGTTGTCTTGTGTTTGTGTATATCCATGCTCAAACACAGTAAACTTGATCCTAAAGCTCACAAGTGCATTTCTAGGTTATGCAAAAGGGCGAGAAAAGGTTACAAGTGTTTATTCCCTATTGAAAAGAAATTTTACAATTCTATGGATGTAAAATTCTTTGAAAGGACCACTTATTCTGACCAAACCTCTTGGGCCATTTCAGTGGAGCATTGAAATTGAGCTCAAACCCCCTTCAATACAATGACTCTTTAACCCTCAACCTCGGTCGATCGTGGGTGAACTTGGTACCCTACGACTCTCTACGACCTCATGCTGCCAAACAACCTCCTGAACAGGAGTGCGACCGAAGCTGCTGTCTGATCCTCTTGGCTTTCCGGCCAATCTCAGGATCCTCGGCCTGCTTTGACATTGATGATAGGCCTGCTGCCCAGGAAGGAAAAGAGATCCATGCATTGATCCTATCTATTCACATTATCTTATTTATCTTGCCAATGAGATTATCTGCCTGCCTTTGCCATGTTTCCACGGGGACACGAACTCCTCGCTCTATTCACTAAAAATGTTAAGGCCCTTCAAAATGATAAATGGAAAATTGCTTTATTAAAAGAAGATAACTGACACTTACGGATAATCATACTTGGGATTTGGCCACCTCTCACGAGGCAAGAAGGCAGTCGGTTCAGATGGTTATTCCTTTATAAAATACAATGCGTGCTTAACTTTATTGACAAGTACAAAGCGATTAGTAGCAGGGATTCACTCAAACTTATGGCATTGACTATAAAGGAAACTTTTGCACCAGTGGCAAACTCAACCTTTATCTGTGAGTTACGATCTCTCTAGTTGTCAAACTTAGTGGCCTCTTCACCAATTGGACATCAAAATGCTTTCTAAATGGGGACCTCATGAGGGTTTATATGAATGTACCTCCTGGTTTTATCAATCCTCACTTACTCTCAAGGCAAGAGTGTGCAAACTGGGAAATCTCCATGGGCACGAAGCAATCACCAAGGGCATGGTTTGGAAAATTAACAGAAGCTGTGTCAAAGGCTGCTGGATATCACCAATGCAATGCAAGTCACTATGTTCATCAAGACAACCAACCGGAAGAAGAGGTCTACATTATTGGCCATATGTGGATGATATCATCCTGGAGATGACTCTCTTTGAGATCCAACGTTTGAAGACTGTGCAGCAAGGTGTTTAATTGAAAGACTTAGGGTTTTCTCAAATATTTTCTGATGGAAGTAGCGAAAGAAGCTTGACAAAGGCATTTACTGTCTCCCAAAGGAAATATGTCTTAACATGGATACTGCTTGAAGGAAGCGGCATCTTTGAGTGCAAACCTGCTATATCCACACGTAGACCACAGGTCATTACCACTGCTACATGGTGTGCTTATTTGTCAGGAAAGAACAATATCAAAAGGCTTGTAGAAATAATCTCATCTACCTCCCATACAAGACACCGATGTACATATAGTGTCGATCTGGTTCAGTGGAGTTCATGCGTTGCCACCTCTTGAGCAACATTGGGATCTGATAAATAGAATCTGAGGTATTGAAGTCACTCTGGCCAAGGATTTATAACTACCAGAATCTGTGATAGATCCATCAAGGTCTGCAAATCTTGAGATTGAAATTTGGATATTTATGTGAATGGAAAGGTGATACATTTCTGTTCATCTTGATCTGAGCAATCTTATTCTTGGGCTGGATGCCACATAGATAGAAGGTCGACCATGTTGTTCTACATGTATTGGGGCAATTGACAATGTTGGAGGAGCAGAAACAACTCTTACATCATCATGTCGAGTCTCTTTTTTGCAGCACCTCGAGGAGCTAAACTTTTATCGATATAAATACTGTTTGTAATGATTCGCATTCTGCTGTGAGTCCAATAATACCTCAATAATAACCTGCACTATACATGGATCGAAAAAACTAAAAATAGTGTCTCACAAATCTTTCAACTAAAAGCTGCTTGAGCGAGATAAATGATTTAGTTTCACTTGCAAAATCTATATCAATACGAATATCATCGACATACAAAGTTCCATATGCATAGACATTTATTGAGTATGAACCTACTCC
This sequence comes from Gentiana macrophylla, assembly GCA_026214975.1. Lineage (NCBI taxonomy): Eukaryota > Viridiplantae > Streptophyta > Magnoliopsida > Gentianales > Gentianaceae > Gentiana > Gentiana macrophylla. Next base: position 76,651,126 of record CM047814.1, read on the forward strand.
CACTAAACTTATGTTAGATACATTCATCAACCGAATTTAACTCGAAAAACCAAGCGAGACAACAATTTGATGAATCTAACATACCATTCCACTTGAGAAAGCTGATTTGAGTCCAACGATGGATTTATTTAGTATGCAAACCATATTCTTTGCGTCACCAAATGCAAAGTTTATGGCGACACCAAATCAATGTCTGCTGATAAACATTGTCTTTGTTCATCCATCTAATGTAACTCATAATCCATATGAGCAAGTAGAGCCATAATTATCCGAGAAAAGGCCTTTCAATGAAACCAGGAGAAAGCCTTTTATTGTAATATCGAGTATTTTGACTTACTAACTAATTAAGTAAAAGATCTATTATTTGGGAAAATTATGAGGATTTATTAGTTTATGGAGGAATTTACAAAAAAAAGAAATGCTTAATCATTTAATAGATTAAAGGATTTTTCTCCTTTTCCTCCTTATTTCCCCAAAACACAAATTTTCAGTTAAAAACCCTCACTTGCACGTCGGCCAAAGAAGTAAGGAAGAAGGAGAAAAATCGCTCCTTGGTGTTTTAGGAATTAAGTAATTGCGCCATCATCGAGTAAGCATCGTTATTTCTTTCACATCTCGAGCATGACGATCGGCCGGACCAAAGGCCGGCCGATCCTCTTATCTTGCGTTGAAAAGAGTTTTGTGCGATTTGAGTTCTATCTTTGGGGATCACTAAATTGTTTGGTGATCACTATTTTGTTTATATATAGATTAGGACCGTGAGGAGCGATTCTAGCTCGATAATGAAGAGGCTTTCAAGAAGCGACTAACCGGTAAGAATATTTCTACGTTTTCTTTGTCAAGTTTTATTCAAGGGTGTCTACGCTTGGTTGTCTGTTCGAGGATGTTATCGTTCATAATAGTGTGTTGTTGCGTTGGTTAAAATCTATAGTTGGTAAGATATTGTTGTATGGAATTTAAGGCTTAAAATGTTGTATTTCTTCTTTGTTTTGTTGTGAAAGCGACTCAAATCGCGTGTATAATTGTTAGGGTTCAGAGAAATCGAGGTGGGCCAGGCGTCCAGGCTGCTAGGCGAGGCGTCTGCACTGGATTCCGGTTCGAATGGCGTCACAGGTTACACGGGCGGACGTCGAGGGTTATTACATTCGGGACCTTTAGGTGGATAGTTGTGATGTATGGTATCCGTTGTGGATTGGTACGTAACTTTTGTGGATTGTTTGGGTCCTTCATAAATTGGTGGTACTTTTTGTGGGTTAGTTTTACCTTGCGTATACTAGATTTATTCTTACTCAACTTTATAGTTGTGATTTGCTTTTAGTTTGACCTGCATATGATCCGTTTATGGGATGGCAGATTCTTAGCGAGTACTTATGGATGTTTGCTTGTTCTTTGGGATGTCGCGGGGTTTGAGAGCCCACGTAGTCGCGATCACGTGTTTACATTATTTGGAATTTTAAATTTTAAAGATTTTGGCGTTCAGCGTAATTTCATTTTCTTGAGCTGTTGCACTCACTTGAATATTTTCTTTTAAAATAATGAATGGTGAATGTTTATTTTCTTTACTGTTGTGGAATGTTGCATGTTACCGCCACATTTGTGTGTCGTGATGAGTGGCCTTCTGGTGACCAATACCGGCGGCGGCGGGATTGGAAACCAGGTGTTACATTTATAACACTCATTTGCAAAACTTTAATCCACTTACGAGTCCCGGAGCTTTCCGTGGCTTGGGGAGCGGTGGCGGATGCGTTCACTATGATGCCATGATACTTATGCTCAAGGAGGTAAACAATATTATCATGAATCGTTGACCTCGTCTCTGCAGTAGAGTGCTGAAAGTTGTGTTGCCAATGATTTCTCATGTGGTACCTCATGTGCTCATATTTATCTATATTGGTTCTTGAGGATGTTGAGGTTGCCTAATTGGAAGTTCAAGAATATTGTCATAAACCGTGTCCTGGCAATAGTATACATCCCGTTTGGGAAAAACAAATTGGTACCAATCAGCCCTTGCGGTATGGAGAGTCATGGTAGGCTCTTCTTTACAAGACAATATTTCATACACTTATCTTCCCCCCAGGCTCAATATACTCAAGGAACCTTGCGGATCCCGTCTAATAAAAACAAAAAGCTGGAAATCTGACCGTGAGAACTTAAAACCCCTGGATCTCTTAAAACACCACACATATGATTGACCATTCTTAAGTCAATTTTCATTCCTTTGGTTTATAAGGCCTAACCTTAGTTGGACAACCTCCAATATGATTACACGAATACTATATTTTCTAGTCCATTATTTCATATTGGGTTTTAGTTCACGGTTTGTAGTGGTATTTATTTAGTATGAAAGGCGCCAACTTTAATTTCCGTAGTGACTACCGTTAGATATAGGTAATTAAGCGAATAATCGTCTATGAAGGTGATACTTTATTTACGACCATTCCAACATCTTGTAAGGAATATACATCAAGTGACCATATGTATCAATTCTAAGGCGTGCTTAGAGCAATCAAATATCTAATCTCTATGTTGGTTTGTTACCATGTAATACAACCTGCTCGAGACAAAATCCATCGACATATCAAAGGGGACCAAATGTTCCATCGACATAAGCCTTTATATTCTTTTTCGAGAAATTTTACAAAAAATGCTAATGCCAAACCATATAGGAACCATCATTAGTTGAATTTGATTTGTGCCATGAAAACTAAATGCAGAGAGTATCAAGATAATCACTGAAAGCCAAATGATTAGAACATATTTGATCTGAATCCTGGAAAGACTAAGGTATCATCCTTAATTGAACAACAATGTCCTAATTTGTCCAAAGTCTTTTCCAAGTCTAGAAAATGTTCAATCTTCAGTAACAATCTAGTTTCTGAATAGCCTTAAACTTTATTGCATCACAATCACCTGAAGATGTATCTTTCAACGTCCACACCTGGCGATACGTTCTGATCCGATAATTATAACCGTAGTAGATCGGCTTTAAAGCGGACTAACATTTATTGTGATCTACTACATAACAATTATTTACATATAAGCGCGTTGGATATATGATCCGACACACTTGAAACTTGTACCAAAGCGATGCATGCCTCACGGGATTCCTTCCTCTACTTGAACCTGGAATTAAATCAGCTTGGTGAAAATTGGCGAAAGATTCTTCTCTTCCTTGTTTTGCTTTGGCAGAAATTTGAACTATTTTTTGAACTTCTGACAACCCAAATTATGAGATGTTTTATTTCTTGAAATAACTTCCTAGTTATTTTTTCGAAACTATATTATTCTGACTTTCATCGAATGGCCTTTTACCTTTTTGAAAAATCAGAATATTACAAAACCTTATCACACATATAATTACAATTAATCAATTACATATATATAGCTCGCCTCATCAACGTTAACTACAAGCGGAAAGCGGAAAGATAGACTCGGAAAACTAAAACACTAGTACAAGCAATCGAAGATGAACACAGCTACAACTAAAACAATATCCAGAACTATTACACAATGATCTAAGTGTTGGATATAGTGTCGAAAGGCCATTTATGTAATTGTTTTATAATTAATAAATGGCGTATTTATTTATAAATCTTATTATTTACTTTGTCTTTCATAAAAAAAAAGCTATTGAAAACATTAAGTTGTATCATAATACATCCAAATAACTTGGTGTGGTGATTATTAAGTTTATGGTGATACACTTAAATTGTAAGTCAGTGGTGAATTTAATCAAAATATGATGTTTATTGATTAAACTACCATTATTGTTGCCCATAACACTTTATGCTTTACACTCTAAGTATTGGTCAGATCCTTCATGAATGAAAGTAAGATTACTTAACATAAATAAACTTATTTTATGCTTTGTGACGCCACCCGACAAATTATACAAGAAGATAGGTTATTTATTTATTTTTTCCGTAATGAAAGATATATTAAACTCAATCAAAAGAAAATTTTACAATCGGACAATCGCCAGGAACACGCCGGAAGACACCAGACCTCCACCAATTTATTACTGGACACCATTACCACCACTACCATACTAACGAAACAAATGATCAACAACTTGGAAAGAACCCCAAGTAAACCAAGTTCAGTCTCACTAGGGAGAACCTGACTTGGTAAGGTAATAAAAAGGATGCAATCCGTCGTATCATGGATGCCCTCAAACGAAAGGAAAAACAGACACCAGTCAACAGTAAAAGTAGAGAGCAACAACTCCGACAAGCACCACAACCATCCGATGCCAACATACATACTAAAATTACTAAAAACAAGAACTACAACCCAAAAACACCAAAACCTACAACAAAAGACAACATGCAAACCAACTACACCACCGCCGCCACTAACACTGCTATAGTCACCAACCGTAAAATAAAAACCCATCTAATTCCTGCCATCGTCCACTGAAATCACCAACCAGAAGATAGAAACCCAGGCCCGTCAAAGCCTCTCACCAAGGATACGATCGGTCAAGAGACAGCCACAATAAACACCCGCAGCCTAGCCGCCATGGTAATACCACCTCCGGCCAGCTTCAGGTTGGCAGACCGGAATCTGATGAAGCCCAAAATTGCAGATCCGGTAGCCAAAACTGTCAGATCAACCCTGAAAGAACTTTCTCGTCCATCTTCCTCCTAAAGAGCCAATCTTCAACGGAGTTTGAGGGGACAGGGTTTTCCGGCCCAAAATGCCGCCACCCAGGCGGAAGTAAAGGGTGGCAACATCAAATCTAATAAAAATGCAAAATAAGTAGATCCGAAGAGGAGAACGAAAAATATATAATGGAAAACACTAGGAAATAAGAAAAAGCCTCCGGCACCGGCGCCTTTCGGTGGCTGGCGCCGGAAAAGAAGGCTAAATTGGCGTGAAGAAGGAATGGAATTTCCAGAGAGAGGCTAGAGAAAAATAAAGAGAGAGAGGGGGGAGAGAGAGAGCACGTTCGAAGATAGGTTATTGGAATGATCTTTGAAATGAGAGATAAATGGCTTGAGGACGACATCCATTATTATTTGCTCTGTTAACAAGGTAAAGTGAATTGCATTTAGCCTGTGGATTGACTGAAGAAAAAGACAATACTTATATAACCACCCAATCCCACCTAATGAACTCTTGTTAGTAACATAAAGTTTTTATTTTTTCAAAGATGGGGATGTTTCTACTACTTTCTGATAACAATTTCAAATATGATCAACTAGAAACATTGGTTGATCATCCCAAAGAACAACATGAATAGAAATCTTAACTTTACCATTCAAACACTCCGAGGCATTTTCAGAAGTATCTATTAAGGAAAATCAGAATAACACAACAAAAACACTGAATAACTATTTCATTGGATTGATTAAAAATGGTTGCACCACTTTTCTTTAATACAGGGAGAAGTCGAAGATAAATCAATTCAAATAAATGAAACAAAGGTTACATTACCATTATAAGGTGTGCTCTAATGAACATTCCCCAAATAAGAAGTTACATGATTGGTGGTGATGGGAGTCAACTTTACTGCACTCTGGTGTTCAGTTTAACCCCCGTTTATCACTTTATTGGCATGTTTTGGGTAGATTTAGACCTGTTTGAGTGAAATATCGAGAGGTATGTATACGGGGAGTTAAACTGTCACATTGATAGCAAACTCCGCCTTTTTAGCGATATTTACCTCATTTCCGAGCACTTTTGTCTTGCGGAATTATCGTGGTGTTTTGTTAGTGTGTTTATTGCGAGGACTTAGGTGACTCGAGGACCGGAAGGCGATGTTTTGGTATGAGAGACATGATCATGCATGAATGTGGCATAAAAGTGAAGAAAAGCCAAGTTTGGAGTGAAGGCGGGGCAAATGGGCGTTTGCCATACCCCAAAGCGGGCGTCTGCGAAGCCTACATCAAACAAGCTTTTGCCCATCCTAGACGGGCGTCCACAGAAGTAATACATCATTCAGAAAGTTGGGTTTTCACCTAGGCGGGCGTCCAAATGACCCCCGAAGCGGGCATTTGGGTTGGTTCAACCGATTCAAGAAGCTCATATATCTAAGCAAGCGTCGGGGTTGCCAGGCAGGCGTTTGGCCTTCAAGTCATGATTCACCAGGCGGGCGTTCAAGAATGCAAACGCCCGTCGCGAAGATGAAACCTAAATATCTTCGTATTTTAAGCGAGGCGGGCATCGACGCGACTGACGAGAGTTAAGTGACCCGGCAATGCGCGAATTCGACCTACTCTTTATAAATCATGGCTCATTCGGCCCCTCTTGATACTTGGTGACTTTAGACTTTTCTTAGGCAATTTAGGGGCGATTTTAGTGTAGTTTGATCACCGCTTTGATCCCACGATCCCATAAATTACATCCTTAGATTCTACAAACTTTTATACCTTAGATTTACTTTTCAAGAACAAAGATTTGACTTTTTGATCGCTTTTCTCTTTGGTATTTTGGATCATTTTACGCAAATTATATGGTAATGAATTCTCTTTTATTTATTGTCTTTGGTTTGATTTCAATTCTCATTTCGTTTATTAGCATAATCATGAGTAGCTAATTCCGTTGTGTAGTCGAATTATGTAAGCGGCGAAAACCACAAGGAGATGAGATAGGGAGTAGTGTAGTGCGTAATTGAATGTTTAAGCGATTAATACACATCCTAAAACTTATTTTAACGTCTTTGAATTAGATTGATCACCTAGTTCAACATCACACACATCGAACTTATAGATGCATTTTGCGGTGAGATGTGGGATAAGGGTTTTAGGATCGTTAAGTGGATTCGGCCTAGTTGTTAGGTCCGTTTCAATATAGAGGTTTGTCATCGTTGTTCGGCGACTCTAGAGAGCTTAATCATGTTAGGTTAATCGGCTTTTCTAAAGGGAGAATTAATTAACTTCACATAGGTTGGTTAGATCGAGTTGTTCAGTCTAATCGCTAGAATTAGAGTTGGCACCCGTGGATGTCGTTAAACTACATTGGATAGGTAGGTCGGTTAAGACACGCTTCCCGTTAAGTCCTTCCTTAGGGGTAAAAGTAGCTCGTGGGATCATAGTTCATTCATACCCTTTAATACCTAAAGTAAATTCGTTAGTACATTCTTTACTTTTGCATTAGTATAATACTCTCCACCATTATTTTGACTGAACTAAGTTCTAAGTCGACTTTGGTACCTGAACATTACTCTCTGTGGATTCGACCTTGAGACCACTATACTACCGTTGACCCGATACTCTGTCGGTTAAGGTTAGCGGTTAGTTATTTTGCTATCAAGAATTTTGGTGCCGTTGCCGGGGAGTAACGTTTGATATCTTGTAAGTTGACCGAAAGCTTGGGCTTAGGTCGGTTATTTTGTTTTCTTGTTGTTTCTTGTTTGTCAGTGAATGACCCGAAGCTCCAAAGAACCTCTCATCGAGCCAATTGAAGCTTTTGCACGTCATAGAAATAGTCAACGCCGAGGAGAACCTCTGATTGCCAGTCTGAACCCTTTGTTTGAGGAAGAAGGGGTAGTAGAAAGTTCACTTTCAGAATCCTCAGAGGGAATGAAGGATTCACCAAATCATAGAGATGGCAAAGAGCCCTTAATCGAGCACAATGTACAAGGGCAAACCTCAGACATTACTGGTGGTAACGCAACACTACCATTGCATACTCCACGAGGACCCCTCGTCATGAACCGTTAAAGAGGACAACACGGTGTTGCGTCGGTTGATAAACCCTGATTTAATCGGAGGGGCGAGGATTGGGCGAGTACATGGGAGGACAAAATGCTCGAGAATAAGCGAACTTGGACCCGAATTAGACCAGGCGGTAAATCGAGTGCTGCGGATGCTAGAGAATCGGGGAAATCAACGGGGTTCCAAAACCCATATAACCCACATAATCAACCCCTGTGCGGCGATTTTATCAGCGGCAACAACAGCGAATTATCGACCACAGATGGCTCGGCGAGTGCGAGACCGAGGGTGCATCGAGACTATGTTACCACCCGCGAGGAAGTTATAGGGCACAATCCCATTAGAGTGCCCCGATTAATGAAACAACTTGACATCAAGCAAAACATTACGAACATGTTGGGGAACATGCTCTCTATTCATGGAAATCAGCGAGAACCCAAACAACTTTCTTGATCATTTTCTCCAAATTTGTGGGACGATGAGATATAATGGGGTTAGCGACGAGGCGATAAAGGCGATAGTTTTCCCGTTTGCCTTTGAGGGGCTGCTGGGATTGGTATGATTATTACCCAATGATTAGATTACATACATGGCGGATGTAACAAGAGTGTTTACGAAAAATTATTTTCCTCCGGCGAAGATTTTAGATCTGAAAGAAGAAATCTCTTCGTTTGACGGTCTCGAGGGAGAGACATTAAAAGATACTTATGAGAGATTTAAGGGTCTACTGAAGAGATGCCCTCCTCACGGTTTTTCTACGGTGGAGCAAGTTATTATATTATTCAGGGCCTTAGAGCCAATGGACCAGAACAAACTGAATGCCGCAAGCGGCGGAGATATTATGAATCTGCCGCCAGAACAAGCTATGAGACACATAGAGAATGCAGCATATGGAGAACGACAGTGGGGGTCAAGCAGAAAGATGAAGAAAGCCCCAACGGACAGTGTAAAGTCGCTGAAACAGGAACTCGATCGAGAATCGGCCATGCACGATAAGATGCAAGAAATGGTACTAAAGATGGACCGAATGGAGTTGGAAAGAAAGAAGGCACAGCAATGCCAACTTTGTGGAGGTGGACATTCTGCCATGGAATGTGCATCATCGGAAAAACCCACTTATCCACAACAGTTGACACCTACTCCAGTACACCAGAAGTCTAGCAATCAGAATGACCAACAGCGAATGAATGTCTATTCGATGGGGCAGGTAAATATGAATCAGCAAGAATTTGGCAAGCAACTGTGGAATCAGAACTTTGATAATCATCAAGGGCCGCAAATGGATTATGGTATGGGTGATGATTCACAACAATATGATGTGAATTATGTTGGACAAGGGAATCAGGGGAAATGGAATCAAAATCAGCAGAATCAAGGTTGGAACCAGGGGCAGAATCAGAACTGGAATCGTAACAATAGTCAGAACCAAAGTTTTAGGCAAAACCAAAGCTCATACAACCAACCTTGGAACCAGAATCCCCAGAATCAGAATCCATACCAGAATCAGAGCCAAGGTAGCTATCAGAATCAGCAATCTCAATCACAGGGCCAACAGCAACTGCAGAATCAGAATTGGGGGCAGAGTTAGGGATGGAACCAAAATCAGGGCCACGAGGTAATCGGCAAGCAAATCGACCACTCGAAACACTAATTACAGCGCGTATCGGCATCCGAATGCTCATCTTCACGAGAACAATCAAAACACTCAACAAATGAACAATTACGGTGCTCGAGAAGGCGTCCATTGAGATAATCCTGGAAAAGCCGGATAGGGGTGTATCACGAATTGAATAAGAATCTTTGTTGAGCAAAAGTGGCCACTCACTCCGCCATTGAATTTGAAACCCAAGTTGGGCAAATCACGAACAAGCGAAGAAGAATTTGAGTGATGTTGAGCGGAACCGAGACAAGTGAATGCAATATTCACTAGAAGTGGTAGAAAATTGGGAGTGGACCCGACCAAAGAGTGGGGTTGAGCGCGAAATATTTGGATGAAACTAAGGTAGCGAGAGAGAGAAATAATGGAAATTGAGTTGGAAGCTATGAAAAAAGAGTTAGCTGTTGCTAAGAGAGATCTCACGATTGCTAGGAAAGAGAGGGCAATGGAAGCTGAGAGAGAGCAAGCAGCTCAATTCAAGAGAGCTGAAGCAATGGCGAAGCGGGATATCATAGTTTTGGATATAAAAGAGGAGGAACCGAGCAAGCCGACCAGCAGACGAGGAAGCTACATCTGGGCCTCCAAGGCCAAAAGCTCGAGTAAGCATGATTTTATGCCCCCTCCTCTTGATTTTGATGAGAATACTTTGCCATACCCACAAAAGGCCACTGAAGCCGGTTCTTCTTGAAAATCAGCATAGGTTCCTCGACATTCTTAGGAAGGTAGAGATCAATGTCCCCTGTTAGAAGCGGGTTGCTAGTGTGCTGAGTATTTTAAGTGTTTGAAAGGGATGTTGGCAAGTAGAGAGAAAATGGGTAAGGTAGTTAAGCTGAAGAAGGAGTGTTCAGAAGTTTATGACAGTAAAATTCCCCCTAAGATGAGAGATTGAGGAGGTTTCACCATTCCTATCACCATAGGCAATCTGATGATTGAAAATGTTTTATGTGATTTAGGAGCTTACATGAGCTTGATGCCTAAAGCGCTTTATGAGAAATTAGGGTTAGGTGATTTAGAGCCTCACGGGAATGACCACACAAATGGTGATAGGTCGGTGAGAAACCGTTGGGGTAGGCGAAGATGTGCTAGTTCGGGTAGGCAAGTTTGTGTTCCCTGTGGATTTTGTGATTCTTGACATGGAGATGGACTCTAGGACCTATGTCCTGTTAGGTCGTCCTTTTGACCACTAGTGATGCTCGTATAGGAGTAAAGAGTGGAGATATTTCGTTTGGAGTTGAAGCGAGAGAGCGTTTAAATGTCTACAAGGATAGAGGTTGTCAAGCTATAACTGATGAATGATTATACACAGAATCTTTGTTTTCTTGTGTTGTGGTGCGTAGTGCTGTAAACGAGCCGAGCCGAGCCGAGTAGCTGATGTTCAAGCTCGAGCTCGTTTATTATCGAGTATGCTCGGCTCGACTCGTTAAGACAAAGCGAGCCTAAAGCTGTTCGAGCTCGGCTCGATAAGAAAGAAAAATGTTCGAGCTCGAGCTCGAGCTCAAGATCAAGCTCGCGAACAGGCTCGAACTCGAGCTCGGCTCGTTCAAGCGAAAGCAATTGAGCGCGAGACTTGGTGCTCAAAGGCTCACCAAATGTGATTTCAGCACAGCAAGTATATGTATATATATATTGCACATCAGATGCAGCAGCAAAAATTAATACACAAAGTAGCTAGCAGTCAATTCCCCCTTACTAATGCACACAAAACATATATATATAGATAAGAAACAATTAAACCCTTAAATTAATTCTCTAATTAATAATATTAGCATTCTCCCTTTTCCTGCTAATTCATCTCATAGCTCTCCACCCCACGACTTTTACCGTGATGGTAATAATTTAAGTGGTCTTTGAATCATTCACTAACTTCAATTTCAATTGTTGTGTTGAATCATCCATTTCCTTCAAATTATTCATGCTTCGGGAAATAAAGGATCTCCTTTTAAAAAAACAGGAAGGAGGCGAAAGAGATCAGTGGGTTCAAACAAAAATCTTGAATAGCATTGAATATGGTTGAATAAAGAAGGTAGGAAAATATAAGGAGATGAGTCAAAAAGAAATAAGTTTGTCCTTTGAAATTTTTTGGCCATTTCAATCTGTAATCTCGGCGTTGGGAGGAGGGATGGGTGGGTGGTGATGGAGGAACTTAGCCGTAAAGACTTTCCGGCCGGTTTCGTTTTCGCTCTCTCGCTTCGCTTTAGATCATACTGCAGCTGCAGACTTGGGAGAAGCGAGGCGGAGCGGCGGAGAGCTTAGGCGGGCGGAGCGGGCGCGGGTAGGTTGAATCAGTGAAACTTGAAAGAAATCTTGATGGGCAATGGCTGAATAATTTGGGGATATAAGGGGATTTTGGAATATATATATTTGTTATTATATATTTATTATTTATATAATATATAATATATGTTCACGAGCTTAAACGAGTGTTCGCGAACATGCTCGTGTAAGCTCGTTTATGAAACGAGTAGTAGAACGAGCTCGAGCTCGGCTCGATAGCATAACTGAACGAGCTCGAACGAGCTTAAACGAGCCGAGCTCGAGCCTCGTTCGTGAACACTCGGTTCGTTTAACACCTCTAGTGGTGCGTACTGACATACAAGACAGTCAGAGTTCGTTGAAAGGAGACGCGGTGAAAGTACGAGAGGTCGTCGATCAGGGCAAGATCGAGACGAAGAGTAAATCGGAATCGCCGTTCACTAGTTCGAATCTTTTGATGTTTGCACTAGGTATATCGTTGGGCATGCTCAAACTTATGAATGCTGAATTTGGTTGACATGCTATGTGCTTCTTTGGTATGTTATTTGAGGTTGCTTTGAGTTGAGTCAGTTGAGCGTCATCCGGTCGAGCCAATGACGTGAAACAAAGGCGCTCGGTGGGAGGCAACCCACCACTATTTGAGTTTTTCTGAGGTTTTGATCATAAATTGTGTTGAAAAAAAAAGGTTAGAATCAAAAGGGTTTGAAAATTCTGTGTTTTGCACATAATTTAGAGGTCAACTGGCGTTTGCCCTCGCTGCAACGCAGCGTCCGTCTCGAGCGTTTGTTATGTCTTTGTTCCTTTCATGATCTACCTCGGGTGTTAGGGTTGTTTAGGAGCTGTCGATTCCATTTGACACATCTGTATATTATTTGATGCTACTGTCGGTTTTGATTTACTACTCTTATCATGGGTTTTGTAAGCCTTAAGGCACATTCATACTTTCGTTTGGATTTTGGTTTCTATATGTACACATTTTGGATCATTTCTATATGTCAAACCTCTGTGGTTTTCTTTTACGCGTAGATGTTCTGTGCTTTACCCGTTTGGGTCATTTATCCATCTATAGCGTTCCACTGTGTACGTTACAATTGCATATCGAGTTTTCTGACGTGACAGGGCCGTTTTCTTGTTATTCCCCCTCCCTACCCGATATTTTGGCACGAGGACCATCTCCCGTGCATGCTTTGCTTTGGTTGTTTTTGTATAGGGATTCGGGTCGTGCTTTCTTACGGTTGTTACGGGATTCGATAGCGCCTTTCTGCCGGGTCTAAAGCTAAGTCTTCTTTTCTATCTCATTCACACACTGAGGACAGTGGTTCATTCGAAGTGGGGGGTGGATACGACTTAGCTTTATTGTTTCGATTGATACATGTGCCATTAATTGTGATATGCTTAGTTAATGACCGTTTTTGAGTCAGTTCGTGGCTTAAAATTTTAAAACTTTTCACGGTTTGACACCACGTCATATGCATGTTTCTCACGATGGATTTGGTAGATGTCTTAGTAGTCGAGTAATGTATGCCGGGCGATTTTTTTTGTCACGATACGAACCCTTTTAATGTACGTAGACCTTGGTTGCACTTATTCTGGTTGCTATACACACTTATACCACTAGTTTCGAGGCGAAATAGAAAGGTTGACCTGGGCCGGATACGGGATGAGAGTCATGGCGCCTCTTTGACCTAGTCAGAGCCAAATAAGCCAAGATCCCAACATTTTCCCCTCGTAGCCCCTCTAAGCCTTGATAAGACGGTCTGACCACTGTCCGAAATGAGCCATTTTGGTTACTTAGCATGTATTATCCTAACCCTGAGCTTTATTATTGGTCACGTTTCTTTTGATCACCCTACGAGTGGACTTAGTCGTTGCTTTAGACACACTTGCTGAAGCAAGTGTGGGGTGGTAGATGGTGCGTGTTTTGAGAGGAGTTGGTTGGTACGAGCTAATATAATGAAGGGGAGGAGCTCGAGGAATCTATTGTGAGGCTTGTTGGTTCGGGAAAAATATATATAAAGTTGAGAAAAAAGAAAATGAAAAAAAAATGAAAAACAATGAAAAAAAAAGACAAGAAAAGAAAGAGAGTTTGAATAAAGTTGGAAACAAGGTCAGGGGAGGATGTATTGAGTAGGTGAAAGTATGATGTTAAAGTTGTGGTTGGTTATCAATGCATACAAAGAATCGAAAGAGTTTTTCTGTGGTTTAGTGTGTTTCCAAAGCAGGAATACATGAAATGATTAGGTTCACTCGTGTTTTTCTCTTTCTCCAGTCCCAAAATTTCCCCTCGATTAACCCCGTCCCGAGCTTGACATTATAACCCTTCAAGTCCTACTTGACCGTATTTAGCCTCGGTTGCCTCGATTAGTGGAGATTCTAGCCCAGTATGAGCTGCTTGTAGTCATTTGGCCGGTATTCAAAGCCGGTGATCATTTTGAGTGTAGCCCTTGGTCTATAGCACACACACTTCGTTTTCGTGGTAAGATAGAGTCAAGCGGTGTACATTCAGTGTCTGTTTTCCTTTTACCTTGATGTCGTGAGCGCTATGCATATGTCGTAAAGTTGATCCCTTGGTATGTCTTAAAGTGCCTAATTTACTCGAGGACGAGCAAAGGCTAAGTGTGGGGTGGTTGATGGAGTCAACTTTCTTTGTACTACGTGTGCGCTTTAACCCCGTTTATCACTTTATTGGCATGTTTTGGGTAGATTTAGACCTGTTTGAGTGAAATATCGAGAGTTATGTGTACGGGGAGTTAAACTGTCACATCGATAGCAAACTCCGCCTTTTTAGCGATATTTACCTCATTTCCGAGCACTTTTGTCTTGCGGAATTATGCGTGGTGTTTTGTTAGTGTGTTTATTGCAGGACTTAGGTGACTCGAGGAACCGGAAGGCGATGTTTTGGTATGAGAGACATGATCATAGCATGAATGTGGCATAAAAGTGAAGAAAATCCAAGTTTGGAGTGAAGACATGGCAAACGGGCGTTTGCCATACCCCAAACGGGCATCTGCAGGAAGCCTACATCAAACGGGCGTTTGCCCATCCCAGACGGGCGTCCACAGAAGTAATACATCATTTAGAAAGTTGGGTTTTCAGCTAGACGGGCGTCCAAATGACCCCCAAACGGGCGTTTGGGTAGGTTCAGCCCGATTCAAGAAGCTCATATATCCCAAACGAGCGTCCAGGGTTGCCAGACGGGCGTTTGGCCTTCAAGTCATGATTCACCAGACGGGCATTCGAGGAATGCAAACGCCCGTCCACTGAAGATGAAACCCTAATATCTTCATATTTTCCAGGCAGACGGGCGTCTGACATGACTGGACGGGCATTCGTGACCGACAGCAGCAGAATTTCGACCTACTCTATAAATACGCAGCTCATTCAGCCCCTAATGATACTTGGCCGACTTTAGACCTTTCTTAGGCAATTTAGGGGCGATTTTAGTGTAGTTTGATCACTCTTTGATCCCTTGATCCCATAAATTACATCCTTTGATTCTACACACTTTTTATAGCTTAGATTTACTTTTCAAGAACAAAGATTTGACTTTTTGATCGCTTTTCTCTTTGGTATTTTCTGGATCAGATTTTCTGCAAATTATATGGTAATGACTTCTCTTTTATTTATTTTCTTTGGTTTGATTTCAATTCTCATTTCGTTTATTAGCATAATCATGAGTAGCTAATTCCGTTGTGTAGTCGAATTATGTGAAAGCGAGTGAAAACCCTAAGGGAGATGAGATAGGGAGTAGTGTAGTGCGTAATTGAATGTTTAAACGATTAATCCACGTCCTAAAACTTATTTTAACGTCTTTGAATTAGATTGATCACCTAGTTCACTGTCACACACATCGAACTTATAGATGCATTTTGCGGTGAGATGTGGGATAAGGGGTTTTAGGATCATTGCGTAGATTCGGCCTAGTTCTTAGGTCCGTTTCCAATACAGAGGTTTGTCATCGTTGTTCGAGCGACTCTAGAGCTTAATCATGTTAGGTTAATCGGTTTTCTAAAGGGAGAATTAATTAACTTCACATAGGGTGGTTAGATCGAGTTGTTCAATCTAATCGCTAGAATTAGGAGTTGGCACCCGTGGATGTCGTTAAACTACATTAGATAGGTAGGTCGGTTAAGACACGCTTCCCGTTAAGTCCTTCCTTAGGGGTAAAAGTAGCTCGTGCGATCATAGTTCGACTATACCCTTTAATACCTAGAAGTAAATTCGTTAGTACATTCTTTACTTTTGCATTAGTATAATACTCTCCACCATTATTTTGACCTGAACTAAGTTCTAAGTCGACTTTGGTACTTGAACATTACTCCCTGTGGATTCGACCTTGAGACCACTATACTACCGTTGACCCGATACTCTGTCGGTTAAGGTTAGCGGTTAGTTATTTTGCTATCAGGTGGTTCCACTGTCTAAATACCAAGAGTGATCAACAACTGAGCTTGGTGTAGCAAAATATATAGATGTCTGCTTAGGTCTTGGACTCATAGTATTCTCTGGTGGTTGGAAGTCAGTCTCAAACCTGTGCCAACATATAACAACAATGTGCCCATTTTCGACACTGATAACGCCCTAAATACTACCATTAATTATACCTTTAATCATGCTCAAGAGGGAATGGATAGGCTCGTTATCATATGGAATATGTGTTAAATGCTATGTGTATGTTTCTAGGTTCACAATTCTGCATTTGCAATATTATCCTGTAGATTTAGTACTATTTCGTCTTGTTTTATACACTTTTTAAGATGTACCAAAATCTGGAGCAGCTAAGGACGGATATGGGTTGAGAGAAAGACATTGGGCCAAGTGGAGAAAGTTCAAGAAGAGATCTGCCAGAAAAAGGGACGAAAAGTTGGGCCTGTTAATCGAAGCCCAAGCCCGACTTATCGAGGTCTTGGAGGACAAGAAACCAAAGTCTGCCGCATCTACTAGGTCGGTTAGGGTTTATTTGAGTCATAAGTCGGCTATTGTATCTATAAATCCGCAGAACTGATTGCAATAAATATATATATCATACATTTTTATACAATTTCATATACATTGATCAAGTTGATGAAATAAAGTTTCTTTAGCTTTTGGTGATTTATTTTCCGGTTTTCTTCTCTTCTTGCCATCTCTAGCTTGAGTAGATCAAGCTAGATCTCCGTAACCAAGGTATGAAGCTTTGAACGTTCCTTTATGTCTTTATTATGGTAGATATACTTGTATTTACGTGTTATAGTTAATCTGCATGTTTAACAACCCCATAATTTACTTAAATTAATCAAAACGAAGCAATGTTTCCAGAATAAGAACCAACGCCCCCGATAAATCGGCGGTCTATACCGATTAATCGCGGCAATATTCAGGTAACCCTAATTTGAAGATTTAGCATCAGCTACGTTGATCGACATGATTAATTAAAACGATTTTTTAGGTCTGGCCAATCTAATATTCGTATATCATAAATTAACACGAAGGACTTGCAAGGTGAAGTGTTAGTTAGGACATTGTCTTGATGGATCCCTAGGAACGTGCTAGTCAATGTTGATAGCTGCTTAGGGAGGTTTTCGGTCTCGTATCGGCATCTCTAGATCTTATGGCGTATGGGCTAATACAAGCAACGAAGGAGGTTAGTTGCGTATAAATTGTCTGTTGTCCTTGCAAATAGAAGTAGATAGGGTTAGTAGATGCACCCGTAACTAAACTAAATTATAACGTTTGATTGATTTAGGGAAATTATGTGGGGAAGTAAACATAAGGATTAATTATACCAAGTTAATTAGATAGGTAGGGATGGACCATGTTCTGTCTATGTTTAATGTTGGTCAATGGCCATATTTGTCATCTTGATTCGGTTAGATTCATTTATACTTGAGTTGCATTGTCTATGTGGGATCGACCTTGATTCGCCATTGCTATGCTATAATTTGACCTAGTAACCTTGCTAGAATAATCGACGTAATACGCGACAATCAAGCTTTTTGGCGCCGTTGCTGGGGACAATGGCCAATTCCAAGAGTAAACATATTCAATTCTAATTGAGAATTAGTTATTTTTCTTTTATTTTGAAGTCTTGAGTCGTCCTGAAATAAACCTGCATTATTGTACTGCCAGAATAAGAAATTATGAGCCCGATTTACCGTGGGTTGCCCCCGATTAATCGAGGTTCAGAAAATCAAGTTTTGACAGCCTTTATGATTCTGTATATATCCCTGTTAGTTTTAGTTAGTAGGTCCGCAACAGTTGGATCTAAACCCAACTGAAGCGGAAGTTGCTAACCATTTTGTTTGTTTTTGTTTTATCTTTTTAGCAGGAATTACAGGACACTTTGGAAAATTGTTCAGCAAGGTTTGGGGAAGCAAAACGAGTCAAGAACTATGCATCATAAAATATTGAATATCAAACCAATCTCCATGTATCCAGGCTCTAGGGTTAGAGAGCAGTATGAAGCAGATAAGAAGCGAGTGGATGAGGAAAATGAAGCACTCAAATGTGAAGCCATGGAGAACCCGATGGAGTATGAAACTTATAGCCCAGGTGAGTTTCCTATTGAGTTAATTGACATATATTCCGATTATGATTCTGATGATCCTGAGAAGGAACTTGATACCATGTTTTCCGAGCCTGAGGATTACCCGGACTCGCATACCGTAGTAAAGTTAGGTGACCCAGGGACGTTTCAACTCCCGATATCAATAAACGGTGTATCTGTAGGATTAAGGCTCTACGACTCTGGTTCGAGTTGCAACATTCTTCCTTTTTCAATCTGTCAAAAAGTAAAGATTCGGGTAACCTTGGACCAAACACGGTCCATGACATTTGTTGATCATACCTGAGATATGCCACCCGGTTTTCTAAAGAATTGCGAGATCAAGGCAGGGGATTCACGTTCCCTATAGATTTCATAGTCCTAGATGTACCAGAAGATCCTAGTGCACAATTCTTATTAGGACGGCCTTTCTTAGCAACCGAGCCATCATGGATTATGATAAGGGGGAAATCATTCTAAGGTTGAACAATGATGCTGTAACCATTAAGATCCTAGAGCCCCTAAACAATAGGCCTGAATGCTGCATGATGACCTATGGTCCTGGAAACGTTAAATTTGCGGAGATAGAGGATGAGAGGTCTAGGCATCGAGAGGCTCCTGTAGAAACCTGTGAGCATGAGTTTATAAGAGTACTGCTTAGAGAACACGAGCAGAAGGACCACAACAAGACGCTTGCGGAAGTCAGTCCGTCCATATTACGTATTGATGAGATAGAGCTGAAACGAGAGAATGCGGAATCCTCGGACATGAAGGTTAAGTCTTGAAGCAGGGGTAGACCTAGTGCACAAGCAAAGAGAGCGAGACGTGCAAGAAAGAGGGCTCAGAAAGTTTCTATGGAAAACCGAGAGATAGCACCCCAGAGGATAAGAGTAAACGAGATGGGAAGTGCATGACGGTTAAGACCTCGAAAGTGCAAGTTTGGAGAGTCAAAGCCTCACGACCCACGATTGAATGAGGATCTCAAGACTGAATTTTGAGCCAACGACTATAAACTTAGAACTACTTCTTGAACCCTTGTTTAGAAATGAGTCAATAAAAGTAACCGGATGAAACGACGAGCTTTTTTTCATCCTACCACACTCCTAGGCCTGAAACCGATGGATGTTGGGAAGGTTTTTTACTCGTTGTGGATTCTAGTGAAGTAGGTTAGGTTGAGTCGGAAGTAAGACAAGAAGGAGCAATGGACTAGTAATTAAAAGGTCAGGATTGAGCAGGAAGTCAGTGCAAGGTGTGCAGAACAGGAAATAAGAAAATCTGGAAAAAAATTAGCCGCAATTAATCGGGTATCAGGTCCGATTAACCGAGCTAGGTTTTATCTATTTTTTCATGTCAGATTTAAGATCAGACTCTTCGATAGCACGTGGAGGACACGTGTTGCATCGGTCAGCCCCCAGTCAGAGCAACCACCCATTTCTCCCTCTTTTCCATCATTTCCTCATTTCCCACACTCCATCATTACTCCACCTCCTCAATCCCATCAATCACACCTCAATCTCCTCACCACCATTACTCCACCCACTATCCCACTAAACCCTTCCATCTCATTCCCATTTTTTCCTATTTAAACACCCATCTATCACCATTTTTCTTCATCGTCAAGAAAACTTTCTCCCTTTCTTCTTATTTTTATAAATCTCGGCCCTCATCACCATTTATCACCACCATTACCACCACCATTAACCATTTTCCTTCCATCTCAATACCTTAAAACACCTTTCCCACTCTCTGCTGCTGTGTTGTGCTACTATAATGTTGTTGTTGCTGCCATTCATCTTCTTCCATCATCAGCAACTCTGTTTCAGAAAAAAAAATGAAAAATTAAGCACGATTAATCCGGACCACCTACCGATTAATCGAGGGTTATTTTATTTCAAATCCAGCCGATCTCTATCATAAATATCATGGGTCCAAAACACAGAAGAACCGTTCGTCGCCCAAGCGGTCATCAGGTTGTTTATGGTGATTCTAACCCCCTGATAGATGGGGTTGAGCAATTCAATTCATTGGAGATTTATGAATCATTCCGAGGTCATTGGAATGGCCGACATATTGCCCGTGAACGTGGCATCGACTTGGAGGATTGTGGCACTATCTTGCCGAGAGCCATGAAGTATCATGACATTCTGGATATGGCGGAGGCACCAAGCCGGTTCAACGTTACGATGGTGCGAGAGTTCTACACGTATCTGGCGCACAACCCAGGAGCCACATTTGCTATGGTCCGATGGGTGAAAGTTGATTTCACTATTAGGCGGATCAATGAGTACTATAGGGTGCGCAGCCCACCAGTAGGACCGGAGGAGTATACATCGTCCTCCAATGTTAATGATCTAGAGAGGATGCATATGATAACGGACTACTTTGGGGTGGTATGGAAGAGAAATCCGATGGGAGTCCCGACTATTTTCCTGGAAAATGACCTATATTGGGATAGGAAGATACTGAACAGATTTGTCTGTCCCCGCCTTTTGCCGACCAAGAATACGACATCTGTTACACCAAAGCGGGAAGAGTTGATGTTCTACCTAGAGCAGGAATCTCCAGTTAACATCAGTATCCTGATGAACCACCATATTCATGAAATTGCTGATGAGTCCGAGCGAGAGCTACTGCCTTATGGACCGATGATAGATATCTTTGCTCTAGAGAACGAGGTTTCGGTTCTGGTCAGTGACGATTGGAAAGATCCTAAGCCCCAGATAAGCTCACAGTCGGTTTTGCGAACACCAAGACGAGTAGGTCAAACAGATGAGCGAAAGCACACTCCGGTCCATGGAGGGACTCGATCTCAGAGAGCTTTGATAGAGGAGAATGCAAGAGAGATTGCAAGTCTGCATCGCAAAATGGACAGAATGATGGACTTTTTAGGCATTCCTCCTTCAACCCCACCACCAAGAACTGCCCCACGTCATGGAGCATCCTCTTCCGTTGCTTCTTCCTCCACTTCTAGACCACCTCCCGGTTTCGAATCTAGAGCTGATTGGGAGGATGATTTTGACGAGGACTAGTTTATTTTTTACTCATTTCTTGTGGTTATTTTCCATTTTAGTATTTTAATTTTTGTTTTTCTTTATTTTTCTATCTAGTATGATGTCAGACTTTTATAAATAATATAATGATTTTGTCGGCTTAAATTGTTTTAGAGTTATGTTATTTCTCTATTACTGCCGTATTTTTATTCTACGGTTATTGTCACCCACATTTCTTCTCTTGGATTGTTCGAGTTATTTAGTACAGATTTTTCGAGGACTTATTCTTCGAAGCCCGTTGCAATTGTTGGAGATCCATTCTTTTTTCTTGCTCCGCCCTTAACGAAACTAAGTTCCTTTTTCGTTTCATATCTTTCATCTTCTTATTGAGGACAATGTTTCGATTAAGTGGGGGGTTGGAGCGTCACTTAGCTTTTTAGCATTATATTCCGTTAATTGCTTGACTATCTTGATTTTCTTGATGCACTTTTCACCACCTAGAATTTGATGCGTTTCATCAAAATTTTGGAAAAAGATGACATCTTTGACCTTTTGGAGTTAATTAATTACACCTTTGTTCCACTATGCATAAGTAAAGTTGTGCCCACTTATGAAGTAGTGGTGTATTAAGCGCATATTTTGTTTATGAACCACCATTTTAAGCACGTATAACTCACTTTCCTTGGTGTGTAGTAGATAGCGCATTACTTTGATTAGAGTTGACCCTAGCTTTATCTCGAATTCTGTTCTACCTATGGTCATTTAGGTCAAGTTGTGGTTTTTACAAGGGCTAAGGAATTATGGATTCGGTAGTTTATCAAGAGTGGGGCCGTGAGGATAGATAGAATTATGAGCGTTCACCCGCCAAGAAAGAGAAATAAATTGCACGGTATATATATATATATATATATATATATATATTCTTCTCTTTAAAGCAGAGTCGATGGAGCGTAAGACGCAAGACCCTCGTATAAAATAGACTGATAAACGTAAGCCTAAGAGTAATACTCGGTTCTCGATCCGTCTTGCCCAGTTGACTTGACCTAAGCAATAAAAGTAAAAAAATCAATTAATAAAATAAATGGCGTAAAGAGAAAGGCATGTTCGTGACTGGTTAGTTCGACTACGAGTCGATGTAATGTGAGATTGTCTGCGTTACTAAAGATCGAGGAGTTATTGCGCACACATTGGTTCATGACATGAATATTTTTTAATGCGTTACTTATGGATATGAGTTGACATGATCATTATCTTGACTTTGTGAAGCATTGATGTTTTTAATTAACTTGTACATTGGTTGGGATTACGTTTTCTTTTCGCCTTTTTGCTCGGGATGATCAAAAGCTAAGTGGGGGGTAGTTGATAACGCCCTAAATACTACCATTAATTATACCTTTATTTACCCCAAATCGTGCTCGAGATGGAATGGATAGGCTCGTTATCCTTTAGAATATGTGTTAAATGCTGTGTTTATGTTTCTAGGTTCACAATTCTACATTTGCATTATTATCCCGTGGATTTGGTACTGTTTCGTCTTGTTTTATACACTTTTCAGGATGTACCAAATTCTGAAGCAGCTAAGGACGGATATGGGCTGAAAGAAATACAATGGGCCAAGTGGAGAAAGTTCAAGAAGAGATCTACCAGAAAAAGGAACGAAAGTTGGGCCGATTAATCGAAGCCCAGGCCCGACTTATCGAGGTCTTGGAGGACAAGAAACCGAAGTCTGCCGCATCTCTTGGGTCGGTTAGAGTTTATTTGAGTCATAAGTCGGCCGTATCTATATAAAGCCGCATAATTGATTGCAATATATATATATATATATATATATATATATATATATATATATATATATATATATATATACATTATTATACAATTTCATATACATTGATCAAGTTGATGAAACAAAGTTTCTTTAGCTTTTGGTGATTTATTTTCCGGTTTCCTTCTCTTCTTGCCATCTCTAGCTTGAGTAGATCAAGCTAGATCTCCGTAACCAAATGTATGAATCTTTGAACGTTCCTTTATGTCTTTATTATGGTAGATCTACTGGCATTTACATGTTATAGTTAATCTGCATGTTTAACAACCACATAATTTACTTGAATTAATCAATACGAAGCAATGTAGATTCCAGAATAGGAACCGACTCCCCCGATAAATCGGCGGTCTATATCGATTAATCGAAGAAATATTTAGGTAACCCTAATTTGGAGATTCAACGCCAGCTACGTTGATCGGCAGGATTAATTAAAATGATTATTTAGGTCTGGCCAATCTAATATTCGGATATCGTAAATTAACACGAAGGACTTGCAAGGTGAAGTGTTAGTTAGGACATTGTTTTGATGGATCCCTTAGAACGTGCTAGTCATTGTCGATAGTTGCTTAGGGTGGTTTTCGGTCTCGTGCCGGCATCTCTAGATCTTATGGCGTATGGGCTAATACAAGCAACGAGTGCGTATATATTGTCTGTTGTCCTTGCAAATGGAAGTAGATAGGGTTAGGAGATGCACCCGTAGCTAAACTGAATTAAAACGTTTGATTGATTTAGGGAAATTATGTGGGGAAGTAAACATAAGGATTAACTATACCAAGTTAGTAAATAGGTAGGGATGGGGAAGGAATACCATGTTTTGTCTATATGACCGTATTTGTCTTCTCGATTTTGTTAGATTCGTTTATACTTGAGTTGCATTGTCTCTGTGGGATCGACCTTGATTCGCCTTTGCTATGCTATAATTTGACCTAGTACTCTTGCTAGTATAATCGACGTAATGCGCGATGATCAGCCACTGAGTTGGCAAGCCATCATACTTCCACTGTTATATCTTCCTCCACGTCTGCCTTTATTCCTGCCACCTCTGAATCCTCATCTACCTCTAAAGGGAGTTTGATTAGGACTAGGTGGCCTTAACCTAAAGATGGATAAGTAGAAACATGAGCAGCTGGATGTGCTTGAGGAGCAGAAAACTGAGCAGTGGGATTAAACCTAGCTAGGAGCCTCTCATGTGTAATCAACTGAGACTGAACCTCTTGCCAATAGAGTGATCATATTAAAGTTGTGGTGTTAACAATAGCTTTTTTATAGTTCTTGTCTAATCCTTCAAGAGTATCCAGAATCAACTCAAACTTTAAAATTAGGTACCCTACTGCAGTAAGGTGGTCACCATAAGACTTCATATGAGAAAAGTAATCGTCCATGGACTTAGATCTTTTTTCAGACTTAGTGAGATCACTCTTGAATTCCAACATTCAAGACTCAGACTAATTATTAAAGAGAACCTCTAGGGTTATCCAAATCTCAGGAGAGGTGGTGCATCCAACCACTTCAACCAACTTTTGTTCTTTCATAGAACCAAGCAACCACTTCATGTGCAATGGACCACTGATTTCCAATATTCAATACTAGGATTAGATAATCTATTTGGAAGCATGGGTGGTTTGGGCTTAGTGCCAAGCAGATAGCTATCTAGCTTGTACCTCTTGAACACATGGAGAATGATATACCTACACAACACGCAATTATCACGAGTAATTTTAACAATAATGGTTTGATTCAGATGTCCATGAAAGGGATAATTGGACAATGAAAGCAGGGGAGAAGACAAATGAGATAGTCTGAAGAGAGAGCTATTCAGATCCGATCTGGGAAGAAAGGAGCTAGAGGATGGTAAAGCACTATTTGTGAATGGTAAAGAACTTGTAAATGGTATAACCTGTGATTCCAGATGCGGTAAGTGATAAGTGTGTTGGAGATAGAAATAAGGAGCTTCCATAAAGTGCTGAGATGGGGATGCATGTTTCTGGTTGATTTGTCGCCGAACTTGACAGGAAATCTAATCCTTGTGACTATACAGTGCTTGCAGATGAATCCACCAGAGTTGACAGCTGATTTTCTTTGATTGCACCCCTTGGCTGCGTTGCCGATGGTGGATCTGCCATGGACGCCGGCTAACCGCTCTGATACCAAGTAAAGAAACTAGAAATCTGGTGAATATTTCATTGATTGATCATAATGATTACAAAAGGTATGATACATATATTGTTAGGTGTAATGCCCGAAAGACAATTTTGTAATTGTTTTATTTAATAAATGAAATGATATTATTATTCGTATTTATTATTCTCATATTCACCGATGTGACAATAGTATTTACACTACAGAAAACCCAAAAGTATATCGTTTATGTAATCACTTAACTCAATGTATGGGATATACACGGGAGGATTGAGTTGGTAAAGATGTACTTAAAATACAATTAGCCCATAGTGAAGTTAATCGAGAGTTTCGGGTCTCTCCTTTAATGTGCTATTAATGCGCCCAGAACACAATAGGTGTGATTGTCTTATCCAGACTTTCGGTTAAGAGAAACTAATGGGGCATTTATATATGATAGATATATCATATAGGGCGGGACCGATTTGATTAGAGTTCACGATATATTCCATAATCGAAAGTCTTATCGAATCAATCGATGATCATATTTATGGATATATCTTAATCCTGAGGTGATCACGATCAAGCGCTTGAATCGATGAGGTTTGACTTGACGGTTAAGGATTACACTGAGTCTGTGATCTGAATTACCCCATCTTGGCATTGTCTTTGGATTGAGTGAGTAGTCGTGTTTATCACGGATCACGGAATCCATTCCTTCCATTTATGGAAGTAGATGAAACAGATTCCTTTATTTGTTAATCCAAGAAATCGATCGATCGTGCGAGTTCATATTACACTGATTAGCTACCAGTGAGTTGTATGAATTAATTGATCACTAAGGGGTTAATGGTAAATAAGGATAAGAGGTTCTAAAAAGGGTTAACGGTAACTTCCCGATTTAGAATGAACAGTCTATGGAGGATTAATCCATATGTAATGATTATATCAATGGACGCTTATTATCATTCTCGTGAGGAGATAAATATAATCTCATAATCGGAGGAGTGCAGTCACGGGATTATGGTGGCATATTCCTGTGATTGATTTATCGAATATAATTATTCTGTTCATAAGATAATTATTTATTTGATTTATCGGAGCCGCTGATTATTAGTCCATGGTCCCCGACGTGCCTCCAATATAGCATAGCTATTCTCGGACGTCGAATCCTAATAATATTAATTTAGTTCTTATTAGAATTTAATTAAAACGATATGTGAATTAATTATTTAGTAGACTATTAAATTAGTTGGGCTAAATAATTAAATATGTGAAAAAGACATTTTTCATAAATTTGGCCCAATGTGTGTGTCATGGCCGAAATCCAACCCTAGGAGGGAAGATGCAATTTTCGGCCATAGAGTGTCTTAGGGAGCAAGAGATTGTTTTCTTGTGTATTAATAAGACATGTGCATAAAATATTTATTGGATAAATATTTATGGTAAGAAATAAAGATAAAGATTATTCTAGATTTGTTCTAGAATATTTTGGAATTATCTTTTATTTATTTGCAAAATAAAATCCTTGGAGGACAAGGATTACTCTACTATATAAAGAGAGTTCTCCCAAGCCTAACACACACACACAAAATTCGACTTCTATCTCTTAGAGAGAAGAAGCCAAAAATTCGGCCAAGGGGAGTAAGAAGAAAATCTTGGAGGTTTTCCGCGTAGCATATCAGGAGGATTCGAGACGAGGATTTCCTTCCACCGGGAGTTGCTTGGATCACACGTGCGGAAGATCGTGGTGCTCTTCACACCATCCTTTGTTCTTTCTAATTGCGGTTCTTCTACTTGGATTTTGAGATCCAAGAGGTATGTTCTACAACCCCATGTAGAGTAGATTTAGTTATTTTATTACGTGTAAATTATAGATCTAGACCCTTAAATCGCTTCCGTTGCGGATGGTATTACTAACAGTGGTATCAGACGTCTGGTGATCTATATTTATACGTATAAAATATTAGATCTGTGGAGGAAAAACATGTAGATTTTTGTCCCGCTTTTTTTAAAATGATGCATATATGTATTTTTTTATGTTGCGATTGTTGTGGTTTGAAGAGATGGATTGGGGTTGGTACTGTTTACTCGTTAGATCTATTGTAAGTTCTCTCGTTTTAGATCGTTTGAGCATAGGATTGATGTAAAAGTTGTTGTTTTTTTTATTTATTTATTTTTCGGCTATTTTTTATTTTTTTTTGTAATTGCGGAAAAAACGACGAAGAACGATGAAGAACACGAGAAGAAGACGGAACTCGAGGTATGAATAGGAGTCGGGGCGGAAAATTTTTTGTTATTTATTTGTACCATACGGCTAGGGTTTTTTTTTATCAAACCCTAATTTTTTTATAAAATCGGCAATTTTTAAAATTAAAAAAATATATATATTTATTTTTCTGGAATAAAGAATACAGCAGGATTTTAATAATAAAAAAAATTCGATTTTTTTTTTATTTTATTTTATAAAATAAAGGCCCCTTCTCCTTTCAGGTTCGCGGTTCATGGTTCAAGGTTCGAAGATCGAAGACATGAAGACAACAAGATTGTAATTTACTGCTTTCCTAGGATAGATTAGATACGAAGTACCAAACGATCCATCTCGGTGTTTAAATTTTCCGCAATTTATTTTTTTATGTGTTTGATCATAAAATAGATATAAAATCGGAATTTCCATGACATGCATCATATCATAAATCCACTCCATGCATACATGTAGAATTTTAATTTTGGTAATTAAAATAGGCATGTATACAAACTCGCGTAATTAGTTGAAATTTAATTAATCGTGGTAATTAATTAATTTAGTAATCTGATTAAAGATCCGAGGACGGGTTATGAAATCGTTAAGCCTTTTCGGTGTGTGTTCTCGGTGAACCGCCTTAAAAACCCAAACGAGATCATGTTTTCGATTCGTAGTGTCTACGAGATTGAATGATGGTAAAAGAACAATAAATCTTGGATAAAAATGGTTCGCCTATAGGTTGGGTGGTCAATCGAGCTTCGCTCGACCGACTTAACCCTCCTAGTGTGATGTATGCACGGGGTCCGGCAAGACTAAGCTCCACCGGCGAGGCGGAGGGTGATTCCTTCTTATCTCAATGGGGCTCTCTTGACCCGATTTCGTCCGATTGTCACATAAGTTCCAACGAATAGGACGGGTAGGCTTGGCCTACGTTACCGACACCATTCAGAATCCTTGATTTGATGTGCTTTTATGTTAACATCAAAAAGACGTGGTTAGTTAACCCACCACCACTTCCAAAATATTGAGTGGGAGCGGGGGAGGCGACAGCCAACCCCACGGCCTCTACTATAGATACAAGTAAGTGAGAGAAGGGTGACGCCTCGCGGCGCTTTGATTTCGTCCCCTACGGATGGTGTTCACCCCTATCAACATTCATGGCTTGGTCTCCGAAAGGATAGGATTTCCGGGTACTCGTTGGGTCACTGACCTATCCTACGACGGCACACTCGGGGCGTACCTAAGAGATCCGATATAGTAGGTCACACTCATCAAGGATATTCTTGATAATATCTAGGCTA
The DNA here is from genome assembly GCA_026214975.1 of Gentiana macrophylla. Classification (NCBI taxonomy): domain Eukaryota; kingdom Viridiplantae; phylum Streptophyta; class Magnoliopsida; order Gentianales; family Gentianaceae; genus Gentiana; species Gentiana macrophylla. The sequence goes on from CM047814.1 coordinate 76,679,699, forward strand.
AAAAAGGAAGGTAGTCAATGAATAAAGGGATGTTCGATTCTCGTGGAACGTTCGATTCTCACAAGTTATTCATTGATGAGATTGTCTCGATTTAACCGTCATCTCTTTGACCTACCCTACGGCGGCACTGAGATGCGAGGTTAAAACCTTGGAATGGTAGAGTAGACTTAATTTTAGTTTACAATTCCTAAAATAAACTTATATAGTAGTGTTAAACTTGAATTAATATATGTCATTTTATTTACAGCATTATATCGCTTACTAAATTGCTTAAAAATTAATAATTGACTAGTATTGACTTCGGTAAAAAGTGGAAAGTAACTAGGACGTTGAACTAGTTAATCGATAATGCAATTATTTTTCGAAAGAGATATTTTCTCTTAAGCCTTTTAAAAACCAGAGTGACATACAGGTATGTCACTAGTGTCATTCGTGTCAAATGGAAGACAAACTTAGTTTGATCAAAGGTGATTTCGGACTTTGAAATTCTTCTAGTGAATTTTGAGTGTGTAGTGATTACACAAGTAATTTTCTAATTGAAAAATCGGAAAATCATGAAGTGTTACTAGTTGAACGATATTTGGGATCGATGGACTAGTGGGAGCTTTATGATTTGTTGTTTTTTCTAGAACGTTAGAAAAGTGTAACTAAGTACACACGTAAACGTTCTGATTGAAAAACCGGAAAGTCATGAAATGTGGCTAGCTGGACGATATTTGGAATCGATGAACTAGTGGGAGTTCTATGATTTGTTGTTTTTCTGGAAACATTGGAACTATGTACGAAAGATTTTCTAATCGAAAAAAATCAGAAAATCATAAATAAAAAAAAAATAAAGCATTGCTCGTTAGACGGTATTTGGAACCGATAAACTAGTGGGAGCTTTAATATTATGATTTGTTGTTTTTTTCTGGTATATTAGAAAATCCGAGAAGTCCCGACGAGTAACACTCGAAATAGACATCCCACGGTTCAAGAGTAGTGTCTACTCAAACGAACCGCTGGTTCAAGACTGTTTCCATTCACGGAAAGAATGGGAGAATATGTCTAAAAGTGTTAGTCGTCTAAACTGAGAAAACTTTAAGACTGAACCGAAAATTAATTAACTGAAAATCATAGGATAAGGACAGTGATTTTTAATCACCAACCTATGAATCCTTGGCGATTTTCTCGAGCTAAGTTCTTTGGAAGAACAAGGTAGCGGTGCATTTAACGATTAAAAGAGTAAACAACGGGCAGTTAATTTTAGCTAGAATAGTGGGAGTGATATAAGGAAATGAATCTCGGATTCAATCCTTGGATATCGCGGAAAAATTATTTTATGTTTAAGATTCGTTGGAACGAAAGGATTTACCTTCTATTCGATAATTTGTTTGTCGTATAGAAAGTGAATATACCATTTGTAAATGCGAATACAAGACTCGGACTTTTGTTTGATAAAGTCAAAACCACTAAGAACTAACAAATATGTATACATAACACATCTTAAGAACTATTGGTTTCAATATTTAGATAAACGCTTCTTCATATTCCATAGTTAGTGCATAGTCCCTAAAAGACAAGACCTGAAGACTGGCTCAGGGTGATTCATTTCTCCCAGTCTGGTTATATTGTCTCAAAGGTTCAATGACTAAGCTTCCTTTCAATCGGGAAAGGAAAATGGTTATAAAGAAGTAACACCGCTTGTTCATGATGACCTTCGGAGTCTTATGAAAAAAATACAAGCTAGTGGGAGCTTATGAGTATTGACTTATAGTCTGACAACTACTCAAACACTCCGGTATGTTTATCCAAAATATTTTAAGGTGTCTCTGATTTTGTCGGAGATGGAGTATTCTATACTCAGAAATGGGCCATCACATAGTCCTAGGGACTGATGCTCGGCCTGCCTTATAGTGAAATGCTTTCACTAAGGAAGAAACCGTTGAATTGCTTTACATAGTTGTAGATGTGCTACAATACACTGCTTAACTCAATAAAGATATTAGAAGCGAAATTTCGGTTTACATTGAAGTGTAAGACCGAGAAGTCTACCTAGAATATACTTTGGAATTTACGGACAAGGTGTGGATTCAGTTCACCCCACTTCCATAAATATAAGCATTTAGCACATGGTGCTTGAAGGTAGATCTGGGAATTTTGCGCACACGTTCGGTCAGTGACCAATCGTTATATATCTTGTAGCATTGAGAAAAAGGTTTATAATAAGATTCTTGAGATCGGGAAGGAATCGCATCATCATATTGCGTCCTTTCTGATATAGTCTATGAACAGTAAAACCTTAAACCTTGAAGTACGTTTACTCAATGTAGTTACTAATTGATTAAAATCAGACCACATCCAACATTGGTTGTTGGTGCTGACACTAAAATACTCTTGAAATAGATCGGAAAGTCGATCCACCCGTAATGTAGTGGGAGTATTGTTTCTTCATTGCCCATTCATGGGTTACGAGGACTTAATGGTCTACAGGATCGATTGATGACCCATGGCTCTTTTGTGTGCGATATAGGATTACGATAATAGAGGTTGGTTTAATAGCCATAAACCTGTGAATGGAGTTTGGTACTCAGGATTCTGCTCATACTCTGGTAGAACCACCTGAGCGTCTCAGGCCCAAAGTGGGAGTAATTGGATCTACACGGAAAAGTAGAATGAATAGGAAAGTTTATCATTGAGCAAATCTTGAGTGGTCTAGGGTAATTCCTAAGAAGTAGAGAGTTAATCGGACCTTGGACTCTCTTACCACTTAGTATTGCATGATTTCGCTCAAAATCGGAAAATAGGGTGATTCCTCGAGACTTTTTGCCAAACAAGCGGAGTATGGATTCATTCAAAGCAGGATGGTATTGCCTTATGAACTTATGACATGATGACTCACAAGGCTTATGTCCTTTGTGGATAAAAAGCAAACCTCTCGGTCACTTTGAAGTCATATATTTCTACAATATGTGGATTTGACGAGAATATTGATAAGTCTTTTGTAGACTGGATATCAATTTTAGTACAAGAGTGAATATATACATATATTAGTGTTTACGAAGGATAACACCGCACCGATTGGAATCAACGTGGGTGTGTTATCTGAAGTCGAATCGACAATGCCACAATTCTCTGCAGTGAGATTTCGACAACATCCTAAAGAGTTTGACTCGGTCGAATTCATTAGAATCGATCCACCGGTTTCCCATCCATCTTATTGGTTAAGATGATGCATCTGTATGCAACATTCATTCAACGAAAGTTCTACCCTATGCCTCGGGAATGACTCTCTCAATCTTCGGATCAAGAGAAATGGGATAGATTCTCTTTCTAGTAAGAGATGGTCGAGTTATTGAGCGTCAACTTTGATCGAATCTTAGATTCGGCGGTTAACAAAGCAAGTTTAGTATGTCCGTTAGTATTTTGAGAGAACGAGGAATAATATGCGGACATATTCATGTGTGAACTTGGATATGTGTGATACACTGATTTTGATTTTAAGTCAGATTGAGGATGATCGTTAAGTCGATCTCGGGCTTAGTGTTTACTCTTGTGTTGAAGCTATTGCATGGAGGAATCCAGCAACGCCAACTCGACTTTAACTAGTTGGGTGATTAGCGACTTTTGTAGTAGCTAGAAAGGCGATATAGCTTAAGGATTTCCTTTTCATATCTGGGAGTGATTCTAGATTTGGAAGCCGATACCACATCATTGTGCAAACGATGAAGGGGTAGCGTATAAGGTTTTTCGAAATCACTAGAGGTCAAAAGCATATTGGGAAAGTACCACATGATTAGATGGACCGGTAGCGTTTCGATTCTATGGATCGTCTCGAGCCGACAACCTGACTAATCATTAAGACCCATGATATTTAGATGTAGGTACTCCCCGAGTCACTGACCTATCCTACGACGGCACACTCGGAGTGTACTTTGTCATCTACAATGGTTATGATATGCTTAATGGGTACTAGAATACGGGATGGGTCTCCATTGCTTTAGAGCAAGTGGGAGATGTAGTTTGTTGTAGTATAAATAATAGGGTGTGCTCTAAAACAATTAATCACATGCTTTCGTGCAAGTGGGAGATTGTTAGATGTAATGCCCGAAAGACAATTTTGTAATTGTTTTATTAATAAATGAAATGATATTATTATTCATATTTATTATTCTCATATTCACCGATGTGACAATAGTATTTACACTACAGAAAACCCTAAAGTATATCGTTTATGTAATCACTTAACTCAGTGTATAGGATATACACGGGAGGATTGAGTTAGTGAAGATGTACTTAAAATACAATTAGCCCATAGTGAAGTTAATCGAGAGTATCGGGTCTCTCCTTTAACGTGCTATTAATGCGCCCAGAACACAATAGGTGTGATTGTCTTATCCGGACTTTCGGTTAAAGAACTAGTGGGGGCATTTATATATGATAGATATATCATATAGAAATTTGGACCGATTTGATTAGAGTTCACGATATAATTCCGTAATCGAAAGTCTTATCGAATCAATCGATGATCATATTTATGGATATATCTTAATCATGAGGTGATCACAATCCAACCGCTTGAATCGATGTATGAGGTTTGACTTGACGGTTAAGGATTACACCGAGTCCAGGATCCGAATTACCCCATCTTGGCATTGTCTTGGATTGAGTGAGTAGTCTGTGTTATCACGGATACGGAATCCATTCCTTCCTTTTATGGAAGTAGATGAACCGATTCCTTTATTTGTTAATCCTAGAAACCGATCGATCGTATGAGTTCATATTACACCGATTAGCTACCAGGTGAGTTGTATGAATTAATTGATCACTAGAAGGGGTTAATGGTAAATAAGGATAAGAGGTTCTAAAAAGGGTTAACGGTAACTTCCCGATTTAGAATGAAATGGGCATCTATTGAGGATTAATCCATATGTAATGATTATATCAATGGACGCTTATTATCATTCTCGTGAGAGATAAATATAATCTCATAATCGGAGGAGTGCGATCACGGGATTATGGTGGCATATTCTGTGATTGATTTATCGAATATAATTATTACATTCATAAGATAATTATTTATTTGATTTATCGAGTCACCGATTATTAGTCCATGGTCCCCGACGTGCCTCCAATATAGCATAGCTATTCTCGGACGTCGAATCCTAATAATATTAATTTAGTTCTTATTAGAATTTAATTAAAACGATATGTGAATTAATTGTTTAGTAGACTATTAAATTAGTTGGGCTAAATAATTAAATATGTGAAAAATACATTTTTCATAAACTTGGCCCAATGTGTGTGTCATGGCCGAAATCCAACCCTAGGAGGGAAGATGCAATTTTCGGCCATAGAGTGTCTTAGGAAGCAAGAGATTGTTTTCTTGTGTATTAATAAGACATGTGTACAAAATATTTATTGGATAAATATTTATGGTAAGAAATAAAGATAAAGATTATTCTAGATTTGTTCTAGAATATTTTGGAATTATCTTTTATTAATTGGATTTATTTATTTGCAAAATAGAAATCTTTGGAGACAAGATTATTCTCCTATATAAAGAGAGCCTCCTGCCTAACACACACACACAAAAAATTCGATTTCTATCTCTTAGAGAGAAGAAGCCAAAAATTCGGCCAAGGGAGTAAGAAGAAGAAAATCTTGGAGGTTTTCCGGTAGGCATATCGGGAGGATTCGAGACGAGGATTTCCTTCCACCGGGAGTTGCTTGGATCACACGTCTGGAAGATCGTGGTGCTCTTCACACCATCCTTTGTTCTTTTAATTGCGGTTCTTCTACTTGATTTTGAGATCCAAGAGGTATGTTCTACAACCCCTCAGAGAGTAGATCTAGTTATTTTATTACGTGTAAATTATAGATCTAGACCCTTAAATTGCTTTCGTTGCGGATGCTATTACTAACATATATAAGCCTGCACACACACACTGAAAATTTATTGTTCCAACTAACCATACACTACACCTCATCCACTGCTAACAATCTAACAGACTATGATGAGGGGGCAATAAAATCTAGCACAACCAATGTAATACTTCTAAGTGTACAGTCAACTCTATTTACTCTTTTCAATTCGGAACATGTTTGAGTTTGATTTGAATTCGAAGTTTGCTCGTGAAGAAGCTTAACTTTGATGTGTTCGAATTCAAATCATGAAATTTGATTTTTATTTAACTCTTCAAGATAAACGCTCGACTTGGATCGGATAATATGACATGAAAACCAGTGTTCGAACTCCGTTAGAGCCAAAAAAAAAAAGAAAAAAAGATTGCTCGTGATGAAGCTTAACTTTGATAAGTATATTAAGTTTGTGTTCGAATTTGAATCGTAAAATTTGATTATTATTTAACTCTGCAAGATAAACGCTCGACTTGGATCTGATAATATGACATGAAAACCAGTGTTCGAACCCCGTTAGAGGCAAAAAAAAAAAAAAAATTTGCTCGTGATGAAGTTTAACTTTGATAAGTATATTAAGTTTGTGTTCGAATTCGAATCGTAAAATTTGATTATTATTTAACTCTAGTTACTCTGCAAGATCAAGGCCCGACTCGGATCAGATCATTACCATGGTGATTAGAAGTCAAAAAAGCAAAGCAAAGCAAAGCAATTCAGTCAGAAAAGAACCGGGGGTAATTGACGTAATTTAAGGTGTGAAAAAGAACCAAGAAACAGGACAAATATTCCGGACACTGCGCTCTTCCAAAATTCCTTCTCATATCTTGTGTTTGTTTTCCCAGCTACCCACAGTATTCGGAGCTTCCTAAGCTGAAACCAGACCAAGATGAAGACAATTTCATTACTAGTTTCATTAGCAGTGGTTTCCTTGATCTATGCTTTTGCTGCTGTTGCAGCAACAACTGCTGATTATATCCGCCCTGCTCCTCGCAAAAATTTAGAATTTCCCTGGAGACCAAAGGCTTCCACTCATCCCGATCAGGTAAAATTGAGGGATTATTCAAAACCCTTGTTTTAATTTCGTTTTTTACTGGACTCTGAAGTGTGGGTGGGTGGGTGGGGGGATTTCCTTAGCCTTCTGATGTCATTAGTTGTTTCATGTTAGATTGCTTCACGTATGGAGTAGGGATTGCTAATTAAGGGGAAAAAAGGTTTATCCCCAATAATAAAGGAACAAAAACTCCCTTGTGGGGGAAAGAATATGAATTGCTTTACAGACGTGAAGGCCTACGTCCAGCATAATGGATTTTTTCGGAGGTCGTTGTTAACAGGCTTAATTATCATGTTCATTTGAAAAAAATATCCGGTTGGACATGGATTGACTTAAAACTTGTTCAGTAAATGAATTTTGGTTGAAATGTATCAGGATGTGTGTTGAATATAGTAGATGTGATGTATTGTAAGGAGAAAAATAGGATGGAAAATATTACTTTATTAAATGACTAAAGTTGTTTTGTTAATGGACTGAACGAAAGTAATAATATTCCTGTCCAAATGTGTAAACTTTTTTTCTTTTTAAATCTTCATCTGTATTGTCAGAGTGAAAATATTGGTCATCACACTATAATTTCCTTTAAGCTTTCAAGTTGAACGTTTGCATTTTGGTTTACTTGAAGCAAAAGTACTGTTTTATGTCCATTGTAGGTTCACATATCTTTAGCCGGTGATAAACTTATTCGGGTCACTTGGGTCACAAATGCTGCATCTGCCCCATCCGTTGTTGAGTATGGGACGTCACCTGGGAACTATGACTCTGTTTCTTGGGGAGAGAATACTGCATATACCTATCTGTTTTATAGTTCAGGGAAGATTCACCATACTGTGATTGGACCATTAAAGGATGACACGGTATACTACTATCGATGCGGTCAAGAAGGGTCTGAGTTCCAGCTTAAAACCCCACCAGCTGAGTTTCCTGTGACTTTTGCTGTAGCTGGTGATTTGGGTCAAACTGGATGGACAAAGTCAACTCTAGACCACATGACCCGATGTAAATATGACGTGCATTTGCTGCCCGGAGATCTTTCTTATGCTGATTACATACAGTCTAGATGGGACACATTTGGTGAGCTTGTGCAGCCACTTGCCAGTACAAGGCCATGGATGGTGACTCAAGGGAACCACGAGAAGGAGAATATTCCGCTATTCAAAGATGGTTTTGCTTCTTTCAATGCAAGATGGAAGATGCCGTATAAGGAAAGTGGATCCAGCTCAAACCTGTATTACTCATTTGATGTTGCTGGGATTCATGCGATTATGCTTGGTTCGTACACGGATTATGATGAGTATTCTGATCAATATAGCTGGTTGAAGGTTTGTTTACCATGCCATACAATTTCTGGTCAAAATATGTTCTTTTATGAATGGACTGTGTTAAAATTTTGATTTTACTTGTTTCATTACTACATCGATGACAGGAATAACAATGGTTGTAGGTTAAACCTTGAAATGCAGGATGATCTTGCCAAAGTAGACCGAAAGAGAACACCTTGGTTAATCGTTTTATTCCATGTTCCATGGTATAACAGTAACAAAGCTCATCAAGGTGAAGGTGATGACATGAGGGCTGCCATGGAGCCTTTGCTCTATGCTGCTGGTGTGGATATGGTGTTTGCTGGCCACGTGCATGCTTATGAGCGCTCGGTATGCCTTAACTCGTGTGACTTTTTTCTTGTTCTTATTTTTTCGGAGCTTGATATGTTTATTATGGTTTTTGCTTCAATTGCAACAGACACGTGTTTATAATGGAAGGCCTGATCCTTGTGGTGCTGTCCACATAACTATTGGTGATGGAGGAAACAGGGAGGGTTTGGCTCATTGGTAAGTTCTGTTATCCTCTCGACATGCATTCCCAGTAAAACCATAAGTTCGTTTAGAATGCTATTTTGGGCTATCTTTGTTTCTTCTTTTTGACTTGACATCATTCTTAAACTTCAGTTTAGTGGTCTAACCCTCATTCATATATCGGGGACAGGTACATAAACCCTCAGCCACATTGGTCAGTGTTCCGTGAAGCAAGTTTTGGGCATGGAGAGCTTAAGATAGAGAACTCAACCCATGCTTTCTGGAGTTGGCATAGAAACGACGACGACGAACCGGTGAGGTCTGATCAGGTATGGTTAACCTCTTTGAAGGGGGGTTCTGGATGCATTGCTCAAGAGACTACTGAACTGAGGAAGATACTGGTTGGTCCTTGAAAACTTATCATGTTTGTTTGTGATTGTGGTGCTTCTTGAGTAGCACGTTATGTATATTTTCACTTAAAAGGCATCAAGTTGAGTGTAGTAGTAGTGTTGTATCCTAAAACCTGGGGCTAGCAGTTTGTTGTAATATATGCATTTGATGTAACTTTTTTTATTTTACACAAAGCAATATTACCAAATATGTTGGTCATCAGACGAGGTCTTTACCACTTTAATAGGTCTTGTTAGTTTTTGATGTATGTACTTACTTCCCACTATAATGTATGAAAATGGAAAGTCTTTGTTTGAGATAATGAGGTGTTCTGCATTTCTGCCATCTTATATGTTTTTTTTCATCTTATATGTGATATATATATATATATATATATATTATAACCGTTTGATTTCTTCAGCTTGTGTATCTGTCTATCTAGAATATAATATGGGAATATGTGGTTTAACATTACTACTCCATCCGTTCTATTTTATTTCTCCACGTTTCCTTTTTGGTTTGTCTCAAAATAAATGTTCACTTTGTGTATTAGTTGTCAAATTTATTTAAATGCCCTTCACTCTTTACAATATTACAATAAAAAAATGTGTAGCATTAAATGCTCAACAACTACTTAAAGGGCGTAAATGTAAATTAATAGATCATTTAATGAGATTCAAAGTATTAACTATATTTTTCTTAATTTGTGTGAAAAGTCAAACGGAACAAATAAACTGGGACGGAGGGAGTATATGCTTTACTCTTTGTGGTTTAGCGTATAAAGTCTTTACTAATATATGCTTTACATTCTATGGTTTTCCTCTAAGTGTTTAATAATAAGGGAAAACATATACTCCTTCCGTCCCAATTTGTTTGAGAACATTCCATTTATAGTATCCTAAAATAAGTCTCATCACTTTAATTAGACTCAATTTTTTTACTCTAGTTACCTAAATTGTCTCAATGCATTTTATATAGTGAAAATGATGCTACATACAAAAAGGACAAAAGGGTAAATTAATCAAGTTTTAAATGACCATACAACCTATTAATTGAAGTCTCCTTAAATATTGTGAGTTCTAAAATCGCCAAACAAATTGGGATGAAGGAGTATTATAATAGGGAGAGTAAATATTTTATATTTCAAACCACAGAGGTAAAACATATATGAAAATACTATAGGAGAGTAAAGACTTTATATCTTAAACTACCCTTCAAAAAAAAAAAAAAAAAAAAAAAAAAAAAACTACAAGAGGTAAAACATATATCAAACACCATAGGGAGATAAAGTGTTTATATGCTAAACCACACGAGTAAAGTGTCATTTCTCAATACAGTGTTTACCTTTCCATTCAAAAGTTACCTAAAGACGATGACTAATTATTAGGGTTAGTTATAAAATAACCAATACCAATAAATATATCACGAACTTCTATCGGCATCCTTTATTTACTATCTAAGCACCTTTACTTTTATTATTTTTCATTTACTTCACTACACCACCAAACTACTAAAGGCACCACATCAATTTAATAACTTTCAATAAATCTACACTTTAGTCCCTCAACTTTTAATTGATCACTTTACTCCCTCATTTTTAACTTCTTCCTTACATCCCTTTAACTTCCACTACATTAGTTCTTCTTTCTTTTTTTCAATTGAAACACAACCCTCAAAACACAAGTGAAGCATTTCGCCGGACCATTCGCCGGAAATGCAAGTGACGCTAAGAACAACATCATTTTGAAGCAAATCACGTAAGTATGTTGTTTTGTTTACATTTCGTTGGAAATTTGGTAGGAATCGGAGGTGGTAATGGTTGGGTAGTCATGATGAAGCACAAAAGTGAAGCATTCAAACACTTCAAGCAGTAGAAGGTTTTGGTTGAGAATCAGATAGGGAGGAAGATCAATAGGCTTAGAACTGATAATGGACTGGAATTCTGTTGGTCTGAGTTTGATGAATTTTGCAAGAATGAAGGCATTGCTAGGCATCATACTGTAAGAGATACTTCACAACAGAATGGTGTTGCTGAAAGGATGAATCAAACACTTCTGGAGAGGGCAAGGTGCATGCTCTCTAATTCTGGTCTAGCAATGAGATTTTGGGCAGAGGATGTCAATACAGCCTGCTACTTTATTAATAGGGGGCCTCACACTGTGATCAAACTTAAAACACTACTTGAAGTTTGGTCAAAAAGGTCAGCAGACTACTCTGGACTTAGGGTTTTTGGAAACACTGTCTACTATCATGTCAGTGAAGGTAAACTTGATCCTAGGGCTAAGAAAGGCGTGTTTGTTGGATATGGAGATGGAGTTAAGGGTTATAGAATCTGGTCATCAGCTGAAAATAGGGTTATACTCAGCAGGAGTGTAGTCTTTGATAAAAAATCTATGCTTAACTCATTTGTGAGGGCCACATCTGAATATGAAATTGGATCTGGGACTGAGAAGGTTGACAAACATGTGGAGCTTCAAGTAGAGTCTACTGAATCAAAAGACTCAGCAGGGGATAGTCAACAATCAGCAGATCCAGAACTGGATCCAAGCCAGTCTGCTGAACAAGGGTCAGTAGACACTCAAACATCTGATGTTGCTCAGTAGGGTATAGCTCTCAGCAGAGCTAGGAGGACCAATATCAAACTTCCAAGAAGATATGGGTTTGAGGAGGATATGGTTGGATATGCACTACAGGTAGCTGAAGAAATGGATGGTTTTGAACCTAACACTTATAGGGAAGGCGTGACATGTTACGAGGCATCCCAATGACTTGGTGCTATGTGAGAAGAAATGGAGTCACTTGGAAGAATGGGACTTGAGATTTGGTCAAACAACCACAGGGATAGAAGGCGGTCAAGTGCAAATGGATATTCAAGAAAAAGAAAGAATGACATCTGTGATGATATCGGATATAAGGCACGTTTGGTTGTAAGAGGTTCATCGAGAAAAAAGGGGTAGACTATGAAGAGATATTTTCTCCAGGTGGTCGACATACTTCCATCGAAGTCTTGTCATAGCAATAGTGGCACATCGTAATCTTGAACTTGAGCAATTGGATGTCAAGACAGCCATCTACTTGGAGATGTAGATAAGGAAATTTGTATGACTCAGCCAGAGGGCTTCCAAGTTCTTGGCAAGGAAGGATATGTTTGCAAGTTGAAGAGTCCTTGTATGGACTTAAGTAGGCCTCAAGGCAGTGGTATAAGAAGTTTGACAGTTATATGATTTAGCAGGGTTATAACAGGAGTCTATATGATTGATGTGTTTATCACAACAAGTTGAAGGACGGTTCAATCATTTGTCCGGTGCTGTATGTGGATGATATGCTGATAGCTTGATGAGAGATAAATTTATGATCATTATTACGACATTTTACCCCAATATTGATACCATTTTGAGCATTATTGTATCAAATCAAGTCAAAATTACTAAGTTTTATTCAAATGTATAAGTAGTAGTTATTATATAAATTATCGTATTTTTATAAGTTTTTATTAGTTTTTGTACCGGTTTAGTAACCGGAGTGTCGTGTCGGATTTACGTTTGGTATTTTGGTGGTTCATTGCGAGATTATATATTGACCAAGATTCCACGTAACGACATGTTTTGAAGCCTAAAAGTTGGATTTTGAGGAAAGAAGAAAATGCCACAAGCTTACGAGTTCAACGGATCAAATTATTTTTCCTACGTGCTTCTACCGTAACTTGTTTTCGATGGAAATTTGACCCGAATTAGAGGCATTTTCTGGAGAATAGTTCTTGACTAAAGTTGTAGATATTTAAATGAGCTTTCCAACGCATTTTGAATCACGTCAATCGGAGGTCTACAACTCAAGTTATGAATTTTTACGAACAGTTGATATCTCGGGTCGAACCGGATATTTTGGCTCAACTTGTTGCATGTTACTCCATGTGCTAACTAATGATGATGATGATGAGTCATAACAAACTCATCAATACCTCCCACATGCTTGTAACAAACTTGGCATATGCTTAGCATATTCCTTGGCATATATTTAGCATATTCTCCAAAAATATCTCCTCAAATATCACCTCCTCATTACAACCTCCTCAACTCCCCTATAAATACCTCCCCATATCCATAAAAAAATCCTTGCCCCATCTTGGCCACTCTTGGCCAAGATCTCTCTTCTCCACCTCCTCCCATTTCTTCCATTCCCTCTTCTTCATCTCCGTTTCTTCATCTCTTTTCGTTTTATTTTATTTTCGGGCCCGTATATACACATATGTCTATGTATGTATATATGTTTTTATAAATAAAAGTAGTACTGTTGTAATGCTCGAGAGAATTACCGAGAAAGTTGTTATTGAAGAAGTTGTTATTTTCAGAGAATACGGCTTTGATTTGCACTTAACGGGTAATTTTATCAAGTTATTACTTTAGTTAATCTTTTGGTAAAATGAATGATCGACTCTGGTAATCATGATTAAAACTAATTATAATGAATCTTTTTCTATTTTGCAACGTATTGATAATATATTCGGATTGACGTAATTAATCAAGATGAATCAACATATAACCTGACGATGAACTGACCAGAGAAGTTAGGATATGAGATAAAAAATAGAAAAACCGGAGGGTAAAATTGGCCGAGTGAAAGCGTGACAACGGAACCCGATTTCCTACCGAAGCGATTTGTCCTGGAAAGATGAATCTTATTGAAATTTGTACTCGAGATCTTAATAATGTTAAAATCACAGTTTAATTGAAACTACACCGTTTGTGTTAAATCGATCCGCTTGACAACCGGAGCCTCTTGAATAACATCGGCCGTCCGGACGAACGGAATAACCTCTTTTATCCGGGGTAGATTTGTACTCGGTACTGCTCGGACTAACTAAGATTAGCATGGGGCGATTGTGGACCTTGGGTGATGACATTTGACATATGACAATTTCATACGCGCTCGTGTGAGGAGGAGTTGTCTAGCTTAGAGTACACCGATTCATATATAATTTACACCTTGAATAAAGGAAGATCTGTCTCATTTATTTCTACTAAAAGATATTGATTCAATAAAGTATTCTTGGCTAGATCCAAAATATATCTATATATCTATTTGTATTTATTTACTTTGCTTTACTAACATCTAACTCTAACAATCTAACTACTAACATAATCTAACCCAGGAAAAAGTAAAAGCTGCGACTTAGATCGAGTTAATAATAGCTTCTTGGTGTTTAACCCCACTTAAAAGAATTACCATGTTTTCCCCGAGAATACGACTGACTCACCGGACTAAAGCTACAATTTGACCCGGTGCACCGCCGGTTAGGATCTCAGATATAGCCTAGGTAATGTCCGTCGACTTTCTCGGCGCCGTTTCCAAGGTTAGGTTTAGGTCATGTCAAGATTTTGGCGCCGTTGCCGGGAAAACGTCGCTAATTTCTTTCTTTGTGTCTAGGGTTACTACTTGTATTAGCTCAAAATTCTCGAGGATAAGTCAACACTCTTCTTATCACATTTCTTTTTTATTTTCCGTTGGTATCTACCTTCTTTTTTTACCAATTTTCTTCTTCTACCAATTTCGAGTTATTTTCTATTTTCGATAGTAGAAAGTAACGCGTTCGTTTATTTTGTTGGTACCTACCTATTGGTAAGATACCAAATAAAAATAAAAATAAAAATACGAGTGGACTCGGTAATTACGAGAGAAAAAAATGTGGTTTTTTTATCGATTTAAAGTGTTATTTTCTATTCGATATTTTCTATTCCACAAGAATTGTCAAATCGAGTTATGAAAACGGCGAAATCATTAATGAAACACCATCCGATTCAGAGTTTTATCTATTTCAAGTTATTTTTCTATTTTTCGATAGTTGATGACCGAAAGTGGTAAGGCCTCACTCACTCCTTATAGGCTGATTTAAACACTTACGAAAGGCGCTTAAGAGTAGAGAAAACGCGGTCATATCGATCAGGAAATCGACCAAGTATCATTTTCAAATCGAAATACGAGAATGACTGAAACTAGTGATGAAACCCATGAGCGAAGGCTTGATCATGCCCAAGGAATATTAATAAATAAAATAAAAATAGAAATAATCGAATTGGAAGCGAGTTTGAAGGAACCAAGTTTGAAAGGGCCAATTCAAACCGAACCTTATCCACTCAACCCAAATTCATCTCGGTTCAACCGAGATAAGGCAACACCATATCCAATGCATATTTTGAAGAAAAAGGTGCGAGAATGATGAAACACAGTCATTCGAGGAAGCTTTACCATATTCATCTAATGACAAGGGTAAGGAGGTATACATTCTATCCCTATTACAAAGATGAAGTTGGATAAAAGTATGTATGTTTTCTTGACGATTTTAGTAAGGGAGAAGTTTGGGAGTTAATCATGAGAGCGTTGTCTTCAACATTTACAATTCATTGAAATATCCATACACTACACTAGAATCTTGTTCTTGTGTGGACCCTTTGTGTCCTTTTTGCTTTGTGGATCGTCTTAACACGCAGTAATTGAAGAAGATGACTTCAAAGAATAATGTGAAAGCTCAAACCCAAAGCTCGAAAATCAAAGGAAAAGGTCAAGAATCGTTTGGATTGGTGGGAATTGTCTAACCTCTGTTGGAAACCGGTATTGAAGAAGGATGCGGTGCGTGAGGATGACCCACCACCAGGTGCCTTAAAACCAAGCACGGTAAAGTCTTGGCTATAGACTATAAATGTAGTCAATGACGGGTACTATCCTTCCTTTTTACTCCTTAAGCATTTATTTTTAGTGGATTATGTGCTTAATTGTTACGTGCTTTTGTGAGTAATTGTTAGAAGTATCCCGTTTTGTTTAGTATATTATATTAGTTAATCCTTATCATTTTGGTCGAGCAAACGACGTTAACCAAAAGCGCTACCGGGGCAGACCGTAAAAATGTTAAATATAATAATTACTCATACTTTGGATGATACTTTGCTAATACTTAGGATTGATTTTCATTTTGTTTCACCAAGTCTTAGGATGAATGTTTGAATGACATTAAACGGGAACGATTAGGCGGTTATCCGAAAATCCTGATGGAAAAAAAAGAGAAAATTCAAATGCATCATTTCTTAGACTTAGGTTGTTAGAACGATTTGAAATAACCCTTGAGGATCTGGGTATAAAAGACTCAGAGTTAATACTTTGTCACACATTTCATATCATGATCTAGTCTGTTTTAAATTTCAAATAATGTGTGACATGTATTAGTTCAACTACTGTGGAATATTGTGTGTTTTAAATCAATAAAAGTTTATGTGGTGTGTTTATCTACCCTTTTGCATTACAATCGCTTGTCACACTCACATACTTTTATTTTATTTGCACACACAACGGTCATAACTTTGACCCACCCACCCACCTTTTTTATCATCCGAGTATTTGTTTTGACTTGTTTTAGTGCACCATTGCTTTCCCAACAACTTATTTACACTCACTTTACATTGAGGACAATGTAAGTTCGTAAGTGGGAGTGGAGTCGTTGGTCTAGCAATGAAATTAATGTTTATTTTGTATCAATAAATCCCTTAGTTTTTGATTTTTCAACATTATTTAGTTGATTAAAATAAATTGTATAAGGTATATATTTCATGGATTTGAAGATATAATGATCAATTTGGATGTGTATAACCAACGTGAACCGTAAGTGCATTGTAATTCCAAATATATTTGTGTAACATGAATTCCTTCACGTAAGCCTTTGATATTGAAACGAAAATTTTAAATCAGTATCCATTCAAGATCCTAGTGGTTATTCTATAGATAATTGCAAGAAACTTAGTACCTAACTTTTGAATGTGTCTTGTGAATATCCAAGGTTTGAATGTGATAGGAAGGATATAAGTTAAAGAAGAATACCAAATTAAGATGAACTATCTATATGTCGGTTGTAGCTACCAATGATTTGAGTGCATGAGGCGTTATCACGAAACGTCCTATATCACTATGAGGTTTAAAAGCTCCCGACTGCCTGATGATAGTAGTCCAGCTAGGGTGTTATCACGAAACGTCCTATTGCTGGGAATGAAGGCATATGCTACACATGTGAAATTAAGTTCATCAAAAGAAGAAAAAATAAAAGAAATAAAAAGAAATAAAAATAAAAAATAAAAAAATTTAAGCGTGGTTGAAAACTTAGCTATCTTCTGACTATCCCCAGTATAAACTGAATGATATGCTTTAGGAATTATCCTAATAAGTACTCGGAAGAACTTTGTGTGGAATCATCTTTCGCTTATACCTAGGAAAGTCATTGAAATATGTCTGAATGGATATTTGTGTGTTTTGCTTGATTTATTCAAGAGAGGATAGTGGAAATTGAAAAGGCTTGTCACACACACACTCTCTATACACTTATATTGAGGTTAAAGCCTGGTTGTAATTCTAATGGTTGTATTATCTAGTTGTTCCTTATACCTTATATCTTCATGAATTTATCTCTTATTCATTTTGTTTTATCGCTTGTTTTGCTTTATGACGACCAAAAGCTAAGTAGGGGTTGTGATGAGAGATAAATTTATGATCATTATTACGACATTTTACCCCAATATTGATACCATTTTGAGCATTATTGTATCAAATCAAGTCAAAATTACTAAGTTTTATTCAAATGTATAAGTAGTAGTTATTATATAAATTATCGTATTTTTATAAGTTTTTATTAGTTTTGTACCGGTTTAGTAACTCGAGTGTCGTGTCGGATTTACGCTTGGTATTTTGGTGGTTCATTGCGGGATTATATATTGACCAAGATTCCACGTAACGACATGTTTTGAAGCCTAAAAGATGGATTTTGAGGAAAGAAGAAAATGCCACAAGCTTACGAGTTCAACGGATCAAATTATTTTTCCTACGCGCTTCTACCGTAACCTGTTTTCGATGGAAATTTGACCCGAATTAGAGGCATTTTCTGGAGAATAGTTCTTGACTAAAGTTGTAGATATTTAAATGAGCTTTCCAACGCATTTTGAATCACGCCAATCGGAGGTCTACAACTCAAGTTATGAATTTTTACCGAACAGTTGATATCTCGGGTCGAACCGGATATTTTTGGCTCAACTTGTTGCATGTTACTCCATGTGCTAACTAATGATGATGATGATGAGTCATAACAAACTCATCAATACCTCCCACATGCTTGAATAAACTTGGCATATACGCTAGCATATTCCTTGTCATATACTTAGCATATTCTCCAAAAATATCTCCTCAAATATCACCTCCTCATTACAACCTCCTCAACTCCCCTATAAATACCTCCCCATATCCATAAAAATCCTTGCCCCATCTTGGCCACTCTTGGCCAAGATCTCTCTTCTCCACCTCCTCCCATTTCTTCCATTCCCTCTTTCTTCATCTCCGTTTCTTCATCTCTTTCTCGCTTTATTTTATTTTCAGTCCGTATATACATATATCTATGTATGTATATATGTTTTTATAAATAAAAGTAGTCTTGTTGTAATGCTCGAGAGAATTACAGAAAGTTGTTATTGAAGAAGTTGTTATTTTCAGAGAATACGGCTTTGATTTGCACTTAACGGGTAATTTTATCAAGTTATTACTTTTGTTGTTTATATATATATATATATATATATATATATATATATATATATATATATATATATATATATATATCTATCACTATGTTAAACTAAAAATATGTCTAGCCAAGATATGAATCAATTAGTTAATCTTTTGGTAAAATGAATGATCGACTGCAATCATGATTAAAACTAATTATAATGAATCTTTTTCTATTTTGCAACGTATTGATAATATATTCGGATTGACGTAATTAATCAAGATGAATCGCAACATATAACCCGACGATGAACCCGGCCAGAGAAGTTAGGATATGAGATAAAAATAGAAAACCGGAGGGTAAAATTGGCCGAGTGAAAACGTGACAACGGAACCCGATTTCCTACCCGGGGCGATTTGTCCCGAAAGATGAATCTTATTGAAATTTGTACTCGAGATCTTAATAATGTTAAAATCACGCTTTAATTGAAACTACACCGCTTTGTGTTAAATCGATCCGCTTGACAACCGGAGCCTCTTGAATAACATCGGCCGTCTGACGAACGGAATAACCTCTTTTATCCGGGGTAGATTTGTACTCGGTTGCTCGCACTAACTAAGATTAGCATGGGGCGAGTTGTGGACCTTGGACTCGATGACATTTGACATATGACAATTTCATACGCCGTGTGAGGAGGAGTTGTCTAGCTTAGAGTACACCGATTCATATATAATTTACACCTTGAATAAAGGAAGATCTGTCTCATTTATTTCTACTAAAAGATATTGATTCAAGAAAGTATTCTTGGCTAGATCCAAAAATATATCTATATATCTATTTGTATTTATTTACTGCTTTACTAACATCTAACTCTAACAATCTAACTACTAACATAATCTAACCCAGGAAAAGTAAAAAACTGCGACTTAGATCGAGTTAATAATAGCTTCTTGGTGTTTAACCCCACTTAAAAGAATTACCATGTTTTCCCCGAGGAATACGACTGACTCACCGACTAGAGCTACAATTTGACCCGGTACACGCCGGTTAGGATCTCAGATAGCCTAGGTAATGTCCGTCGCCTTTTCGGCGCCGTTTCCAAGGTTAGGTTTAGGTCTGTCATAGCTGCTGCAAACAAGTCTGATATTCAAGATCTGAAGAATCTGCTCAAGGCTGAATTTGAGATGAAGGATTTGGGGAATGCAAAGAAAATTTTGGGGATGGAGATCTATAGAGATAGGAAGCAGGGGAAGTTGTTCCTATCTCAGCTGGGATATATGGAAAAGGTATTATCCAAGATTGGTATGCCAACAACCAAACCTATAGATACTCCAATGGCACCAAATCTGCATCTGTCTGCTGTGTTTGCTTCATAGTCAGCTGAAGAGGAAGAATACATGTCAAGAGTTCCATATGCTAGTATCAGGCGCTTTAATGTATGCCATGAATGCATCTCTAGCCTGATTTGGCTCAGCGACAATGTTGTCAACAGGTTTATGGCTCAACTTGGAAAGGAACACTGGAAAGCAGTAAAAAGGATATTTAGGTACCTTAGGGGTACATCAGATATTGGACTCATTTATGGAGGTGGTACTCATTGTTTCGTCACAGGGTACTGTGATTCTGATTATGCTGTTGATGTAGATAGCAGGAGATCTATGGCTGGGTATGTGTTTAGTTTGGGTGGTTCTGTGGTAAGTTGGAAGGCAACTTACAGGGTACAATGACATTATCTACTACTGAAGCAGAATACATGGCACTGACAAAAGCAACAAAGGAAGCAGTCTGGTTAAAAGGGCTAGTCAATGATCTGAGTCTGCATCAAGATCAATCCAAGGTGTATTGTGACAGTCTTAGTGCAATATGTTTGGCTAAGGATCAGATTCATCATGAGAGAACCAAGCACATTGATGTTAAGTATCATTTTCTGAAAAATGAGAGGAGGGTTAAAGTGGAGAAGATCAACATTGATGTGAATCATGCTGATATGTTCACTAAACCAGTTTCAATGGGCCAATTTCAGTTGTGTCTGGACTTGCTAAATATCCGAAGATGTTAATTTGAATCAGGGAATACTCAGCTGAAGTTGAGGGTCTGCTGAGGTATTCAAATCTGAAGACAAAGAGGAAATCTGGCACTTGGTTGTGCATCCGCACTTGGTTATGTATTTGGTCGGCCATGAAGTTGAAGTTAATGTGGAGATTTGTAATGGTGACTTAAACTATGCTACCGAGGTCTGGTATGGAAACGTGTTCCGATCAGCAATGTATGGAGCATCTGCTGAAATCTGGTGTTCAGTTGAGGCAGGATTAGCAGGGTTGATCAACCTGCTGATGGCAAGTCTACTGAAGACAAGTCTGCTGATGCACAACAGACTTGAGGAACACGTCTGCTGCATGTTTTCGTGTTTTGGTTAAGTTACTTCTCGGTATTTCAGTCATTATCTGGTTTGACTGTTAAGTCGGTTAGGTTTGATTCCCAAGGCTATAAATACCGTATGTATTAATTGTAACTTGATGTAACTTTCTCGTGATAATAAATATCCTCTTTTGTCCGTGGAGTAGTCGGCACATTGCCGGAAACCACGTTAAATCTGTGTTCTTTTTGTTTTATGTGTTTGTTTACTTGTTAATTGTTTATCTTTACTCACAATCACCATCACTTCTTGATCGATCCGTCTTAACAGTATTTAATGTGGTGATTACCAAACATAGAAGAACATTTATTTATGGACGTTGAAGATCATTTGTTTCTGGATCATTTTGGATTAACGTTTGGATTATTTCTTGATCAATTATGTTTTGATCATTTTAAACTGTATGGATTACATTTGAATTATCGTTTGAATGGCGTTGTTTGACTTACGTTGTTTTTATGTTTGCATGATTGTTTGTACCATGTTTGGATAATGCAAAAACACCAACACAAATATTTTAAGTATTAGGATGCAGAACGTCATTAAATCTGACATTTATATAGCAAGACCTATTTAGGACGCCGATGTCAACCACAAACGTCCAACATACTGAAATTTGTTTGCAAAACCAACGCGTCGAAATGGCCGTGTGTTAAATGTAAAACTCATTTAGTTCTCGAGTGCTTAACGTCATCAATCTTGACATTTGTTTTAAATATAAATGTTAGATTTGTTGGCGTTTATGAAACAAAGGATATTCAATTCTGATGTCCAGAACGTCAATGAATTTGACGTTTCTTTCAAATAAAAACGCCGATATTCATTCGATGTCCATAACGCCACCTAATCTGACATTTCTAGTGTAAAACAACGTCAGTCGTCCTGACGTTTGGTGGGTTGCCGGTCGGAAAATCCAGTAGCTGGTCGGAAAACTCTAAAAAACCTTTTTTTCCATAATTAATGGTGTTTCAACTCATTGAGCATGTATTTCGGTGTTATCTTATAAAAATCCAAGATGAAGATGAAATCTGATGGAAAAAAAGTTGTGGAAATATTACATATCAAATAGTATGTAATATTTATTTATTTTCGTGTATACATTATTTGTACACTTTAGTTGTAAAAGGACATATTAATTGTGGTACATAAAAACAATTAATATGTCAAACTCTAGTTGCTTTATGTCATAGACATACTTTTACTTTTTACATGCATGCTTGCAGCTTTCTAGTGGCCGCCATCTAGTGGCCGCCAAGCTAGCTAGTATCTCCCATCAATTGTAACTATTTATACTTCTTCCATTTGATGAATAAACTAAGTTGAAGTTTACTCTTGTGTTTATCACATTCTCAAACTCTCTTCATGGTATCAGAGACTTAAACTCCTGAATCCGTTGCAAATTCTCAAAGACCACCTCTTTGAATCAAGAATGTCTTCATTATCTGAAGCTTCCTCACCTCGCTTGAGTCCCAAACGCCACAGATGGGGTCACCGACTCTTTCATCTTACACAAATCATAGACTTGATGGCAACAACTACTTGCTGTGGTCAAGATCTATGAAAATGTACATCTCTCGGACAAGGTAAGATGGGATACTCATCTGCTCTAAACTCCGCCTCTTTGAAGATGACCCAGATTTGAAGCATGGGATACTACTAATAATCAAGTCATGACCATTCTCACAAGATCAATGACAAAAGAGATTAGTGAGAACTTTATGATGTATGATATCGCAAAGGAGATCTCAGGATAATGCCAGGATCTTTACTCCAAGAAAGACAATACATCCAAGTGTATGAACTTGAAGCTCAGATTCAAAATTGCGAGACAAGGAGATATGTCTCAGAACTCAATACTTCAACCAACTGTCTCAGGCATGGCAACACCTGGACATGTTGGAAACTCACCCCGGAATGACGTCAAGGATGCCGCCTTTATAAGGACATTATTGAGAAAAAGAGAGTATTCAAGTTTCTTACTGGACTGAATCCTACTCTTGATGATGTTAGGGGAAGAATCCTTGCCACAAAACCTCTCCCCAATCTCAAATCCATGTTTGCTGAAGTCAAACATGAGGAAAGCAGGAGAAAAGTGATGTTTCGCTTGAACTCCCCTCGCCGACAACCCCGCCGAAAGTGCTACCTGCCGACCGCCGGGAGAGGCCTCGCCGAGGTTACCGAGACTCGCCGAAGCCTACTGATCGAATCGAAAGTTGTTCTGCGGAGCACCGCAAACGCACAAATCACACCAAGGACACTTGCTTGGAAGCTACATGGAATGCCTAAATCCTCCAAGCCTACCAGGAAAGTCGTAGGCGGTGCATGTCAATGAAGGGGAGAATGATAACAAGTTGAATGCTCGGCTTGTCGCATTCAAAGCTTTCCTCACTCAACAAAAAGAAGGTAGTCCCTCTACCGACATGGCCACTCAAAGCTAGTGCGAGTAAATTCTACTCTTCTATTAGTAATGAAACATGGATTGTTGATTCTGGCCTCCTCGCATATGACTAGTAATAAAACCTCATAACTCACCTTATGCCATGTCAACAAATTCATAAAATTAAGATCACGATGGATCTATCTCTCATGCAAAAGGTTTTGGAAATGTTAAAATCACTAATAAGATATGCCTAAAGGATGTCCTATTTGTTCCAAAATTAGACTGCAATCTCATATCTCACAAGAAACTTGCAAAAGATTTGAATTGACTGTGGTGTTTAATAAGAATCGCTGCACTTTCAGGACCCTTCTTCACAGAAGTGATTGGGAGGGCTAAACCACCTCAGATTGTATGTGGTCAACCTGCCGCCAAGACAAGGATCAAGACCGACCGCCTCAAGACTGCACTCAAACCTTAGACAATATCATGTTATGGCATTATAGACTAGGACATCCAAGTTTTGGTTATTTAAAGTCTGTAATTCCTGAATTATTTAAAGGATGTAATGTCAATGATCTTCAATGTGATATTTGTCAATTTGCCAAACTTACCAAATCTGTGTATACCAAACTACCTTATTTGCCTTCCAAAACTTTCACTTTAATTCATAGTGATGTATGGGGACCTTCAAGAGTAAAAAGTATAACAGGGAAAAGGTGGTTTGTCACTTTCATTGATGATCATACCAGAAACACATGGCTGTTTTTAATGAAGGATAAATCTGAAGTCGGAACTGTTTTTCAGGAATTTTACAACATGATCTCTACTCAATTTGACACTAAGATCAAGATCTCAAAGACTGATAATGCACTTGAATACTATGAGTCTAACCTCAGTAATTTCTTGATGGATAAGGGGATTGTCCATGTCAGTAGTTGTGTGGAAACACCTCAACAAAATGGGGTTGCTGAGAGAAAGAACAGGCACCTGCTAGAGATGGCTAGATCACTCATGTTCACCACACATGTTCCAAAGTATATGTGGGGTGAAGCTATATTAACTGCCACATACTTAATCAACAGACTTCCCAGTAGAGTGTTAGGCTTCAAAACTCCTATCCAAACCCTTCTGACCACTCACTCATGCCCTCATCTTATTTCCCAATTACCTCCAAAAATCTTTGGTTGTACTGTGTTTGTTTATATCCATGCCCAACACAGAAGAAAACTTGATCCCAAAGCTCACAAGTGCATTTTCCTAGGATATGCAAAGGACAGGAAAGGTTACAAGTGCTATTCTCCTTCTGAAAAGAGATTTTACAATTCTATGGATGTAAAATTCTTTGAAAGGACCCCCTACTACAGCAAGTCCACTGAGGCAGCTACTGATGGAAACTTGATTGAAATTGACCTAAATCCGTTCCCACAGCAAGCTCTTAACCTCGGCAACCTCATCGATTCTCAAAGAAATCGAACCCCAAGTACCCTCTATCGACCCAAAGAACTCTTCGAACCAGGGCCTCTCACGAACTGTAACCCTCATCGAACCGAAGGCCAATCGAAACTCAAAGAACCTATCGACTCTCAAGACCTCATCGACTCTCAAAGACTGCGATATTGATGATAGACCTATTGCTATCAGAAAGGGAAAGAGATCTTGCACTACTGATCATTCTATTCATAATTATCTGTCTTATGATCAGTTATCACCTGCCTTTGTCATGTTTACACAGGACTTGGATTCTCACTCTATTCCTAAGAATATACAGAAGCTCTCCAACATGATAAGTGGAAGGTCACAAGATCGAAATGATCGCCTCCTAGATAATCATACTTGGGATCTAACAGCTCTCCCCAAAGGCAAAAAGATCGGTACCGCAGTGGTTATTTACCATCAAATACAATGCCGATGGTACAATTGACAAGTATAAGGCCGGACTAGTTGCAAGGGTTTCACTCAAACTTATGGCATTGACTACAAAGAAACTTTTGCACCAGCTTGCAAAAGCCGAACACCGTCGAATCATCGATATCTCTTGTTTGTCCAACTTGACCGGCCTCTTCACCAATTGGATATCAAAAATGCCTTCCTCAATAGTGACCTTACTGAGGAAGTTTACATGAATGTACCTCCTGGTTTTACCAATCCTAACACTCAAGGAAAGGTCTGCAAATTGAGGAAATCTCTATATGGCCTAAAGCAATCCCCAAGAGCCTGGTTTGGGAAACTCACTACTGTGGTTAAAGCAGCTGGATATCATCAATGCAACTCAGACCACACCATGTTTATCAAGTCCACTAGCCAGAAAAGATCTATCCTTATTGTATATGTGGATGATATCATCCTCACTGGTGATGACTCTACTGAGATCCAGAATTTGTAGACTCTCCTGGCAAAGGTTTTTCAAGTCAAAGATTTGGGCTATCTTAAATACTTCCTTGGTATGGAAATTGCAAGAAACAACCAGGGTATCTCTATCTCTCAAAGGAAATATGTGGCTTTGGACTCTTTAAAGGAAATCGGTATCTTTGGGATGCAAACCTCTGTCGTATCCCCAGGTAGACCCTAGTAATACCTCTTTGCATGGTGACATTGCTGTCAGAAAGGATCAATATCAAAGGCTTGTAGGGAAACTCATTTATCTGTCCCATACAAGACCTGATATTGCATAT
Source organism: Gentiana macrophylla (assembly GCA_026214975.1). Lineage (NCBI taxonomy): Eukaryota > Viridiplantae > Streptophyta > Magnoliopsida > Gentianales > Gentianaceae > Gentiana > Gentiana macrophylla. Next base: position 76,705,825 of record CM047814.1, read on the forward strand.
GGGGTTAGTCTGGTTAGCCAGTTCATGCATTGCCCTACTGAGCAACATTGGGATGTCGTGAATGTGGATTCTCGAGGTACTTGAAATCCACTCCTGGCCAAGGCCTACATTTCACCAAGTCTGCCGAGAGATTTATCAAGGTCTGCACTGATGTCTTGATTGGGTGGTCATCACATAGACAGAAGGTCTACTACAAAGCTACTATTCTTATGTATGGGAAATCTTGTCACCCTGAGGAGCAAGAAACAACCTCATCGTCTCTCGAAGCGATCTTGAAGCCGAACTCAGGCACTAGTTTTGGGTATTTGTGAAGCTCTATGGATAAAAGGGTCCTGATCAACTTCAAGAACTTATTCAAAGACCCTATCACACTCTCTTTGTGACAATAATTCAAAGATTATGCATGGAAGAGGATCCAGTCCATCATGATAAAACCAAACATGTGGACATTGTGAGACACTTCCCGAAGGAGAAGATTGATGCCAAGATTATTCAACTCCAAAGATGTTCCTCAAGCAGACTGCAATCTTTGATATTCTCACCAAGGCCATTCCACCACTTATGTTCAGCAGACTGAGTAGCAAACTTGGCTGTATAAACATATACAACCCAGTTTGAGGGGGGGTGTGGAAATATTACATATCAAATAGTATGTAATATTTATTTATTTTCGTGTATACATTATTTGTACACTTTAGTTGTAAAAGGACATATTAATTGTGGTACATAAAAACAATTAATATGTCAAACTCTAGTTGCTTTATGTCATGTACATACTTTTACTTTTACATGCATGCTTGCCGCTCTTCTAGTGGCCGCCAAGTAGCTAGTATCTCCCATCAATTGTAACTATTTATACTTCTTCCATTTGATGAATAAACTAAGTTGAAGTTTACTCTTGTGTTTATCACATTCTCAAACTCTCTTCAAAAGTTAAAGAGGATTTTGATGATGATGAAGATTGAAGAAGATGAACAAGAATTTTGATGAAGATGAAGAAGGTTGAAGAAGATTTTGATGATGAAGATGAAGGTTGAAGAAGATTTTGATGATGAAAAATAAGGTTGAAGAAGATAAAGATGATGAAGAACAAAGTTAAAGAAGATGAAGATGAAGATGATTTTTTGATGATGAAGATGAAGATGACGATGAATTTGTGGATCTTGATGATCATTTGGGTGAAAATTAAGTTCGAGGATTATAATGTTTCATTTTAATTATCAAAGGACTAAATTGTATTTTATAATATTTGTGGTATGAGAAGTAAGTTTTTCATTTATTTGGTGATGCTTGGAGTACATAAATAATAAAATATTCAATGTGGTACCAAAAGTAATTTATAGGGTGTCAGAAGTAATCGTGGTGCTGATAGAAGCCGCCTAAATATAACATAGAAATAAAAAAAAATTTACTCTTAGTCTACCAAATAAGGTGGCTTCTCTTCTTCTCTCCTCAAGTCGGCCAAAACTCATTCTTCATCTCCACCTCGCCCATCCGGCGTCATTCCGGGGGAGGCTCATAGCTTTTAAGCCTTTTCCTCTTTCTTTCATTTTCATGTTTCTCTTTTCGGCCTTCTCTCCATGGCCTATGTGAGGCTTCTCTGCACTGGTGTTGACCGACATGCCTGAGTGGAGGTGGAGTTAGCCGGAGATTGCTTGCTTGGATTAGATCTGATTTAGTATGGGCGTTTTCTCCTATTTTCCGTCAATCTTTGGGTCTGATTTTGTGCGGGGTGCTTGATCCGAGGCATGGGCTAGGTACCAGCAAAGTTTCTTTTTGGGCTTGATAGAGCCATAAAAAGGCAAGATCAAACTCGACGTGTTACGTACTCAATGCATCGCGGCTGTTAATGCAACGTGGTGTCACTTCATCACGGTGTCTCTGCATCGGGGTGGCCACTGCATCGCGGTGGTCAATGGATCGGGGGTGGTCAAAGCATCGCGGTGGTCAATGCATCGCGATGGTCACTGCATCGGAGGTGGTCACTACATCGCGGCGTCTCTGCATCACGATGTCTTTGCATCGGGGGTGGCCACTGCATCGCCATAGTCAATGGATCTAGGGTGGTCAATGCATCGCGGTGTCACTTCATCGAGGCGTCTCTGCATTGCGGTGTCACTGCATCTGGGGTGGTCACTGCATCGGGGGTGGTCACTGCATTGCGGTGTCTCTGCATCGTGGTGGTCTCTGCATCGCGGTGTCTCTGACTCTCTGCATCAGAGGTGGTCACTACATCGAGGGTGGCCACTGCATCGCGGTGGTCAATGGATCTGGGGTGGTCAATGCATCACGGTGTCATTTCATCGAGGCGTCTCGCGATCGGGTGTGTCATCGCATCACGGTGGTCAATGCGTCGCGGTGTCACTTCATCGAGGTGTCTTTGCACCGCGGTGTCTCTGCATCGGGGATGGTCACTGCATCGTGTTGTCTATGCATCGCGGTGTCTCTGCATTACGCTGTCACTTCATCTGTGTCACTTCATCGCGGTGGTCAATGCATCGGGGTAGTCAATGCATCGCGGTGGTCAATGAATCGGGATGGTCAACGAATCGTGGTGGTCAATGAATCGAGGTGGTCACTGCATCAAGGTGATCAATACATTACGGTGGTCAATGCTTCGCGTGGGTCGATCGATCGCGATGAAGCGAATACATCATCGCAGAAATAATCGTCGGGTGGTCACAGCATTACGATTGTCACTAGAAAAAAAAAAAAAAAAAACTTCCGCATGCCAAAAAAATAGAGTAAACTTTTTTAAGCATCCTGAAAAATAAATTTAAAAAAAAACAAAGAGATCAAACAACAAACGCAACTCTGCTCGGCGCTTTGGTATTTTTTTTTTTAATTTCAGCGGCAGTTCTTTTTTAACAATTATGGGTAGTTTGGTCCATATACTAATTTTGTGTCCTTAAAACCAAATAAGATTTTTTAGTGTCTTATTTGCTTAATTAAGTCTAATATGTGTCATTTTAGACATTTACCCTTTTTTTTATTTGTCATGCTTATATTTTCAAAACACTATTTATCGTTCTTTTCTAAATCCATCCTTATTTATTAAAGACCGAGAAACTTAAAACAAGAATGCAGTAATTATATTTAAAGTGTTTTATTTTCATTTTGATATTAAAATAAAAAAAAATTAATTTTTTTTTATATTATGTGTGTCGTTTTTTTTCAAGTACAACGGTTAAAAGAGAACGGAGGGAGTAGTTGATTTAAGAGCTGCCGATCCGGTTGCCATTAATTAATGAGAATTAATTGAAACCTCTGTCGGCTAAACTAACTTGCGTCAGTAAATTGCTCTTTGCTCTGATTTCTACTCCACGAGTCCACGGAGCCATGGCGGCACTGCTCGGGAAACTTTTCCATCTTATCCCAATAATTGCAGTTCTCACAGTTGTTTTGGGTGAAATCGTCATCGTGGAAGCCTGGACTGGTGAAATCCGTGGCCGTGTCGTTTGTGATGTCTGTGGGGATTCTTCTATTGGGCCTGAAGATCATGTTTTACCCGGTCAGCCCTCCACTTCGTTTTTTTCCTTTTTAGTATTTTGCTTATCAACTTTCCGGGATCAATTCAAAACCTCAGTTGTTAATTTAGAATCAGGTTTTCATTTTTGGTCTTATTTACTTTTCAATTCTGTGCGGTATAAATTTTTGTTTTTTTTTTTTTTTTTTTTTTTTTTTTTTGGGGTGAGGTGGGGTGATCGATCGGCCTGTCCAGCATAATATGTAAGATTAAATACGCGACGATCAATTAGTTCGTTAAGTTGTATTGGTTGCTGGTGACTGAACCCGAGACGATACAGCCAATTGCCGACCTACATACAGCTAAGAGGGGTAACTACCCCGCGAGAAAAATCTACGGATATATGTAGTATGCATCTTGTTTGTTGCCTTTTTGTCTCTTTAAAATTTTTATTGCCCATCCAGCGTCCACCACTGGATACAGCCGAGTCACGTCCTACTCGGCCGAAACTTTGAATTGCAATTTTGGTAGATTGTTCAATTGGGATATGCCTCTATGATCCTTAACGCCATTCTTGGATTAATAGGATGATTTTTTCTTAGCAAAGATTTGTCAGAAAGGTGGATTTCAAGTTCCATGCTGAGATGAAGTTATGTTAGCATTTGTGTCATGGTTCATTCTGCTGAGTTTGCAGCTTTGGTCTTACTCTTACAACAGTCATATGAATCTTGGAACTTTGTGGTTTTCTCTTTTCTTTGTTTGGCTGGTTGATTGTTATAAGCATATATGAACTTGGTTTCAGTAGTTTCCTGCTATTGCCTCTTGAAGTGCTTTATATTTCTCATATGAATGCAGATAAAAGGCCACATGATACCCTTTTTTTTTCTTCGCAATTGCCTTGTTGCAAGCAATTTCCTTTGGAAATCCAAATGTGGGACTTGATATTCTAGGTTTTAGCATAGGAGATTATATGTGTTTTTTTTACATCCTTCCAGCATTTTCATCATCTGGTGGAGTGTGTACAACCAACATCAATCATGATCGGTTTCACATTTTTTCTGTTTCTGTTCAGTTGACGAAGCATGCGTATTGTTGTTACTTAAATCTTTTAGCAGTTTTAGCTCGAAGGTAAAGTTTCTGCTTCCTTGATGCAGGTGCAGAAGTTGCAGTTCTTTGCATTACAAAATCTGGGGAAGTTGTAAACTATCAGGCTTTCACGGATTCTAAGGGGGTATACACGGTGGCTGAGACAATGCCAGAGGCTGATCGGTGGGATTCATGCCTAGCTAGGCCTATCAGAAGCTTCCATGAACACTGCACGCGGCTAAGAGAAGGAAACACCGGGGCTAAGTTTGTCTATAATCATCCATCAGGCTATTCTCATGCCGTGAAACCTTTTGTGTATCGCCAAGGCAATATTCCCAGTTATTGCAGCTAGTTAAATGAACAATTCATATACATGATAATGGAGATTGCACAAGATGTTACAGTACTTAAACATTGTTGCCTATCTGAGCTCTGAATGAGAATATCTCTGTAAATTAGCTGTGTATCTTGTGCAGGGAAAGGAAAGCAAAGCAAGCACAATTGGGATTTTTTTTTTTTTTTGGATGCAGACCTGGTGTGCGCAATGTTCTAAAACTCGCTAGGCGAAGTCGGTGCGCATCTGAGGCGCCAGCGTTTTTATTTTATTTATTTATTTAAATAATAATACTCGTCTCATATAATTCTTACATCCTATGATCATAAAACATAAAAATCAAGTAAAAATATGTCAAAAGATCAAAGAAACGACTCAACGAGTAGCCAAAACCCAAAGTACGAAATCAATGTCATGTAACTCATGTTGTCAACACTCAAGACTCTTAAGTTCAATCTTCAATCTCATCCTCATTATTCCCCAAGTCTCCAACTCCAACAATGTCACGCTCTCTGTCTGACTCCAATTCAAAGTCCATGTCTTCATGATCATCGGTATCATCCTCCGTGGCATCGGACACAAAATCCTCTTCATCAAGCTCTCTTACTTCTCCCGTATTGCGGGTACTCTTTCTTGGTTGCAATTCTTCATTTGCTCCGGATGCTTCACTCACCAATTCCCATGTAAGGCCCGAGCCGGGTGTGACCTCCTCATCAATGTCATCATCGTCTATTCCATCAACTATCAAAGATTGTGCATTTTCAGCAATTGATGCTGGAAGCACATCAACTTTGACCTTCCTCTTCTTCTTCTTAGAAGACAATCTTGAATTGAATTGAACATAGACTAGCTTATTCATTCGGTTGGTATCTAGTCTATTTCTCTTCTTTGTGTGTATCTACAAAAATAAAATTAACCACTAAAAAAATCAATATCACACTATCACATAAGATAAATTATTAAATTTCAATTCAAGAATACTTTTATAGAAGACTTTACCCCTTCAAAGACACTCCAATTTCTTTCACAACCGGAAGAGCTTGATGTCAAAGAAAGAATCCTCATTGCAACCTTTTGGAGTTCCAGTGTATGGTTGCCATAGTTAGACCACCATCCAACTAAAATTCAAAATGACAAAAAGTAACAAAGACATTATTGAACTTAATAACTATTAGTTAATACTTAATAGTTAATAACTTAATAGTTAATATTATAATAATACTTCATAAAGATTAAAGAGAGAGTTCATAATCATACCCGGATCAAAAGTATATTGTTCACATCCTTTTAAAGTCATAGGTCTACCAAATGAACCTTCCTTGTTCTTGTAAAACACCAACTGAGTGTTCGTCACAATGTTTTGCATGTCTACAACCTCAAATAACCGCTCCACACATTCAAAGACCGCGTCATGGATACTCATAAGTTCATCGGAGGACAATGAAGAAGCATCTTTGTAGTAATAGTATGGATTCAACAACAAGTAGGCCATCAAATGAAGTGGAGTGTCAACACGCCTTTCTTTCTTTCTTCTCCACTATATCAAGTATAGGCTTATAACTCTCCACTTTATTCTTCATAACTTCTTTGATCTCTTTCTTGGCCTTTTTGAGTTCACCATACACAAAGCCCATAGCCGGCTTCACATCGCCATCCACAAGTCTAAGGAATTTTACCAACGGTTCAAATACTTTCAATGTACGAGCGACCCCACTCCAAAAGCTTTGTTGCACAATGATAGAATAAGCCGTTTTTCCTTTCTTGCTCCTAGACCACTTTGTCGCTTCCCATTCATTAGAGTTCACCATTTGCCTCAAAGCCTCTTTCTTCTCCAATAAACTTTGCAATGTTAAAAAAGAAGTGGCAAATCTAGTCACTCCAGGTCGTATAATCTCTCTTATTGTACACTTTCTCATCATTTGCAAAGTCTTGTGATGAGAGTAGATAAATATGGTAAAACTCTTGGCTTTGTAGATTATGGTCTTGAAAGTAGAGAGCTTACCAATGCCTTCAAGCATAAGATTGATGGAGTGAGTGGCACATGGAGTCCAAAAGACACGTGGTCTTATTGCCTTCAACATAACCGAGGCCGCAATATTGTTTGAAGCATTGTCGGTCACCACTTGGACCACATTTTCTTCTCCAATGCTTTGAATACATTCATTCACATGATTAAATATGTATTCACCGGTATGTGCATCACCGGAAGCCTCTTTTGAAGAAAGGAAAGCCGTCCCAATTCTTGAATTCACACATAAATTCATGATGCTTCTTCTCTTTCTATCACTCCAAGCATCGGTCATGACTGAACAACCATTTCTCTCCCATTCCTCTTCATGACTCTTTAGAGCCTCTTTTGTTTTCTCCACTTCCTTGTTCAAGAGTGGCTCTCTAAGTTGGTATTGCGTTGGAGGTTGGTAACCCGGGCCAAATTGTCCAATCGCCTCACACATTTGTCTAAAACTATCATTGTCAATTGAATTAAAAGAAACGCCGCTTTGATACACCCACTTAGCCACATATTGATGCACACTTTGAGTTCTTTCTTTGAAAAGTGCATCATTAATGTTTTGTTGCCTTGTTCTCGTAGGAAAAGTGTCATCTGAGACAGATTCTGGGTTAATTTATGAGGCATATCTATCCATGGGTCCAAGAGGCCTCGGTCTTTTGTTGCTTCCTCCACTTTCAATGACTTCGATTTCATCCAACTCTTTATTAATATCAACTTCTTTCCTTGACTTTTCACGTTCTACATTCTTGGTTTGCTTCTTAGTTACATTGGAAATATGTGCTTCTTTACAACGTCTTTTTTCTTCCTCGGACGCCATATGACAAGCTTTCACGTTCTTCTTTTTTCCGGTATGGTATCCGGAGATGTGTTCCTTAATTCGATATGCTCCTCCACTATATTTATTGCCGCATTTTAAACATTTCCACTTATCATTATTGTTTGCTTCATACAACGCTCCAAACTCCCACCCAATATTGTCACTTTGTTTCTTCAATGGATTCCGGATAGAAGAAAAAGCATTAGACGAACCAATATTTGCATTCCCTCCTTGTTCTTGAGCCATTGTTTATCTAAAAATAAGTCAAAATGTCAAACAAAAAAATCAAACAAAACTAGTTACTACTTAGTACTTAGTTACTTACTACTTAGCTAGTTAGCTACTTAGCTTATGCTTATGAACTAAGTTATAAACAAATTAAACCAAAAAATACATACATATTATGAAATTATCAAATTAATCAACTTAACAACTTTCATTACTTAGCTTATGAACTAAGTTATAAACAAATTAAACCAAAAAAATACATACATATTATGAAATTAATCAACTTAACAACTTTCATTTCTTGAAGATTTGAACAAATCAACAAAATGTCAAAATCAAAACTAATTGTAAATACTAAATTGTTTGTTTACTAATTTTCTTAATTTGTTAGTCTAGAATCATTCATTACTCATTACTCATTAGTCATTATTTACTACCAATAGGGCATTGATTAACACAAGTATATACCAAATACAAAATAAGTAAACAAATTGATAAAACATTTGGATTAAAATAACACAAAAAAAAACAAAAAAAAACAAAAGAGAGACAACCACTCACCTCCGGCGGCTGTCAAACTTTAGGCGGGCTGTGAAGGGCCGGTGGAGGTCGGCTTGGCCGGCGGCGTGAAGGGGCGGAGGGGAGGGGATATCGAAGAAGAAGAAGAGGGGGAATGGGATCGCGGCATTTGAAGAAGAAAAGGGGACGGGGGCTCTGTTTTTTTTTTGCTTGCAAGTGTTTTTTTATTATTTTTTTTGGTATTTATATATATTTATATGTCAAGGAAAAAAATTTTGCAACCCTAAGCGCCTATGCAGCGCCCAGGTCGCCTAGCACCGCCCAGAAGACACAGCCGCCTAGATGATGTCGCCTAGGGTGTATTCGACACGCTTGGGGTGCGCCTAGCCGACCGATTTATGCGATTTTTAGAACACTGGGTGTGTGCAATCAAAAGTATAGGCTTTGTTGAAACTTTAGTATGTAACACAAGTTCGTAGTGCCAAATATAATAGCTTTGATCATGTCTAATGTCTAATGTCTTCTTTGTCAAATGACGATCCTTCACTTTTGAGCAGGGGTATAAACGAATCTGAAACTCGAATAGTACTAAACCAAGTTTATTCGGTTCGGTTTGGTTAGTAATATGGAGAAAGCAAAATTTTCGGTTTAATTAGGGTTTACAAATCATCCATAACCGAGTTGCTTTTAAAAACTGAACAAATTAATCATAATGAATCTAACCAAATAAAAAACCGTACTGGAATTGTCTCTTCCATCAGGACTTTTGATTGTTGTATTTCGCCATTATCCAAGTTGTTTTTCTGGAAGCCAAAAGGAAAAACCCCAGAAACCCAGAAAATCTTGTCAGATCCAAATCCGGATGGCTGCGAACCAAATATCAGTTGATGGGAGCCAAGAGGAGAGAGAACTCCTCCAGAGGAGTGTGAAAAGACAGAAAGAAACTGATCGTCTAGCCTCGTCGTCGGTCTGGCAAGCTACGAGTGGAGTTGACGTCGTAAAAGGGAGGTATGCGGACTCTGCCACTTATATTGGGGAAGATGAAGATGACGAAATGGGAGCATACACAGATGTAATAGAAAATTTTATCGGGTCAGAAACAGATGAAGATGTCCTGGTCATTCCAATGGAGGAATGCCTTGATCTATGGCGCCCCTATAGAAAATCTCTTATAATCAAGCTTCTAGGTAAACCCATTACGTACAAGTTCTTGTGTCAAAGGCTTTCAGAACTATGGAAGCACCATGGAAGAATTGAGATCACCGACCTAGAACATGCATTTTACGTGGTAAGATTCACGAGGAAGGAAGACTACGAGATTGGCCGTTCGAAAATGGAGACCTTTTTTTCAACCGGAGAAGGAGACCATCAATACCACTCTTGCTTGGGTCCGATTTTCTAGCCTGCCACTTGAAATCTTCAAGGACCATCTCTAGATGAAATTAGGTAACCTTGAGGGACGAGCTGTCCGAATTGATCCTAAAACCGCATTCAATGAAAGAGGACGATTTAAGAGAATATGTGTAGATGTAAATCTCAAAAAGAGACTAAAATCCTCAGTGGTGATTAATGGGAGGAGGTTCAAGATAGAGTATGAAGGCCTCCAACAAATTTTCTATAACTGTGGAAAATTCGGGCACAGTAAGGAGACTTTCCCTTCTTGTCTTGCAGAGGAACGACAAGATGGTGGGTCTGCTTCTGAGGGAAATCAGCAGCCAAAAAATCAAGGGCCTACACCAGAAAATCCATATGGACCGTGGATGATCGCTGCTCGGCGAAGAAAATGGACCCCAAGTAAAGGTAAAACTTGGCAGACGACTCTTGTAATTGAAAATGGCAAAGAAAAAGTTAACGAATCCTTAGAAGTCATACAAGAGGATGCCGTCGAAACCCAACAACAGGTTGAGAACCACCAAACTGTTTTGACCGCTGAGCTTCAAGTTTCTGGGTCAAGATTTGAAGTCCTTATGGACGAAGAGGAGGAAAAAAACATGCATACCTGATGTGGTACAGAAATTAAGGAAATCTGCTAGGTAGCTGGAGTCACATGGCGGTACACCAATAATTAGGGAGGTACATAAATCATCTACAAGCCATTTAAGTAATAATGATAAACAAGGCTCTGTTGGATCTAGTGCCAACAAACAAGGATCAAGAGCAGCTAAGGGAGGCAATAGATCGAATTAGAAATCTTTTGATCTGGGAAAAGCTAAGGACCAAAGACCGGAGCTGGGAATTCAAGGGCAACAAATGAAGAGATCAACCTATTCTAAGCAGAAATATTCGTCGAGATTTGACACCAACCAGCAGGTTGCCAATGTCAAAAGTAAACCTCCTGATGCTGGGCAAATCCAAAGTGCCTGTGATGAGCAAAGGGTCACTCTAGGGCTTAACCCGCTTTATGAGGTGTTAAGGGTGAAAGTCTATGTTTTATTATGATATATTTTATGGTATTTTCCCTCTTAATTGGATTAATTGCATAATAAATGACCCTTATATGGAAATATTGAGCATACTAGGTTTTTAAGGACTTAATCGCAATATTGAATAAATTATGTGTTTTCATCGTGAATTATAATTAATTGGACTTTATTACAGTTTGCGATGTTTTCCATGTGTTATAGGTATGTTTATTGTGCTCAAATGATGATCAAAAGGGTTAAAATTCGAGCTATAAAGATTTAAGAAGAGATAATGACCGAATGGAGTGGACAGGAAAAGAGATAGAGATGATTTAATCAAGTTTTATTCCAGCTAAAATCGGCGTCCAAGTCCCGCCCAGAGTGGACGGGCGTCCTCGACAATCTAAACGGGCGCCTGTGAGGAAGAATTCAATATCGAGGCATCATGAACTTACCGAACGAACGTCCGTAAGAGGCGACGAGCGCCCAAGGTGCAAAAGAAGATCGAGAGAGTTTGGACGCTATCCGCATTTAACGCCTACATTGGAGTTCGTAACACTTGGACGAAGTCCCACTTAACCGGACGAGCGTCCGGATTGCCGACTTAGTGAAACCGCCTCAAATCTCTATAAATACTTGCCTATTTTCACACATTGAGATACCAATTTGATAATTCTCGAACCCTAAACCCTAGGGGCGGCTATAGGCTGCGCTTTTACTCTGTTTTTCCAGTTTTTTATGTTCTTAAATTCCTAGATTAAATTAGTTTAGTTTATGCAATTTACTTCAACAATTCAAGCTATTCAAGGATGCTAAGAGGCTAGGCTTCAATCAAACGAGCATTGTGAAGCCATCCAACTTTCATTGATTTTGATTCTTCGACTATATTGTAAGTTTTAATCAAGTTGCTTCCTTTATCATGTCTTATGATGATTAATTGCATTTATATCGAAAGATGTGCATGTATGATGTTTTATATTTGATGAAAGTCTTTATAAACATTAGATCACCATGATTTAGGAATGGATCTTTAATCTATGTCAAACGAAAGTTGATAGGTTGAAAATCTAGGTTAAAACGTTAAAGTTTACATCTTTGTTTATGTTATGACGCGTTAATTTCCGTAAATCGAAAGATAGAAATTAATAGGCGAATCATCTACGAAAGTAGGATTCATACCTTTGATAAGATGAACCACAACTTGTTAGAAACTGCAATATAATCGGGATGAGAGATTAGTGTTTGTTGGATAGGTGGATCAATACTCGTTTGCCCATATTAAACTTGATTTAACCCTTGAGACTTGAACTGTTTAGTTAGTTTATTTTCTATTGCACTTTTAGAGTAATTTGTTCGCAACCAAACCTCCCTAGCTTTGGATTCGTCCTCTGTCTAGTTTATATTCAGCATATATGTTCGGTTTAGTTTTGTTAAATCGCTGTTTAGTTTAGTTTTCCGTGACATAGCTTAGTTAGACAAAAACTAGGAACCACAATCGTCTAGTTCCCCGTAAGATCGACCCGGCATTAACCACTAGTACTACGATCCTTATACTTGGGGTTAACCGGATTATAAATTTATTACTTGTTTGTTTTGCATAGATAAAATCCGTAGACAAGTTTTTGGCGCCGTTGCCGGGGAACCGGACGGTTGCCTAGTTTTTGTTCTAGTTTTTATTTTGTTTTTAATTCTTGTTTTTAGGTTAGATATTTTCAATTTCTGTTGTGGTTAATAGTTCAATTATTTTTGTTCATTTGTCCGTCGTTCTAATTTTGTTTTTGTTAGTAGTCAATATAAATTTTCTTGCTCTAGTTTATACTGCTTTCCGCCTATCACGCTCTTTTTTTTCTGATCGTTTCGCTTGGGCTGGACGAAAGCGTCCGTTTACCGGCCCGTCCAGTTCTATTTTCAGTCGGACGAGCGTTTAGCTTACTGGACGTCCGTCCGCTGAAAATTCTTCAATCCTGAATCAAATTCTGACCTGCAGACGAGCGTTCATACTTCTGGACGCCCGTCCAAAGGAACTCTGAAAGAGCGGACGAGCGTTCATGTTTTGAACGCCCGTCCATTCTGACACTGGTCAGACGCTAGTCCATAATTTTGGACGTCCGTCCGCTCCTCTTTTCCTTCTATCATCTTCTTCTTTTTTTTTTTTTTCTCTAGGTTTTGATCTTAGATTAGATTATAAGTCTTTAGTTTAAGTCGTTAGTTTCTTAGTTTATAGTTCTCTTTCTCTCTTTTTTTTCTTTCTGCTCAACATCTTGATCTTGGATCTCGGTGTATGCAAACTCGTAGTCGAGAGGGACCACTAATCTACTCCTCGACCCGAAGCGACCATAGTCCGACCCAATAGGCGGAAACTTCCGGTTCGACGAAGGAAACGCTTCTAGATCAAGAATTTGAGCATTATCTTTCGTGAGAAATCGAAAGAATAGTAATAATGGCGGCGGAAGATAGACGGACGTTGGCCAACTATGCCATGCCTGCACAATCACCATCAACCCCGCAATTGTTATGCCGGCCATTACTGCTCCAACTTTCGAGCTAAAGCCAGGACTTATTCAGATGATGCAGCATGCATCGATTTTTCACGGCTATCAATCTGAGAACCCCCACACTCACCTACACACATTTACACATATGCGGTACTACCCGCATCCAAGGTGTAAGTGAGGGCGCAATCAAGCTCAAACTTTTCCCATTTTCCTTGCGGGGAAACCACTAGAGTGGTATCACTCTCTCCTTCGAATCCATTACGACTGGGCCGGACTTGAAAGAGAATTTTTGAGTCAATATTTCCCTCCATCAAAGACGGCCCAATGATTTGAATGAAATCTTCACGTTCCGTCGCCGGGAAAATGAGTCTTTCTTTGATTGCTTTGGAAAAGGTTCAAGTCCCTCCTCCGAAAATGTCCCACACCATGGCTTGCCGATGCAAAGGCAAGTCAATACATTCTTTAAGCGGATTGACCGAGCTCACTAAGGGCATGGTCAATAGTTCATCTGGCGGTGCGTTTTTGAAGACTCAGAGACGAAGGATGGGCATTGTTCGAAGACATTGCCAAATATAACTATGCTCCGTCCTATTAAGCTATTCAGGCACCTCCTCCTCCTCCTCCCAAGGTCGAGGAAGTGACTATGCAGAATCTGATTGCCATGTTGCAAAAGCAAATGGCTAACTCTCAACTGACAACATCCCAAACTGTTCCTAATCCGAGTAATCAGACTCTTTCGTTTCCACAGAACTCTCAGGTTTTGTATTGCAAAAATTGCTGTCAACCTGGCCACATGTCCAGCCAGTGTCAATTTCAATCCCCCGCTGCTCATCAAGTCAACGCTGTTCATAATAATGGACAGTATAATCCAATCACATGCCAAGTATGTGATGATCCGGGACACACTGCTCGTTTTTGTCCCATGATTGGACAAAATGCGAGTGAATGCTTTTTCCGCCGCCTAATCTTAGGTTCAATAACCAATTCTTTGGCCAGAATAATGCTCAAAATCAGGGCTTCGGCCAGAATCCGAGTTTCAATCAGAATCCAAACTCGAACTTCAATTCTAACCCGAACTTCAATAGAAACCCTGGTTTTGGTTCGAACCAAAACTCTAATTTTTCCAATCAAACACAAAGGTTTAATCGAAATTGGCCTCCATTTCCAATTCCAATTATCGAAATCGGCCACCACCTCAAAATCAAAATTTTTCCAATTCTCAAGGCCCTCGAATTCCAATGACCTCAAGGCTGAATGGAACTCATTCAAAGAGGAGCAAAACAAGAACATCCACTCTGATGAGTACCAATAAGAACCTTGAAAGAGGCAGATAGGCGGTTGGTGGCGATTAGCATCAAGACCCCCAGGCATCGCCCGATTTTACGAGAAAATCCTAAGGCGGTCATCATGTTGCTCAGCCGATTTAGCGGCGGCCAATGTCTTGACCTCGTACCAACAATGCATTATGGACAAGAGGCGGCCACAATGAGTTTAAGCGGTACACAAACTGAGTGGTCCCCTGGCTTTGGAAACCACTAGCCCTCCTGCCATTGATAAGGCGAGGAGGAAGTTGAGCACCCATCATCCCCTTGGCTCGCAAGCAAGTAATCAGTGGCTGATCCTGATAGGTGAAAAGGTTGGAAATCCTCAAGTGGCTGATCCTCGAGGGACCGAAAAAGAAAAGAAAGTCGTGGTGGATTCCCGACTACGAAAGCTTCGAAAGACGGTTCGGTGGAAGGATTTGGAAGACAAAGCTATCGCGCATCCTCAAAGAGAGTCTTTTCCGAGAGTGATCTCAAGAAGCTTCCGTTTCCACCGAGGAAGAGCAACATTCCATTGGTTGAAGACAAAAGTACGAGAAGGTGCTAAACCTTCAAAAATACTCGTAAAAATCTGCCATTATCCGAGGTCTTGGTCGAGATGCCTAAGTATACAAAGTTCATCAAGGATGTTGTATCTTCCAAGAAGAAGTTAGCAGGAATGGATCAAGCAGTTGGTAAAGAGTGTTCTCTGGTCAATTATCAAAGCTTACCAATCAAGAGAAGCGACCCAGGAAAATTTGTGCTCACATTGCAGATGGGAGGCCTAGTCTTCCCAAATTCCTTATGTGACCTGGGCGCATCTATCAGCTTGATGCCATTGTCTGTGTGCAAGCAGCTGGGTTTACAAAGTCTTCTAGAACCCACGACCATGAATTTGCAGTTCGCTGATAGATCTTCTAAGAAAGCTTCAGGAATCCTAAAGGACGTATTAGTTCAAATAGATAGGTTTACCTTTCCAGTTGACTGGTACGTCTTAGATATTGAGAAAAGTGAAAATGTCCCTTTGATTCTTGGAAGACCTTTCCTATCTACAGCTAGAGCCCTCATCGATTGTGATGGTGGGCATGTGACCATTCGAGTTGGTGACCAGGAGGTGAGTTATAGTGTTTCCAAATCTATCAATGTACCTTCTGGATCTCCAACCGGCTTTTCCATTGAGGAGACTTTTGATGATTTCGATGACTTCATGGATAAGCAAGTCATAGTTTGTAGAATCGAGAATATGAGCGACTAATTGATAATCTGAATAATCATGGTGTGGTCAATCTAGATCGATTAGCAACCCGAATTTGAGGATGAGCTAAGAGAAGAAGCCTTGGCGATAGGACCACTAAGTAAGCTCAAATGATGTTGAGTTGAAGAGTGGCGATCTTAAATCAAGTCTAGAGGATCCTCCCGTAGATTTGGTATCGAAGCCGTTGCTAAACATCTTAAGTATGTGTTTTTAAGAGAAGGTGACAAGCTTCCTTTGATCATCTCTGCCAAGCTATCTCGTATAGAAGAGCTTAAATTGTTAAACGCCTTGCGCAAAAATGAAAAAGCCTTTGGATGGCGGTGTGGGAGATATCCGAGGATATCTCCCGACATCCAGTATGCACAAAATCAAGACGAGGAGGGTGCAAAACGAGTTAGACAGACCTCGGAGAGAGGCTCAACCCTCACATGCAAGAGGTAGTCAAGAAGGAAATTATCAAGCTACTAGATATGGGTATCATATACGCCATTGCAGACAAGTGAGTGGGTATCCCCAACTCGTAGTTCCCAAGAAAGGTGGAATTACTATTGAGAAGAATGAGAAGGAGAGAGATAGCATTGAGACTTGTCACTGGTTACAGAGTCTGCATTGATTATCGAAAGCTCAATGAGGTCACACTGAAAGATCATTTTCCCCTTCCATTCATTGACCAGATGCTTGAGCGTCTGGCGGGGCACGATTCTATCAAGCTTTCGGATGGATATTCAGGATACTTCCAGATACCCATCGATCCTGTTGACCAAGAGAAGACCACTTTCACTTGCCCTTATGGGACATTCGCCTACAGGCGGATGCCATTTGGTCTCTGTAATGCCCCGGCCACCTTTCAAAGGTGTATGATGGCAATCTTTGACGGGCTAGTTGAAAAGTGCATGGAGATTTTTATGGATGATTTCTCGGTCTTTGGTCAATCCTTCGGTGATTGCCTAGATAATCTTGATCAGGTGTTGTCAAGATGTGTGGAAAAGGACTTAGTGCTTAATTGGGAAAAATGCCATTTCATGGTAGATGAAGGCATAGTCCTTGGCCACAAAGTGTCCGCCAAAGGTATAGAAGTAGATAGGGCCAAGGTAGAAGCCATTGAGAAGATGAGTTATCCTAAGAATGTACGCGAAGTCAGAGGTTTCCTCGGACATGTCGGTTTCTATAGGAGATTCATCCAAGATTTTTCCAAAGTAGCCAAGCCCCTATCTACTCTGCTCAAGGAAGACGTTGAGTTCAATTTCGATGAAAACTGCAAGCAAGCGTTTGAGGAGCTCAAGAATCGGTTAATATCCGCCCCAATTCTTATATCGCCAGACTGGAACTTGCCCTTTGAACTTATGTGCGATGCATCCAACTATGCTGTTGGTGCAGTCTTAGGACAGCGAATCGAAGGAAAGTTCCAGCCTATCTATTACGCCAGCCACACGTTGAATCCTTCTCAAGTTAACTACACGACCACTGAAAAGGAATTATTAGCCGTAGTCTTTGCTATGGATAAGTTTCGTAGTTACTTGCTGGGTGCTCAAGTGATTGTGTGGACTGATCATGCTGCTTTGCGTTATCTCATGACCAAAAAGGAAGCTAAACCGCGCTTACTGCGTTGGATACTGACCCTCCAAGAGTTTGACGTTCAAATCAAAGATAAGAAGGGCAGTGAGAACGTAGTGGCGGATCATGTTTCTAGGATGATAAGTGAGGAAAAGGGTGATCCTGAAGATATAGATCTTTACTTTCCTCTAGAAAACATCATGTTGATCGATGGCCGCTCTCCAGACGTTCCATGGTATTCGTCCATTGTGAATTACCTTCATGCCCGTTACCTTGACCCCGAAATGTCGTATCAAGAGAAGAAGAAGTTCTTCTCTGATATGAAATATTTCGTTTGGGATGAACCTTATCTGTTTAAGGTCTGCAAAGATGGTTTGCTTAGGAGATGCGTTCCTGAATCTGAGCAACAAGAGATTATCGAGCAATGCCATAGTGGACCCACAGGTGGTCACTTTGGTCCTTGGAAAACGGTTGCGAAGATCTTCCAGTCCGGTTTCTATTGGCCTACGATCTTTAAGGATACGAAGCCTTCAGAAAGCTTATGATAGATGTCAAAGAACCGAACTCGACAAAGGCGTTTCGACATGCCTTTAAACCCATCTTAGAGTGCGAAGTCTTTGATGTATGGGGCATCGATTTTATGGGACCTTTCCCATCATCGTGTGGCAACAAGTACATCTTAGTCTGCGTTGACTATGTTTCGAAATGGGTGGAGGCAAAGTGGCCACTCCTCACAATGATCATAAACGGTCATGAAATTTCTCAAGAAGAACATCTTTGTGAGATTTGGATGTCCTCGAGCCTTGATCGCTGATGAAGGAACGCATTTCGCAACCGACCTCTGAGAAAGTTCTTGAAAAGTATGGTGTTCGCCATAAGACCGCACACCATACCATCCGATGACTAGCGGTCGAGTTGGCGAAGCAACCAAAGCATCAAGCAAATCCTGGAAAAGACAAAGAGAATACCATAGAAAGGATCGGAGTTTGAAATTGGATGATGCACTTGTGGGCGATAGATCGCTTATAAAACCCCTATGGGTACATCTCCATATCGATGGTTTACGGCAAGCCATGTCATCTGCCAATTGAGTTAGAGCATAGGGCTTATTGGGCGACGAAGTTTCTTAACTTTGATTCCTAAACTTGTGGAAAACATCGACTGCAGCAGCTGCATGAGTTAGACGAGTTCCGACTCCAGGCTTACGAAAGCGCCAGGATAAGCAAGGATAAGATGAAACTCCTCCATGATGCAAAAATTAAGAAAAGAGAATTTCAAGTAGGGAACAAGTTCTTCTTTATAATTCCAGATTACATTTGTTTTCCGAAAGGCGAGGACACGATGGTCCAAATTTTTACGATTCTCAAAATCATTCCTGGAGGCGTTCTAGAACTACTCGGTTATAAAGATCACCGCTTTGAGTTAATGGTCGAGAGGTGCAAACACTACATTGGAGAACCTACAGGCAAGCCTTTGATTGTTAAATTTCTCGATATCCTTGGATGGTGTTAATGAAGTCGAGGACTCGGCGAGATTTCACCCAATCTGTTTACGAGGATAACGGTAGTGGTCTATCACAAGAAGTTCTAGCCGGTAGTTGGGATATGGAGGAATATGCAAGGGAGCAACAACTCAAACGTCAGCAGAGAAATCTACAAAGGAGGAAGTCGACCATGGGGAAGGTTCGACGTATCTGGAAAACTGTCAAAGCTTTAATCCCATGCGTTAAGTGTCGTTTCTGCAGCCACAATCCTGATCAGAACTTTAACGAGGTAATGGCGGGCAGAAAAGTCAAATGGCCTGACCCAGGCTGAACTTAAATGGTGTCGAGCTAACGACATAAACCAAAAGCCCCACTAGGGGGCATCCTAGATATCCAATCTTGTTTTAGTTTTTCTTAGTTCTTTTTGCTTTAGTATGTTATTTTGGTTAGTTTTACTAAGCTTCTATGTTTCTATCTGTCAGTAGTTGCTTTCTAGATATGGATCTCTACGGAGTTCGCCCTGAGGAGTTCCCACTCATTAGTCGAATCCCGCTGATCACAGTAGATGATGGACCAGGAGGCACTATAGTTCTTCATGTAGATTTTGACATTAGCACTCAAAGTTAAGACCATCACGTCGTTATCATTGTTCCACCTTGTTCGGGAGGCGCGATTTCACGATCGAGGAGTTGCAGAGAGGCCATAGGGCGCCCTTACACGATCCTTAATGATCCTATGCTGACGGATTTGGCACTAGTGCTGCAGGCTGAGCATTTTAGAGGTGTTGAGGTAGTGGTGAGGATTGGTGTTTGCGGGATGAGTACGACTTCCCTCCGCTATCGACATGCTTCGACGTCTTATTCGCTTAGTGGATTGGGACGAGATCTACGCAGATTAGTGTTTCCTTAGTTAGTTTTGCTTTCGTCGAGCCCCGACGTAAAACGGAAGCGCTTGGTGGGAGGCAACCCACTGTTTTATTTGTGTTTGTTTTATTTTCAAGTTCTTTCATGATTTTCCGTATTGTACTTTTGAATTTTAAATTATCAGTAATAAAAGTTTCGCATTTAGTTGTTTTATATGATAATTTTTAGAAAAGGACAATTTTGCATTTTTCTTGACTGGACGCCCGTCTAGTGATTCTGGACGCCAGTCCGGCCCTCGATTTTCCTGGACGCCCGTCCAAGTTATGGGACGCCCGTCTGGAAACAAGCTTTTCAATCCTGTATTCATCTTTTTAACCAGACGTTCGTCTAAAAATATGGACGCCCGTCCGGATAATTCCCTCCAATCCTGTATTCAAATCAAGCCTTTGGACGAGCGTCTGGTACTTTGGACGCCCGTCCGATTCATCACATTTCCGATCGAGGCGCCCGTCACGAGTTGTTGGAAAGGCGTCACCACTGCCTATATATACCCCTCATGCCATGAACCCTCATTTTTTTCAGGACTCAAAATCGAAAAACCGACTTTTCTCCTCCCTTTTGCCCTAAATCAGTCGATTCTACACCAAATTGGGCGCTTCAAGGTGCGTTAGAACGCTCTAAACACCTTCTTTTCGATTATCTCTTCCAAATCTCCCAACATTCCACATATTTGGAGAATCAGTCACCTATCTAGTTCGACTATTTCAAGGAAAAATCGGATTTTTGGGGTCGAATTTGCGTTGTTTGGGTTTCTACACAACATCATCATCACCTACTCACCTTCAATCGTAAGTTTTCAACAACTTTTCTCGTTTTAATTCACGTTTTTGTGAGTTCGATTTTCGAGTCGGCTCATTTTCTTGAATTTTCAACTATTGTTGATTTTCTTTCGTTTTTGTTGGTTCTTTTCTTATTCTTTCTGCTGTGGTGGTGTGGGGATGGTGATGGTGCGTTGTTGATGTGGGTGGGTTGGACGTTTCGTTTGAAATCCCGATTTGGACGATAAACGGGTAACCATTTGTGTGAATGGTTTGGTTTAGATTTACGTTTGACAATGAAGATTGTGAAACGTTATGGTAAAGGGTTAGCACGGGAGAAAGGTAAACGGCAACGTCCTGAGTTTGATCCATCCGAATTGGACCCTAACAGAGGCATAGTCTTTAGAGATCAACCGCCTAGAACATCTCAACAAGCTAGAGCCAATTTACGGGATGATTCTTCCTCAAATTCTGATACTGAGGATGATGATGCTGTCCTCCTGAGTAGGATGTCTCGAGGTACTCGTGGTGAGGAGTCGTCTAGAGCCAAGCCGTCTAGGGTTGAGGGTGGTGAGGAGGATGTTGTGCAAGACGAGCCTGAACCGAGAGCACCTCCTAAGAAAAAGTCTAAGACTATTACCCCTCTTTCGATGCCTCGTCGGTTTGTCAATCCTTTGGCCCATGAAGCCTACACTAAGCACTACTCAACCAGAAGTCTTATTTTTGACAGGGAGGTGAAAGTGTCTCAAGTTGATCCTACTTTCTCTCAGATGTTCAAGACTAGGAAGTGGTCAGCCTTGACAAAAATTCCATCTACTCCTGTCAATGATTCTATTGTCCGCGAGTTCTATGCCAACTTTTCTGAGGCGGACTTAGATAAAGAGTGCGTTATGGTGCGAGGTGTTAAAGTCCCTTTTTCTGCTGAGGTCATTAATAAGAAATATAATTTACCGGCTTTTGAGGGTTTAGATTATAAGGAGGAGATTGCGAGGAGGCAACGTGAGGATGGTCGTGACCCGATGGAGGAGTTGAGATTACGGGTTTATCCGGATGTGGCTTGGACAATGAGACCCAATGGCCAGAGAAAGGAGTTGGTCACAACGACATGGACCGAGGATTGGAGAGTCCAATGCCGCTTTATTCAAAGTCGCCTCGATCCCGAAGAATAATCTCACACATTTCCATATCGCTGATCTTGGGATGTTGTATGCTTTGACGTTCGGGTTGAATGTAGATGTAGGTCAAGCCTTATACGATGAGATTTCCATGAACCGTAAGGTATACACCGGAGTTTAATAGTACCTCATTTGATACATCGCTTATGTCTCGATGCGGGAGTTTTGGAGTATGCAAATGACCACAAGACCAAGAGTTACCCCCCTATTCGTAGAGAGAAGGCTGTTCCCGTTTCCGAGCCTGGGTCCACATCGACACCGCCTCGAGCTTCAGTTCTTTCTGGATTATCTTCTTTCGAGATAACTCGGCATAGTATGGATCATAGTTTGAGGGCGATGTTGAGTGATATCCGGGATGGCCAAGATAATATCTTGTCGGTTTTGGAATGTATAGTTGATGGAAGGAAACCGGCCGATAGAAGGGTATTCAATGCAAGTAATATGGATTATGTCTTCTCCGAGCAGATAGAACGGGTGATAGCTGAGGTGGTCAAGATGGAGGAGAAGCCCGAGTCAGATGATGAGGAGGCTCCAGTGGACCCGAGGACTGCGAGAGTTCCTACGATAATGCGGCCGGGCCGCCCATCGCTTCTATTACGCGGCTGAGCCTACCATGGACGCGTCCATCGTTGTTTGCACTTACTTCGGATCCTCCTCATGTTGATGCCCCCCGCCGTGATTCTTGTTATTCCTCCGTCTGATGATCCGATCCCGCCCGAGTGATCTTGAGATTTTTATGCATTTTCTGCTTGATGTATTTCTTCCTTTTATCCGTATTCGATCTGGTTGTACGATGACTATTACTACTTTCCTTTTGATGCTTCCATGCTTTCTGTACTTTCTATTTTTCTCGCTCATCGTTGATTATCGTGGCGTATGTTTTCTTAAATCATGTAAGCTGTCTAGCACCACGTACTTGGATTGCGATTTCGTTGGTATTATGATCATTTTTGGATGACGCTTGTTGTTATATCTCTTTCATTCATTCCTTTCACATTATTACGTTATTGTACCCCGTTTTCCCCCGAGATTCTGTTGTTTTGTCGAGTAGTACAGATCTAGTTTTTGTTGAGCTCTCGGTTGAGTTCGGTTTGGACGTTTTTTCCGACGCTTTTGCGAGTGTTGTTTCTTTCATGCTCCGGCCTGACCAACATCTCGATTTTCTACGCGCATACAGCTAAGTTTCTTATCCTTTTACTTTCTGCACAACATGAGGACATGTTGCATTTTTAAGTGTGGGGGAGGGGATAGTTCGATTTGTACCTATGCGTACACGTTTGTTTAATACGTTAGATTGTCTTTTATGCAACATGAGCGTAATTTTTTAAAATTTTCCGACACTTTTGTTTTTGTGTTGTCCCGAGTAGGCAATTCAATTTGAAGTTCGTTGTTTTTATAGTCATCTATGCGATATTTCATGTACTTGATAAGTTAGTTGTTTCACCTGACACTATTTTTCACAAGCCATAGTGAATGATGAGCTAATTTATAAAGTTATACCCCGTTTTGGATTAGTAGTTTTTGATTTTCTTATAAGTCATGTGCTTAGTGCTACGTATATATCTTGAGATTTATGATAGTTTGTATTTAGATCCGAAGTATGAGATACTGTGAATATCTAGAGGTTTGAATGTGATAAGTAACACGTAACTAATGTCAATTGAGAAGTTGAAAAATTTAAATGAATCTATGTGTGTGTCGGAAGCTAGTCAATGATTTGAGTGCGATAGGGTATACCACGTATGTCCTATACCACTATGATGACAAAGAGCTCACGGCACAGCTTAGGAAAAGTCGCCTTATGATTGGAGTAAGGTAGGGATTATCTCGAAATGTCCTATTCTCTGATGAGGCAAAAGCTCTCACCCTAATGTGTGTTTAAAGTGAATGAATTCAATCAACTTAAGATATGTTATGAAATGAATAAGGCTTAGTTTTCGTTAAATCTTATCCCAAAGATAAACCGATAGATATCTCAGTAGGGATTATCCTCTGAGTATTTTAGAAAGGCCCTAGATTCATTCGATCATCCTTTTCGGGATATGTCACGCTTGTAGGGTACATCTTATGAGTGCCATTTATTACTATTCTACTGAGGGGGTATTAGCTAGTTTTGCTTTGAGTTATTCAAGTTTGGTTTTAGTGGAAGTTTCCTATGGCTATGCACTTACACGATGGTGAACACCTAAGTTATTGAATATATGTTATACTTGTTTAGATGCTGCTTTCCTTTCTCGAGCCTAATTTTTCGCTTTGTTTGGCTCGGACGAGCAAAAAAGCTAAGTGTGGGGGAGTTGTTAAGGGTGAAAGTCTATGTTTTATTATGATATATTTTATGGTATTTTCCCTCTTAATTGGATTAATTGCATAATAAATGGCCCTTATATGGAAATATTGAGCATACTAGGTTTTTAAGGACTTAATCGCAATATTGAATAAATTATGTGTTTTCATCGTGAATTATAATTAATTGGAATTTATTACGCCATGCGATGTTTTCCATGTGTTATAGGTATGTTTATTGTGCTCAAATGATGATCAAAAGGGTTAAAATTCGAGCTATAAAGATTTAAGAAGAGATAATGACCGAATGGAGTGGACAGAAAAGAGATAGAGATGATTTAATCAAGTTTTATTCCAAATAAAATCGGCGTCCAAGTCCCGCCCCAGAGTGGACGGGCATCCGACAATCTAAACGGGCGTCAGAGGAAGAATTCAATCTCGAGGCATCATGAACTTACCGAACGAACGCCCGTAAGAGGCGCACGAGCGTCCAAGGTGCAAAAGAAGATCGAGAGAGTTTGGGCGCTATCCGCATTTAACGCCTACATTGGAGTTCGTAACACTTGACGAAGCGTCCACTTAACCGGACGAGCGTCCGGATTGCCGACTTAGTGAAACCGCCAAATCTCTATAAATACTTGCCTATTTTCACACATTGAGATACCAATTTGATAATTCTCGAACCCTAAACCCTGTGGGCGGCTATAGGTCAACGCTTTTACTCTGCTTTTTCCAGTTTTTATGTTCTTAAATTCCTAGATTAAATTAGTTTAGTTTATGCAATTTACTTCAACAATTCAAGCTATTCAAGGATGCTAAGAGGCTAGGCTTCAATCAAACGAGCATTGTGAAGCCATCCAACTTTCATTGATTTTGATTCTTCGACTATATTGTAAGTTTTAATAAAGTTGCTTCCTTTATCATGTCTTATGATGATTAATTGCATTTATATCGAAAGATGTGCATGTATGATGTTTTATATTTGATGAAAGTCTTTATAAACATTAGATCACCATGATTTAGGAATGGATCTTTAATCATGTCAAACGAAAGTTGATAGGTTGAAAATCTAGGTTAAAACGTTAAAGTTTACATCTTTGTTTATGTTATGACGCGTTAATTTCCGTAAATCGAAAGATAGAAATTAATAGGCGAATCATCTACTTAAAGTAGGATTCATACCTTTGATAAGATGAACCACAACTTGTTAGAAACTGCAATATAATCGGGATGAGAGATTAGTGTTTGTTGGATAGGTGGATCAATACTCGCTTGCCCATATTAAACTTGATTTAACCCTTGAGACTTGAACTGCTTAGTTAGTTTATTTTCTATTGCACTTTTAGAGTAATTTGTTCGCAACCAAACCTCCCTAGCTTTGGATTCGTCCTCTTTCTAGTTTATATTCAAAGCATATATGTTCGGTTTAGTTTTGTTAAATCGCTGTTTAGTTTAGTTTTCCGTGACATAGCTTAGTTAGACAAAAACTAGGAACCACAATCGTCTAGTTCCCCGTAAGATCGACCCGGCATTAACCACTAGTACTACGATCCTTATACTTGGGGTTAACCGGATTATAAATTTATTACTTGTTTGTTTTGCATAGATAAAATCCATAGACATGAGGTGAAGGTGGTGAACTCCCACCCTTCTACATAATTTTCTTATGAAGATTTTATCGTGGAACTATAGGGGAGCCAGTTCCGTATTCGAAATCTTAGATTATTTTGGAATTTGGATGATTTGTGATAGTCTTTTTGAGTTTTGTTTACTCATGTAATTTGTGGATTTCACTTTTGGTTATTAATAAAAGATCGTTTTTCAAAAATAAGAAGAAAAAAAAAAACAATACTGGAACAGTTTATAACCAACTTAAACAATTAATTTTCATAACCATAAAATTATAACCGGTTTTGAAAAATGTCTATAATCAAATTGTTATCTGAACAATTTATTATTAGATATGAAAACCGGATCGTTTCTAGTTGAAAACAATTGTTAATTTTTTTTTTGTTTTTTTTTTGTTTTTCGGTTAATTGAACCGAATTGGTTACACCCAGTGGTGGATCTATAATTTTGTTTAAGGGTTCATAAGTTTTTTTTCGAAGTAAATTTTTTTCCAAAGTGATCTATAATTTATTTTTTCTATAAGTAAAACTTAGGTTAAAAAAATATTGGGGTCCATAGACCCTATTTAGGGGGACATAAAATCTGCCTCTAGTTACACCCCTAACATTGAGAACGAGCCAACTAGAAATTTGGTTTGACGGTGTAATTGGTATAACAAAAATGATACGTCCGCAGCATTTTATCACAACACATATATAACACATGGATCATTTTTGGCCAGTTGATTGATATGAGTATAAGTCTCGTTCTTTGATAAATGGCAATTAAATGTATATCCATAATGTTGTGACGGAGTGTAATGCTCGTATTACTTTCCATGCTATACTAAGGTTATCTCGAATGGTAGGTTTTTTTTATTTTATTTTTAAAGTTGTAACAAAAGCTTCACCCCATTCAAGCTTTGATGATTGGACAAAGCTTTAAACAAAAGCTTTGTAAATATGGAGCGGTTCAAGCATTAAAAAAACTGCAAAGTATGTTTGTAACACCCCGATTCTTACGAAAAGGGCAATTTTGTCTTTTAATGATAATTGGGGTTTTATGTTTTTATTTAATTAAAAGGATTAAATAAAGGAATAAGAATTAGAATAAAAGGAAATATTCTGTTTGGCCGCCGTAAACGGAAATTAAAGTTGTCGGGGTATTTAAACGGGAAAAATAGAATTGATCCTCACTTCTTCTTTTTTTTTTTCTTTCTTTCTGACGCTCTGAAGCAGAAGGGGCGCCTATTCCATCAAAGGCTCACCCTAGGTCGGATTTTTGGTGTGTGATCCGTGGCTCGTTTGTGCAGACGGCAGTAGAAGAAAAGGTTCGGAGGATCGCGGTGATTCTCCCGATACAAACGTTTTGTGATTTCGTTCCGGTGAGTTTTTCATCTTCTTTGGCTTAGGACTTGATGAATAGCATCAAGGTGCTGTTTTACTGCTGTTGTGACATCGTAGGAAGGTCCTAAGGTCTGGTTGATTGTATAGGTTCAAGGATTAAGGCTTGTTGGTGCTTCGAGGGCTTGGAATCGTAGAACCACGCAATCAAAGGTAACGTGGCTAGACTTCGTACTATTTTAGGGGCCCAATCAGTGAATTGGAGTTTTGTATGTTTTATACCTGTTTTACTGCTGTTTGGTGTATAAAAGTTGGAGCTTGAATTGGTTTTGGGTTGGAAATCGTAAATGTACATTTCTGCGATTTAGTGCGGATTTTGGGGCTATCCGTGCGGATAGAAGGCTTATCCGTACGGATAAGTCAATGGTTTGGGGTGTTGGTGATACTGTGAATTATCCGGACGGTAGGGGCATTTATCCGTACGGATAAACTGGTCATCCGTACGGATAAGAGTCTGGTTGGGCAAATGTTGGTTTGAGATATTTCGTGGTGTCAGCTCATGTCCGGGCTTTATAATATGATCTTTAATCTTGAACTAAGTCTTGAAGGGAGTTCCCACACGCATAGAACCCAACCTTACGGATTTTTCACTAACCGTGATCGTTCGTAGGGGACCGTGCGGAGAGCCTTGACGGACTTAGTGCTTTGACGGGCTAGTGTTCGCCATTGTCTGTGTATGTGCTAGGAGGTTAGAGTCTAGTGGTCTAGGACCTTGAGTAGATGACAGGGGCCTTTTATGTGAATGAACTAGGTGGCTAGTTAAACACTTAATAAACTACATATGTGTTAGCTAAAAGATTAAATGCTTTGGGAGGCTTGCGTAAGGCACATTTATACTCCGTCGATGTGTATATGGCCCGATGTGATGTGTGCCTCTGTGGTCATCCGGACTTCCACGAGAGTACATGCACAGGTCAGCGCACTATCGAACACAAGTTGTTCGTTCTCTTTGAGACGCAATTCTAGTAGGTCGTAATCGTAACCGTCGCGGCGTAATTACCGGTCGTATGTGTCCTTGCCAACCTTGGTGTGACAAATAGCGAGCTAAGCTAGAAACCCTAGGGACCTCATGTTGTGCCATGAACGCAATGTGATAGGTAGCTAGGTTAATAACGGAAAAGTTAATAAAGACGGCGACGCCTTTTTACTGGTTGAGTAGCTACAATAGTGCGGAACCTATTCATGTTACTTGAGTACTTTGTACTCACCCGTTATTTCTCTGTGTTTTGTCCCTTCTTTCTTTTAGATGTGTATCCGGAGGATGACGAGACGGCTGAGGGTTATCCTGAGGACGAGGAATGAGCGGGGGCTATGCTTGGAGCCCAGTGTTTCTTTCTAGTTTTGTTATCTTTCCTTTTAATTTATTTTTGTTAAGGGAGTTCCGAGGGTGTTGTACTTTAAGATTTGGATGATGTTCTTTGGATGTTTAGTTTCTCTTTTGATTTGGCTTTAGTAGAACAACACTTGTAACTCTGGTTCGGTTCTTGGGAGACGTTTCGTTTGTTTTGTTTTTGATTTTAATTTCCGAGTTATCTTTTAGCTTCCGCGTCGTTTAGTATCTCTTATTATTGATGAGGCTGGCGTGTATGCATTAAATTTTATTTATTGCTATGCGTGCCGAACGCACTTTTCCGGATAAGGACTCGGTATCCAGGAACGGGGCGTTACAGTTGGTATCAGAGCCGACGATTATAGTGCTGTTTAAGTTAAATCATTCCTTTAAGATAAGTTAGAGCTTGTAGTAATCCTTTCTCTTGTTTTGGGTGACAGATGGTTCGTACCAGAGGAGGTGCCAACACGGATAATCAACTAGTCGGGGTGGAGAATGAGGAAGTTCCTGAGGTAGTGATGGAAGAGGAGAATCAGGAAGCAGGAAACAAGCAGGCTAATGAGGCCAGGGCCAATGAGGGGAGGGGAATGCCAGTTTGGATGCAAGCCCCTACGAGGAGGAGGAGTGGAGCACCACCTGTTCTCCCACCGGTTAATAGGTCCTCTTATGCTAGAGTGGGAAACCAAAGGAGGATTCCTGAGGCCACCAGGGCCAACTCTCGAAGTGCTCCACCTAGGGACACCCCAGTAAATCCCTCTCAGTTTGTTGACCCGATCGTTCCGCAGGAACAGCAAGATGTGTTGCATTACTTTCAGCAGCTGCATCAAGTGCAACAACAGCAGTCTATCCTCCAGCAACAACAGGCAATGTTGCAACAATAGCAGCAAAGAGGGACTACCACTGTTAGTCAAGCTTCGTAAGAGACAGCCCGTCCGTACTATGAGAAACCGATTGACTGGGTCAAAAAGATTAGGAAGTACCATGTGTCGATTTCTTTGGAAGCGTGAGTGCGGATAAAGCGATTTATGGTTCAGGGTTTCAAAAGAATTGTACCAGTATTAAGGCTCGGAGGCGGAGTGGTTACCATGATGCGTTAAGCGTTGATGATGGGAATGCCCAACGCTGGGTGGAGTCATATCGAGGTTCAATGGAAACTTCACAACTTGGAAGGCTTTTAAGGAGGCATTTTACACGGAGTATTTTCCTCAGGCAGCTCAGGATACTAAGTCCAAGGAATTTCTAGACTTAAAGCAGGAATCACAGATGACATTCACTCAGTATTCGCAGCGGTTCAATGAGTTAGGTCAATTCTACTCGGAGATCTCTTCGGATCAGAAGAGAAGTATAGCAAAGTTCACTGATGGATTAACTGGTGAGATAGCTAAGGGTATGCTAGGCCCACGACCAGTTACCATGGCCGATGCTGTGGATAGAGCTTTGACAGCAGAGAAGCTATTGAGGAAGAATGCAGCTGCCGCGGGTGCGAAGAGATCATTCTCAAATTTTCATAGGGGTAGCGGGATAGCACCAAATCAGGGGCAGAAGAAATTTGGGGTGCCGGGAGCAACATGCTCAGTTGGGAAGACAGCTCAGGGAAATGTGGGTTCGTCGGTGAAATGTTATGGGTGCGGAAAGATTGGGCATTATTCTAGAGATTGTCCGCAAAGAGGAAGGAGGTTAGTACACCGGCCACTAGGGCCAATCTGCAAGGTGCTAAAAATGGGGGCAACAGGCCTACCAGGTTTTTGCAGCAGACGTCAAGCTAGGAGAGGTGGATGATCTAGTGGTGACAGGTACCTTTTAATGTCTTTATTTTATTTTGAACTACTTAATATGATATGGTGCCGTATGATATTAACTGTGAAATCTAAATAAATACATGATTAGGTACTATAATCCTGGAGAGTCTAGCAGTTATGTCACTATTTGATTCAGGAGCCTCAGGGTCTTTTGTGTCTACTAAGACAGCTAGGAAACTTAACCTACCATTGCAAGAGTTAGGGAATCCGTTGTCAATAACTACCCCGTTAGGGAGGATGACTAAGTGCGCTCAACGTTTACAACGAGTCGATATTAGGGTTGGAAGTCATAAGAGCCATCATGACCTAACAGTGATGGATTTCACTGACTTTGACGTGATCTTGGGAATGGATTGGCTATCCAAGAACCATGTGTTTCTGGATTGTCATGGTAAGAGAGTAATTTTCAAGGTTTCCGGAAAGACCGCTAAGACCTTTCAAGGGAATGTGGTGAAGACTGGAAACGGTAAGCGGTTTGTAATCTCGTGATCGGGCCATGGGGCAATCAAGAAAGGATGTGAAGGATTCATGGTGTTTGCCTTGAACACGTAAGACGAGAGAGCTAAGTTGGAAGAAACCACGGTAGTGAAGGATTTCCCAGAAGTTTTTCCCGAGGAGTTGCCTGGGGATATGCCGGATAGGGTTATCGAGTTTGAGATAAACTTGGTTCCTGGGGCTCAGCCTACGGCAAAGGCACCATATCGGATGGCGCCAGCAGAGCTGAAGGAATTAAAGGTTCAAATCAAAGAGATGTTGGAGAGAAAAGTGATACAACCAAGCATGTCGCCTTGGGGAGCGCCAGTTTTATTTGTAAAGAAGAAGGACGGCAGTATGAAGATGTGCATCATTATCGAAAACTAAATAATTTGACAATTAAGAATAAGTATCCTTTGCCGAGGATCGATGATCTCTTCTGTCAGTTTCAAGGAAAGAAAGTATTCTCCAAGATCGACCTCAGATCTGGTTATCACCAGTTGAAGATCAAGGTGTCCGATATTCCTAAGACAGCCTTCAGTACAAGATACGGGCACTATGAATTTTTGGTAATGCCATTCGGTTAACCAATGCACCGTCGGCATTTATGGACTTAATGCGTGGTGTTCATGCCGTATTTGGACAAGTTCGTGATAGTATTCATCGACGACATTCTCATCTATTCTAAGGATGAGAAGGAACACGAGGAACACCTAAGGATAGTGTTGCAAACGTTGAAGGACAGTCAGCTCTACGCGAAATTCAGCAAGTGTGAATTTTGGCTTGATCAAGTTAGTTTCCTCGGACATGTAGTCACAGCGGAAGGAATCAAGGTGGACCCGGCCAAGATTGAAGCGGTAAGTAATTGGCCTAGGCCTACAACAGTAACGGAAATAAGGAGTTTCTTGGGCTTAGCCGGTTACTACCGAAAGTTTGTTCAGGATTTTGCGAGGATAGCCACACCTCTCACGAAGATCACTCAAAAGAATGTCAAGTACGAGTGGACGGAGGAGTGTGAAGCAGCGTTTCAGAAGGATCGGTTAACTACAGCACCGGTGTTAGCTTTACCAGAGGTTTTCGGGGATTATGATGTCTACACGGATGCGTCAGGCCAAGGGCGGGGTTGTGTGTTGATGCAGTCGGGAAAGGTGATCGCGTATGCTTCGAGACAACTGAAGGTACATGAGAAAAATTATCCGACTCACGATCTGGAATTAGCAGTGGTAGTGTTCGCCATTAAGTTGTGGCGACATTATTTGTACGGTGTGAAAGCGAGGATTTACACGGATAACAAGAGCCTCAAGTTCTTCTTCACTCAAGAGAACTTGAATATGAGGCAAAGAAGATGGCTTGAGTTCATCAAGGATTATGACCTAGATATTCAGTATCACTCGGGTAAAGCCAATGTGGTGGTGGATGCTTTGAGCCGGAGGGCGGTAAATGCTATTACGACAGTTCAGGAACTAGTTGATAAATTGGACGGACTTCAGGTCCAAGTGGTCGAACGGGGAGGTAAGACAGTTAGTTTGGCGCCATTGATGGCGAGGTCTGATATACTAGACGAGATCCGGGTTAAACAGGACGAAGACCCAGTTATGGTGGACTTCAAGTGGGTAGCTCGGGAGAAGCCGACAGTGGGTTATCAGTTGGACAAGAGTGGCCATCTGTGGTACGAAGATCGTTTATGTGTTCCGGATGTGGATGGTTGTTAAGGCCATATTTATATGATTATTAAGGGTATATTTCATTATTATTTTCCCCGCATTTGCATAATTTATATAAGAATTAAGGGTTTAAGTGTAATTATTTAGTAAGGATGATTTTAATATGGTTATTTGCAAAATTGGTTATTTTAAGTGTTTAATTGATTCAATTATGATTATTTGGATTTCACTACATTTTGCAATGTTTATTTATCTTTTAGGAGGCTTAATTTCGAGATGAGAGAGGATCAATCAAAGATATGGGAAAATAAAAGAGATAAGGAAAGGAATCAATCAAGATAAAGATGGAAATATCAAGGAATCCGTTCTGCATCAAGGAATCCGTTCTGCATCACTTTCACACCAAAAAAAAGCTGCGGCCAGAACCCTAATTCCATAGAGATGAATTTCTCCAATCCAACAATCTTCTCCAATATGATTGTTGGCTAGAAACCTTGCAGTGAGTCGACGGAGGAAGCCCATCATCAACACAACCAACTAGAGAGTTCGATGCTTAAGTTTAGTGAGTTTATTTCATAGTTTTTCATTACTTTGGATCTGTTTTGTATTGTTTAAGTTTTATTGAATTAAGATTTGATGAAACGATCTCCGTTTATGTGATGCTTGAATCAATATATGAAAGTATGTTATTTAAGTTCTCTTTTATTCAAAGTAATGCAATTATTCATGTTATAAGAGATTAGGCATGGTTAGTTGAGTAAGAGTTTGGAAACAATCTCGTGATTTCGTTTTGATTGCATGTTTAGTTTGTTTGAAAAGATAAACGAAACCCTAGAATTTGGTTGAAGAAATTTAATTGAATTCGTGAATAAATCACTACTAAAAACTATGTCTTTTTAATCACCATCTAGTTGGGATTGTTGGTTGATGGGTGGATTCGTTGCCTCGCTGTGTTTTCCTTTAATTGTTTTAATCAAATCGTTTAGATTAAGTTTAGTTTAAGTTCTAGTTTTTTTAAACCCTAGTTTCCTGCTGTTTTCCTGCACTTTTCTGTTTCTGTTCGTAGTTGAACGTTCGTCCGCAATAGCAGACACTCGTCCATTAGATTTAGTTTCCAGACGCTCGTTCATCGAAATGAACGCTCGTCCGTTTTTCTGTTTTCTTACTTTCTGCTTGTTTTTATTCCTGTTTTAATTTCAATTCTTAGGTTTAGGTTTTAGTTAGTTTCACCTTAGTTTAGTTAATAATTGTGACATAATCGATATAGATTTATACTCGAATTCGATAAACATTCCATTCCTCTTAGGACGACCCGATAACATCCTTTACTACGAACCTTATACTTGGGGTGTTTCGTATTATAAATTTAAAACGTGTTTTTACCGAACAAGTTTTGGCGCCGTTGCGGGAATCGGTAACGGTTGTCGGATTCTTTTAGGTATAAAATTTTATATCGGTTTTAATTTTTAATTCGTAGGTCTAAATTTTGGAATTACTTTTATTTTTGTTTTCGTTTTACCTTGTTTTATTTAATTTTATTTTCCTTCAATTATTTTCTTTAATTTTTGATAGTTATATTAGTTTCTATAATTTTAGAATTGTTTCCATAATTTTAGATTAGCCTTTAATTATTTCCTTACGTTCCTTTTAGTTTCCTTAATTATTTCTATTTCGTTTTTAAGTTTTAAGCCTTAGTTTTAGATTTTGAAATGCGACGGCGTTTAATAACTGAACGCCCGTCCACTTCAATCATGTTCCCCGAACGACCGTTCATTTATTTGAGCGAAGCGTTCGACTCTGACGGACGTCCACTAACACTGGGCCGCCGATTCGATCTGTTCAATTATCACTTCTTTTCTATCTTCTCTTCTCTTTTCTTTTCTCCTCAAACCATCAACCCTTTTCTAAACTGTTTTCTAATCAACCCTAAGGTTGATTTCTTCCTTTTCCTTTCTTACGGTTTATGCAAACGAGAAGTAAGAAGGACTTCTAATCTTCGATCCCGAGCACGAACGATCTATTTTTAGAAGGAGGCTTTCCACGATTTGGACATAATGGCGGATCAAGATCCTTCAATTCCAAATCCACGATCCCCAAGCTCGATTAAATTTAATCCTTCACAGGATGCAAGCTCTGCGGCAACAACAGAATCAACAAGTGGGCATAAATCAACAACTTCAACAATTTCGCGAAACCAATTTAATCAATCGAACCAGACCCCTACACCCCATATCTAAATCAAGACTTTCTCGAGGGCATAGACCTGTTCGTCCTCCTAACACGGAGGGAGTGAACTTCGACCTAAAGAACGGAGTAGTTGCTCTAGTTCGAATAGCTCTTTCCATGGTATCGCTCGGGAAAGATCCGCATGACTTCTTATCCACATTCGTACAAATCATGAAGCGTGCCATTATCCTGGTGTTGATTACGAGATAGTCAAGTTAAAGTCGTTTCCTTTTGCTTTGAAAGGTGAAGCAATTCGGTGGTTTAAATCGTTGGCACATCATTCTCTCCATACATGGAATGATGTCAAAAGAGCCTTCGCTCTTAAGTGGGTTTCACCGAGCAAGATTATGGAGATGAAACGGGAAATAGCTACGTTTGAGCAATTGGAGGATGAGGCTGTTGGCAAAGCTTGGGAGAGATTGAATCTCTTGATGAGGAAATGCCCCAATCACGGATATGACAGACATGAGTTGCTGGAACTGTTCTATAGAGGTGTCTCTCAACCTAATAGAGACTATCTTGACTCCACAGCTCATGGATCCTTCTTAGGGGGAGGCGATGAGACTGCCTATAGAGTGGTTGAGACCATCGCCAAGAACAATATGTGGTCGACTCCCAAGAAGACCAATGTTGTTAAGAAAGAAGGTCTTATAGCGATCCCGATACAAAGTCATTGGTTGCTCGGATGGAATTGATAAGCAAGCGGTGGCCAATCTTCGACGCAGACCTTCCGATCTTGGAATGCGGTAGGAGCGGAGATGACGGAAGAAGTAAATTTAATGGATAATCAAAACCAACCCTTCCGAAACTTCAATCAAAGCCGAACTACTCAGATTTCAACGACAAAACTTCAATCAAGCCAGTTACCACACGGCCCTTAAAATTCAATTCTTTCAACTCAAACTATCAAAGGACGACTCACTAACTCCCAAAGGCCTCAAGGAGGATGGAACCAAACTCAAAATCATACCACCTCATGTGTCCCTCAACACAAATTTGATGAGTTTGGTAGACATGGTGAAGACTCATCTCTACTAGTGTTAAAGCTATTGAGAGACAAGTTGGTCAGATGGCAGACCAGCAAGCAAGCAGACCTCACGGTAAACTTCCGAGTTATACCGAGAGAAACCCAAAAGCTGATGTGAATGTTTGCACTGCCATTACACCACAATGGGAGTATGGACAAGAAGAGGAGTTAAATGAAGTAACATTGAGAAGTGGTAAGCAATTGGACCCGGCAAGATGTCGGAAGCGAGTAGCCCCTCACGGCGCCATGAGTTCGGGAGGGGAAATCAAACCACATGCCGAAGAAAGCAACGATGAGGAGCTTGGTGACAATTCTTGGAGGATAAAAATAATTACGATGACGTGGAAAGAAAGGAAAGTCAAGGGCGGTACCCGACTAAGAAAAAGAAAGAAAAGTTCGTAAGATGGAAGGATAGGGAGGATGAGGCAATAAAGAATCAAGCTACGAGGAATGATAAAGCCCTTCCTTATCCACCAAAAAGGAAAGAAAGCCCTCACTAATGACAAGCGGTATCTTTGGAGTGAGGAGGATGCTAGAGACACTCAAGTTAGTATGCCCTTAGCCGAGGTATTAAGCTGAAATGCCTAAATGCTCTAAGTATCTTAAAGAATTCAGTGGGAGTAAGAGAAAGCTTGAGGGATGGTGAAGAAGTGCTACGCGAAGATTGCGCGATGGTTTCACGAAAATTGTCTTTGTTTAGCGAGGTGACCACTGCGGACCTTCAATCTCCTCAGTGAGATCGAAGGCCATTTGTTCGAAAATGTCTTATGCGACTCGGGGCCTCTATTAATGTGATGCCATTAAACGTATGCAAAAGCTCGGGTTAGATAAAGGATGCGGCACGCCTATTTCTCTTGGATGGTAGATAGATTTAGCCGGTCTGCAGCCCGGTTGTGTAGCTAATGTTCTCCTTCAAGTTGAACATTTAGTCTTCCCTACCGATTGGGTTATTCTAGACTATCCACCGATAGGAGATGCCTCTAATTCTAGGCCGAACCTTTTAGACACTTCTAACGCTCTCATCGACTTACGCAGCGATGATTACTCTTAGAGTCGATGACACATCCGTTACCTTCACCCGAGGGACATATCCTGAAAGAGCCGTAATTGACGAAATATCGTTTGTTGAAGCAATTTACGAGGATGAAAAAGATGCCTACTCTGAAGAAGCAGAGGAGTTGACAGAGATAGGTGTTTTTGAAGTCATGGACATTGAAGATCAAGCCGATCATGGACCATCTTCTAATTCATTTCAAGCCGTAGGCATTGACGAAGTCATCTTCACTCGCTCACCGAGGCTCATTAGTGAGTTAGAAGCATGGAGATGCCCGACAACAAACGATGATTTCAAAGAAGCTGAGTCAGGAAGACTTCATCCTGGTGAAGAGGAAGCTCTGATGGGTAGTTGGGACGAGGTAGACTTTTGGAGAGAAGCTACTCATTGGGAAGTAGATGATTGGGAAGAGTTGGCAGAAGAGCTTAAAGATGAAGAGTTAAGACAAATGATCGATCATAGGAAGAAGGAAGCGAGTGTTGACCGGAGGATTTCTATGGATGAGTTGATCCATGCACTTTTAGGGGTTGAGCCTCGGGAAGATGAGCTATTCTTTAGTCAACCACTCCAAGCTCATAAAGAGAAAGGTGGCCCGTTAAAGTCTAGTATTGAGCAACCACCTACGATTTAGAGCTCAAACTGCTTCCAAAACACCTTAAGTATGTCTTTCTTAAGGATGGAGATAAATTGCCTCGATCATTTCTTGAAACTCGGCCTCGAGCAAGAAGCACAATGGTGATAGAAGTGCTTAAAAGAATATCCTCGCGTTCGGATGGTAAGTGGGTGATATCGAGAATCACCCAGATGTATGCATGCATAAAATCCGAGCGGAGGAGGAGCTAAAAGGTTAGACAACCTCGAGAGAAGACTGAATCCGCATATACGCAGGAGGTTGTCAAGAAAGAAGTGATAAAGTGGCTTGACATGGGCATCATCTATGCAATCGCCGATAGCGAGTGGGTCACTACTACTCAAGTTGTGCCAAAGAAGGCGGAATCACGGTCGAAAAGAATGAAAAAGGGGAGGAAGTTGCCTTACGACTCGTGACGAACTCTGAGTCTGTATTGACTATCGTAGACTTAATGAGGTTCTTGCCAAGGACCACTTTCCCCTACCCTTCATCGACCCACTTATTGAGCGAGTGAGTGGTCATAAGTATTATTGTTTCCTTGATGGCTATTCGGCTACTTCCAGATAGCCATTGATCCTAATGACCAAGAGAAGACAACTTTTACATGTCCATCACGGTACTTTTGCTTTTCGCGAGAATGCCATTCGGCTTATGCAGCGCGCGGCGACTTTTCAACGGTGCATGTTGGCCATTTTGATGGACTTGTGGAGCAATGCATGGAGGTCTTCATGGATGACTTCTCGATCTGGCGATAGCTTTGATGAAATCTTAAAGAACCTAGATATGGTACTCCAACGGTGTGTTGAGAAAAATCGGTGCTTAAGCGGGAAAAATGCCATTTTCTAGTAGGCGAAGGAATCGTTTTGGGACATAAGGTGTCCAATCTTTGGTATTCAAGTTGATAAGGCTAAGGTCGAAGCCATCGAAAGAATGACGTACCTAAGACACCGAAAGAGGTACGAGGTTTTCTAGGTCATGTTGGCTTCTACAGGCGTTTCATTAAAGATTTTTCTACTATTGCCAAGCCTTTATCAAATCTTGTGAAAGAAGATGTAGATTTAGTGTTCGATCACGAAGTGCAAAGAAGCTTTCAATTGTCCGAAAGACAAGCTTATCGATGCCCCTATTTTAGTTGCACCGACCGACCAAGCCTTCGAGTTGATGTGCGATGCCTCTAATTACGCCCGTGAGCGCGATTTTTTTAGGTCAAAGAGTTGATAAAGGTTCAGCCCATTTATTATGCGAGCCGCACTTTGAACCCGGCTCAATGCAATTATACCACAACCGAGAAGGAATTCTTAGCCGTTGTTTTGCCATTGACAAGTTTAGAAGTTATCTTCTAGGGTCTCAAGTTGTTGTATGGACCGATCATGCGACCTTACGCTACCTTATGGACAAAGCAGATGCAAAACCAAGGTTACTTCGATGGATTTTGATATTACAAGAGTTTGACCTTGTGATTAAAGATAAGAAAGGTAGTGAGAATATTGTGGCTGATCATTTATCTCGCTTAGTAAATGAGGGTGCAGAGAATCACAATGATATAGGCATTGATTTTCCGGCTGAGCAATTGATGAAGCTTGAAACGGTTAGGCCGTGGTATGCTGACTACGTCAACTATTTAGCGAGTGGTCATTTAGAGGACATGACGTATCAGGAGAAGAAAAAGTTCTTTTCTGATCTTAAATATCTCGTATGGGAAGATCCTTATTTGTTCGAGTGCAGAAGACGGACTTCTTCAAGGTGTGTTCTGAGCATGATCGATGGGATATCCTAGAACAATGCCATAGCGGTCCTACCGGAGGTCATTATGGAACACCGAAGACGGTTGCAAAGATCCTTCAAGCTGGATTCTCTTGGTGACTCTGTTTAAAGATGCAAGCCTTTTGTAAAGGTTGTGATAGGTGCGAGAACCGGGCGGCGAGTAGTAGGATGGAAATGCCACTAAAGCCCATTCTTGAATGCGAAGTTTTCGACGTTTGGGGCATAGATTTTATGGGACCCTTTCCATCTTCGTGCGGTAATAAGTACATTCTCGTCTGTGTAGACTATGTTTCCAAGTGGGTTGAAGCCATAGCTACCCAAACTAATGATCATAAAGTTGTGAAGAAATTCTTGCAAAAGAATATCTTTACCAGATTCGGCTGTCCGAGAGCACTCATTAGTGATGAGGGTACCCACTTTTGCAATGCGCCGCTTGATAAAATCCTTGAAAAATATGGTGTCAAACACAAAGTTGGTACACCATATCATCCCTGAACCGATGGCCAAGTCGAGGTAAGCAACCAGAGCTTGAAAAGAATTTTAGAAGACCGTGAACAATAATCGTTCTAACCGAGTCTTAAGTTGGATGACGCATTGTGGGCTTATCGTCTCGCATTTAAAACCCCGATGGGCACGTCACCCTTCCAAATGGTTTATGGCAAAGCTTGTCATTTACACATCGAACTTGAACACAGAGCTTTACGGGCAATTAAATTCTTAAATTTCGATAGCCAACTCGTGTGGGAAAGCGGTTATTCTGATTGAATGAGCTCGACAATTGCACTCAGAGCGTCACGAGAATGCTAAGCTTAGCTAGGAAAGAACGAAGATACTCCATGACGCTAAGATCAAGGACCGAGAATTCAAAGTTGGTGAAATGGCTTTACTTATAATACTAGACTTCACTGTTTCCGGGTAAACTTAAGTCTAGATGGTGCGGTCCCTTTGAGATTCTCGAGGTTAATCCAAGTGGAGTAATTACTTTGAACGGGTATGGTAATCAAGCTTTTAAAGTGAATGGCCATCGACTTAAGAAATATTTTGGGCAACTTGAAGGAGAAGCTTGAGACTCTTTATTTCCAAAGAAGAGATGAGAATCTGACAGATGTCCTGATTTGTGAAGAGATTCCATCTTATTTCTTTGAGTCGATGATGACATTCCTACCTCTACCTGAGGGAACCTTCTTCCTCAGGACTCCTAAGCATGTTAGCACACCTACACCTATCATCCGCAAGAACAAGAAGAAGAGAGTAAGTGTAGTTTGGAGAGAAAAATTTAATGATCTTATTGCGCACTTGACTTGTTGTTGTGGTGAAAATCATTTCCGCCCCAATACTTCTGATTCCGATACTGAGGTGGCGGTAGTCAAACCAAAGTGGCCCGATCCGGGTTGATTCTTGAACTTTGTGTCAAGCTATTGACATTAAAAGAGCGCTCCTAGGAGGCAACCTAGTTTTCTTAGTTCGTTTTCTTTTCTTAGGTTGTTTTGTTTTATTGTTTTAGAAATAATACTTTAGTTGATTTTGTGTTGATGGTTATTCCTCCTACATTCATTGTAAGTGTTTTGTGTTATGTGTTGCTCATGTACCCCGTGTACCCCGAGATTATATGGTGTGTCGAGTGTGGCGGATACTTTTGAGCAGGTTCGCAAGCTTTTATGTCCAGTGTTGTCTATTCGAGTTGTCGCGGTACATTCATGCTCCGGCCTGACCTCTGCCAACTTTCATCCGACAACCACTGTTGAAACCAGCTAAGTTTTCTTTTTCTTTTATTCTGCACATTCTGAGGACATAATGTGATTTAAGTGTGGGGGGGAAATTGGGTATGTTTTATGCTATATCCTTTGAAATATGAGTGAATGTTAAATTTCTACGAAATTCAAATTTTTGTTAGTCTCGAGCATATGGTTGAAACTAAATGCTTGCTAGTTGTAGTTTTCTAACGATGATAGTATGTGACTTAGTGAGATAATTATAGCATGTCTTTACTTTCATGGAGCTAGTGTTCATTTTTCACGTTCACGAGAGCCTTTGATTTTGGAGCAAGTCTTTTTGAACTATATCCTTTCATTGTTTTAGTGATTTATCTTAGGAAGGTCAGTATAGTAACACCTTAGTTAGACCGGGTGCTGTGAATATCATAAAGTTCGAATGTGATAAGTGAGATGTAACTTATGTCTTGAAGAAAAGAATGAATAAGTAGTGAATTATTAATAAATACGTTTGTCGAAAGCTGGTTTATGATTTGAGTGAGGTAGGGTATACCACGTATGTCCTATACCACTATGATGACCAGAAGCTCACGACAGTTGGAAGAAGCTACCTTATGATTTGAGTAGGTAGGGGCTTATCTCGAAATGTCCTATTCTACTATGATGGGTAAGAGCTCATTCTGATATGCGTCAAATTTGAAATTTTGGAAATGATGAGTAAAAATAAAGTGAAGTTTTTGTTATCATGGATCTTATACCCAGTAGAACCGCATGATATGCTGTAGGGATTATCCTACTGAGTGCGTGGGAAGGCTTTGAGTGGAGCTATTACTGCCTATATCTAGGATAGTCATTGGATTTTTGAGAGGATATTTCTTTGGAAGGCTTGTTAAATTTGAAAAGGGCTTGTCACACATACACTGAATCTATCTCTGTGATGGTATTGTTTGCTATAGTTGTTGTATCTTTTGTTACGTGAGTTAGAGATCTATGTGGATTGCATGAAAGTTGAGCTATAGTTTTGATTGTTTTGTCCGAGGACGTACAAAAAGCTAAGTGTGGGGGTGTTGTTAAGGCCATATTTATATGATTATTAAGGGTATATTTCATTATTATTTTCCCCGCATTTGCATAATTTATATAAGAATTAAGG
Organism: Gentiana macrophylla; assembly: GCA_026214975.1. Classification (NCBI taxonomy): domain Eukaryota; kingdom Viridiplantae; phylum Streptophyta; class Magnoliopsida; order Gentianales; family Gentianaceae; genus Gentiana; species Gentiana macrophylla. The sequence continues at coordinate 76,747,760 of CM047814.1, forward strand.
GTTTAAGTGTAATTATTTAGTAAGGATGATTTTAATATGGTTATTTGCAAAATTGGTTATTTTAAGTGTTTAATTGATTCAATTATGATTATTTGGATTTCACTACATTTTGCAATGTTTATTTATCTTTTAGGAGGCTTAATTTCGAGATGAGAGAGGATCAATCAAAGATATGGGAAAATAAAAGAGATAAGGAAAGGAATCAATCAAGATAAAGATGGAAATATCAAGGAATCCGTTCTGCATCAATGTGGACGGGCGTCTGGTAATTCGGACGAGCGTCCAGAGAAGAAAAGTTGAACAGAGAGTTTGGACGGAATCTGGACGAGTGTCTTGATAGCGTCTAAGGCATCTTGAACGGGCGTCTGGCTGTTCAAACGAGCGTCCGCCGCCGACCTAAGGCTAACCGACTTAGAGCTCTATAAATACAGCAGCAGCCCCAACCCTAAATATATACTTTTACACATCATTGAGATCGCACTTTCACACCAAAAAAAAGCTGCGGGCAGAACCCTAATTCCATAGAGATGAATTTCTCCAATCCAACAATCTTCTCCAATATGATTGTTGGCTAGAAACCTTGCAGTGAGTCGACGGAGGAACCCCATCATCAACACAACCAACTAGAGAGTTCGATGCTTAAGTTTAGTGAGTTTATTTCATAGTTTTTCATTACTTTGGATCTGTTTTGTATTGTTTAAGTTTTATTGAATTAAGATTTGATGAAACGATCTCCGTTTATGTGATGCTTGAATCAATATATGAAAGTATGTTATTTAAGTTCTCTTTTATTCAAAGTAATGCAATTATTCATGTTATAAGAGATTAGGCATGGTTAGTTGAGTAAGAGTTTGGAAACAATCTCGTGATTTCGTTTTGATTGCATGTTTAGTTTGTTTGAAAAGATAAACGAAACCCTAGAATTTGGTTGAAGAAATTTAATTGAATTCGTGAATAAATCACTACTAAAAACTATGTCTTTTTAATCACCATCTAGTTGGGATTGTTGGTTGATGGGTGGATTCGTTGCCTCGCTGTGTTTTCCTTTAATTGTTTTAATCAAATCGTTTAGATTAAGTTTAGTTTAAGTTCTAGTTTTTTTAAACCCTAGTTTCTCTTTGTTTTCTGCACTTTTATTTTCTTCTTGCGTCAGAGTTGAACGTTCGTCCGCAATAGCGCACGCCGTCCATTAGATTTAGTTTCCAGACGCTCGTTCATCGAAGTGAACGCTCGTCCGTTTCTCTGTTTTCTTACTTTCTGCTTGTTTTTATTCCTGTTTTAATTTCAATTCTTAGGTTTAGGTTTTAGTTAGTTTCAGCCTTAGTTTAGTTAATAATTGTGACATAATCGATATAGATTTATACTCGAATTCGATAAACATTCCATTCCCTTAGGACGACCCGATAACATCCTTTACTACAGAACCTTATACTTGGGGTGTTTCGGTATTATAAATTTAAAACGTGTTTTTACCGAACAATGGTCTACGGGACCAGGTCATGGAAGAAGCTCATAGGATTGCATTTGCGGTTCATCCCGGAGCCACTAAGATGTATAAGGACCTTAAGGAACATTATTGGTGGCCAGGCATGAAACTTGATGTTGCAACCTTTGTGGCAAAGTGACACTTGTCAAAGGGTGAAGGCGGAGCACAGGAAGCCTGGAGGCTTGTTGAAGTCTTTGGAGATCCCGGAATGGAAGTGGGAGAACATCATCATGGATTTTATTACCGGATTGCCGAGGAGTAAGGGTGGACATGACATGATTTGGGTGATTGTCAATAGACTCACGAAGTCAGCCCATTTCTTTCCATGTAAGAAGGACATGCCAATTAAGAATTTCACCACTTTGTATCTTGATAATGTTGTAAGATATCATGGTGTGCCCTTATCGATTGTGTCGGACAGAGACACACGGTTTACTAGTCGATTTTGGAAAGGCTTGCAGAAAGATTTTGGGACCAAGACAGCACTTAGTACGGCGTTTCACCCTCAGACGGATGGACAGTCCGAGAGGACAATTCTGACCTTAGAAGACATGCTTAGGGCGTGTGTCTTGGACGCGGGGGGTTCTTGGTTGGATTATATCGGATTAGCGGAGTTTGCCTACAACAACAGCTATCACTCAAGCCTTGGCATGCCACCATTTGAAGCCCTATATGGAAGAAAGTGTCGGACTCCTCTATATTGGGATGAAGTATGGGAGAGACAACTTACGGGGCCGGAGCTGGTGCAACAGGCTAAGGATAAGATCGATCTTATTTGGAAGAATCTCAAGGCAGCTCAAGATCGTCAGAAGAGTTGGGCGGATGTCAGACGAAGACCGTTGGAATTCGAAGTCGGGGACCGAGTTTATTTGAAAGCGTCACCGATGAAGGGGGTCAAGTGGTTCGGGGTCAAGGGAAAGCTCAGTCCGAGATACGTAGGACCCTTCGACGTTATTGAAAGGATTGGACGGCTAGCTTATAGACTTCGATTGCCGGAATCGATGTCTAGAATTCATAATGTGTTCCATGTGTCGATCTTTGAAGAAGTGTTTGACTCAGTGGCCGATTCGAAATAGATCCGGGGTTTTCAAGACAACTTGACATATGAAGAAAAAGCGGTCAAGATTTTGGATAGGAAAGAAAAGATGATCAAACGCCGGATGGTACCGTTAGTATTGGTGCAATGGACCAATCATGCACCGACTGAGGCCACATGGGAAGTGGAAGCGGACATGATCATGGAATTCCCAGACTTTGTGTCTCTACCAGGTACGTTCTAGTTTTGAGGACGAAACTCTTTTTAAGGGGGAAGGGATGTAACACCCCGATTCTTACGAAAAGGGCAATTTTGTCTTTTAATGATAATTGGGGTTTTATGTTTTTATTTAATTAAAAGATTTAAATAAAGGAATAAGAATTAGAATAAAAGGAAATATTACGATTGGCATGCCGTAAACGGGAATTAAAGTGTGTCGGGTATTTAAACGGAAAAATAGAATTGATCCTCACTTCTCCTTGATTCTTTTTTTTTTCTTTCGACGCTCGAAGCGGAAGGCGCTATTCCATCAAAGGCTCACCCTAGGTCGGATTTTTGGTGTGTGATCCGTGGCTCGTTTGTGCGCAGGCGGCGATGAGAAGAAAAGGTTCGGAGGATCGCGGTGATTCTCCCTATACAAACGTTTTGTGATTTCGTTCCGGTGAGTTTTTCATCTTCTTTGGCTTAGGACTTGATGAATAGCATCAAGGTGCTGTTTTACTGCTGTTTTGACATCGTAGGAAGGTCCTAAGGTCTGGTTGATTGTATAGGTTCAAGGATTAAGGCTTGTTGATGCTTCGAGGGATTGGAATCGTAGTACCACGCAATCAAAGGTAACGTGGCTAGACTTCGTACTATTTTAGGGGCCCAATCAGTGAATTGGAGTTTTGTATGTTTTATACCTGTTTTACTGTTGTTTGGTGTATAAAAGTTGGAGCTTGAATTGGTTTTGGGTTGGAAATCGTACAGGGCTGTTCTGCAGTTTCGTGCAGGATTTTGGGGCTATCCGTATGGATAGAAGGCTTATCTGTACGGATAAGTCAATGGTTTGGGGTGTTGGTGATACTGTGAATTATCCGGACGGTAGGGGCATTTATCCATACGGATAAACTGGTCATTGATGACGGTTAAACTATACATATTTATGTCATCAATTCTAACCTTAAATCGGAGTTAATTATATATATTTTATATTAAATCACTTGTTAATATTTATTATTTAATGTTAAGTGATTATTAATATGATTTTTGGTATTTAGCTGCTTTTATTATTAAAAACCAATTTATTGTGCGATAAATGCTGATTTTGCAGATCATGATGAATCGGGCGGATAAATATCATTCAATTCGAAATCTCAAGATAATAAGGAAGAGAATCGGAGCATTAATCAAGGGATAAGTTAGAGAAATCAGATCAGCACGAAAGAATGCAGTGGGGAACAAGTTAGACAAGAAACGCGTTTAACATGTGCAAAAAGGAGGCTCGGTCGACCGAGCCCCTTCATTCGGTCGACCGAGGCATGCGGTTCGGCTACCCGAAGCTATCCAGACCTAAAACGCGTGCATATCTTCTAGATCCATCCTATGTCGGCAGAATCCTCTATATGAGCAGCAGCTACGAAATAGAGAAGACACACCATTACAACACAAGACAATTTGAGTTTTTAAGTTTTAGTTTTCTTTTCTATATGTTCGTACATTGTGGATTCATCGGAGTCTCCGGTTGGGGAGCGCATTAAAGAGTGGGAGTCACTCTCATCTTCGAGGGTATGACTATTCAATTTTGCAATCTTTATTCGTAGATCTGATGTATTTTATTATGGAGTAGTTTTTCTTGTATTGATTGCATGATGTAGATTAATTTACGAACCCATGTGTTTAGGTTAAAAACGTTAAGAAGTAATCATGATTTGTACCAACACGAGACCGTGTTCGATCGACCGAGACATGTCATTCGGTTGACCGAGCGTGGTGATGTGTGTAGGGCAATATTATGATCGGTTTAAACTACGTCGATTCTCTCGATTTGGAATTAAAACGAGTAATTAAACCTGATCAACTTAATTATTTGTGATGATAATTTAACATGAAACCTAAAAGTGATTGTTACTTAGGATATAGATTGAATCGGCATCTAAGAAGTCGCCTTACCGAGGAATGTTGCTTAGATGAGGTTACGGTTTATACCGGCATCCTTAGTTTCGTAATTGTGTCAGAAGTTATATGAGATGGAGGCATTAAAAAGCGAAGTCACGTAATGGAGGCACGATGATTTAGATGGCCTAATCGGAACTAAATCTACCTTAGGGGATGACTCCCGTAGTCATAATAATTAATCTTTAACGTTTGTTTTATCTCGTTATCATCCTAATTCACATGGGGGAGTTATAATCTACTAGCGTAATCAATACTATTTGCTTAGATAATATCCACAGTATTATCCGTGTTTTAGTAGTTTTTCGTTTGTCTTTGTGGTACTCTGTGTCTTGTGGTTGTCACTATTTTATTTATCAAGTTTAGTTGGTCGTGAGCCGCCTTTCAATTTAGTTCTAATAGGATAAAGTTGTGTTTTGTTTGTGCCGAGTCTCTGTGGGATCGACCTCAACTCTATCTAGCTATACTACAATTGAACTAGTTCTCTTGCTAGTGTGTTAGTAGGCATCGAGTTAATAATTTAACTTTACCTCAATCAAGTTTTTGGCGCCGTTGCCGGGACTCGAGTCATTAAATTAAGATATAGCTTATTTTGTTAGAACCGGATTCGTGAATAATCATGAATAAGAGTTTGTATATTAAACAATTAATCGTAAAATAAAAAAAAATAAAAAAGTTCGGTCGACCGAACCACAGTTCTCGGTCGACCGAGAGTTAGTTTTTCTGTTTCCGTTCGTATTAGTTTTATAATATTCGCTTACGCTTTTATTTATGTTTTCTTTTCAAACTTATTTGATCTCTGTTCGATTTTATTTAGTTAGTTAAAGGCCTAGCCTTTACTAGTGATTAATTGTTTTATTGTTGTTTATTATTTTATAGTACGCTACTCGGAAATCGAAGGAACCGCTTGAGCCTTATAATCTGAATAGAGAAATTTGTGAGAAGGAATAGGAAGTTAGCTAGGAGGCGGCTAAGCAAGGAGAAGAGGATCCAAATCTTGAGGAAAGCGAGCACGAATTGGAAGAAGGACATATAACTGATCATCCTGAGCATTCTGAATCTGAAACAGAAATGGAAGGCCTTCCGGTCAATCCGAACCAGGTAATTAATCATGAAGTTGTTAATAATGCCAATGATGTTAATGCTAATAATGGAAACCAAGCTGCGAGGCGAACTTTACAAAGTTATGCAACACCTACTATTGAGCAATTCATTCCCGCTATCGTAGCACCGCAAAATGCTGCGGAAGTCTATCACCCTAGGCCTAATGTAATTCAAATAGTGACCAACTATTCCACCTTCCATGGAGTCCAGAATGAGGATCCTGGTGTTCACGTGACGAACTTCTTGGAGATCGTTAGCACAGTGAAACCAGAATTAATCCCTGAGGGTAACATTCGCCTTAAGCTTTTCCCTTTCACTTTGAAAGATAAAGCTAAGCAATGGCTTCTCTCTTTAGAGGCTAGATCTATCACTACTTGGGAACAATTGTTGCAGAAATTCATGAATAAATACTTCCCTTTAGGAAAAATTTTTAAGTTACGCCAAGACATCCTAGGATTTAAGCAACAACACAGGAGAGTTTTGATCAAGCTTGGGAGCGTTTCAAGGAAGCTATGAGGAAGTGTCCTCATCATGACATCTCTCTTTGGCTTTTAATGCAAACTTTTTACCATGGGTTGAGAGAGACGGAGAAAATTAGAGTAGACGCCTCCAGCAATGGAGCGTTTGTTCTTTTATCTCCTGAGGAGGCACAAGGGAAGATGGAACAAATAGCGATGAATAGTCAGTGGGGGGGGCAATGACATAGCTAGTGTGAAGATGGCTGCTGACATATTCGAGGATAGTGCATCTACCAAAATCTTAGAACAACTTTCTGTTATCAACAATAAGGTAGATGGGATGCAAGGAAGGATGGCAAAAGTAGAGAAAGGGGCTGGAATCGAGGTAACACCTCAAGGTGAGAATGCTGGTACTGAAGAAGCCAATTATATCGGGGGTGGATATAAGCCTAATCATAATCATCCTGGATTCCGATATAGTGACCTTAATGCAGGAGAAAGGCCTAAACCGCCTACCACTTATGTACCACAGCAAACTAAAACTTTTGGTTGGGAAGCGGCAATAGAAAAACTGAGTAATGTCGTCACTGACAATATAGGACAACTTTGAAAATCTATGGCTAATTTAGCCACTAACTTTAGCCAGTATTGTCAGAAGACCGATGCTAAGGTGACCACCAAGAAGCTCTAGTCCAAAATCTCACTCATCAAATAGGACAACTAGCTGAGCAAGTCTCAACTAGACCTCCTGGAGGGTTACCAAGCAACACTGAGAAGAACCCTAAGGATTTGAATACGATCATGACAAGAAGTGGAAATGAGGTAACTCCACCATCCTTGCAAGAGAAAGAGAAAGTCACAAAGAATAAGGATGGTGAGCCAAGCAATGAGACTAATACTTTCGAGACTTTGCTGAGCAAAGAACGTATAAAGAACCTGCTGGCCCTAGAGTTGAACTTTACGATAACAAGTATCCAATTTTCACTGATGTCGATCCTTCAACTCTACCTTATCCTCCACCAAAGCCGAAACCTAAGTTTGATAATAAGAGATATAAGAAATTCGTGGATATATTCAGTAAGTTACAAATCAATATACCCCTAGTTGAAGCACTAGCTGAAATGCCCGAGTACACCAAGTTTTTAAAAGACGCCGTCTCAACTAAAAGGAAACTTCTAGATTTAGAGACCATATGCCTTAATGAGGAGTGCTCATCCATTCTTCAACATAAGTTACCCCTAAAATGCAAAGATCCGGGAAGCTTTCTCATTCCCTGCACAATAGGTAACGTATGTCTAAACAAAGCTTTGTGTGATCTAGGAGCAAGCGTGAATCTGATGCCACTATCTATTTTTCGGAAGCTGGGCATGAAAGATCTTAAGAATACCTCAATCACATTGCAATTAGCTAACCGTTCTGTCAAGGAACCGTGTGGAGTGGTTGAGGATGTGCTAGTAAGAGTTGAAAAGTTCATATTCCCTGTCAACTTTGTGGTCTTGGATATGGAAGCTAACTACGAGGTGCCCTTGATATTAGGAAGACCTTTCATGGCCACCAGTAGAACGCTAATTAATGTTTACAAAGGGGAATTAGTATTAAGAGTGAACGAAGAGAGAGTTGCATTCAATGTTTTCGACACTATGAAGCAACCTGATGATGGAGAGGATGCATGTTTCATGTTGGATTCCATTGATAGGATCGTTCAAGAATTTCAACAACATGAAAGTATCAAGGATTTCTTGGATGCTGTCTTGGAAGAAGAAGATGAAGTCAAGTACGTAAGTAGTGAGGAGGAGAAGATGATATGGCCAGGATGTAGTAGAGGGACCCCTAGGCCTGTAGAGGAAGTAAGTGCTGCGGAAATTGAAAGATTCTATCATAGACCAACGTGGCACAAGTACTTCAAACTCAAACTCACTGGTCAAAAGTTGAAAACATCTTTGGAAGAACCTCCCACAAATTTGACTCTAAAACCTCTTCATGCAAATTTGAAGTATGTATTTCTTCAAGATGAGACTTTGCCACTAATTATATCTTCTTCCTTGACGGACCTACAAGAGGAGAAACTAATGAGAGTTTTGAGAGAGTACCGCGGAGCATTTGGATGGACCATAGCTGACGTTAAGGGCATTAGTCCTAGCATATGTATGCACAAAATCTCCGTGGACCCTGAGAAGAAAGTGGTTGCACAACCTAAGAGGCGTCTAACCCCACAATTAAAGGAAGTGGTTAGGGATGAGGTTATAAAAATGCTAGAAATGGGAATTATATTTCCAATTGCTGATAGCGAATGGGTAAGCCCTATCCACGTAGTTCCCAAGAAGGGAGGATTGACGGTGCATGACAATGAGTTGAATGAGCTAATTCCTGTGAGGCTAATCACCGGTCATCGAGTATGCATAGACTTTAGGAAACTAAACGATGCGACTCGTAAGGACCACTTTCCTCTTCCCTTCATCGATCAAATGCTCGAGAGACTGAGCGGGCATGCTTTCTATTGTTTTCTTGACGGGTATTCGGGATACTATCAAATCCACATCTCGCCCGAAGATCGTGAGAAAACAACATTTACATGCCCATATGGGACATTTGCGTATAATCGAATGCCATTTGGATTGTGTAACGCTCCCGCAACATTTCAACGATGTATGATGTCATTGTTTGCGGATATGGTGGAAGATTTCTTGGAAATCTTTATGGATGATTTCTCGATTTTGAGACGATTTTGATTCATGTCTCACACATCTAGCACGAGTGTTGAAGAGATGTGAGGAGACGAATCTTGTGCTTAACTGGGAGAAGTGTCATTTGATGGTTACGGAAGGTATAGTACTAGGCCACCGCATATCAAAGAACGGAATAGAGGTGGATAGAGCCAAAGTTGAGGTGATCGAGAAATTACCCCCACCTACCAATCTTAAAACTTTGCGAGGTTTTTTAGGCCACACCGGATTTTATCGTAGGTTTATTAAGGATTTTTCCCTAATCTCTAGACCTCTTACCGAATTGTTGGCCAAGGATGTGCCATTTGTGTTCTCTAATGAGTGCATAAAAGCTTTCAACGAGATAAAAGTAGGCGATTCATCGCACTGCTCGTCGCACCGGATTGGGATCTTCCGTTTGAACCGATGTGTGATGCAAGTGATACTTCTATTGGCGCCGCTTTGGGTCAAAGAAAAGATAAGATCTTCAGACCCATCTATTATGCAAGTCGTACTTTGAATGCTGCCCAAAGAAATTACGCCACAACGGAAAAGGAGCTTTTGGCCGTTATCTTTGCTTTTGACAAGTTTAGATCGTACTTAGTGGGATCTAAAGTCACTGTGTGGACTGACCATGCAGCTCTAAAGTATCTCCTAGCAAATAAAGATTCAAAGCCTAGATTGTTGAGATGGATTCTACTGTTGCAAGAATTTGACGTAGAAATCCGAGATAAGAAAGGAAGTGAGAATGTGGTGGCAGATCATCTGTCGCGCTTACAATTAAAGGATGGTGAGGAATTACCTGAGATAGGAGAATCTTTTCCTGATGAACAACTTTTCTCCATCACCACCATCATGGGACATGATGATTGTGTTGCAGTTTCTTCGCGAATAGAGGTTGTGAAAGAGAAGAAACAACCATGGTTTAGTTTGTTCGTTAATTATCTATCCGCAAAGTACCTACCACCAAATCTCACTGTCCAAGAAAGAAAAAAATTCTTTAAAGATCTTAGACACTATTATTGGGATGACCCTTATTTGTTTAAGCTAGGATCTGATAATGTTTTTCGAAGGTGTGTGCCCGAGGAAGAGTATAATGATATCCTGATGCATTGTCATTCTTATGAAGTTGGAGGACACTACGGGGGAGATAAAACTGCGGCCAAGGTCCTCCAATGTGGTTTTTATTGGCCGACGTTGTTTAAGTATGCACACCAATATGCAAAAGCATGTCATGGTTGTCAAATGACAGGAAATATTTCACGGAGGAATGAGATGCCACTTAAGAGCATTTTAGAAGTAGAACTCTTTGACGTTTGGGGAATATATTTCGTTGGACCCTTCACTTCATCACTATCTAACCGCTACATCTTAGTTGATGTTGATTATATATCCAAATGGGTTGAGGCCATTGCTTCCCCTACTAACGATGCTAAGGTTGTAGTTAGATTCTTGAAAAAGAATATTTTTACAAGGTTTGGGACGCCTAGGGCAATTATAAGCGACAATGGTAGTCATTTTTGCAATAAACCTTTTGAAAGACTGATGATTAAGTATGGGGTTCGACATAAGCTAGCAACCGCATATCACCCCCAGACTAGTGGACAAGTAGAAGTCACCAATCGAGAAATAAAGCGGATCCTGGAGAAAACTGACAATACGACTAGAAAGGATTGGTCGTTACGTCTAGACGACGCTTTATGGGCGTATAGGACTGCATATAAAACCTCGATTGTAATGTCACCGTATAAGATTGTTTTTGGAAAGGCATGTCATCTTCCTGTGGAACTTGAGCACCGGGCCATATGGGCAACAAGGATGTTAAATTTTGATGAGACATTGGCCGGTGAGAAGAGGATGTTAAAATTAACTTCGCTGGAGGAGTTTCGTTTAGAGGCATATGAGAATGCCAAGATTTTCAAGGAGCGCACGAAGAAATTCCATGACAAAAGATTACGAGAGGACCTTTCGGAAGGGTGATCTGGTTCTCTTGTACAATTCACGCTTAAGACTCTTCCCGGGTAAGTTAAAATCAAGATGGTATGGCCCATTTAGTACAACAAGTTTTTCATTCAGCGGTGGAGCTATTCAATTTCAAAGACGAATCCAAATTTGTGGTCAATGGACATCGTGTGAAGCATTATCAAGGGCTTCCTTTGGTCTTTGAGGAGGAGGTTTTGTACCTCGGCGACCACTGTCTATGAATAAACCATCTTGAACTGAGTCGAGCTAGCGACTATAAATTTAGAACTATTCTCTTATGACTATCTTTTTCATTTCTGTTAATAATAAAGTAGCATGCGCCTATCACGGTTTTTTTCATCTCGCCATGTTCCGAGTCTAAGTTCGGAATAAACGAGGTTTTTTCCTTGATAGCCGTCATGTGAGTTGTTTACTTAGGTTTAAACCCCTTTTGGTCTTGTCCATGGCAGTGTAAAGTAAAGTGGCTTAAACTGTTTTTAGATATTTATATCTAATTACTGCCACATTATTTTATAACTTCCATAGACATGGTATTTGACGATTTAAGTGGAGCTTGTTTGCTTATACGAGGATGTGTCTGTCTCTCCACGACGTCTTTGATGTTGACTCGATATTGTTCCTTTACTTGGGAGCCGTTTCCAGAGCTAAGTCTTTCTTCTTGAACTCTCATTTATTTTTGTCATTGAGGCAATGCCATGTTTAAGTGGGGGCAAGGGACTTAGCTTAGTTATATGTTAAAAATGTAAAGAACAGCGGAATATTGAGCCGAATTTTAAATTTTTATGGATAAATGCCAAGTTGTTTAACTCGTACCCTTAAACTTGTGAAGTTCTTATACTTAGAATTAATAGGAAAGGAACCAAGTTGCGTAAGTACGTGGTCATATTATACTTTTGCGATAAATTTTTAGTAAACTTAAGGATATTCATGCCAACAATTGCAAGTAGTTAGCCATTGTTCAACTACTCAACATGTGAATCGCTTAATACCGCATGAATTATAATAATTGAAAGAGGTATGTGTACATTGCATAGATGATTGGTTATGCTTACCTAGTGTCGTTATTTATCGACTGATATATTCTGATTTTCTAGCCATCAAAGCGGAGTAATAAGCTTGGGACGTACCTGTGTCTTGACAATGCGTTAAAACGCTGGGCTTGTAGTAATATTACCAAAGTAGCCCCGCGCTTGTGGTAATACTTGATACTATGCATGATCTAAGATAGGGAGGATACTCATAAAAGAGAAAAGAGTCTTCTTCCTTGAGATTGGTAGTATTTGAAAAATATGAAAAATTGAAAAGGTTCAAGTTTTTAGAGGCTTTGAGTAGTACTCGGTCTCCAAGTCCAAAATCCCTATAGATACGCTTTTGCTTATTGTTCTAGTGCTTTAACCATTGCGAGGCAAAAGAAGTATGAATGCTGATGTTGGTGAATGTTGATGTGAAATCTGCATAAACTCTAATCTTGCTAAATTTATATAAAACCAATGCACGTGCACACAATCACGTCGATTCATAACGAGTAGTGAATAATGCTTATCTTATGAGCATGACTGGTATGAGTTGACTTGAGTTTCTTGTGTAATTATGAGTTGACCAAGGAAAATGTGTCTTGGGAAATGACTTATTGATGCTTTGTTCGGGATGAAGCAAAGTTTAAGTGGGGGGCATTTTGATGACGGTTAAAATATACCTATTTATGTCATCAATTCTAACCTTAAATCGGAGTTAATTATATATATTTCATATTAAATCACTTGTTAATATTTATTATTTAATGTTAAGTGATTATTAATATGATTTTTGGCATTTAGCTGTTTTTATTATTAAAAACCAATTTATTGTGCGATAAATGCTGATTTTGCAGATCATGATGAATCGGGAGGATAAATATCATTCAATTCGAAATCTCAAGATAATAAGGAAGAGAATCGGAGCATTAATCAAGGGATAAGTTAGAGAAATCAGATCAGCACGAAAGAATGCAGTGGGGAACAAGTTAGACAAGAAAAGCGTTTAACATGTGCAAAAAGGAGGCTCGGTCGACCGAGCCCCTTCATTTGGTCGACCGAGGCATGCGGTTCGGCTACCCGAAGCTATCCAGACCTAAAACGCGTGCACATCTTCTAGATCCATCCTATGTCGGCAGAATCCTCTATATAAGCAGCAGCTACGAGATTGAGAAGACACACCATTACAACACAAGACAATTTGAGTTTTTAAGTTTTAGTTTTCTTTTCTATATGTTCGTACATTGTGGATTCATCGGAGTCTCCGGTTGGGGAGCGCATTAAAGAGTGGGAGTCACTCTCATCTTCGAGGGTATGACTATTCAATTTTGCAATCTTTATTCGTAGATCGATGTATTTTATTATGGAGTAGTTTTCTTGTATTGATTGCGTGATGTAGATTAATTTACGAACCCATGTGTTTAGGTTAAAAACGTTAAGAAGTAATCATGATTTGTACCAACACGTAAAGCGTGTTCGGTCGACCGAGACATGTCATTCGGTCGCCCGAGTCTTGTCATTCGGTTGACCGAGCGTGGTGATGTGTAGGGCAATATTATGATCGGCCCCGACTACGTCGATTCTCTAATTTGGAATTAAAAAGAGTAATTAAACCTGATCAACTTAGTTATTTGTCATCATAATTTAACATGAAACCTAAAAAGTGATTGTTACTTAGGATATAGATTGAATCGGCATCTAAAAGTCGCGCTTACCGAGGAATGTTGCTTAGATGAGGTTACGGTTTATACCGGCATCCCTAGTTTCGTAATTGTGTCAGAAGTTATATGAGATGGAGGCATTAAAAAGCGAAGTCGCGTAATGGAGGCACGATGATTTAGATGGCCTAATCGGAGCTAAATCTACCTTAGGGGATGACTCCCGTAGTCATAATAATTAATCTTTAACGTTTGTTTTATCTCGTTATCATCCTAATTCACATGGGGGAGTTATAATCTACTAGTGTAATCAATACTATTTGTTTAGATAATATCCACAGTATTATCCGTGTTTAGTAGTTTTTCGTTTGTCTTTGTTGTACTCTGTGTCTTGTGGTTGTCACTATTTTATTTACTACGTTTAGTTGGTCGTAGACCGCCCTTTCAATTTAGTTCTAATAGGATAAAGTTGGGTTTTGTTTGTGCCGAGTCTCTGTGGGATCGACCTCGACTCTATCTAGCTATACTACAATTGAACCTAGTTCTCTTGCTAGTGTGTTAGTAGGCATCGAGTTAATAATTTAACTTGACCTCAATCAGTCATCCGTACGGATAACTTATCCATCCGTACGGATAAGAGTCTGGTTGGGCAAATGTTGGTTTGAGATATTTCATGGTGTCAGCTCATGTCCGGGCTTTATAATCTGATCTTTAATCTTGAACTAAGTCTTGAAGGGAGTTCCCACGCACATAGAACCCAACCTTACGGAGTTTTCACTAACCGTGATCGTTCGTAGGGGACCGTGTGGAGAGCCTTGACGGACTTAGTGCTTTGACGAGCTAGTGTTCGCTATTGTCTGTGTATGTGCTAGGAGGTTAGAGTCTAGTGGTCTAGGACCTTGAGTAGATGATAGGGGCCTTTTATGTGAATGAACTAGGTGGCTAGTTAAACACTTAATAAACTACATATGTGTTAGCTAAAAGATTAAATGCTTTGGGAGGCTTGCGTAAGGCACGTTTATACTCCGTCGATGTGTATATGGCCCGATGTGATGTGTGCCTCTGTGGTCATCCGGACTTCCACGAGAGTACATGCACAGGTCAGCGCACTATCGAACACAAGTTGTTCGTTCTACTGGAGACGCAATTCTAGTAGGTCGTAATCGTAACCGGTGCGCGTAATTACCGGTCGTATGTGTCCTTGCCAACCTTGGTGTGACAAATAGCGAGCTAAGCTAGAAACCCTAGGGACCTCATGTTGTGCCATGAACGCAATGTGATAGGTAGCCAGGTTAATAACGGAAGAGTTAATAAAGACGGCGACGCCTTTTTACTGGTTGAGTAGCTACAATAGTGCGGAACCTATTCATGTTACTTGAGTACTTTGTACTCATCCGTTATTTCTCTGTGTTTTGTCCCTTCTTTCTTTTACATGTGTATCCGGAGGATGACGAGATGGATGCGGGTTATCCTGAGGACGAGGAATGAGCGGGGGCTATGCTTGGAGCCCAGTGTTTCTTTCTAGTTTTGTTATCTTTCCTTTTAATTTATTTTTGTTAAGGGAGTTCCGAGGGTGTTGTACTTTAAGATTTGGATGATGTTCTTTGGATGTTTAGTTTCTCTTTTGATTCGGCTTTTAGTAGAATAGCACTTGTAACTCTGGTTCGGTTCTTGGGAGACGTTTCGTTTGTTTTGTTTTTTATTTTAATTTCCGAGTTATCTTTTAGCTTCCGCGTCGTTTAGTATCTCTGATTATTGATGAGGCTGACATGTATGCATTAAATTTTATTTATTGCTATGCGTGCCGAACGCACTTTTCCGGATAAGGACTCGGTATCCGGGAACGGGGCGTTACAATGTTATTTTTTCTTTCTTTCTTTATTATTATTTTTATTATTTTAAGTTTGTATCAAGTAGAGAAAAGAATAATGTGTAGTGGGTCAATATTATAAAACTTTATAGTATGTTTTTCTGTTGTAGAGGAAAAAGCTTTATACTGAAAATGTTTATACATTTATGACATGGCATAGTCATAAACATTTTAAAAGGTTTATAAATGGAGATACTTTAAGGGATGTTGAAAATAGTACAAAACGAGAAGGATGTTGAAACATGTAAAAAACTTATGTTATATTCAAACGGGACTGAAAGATTCATTATAATAGTAGAAGTAAAATAATGATGCTTTTATTAGCATCATGAAATCGCTTGTTACACTGTAACGCCCCTTGATCCCGGGTTTGGTACCTAAATGAGCTATAAATGATCCGGTCAACTGCTTTGACCATCGTCATCGCTTGGTCTAAAAGGACTAATATGAATTGACAAGACATTTATGTCTCACACTTATAAGGAAGTCATGTGCTTCTCCCCCACATCCAATGTGGGATATCACATTCTCCCCCCTGTAAGCAACTGGCATCCTCGCCAGGATTTGTTCCAGACTCGTCCCTATTATAGGACTCTAGAGGTGCCCGACACTTAGTTCCATCTGGTAGTCGATTTTTGTACCAACTGTAACGCCTCTAAACCCCGGGTTTGGTAGCGCTAAGTGAGCCATAAATGATTTGGTTAACTGTTTAAACCGTCGTCATGGTTTGATATAAAAGGGCTTTACTCGAGTTAACAAGACATTAATGTCTCACATTTATAAAGAGATCATGTGCATCTCCCACACCCAACGTGAAATATCACATACACCATGATTTCATTGGCACTTATAAAATTACTCAAGACACCATAATTTTTTCCCACTTGTTACACAACAATTAAATGTCTAGATTACTTGAGGCACAACTATTTCGTTAAAAGACATTTTGATCCAACCGTTTTGAAAAAGCAAGTAATTAACCCAAACCCTAATCCCCTCAAAGCTATTGCCGCCTCTTTCTATTTAACCCCAACCCTACTATATCAAACCCACTCCACCCTCTCCTTAATCATTATCGCCCCAACAAATCACCCCTCACACGCTACCTTATTCTCTAGCCCCAACGCAACCTCCTTCTCCGGCCAACTTTTTAGCACTACGGATATGATGCAAGTTCGTCCCGCAATTCCCCCTCTTTTGTATTGACTTCCCCTTTCTTCCACCAACCACCATCCTTCGACAATCTACTATATTGGCGTCGTGCTTTATTTCTAAAAGGTAGTGTGATATCCCATATCGGAAGTGGGGAAGCGCATCACTACTATATAAGTGTGAGACGTAAATGTCTTGTCAACTCGGGTTAGCCCTTTAAGACTAAGCGAGGACGACGGTCTAAGCAGTTGACCGGACCATTTATGACACATTTAGCGCTACCTGGCCCGGGGTCTGGGGCTGGCACATTTAGTGCTACCAGGCCCGGGGTCTGGGGGCGTTACAGAATGGTATCAGAGTCGACTATCAGACGGAACTATGCGATGTTGCCTCTAGTTACCTCTGGTAGGGACGATCCAGGGAACAGTCTTGGCTGTCTTGACGAGGACGTCAGTCCCTTATAAGGGAGAGAATATGATAGCCCACATCGGAAGTGGGGGAAGCGCATCACCACCATATAAGTGTGAGACATAAATGTCTTGTCAACTCGGGTTAGCCCTTTTAGACCGAGCGAGGACGACGGTCTAAGCAGTTGACCGGACCATTTATGACTCATTTAACGCTACCAGGCCCGGTCAAAGCAGTTGACCGGACCATTTATGACTCATTTAGCGCTATTGGAGATGTTTGGTGTAATATCTACACCATTTTGGTGGAATGATGTAAAAAATGGTGTTACACATTGCCAAGTCTATCCCTTACCTTTGCTTCATGCTTTAGTCTTGATTTGCTTGCAAATCATCTCTGAATCTTTTTGTGTCTGGTCTGCTGCATTCTATGCTCCTTCCTTGTTTTGCTATTTGATTCTATGAGCCTGCCTAATTGATCATCTTGTAATAGCTATAGCTCTTAGGCCTTGTTTCTGCAGCGGTAACCTTTTGGAGCTGCTGCTCAGTGGCGGATCCAGGGGAGAAGTTCAGTGGGGTCACCCGTCACAAAAATGTAGTAACCCTAAAAATTATCCGGGTTGGGCAGGTAATTAGGTCAAAATTTCCGGGTCGGAACTGTGTTGGGCGGGTAATTAGGTCACAAATTGATTTTTTTACCAAAACGATGTCGTTTTGTAAATATATATATTTTAAAGTTTAGTGGGGTCACGTAGATCCGCCCCTGGAGCTGCTGATCATTTGTGATCAAGTAACACTGCTGAAGTGATAATATGATCAGTGTGCATACTCAAGCCTGATTATCGCATCAGCTTTGTCACTGATTGATCATTGTAGATAAGCCCCTTCTTTGTCACATCAGCTTTGTCATTGACTGATCATTGTAGATAAGCCCCTTCTTTGTTGTCTGCTGAAGTACTATGTATTCAGTTTGCACTAACACTGCTGATAATCCACTCTGCTGAGTGATGATTATCATCTCTGAAAGTTCAACTGAAGTCTTCAGCTGAGTTGTTGGCCGAACCTGTGATCTGTAATAGTTTGTAATAAACTTGGACTGAGCCTTGGGTTGCAATTGTTTGAGATATCTCTTGCTGAATCCAGTTCTGTAACAGCCTTGCATTTAAATTGTTTGAATCTTTTCTGTGGTTGTTGTAATAGAATCTGTGATCAGTAATAATCTGATCTGCTGTTTTAATAAATCATAACTTGTTTTCTACAAATCATTTTGATCACATACTGTCAGTTTGTATCACTTAAGCCTTAACTTAAAATATAAACAGTCTATTTGCTAAGTAAAACAGTAACTAAAATCAATTACTTGTTTATCTGTGCTTCCTTGTTTGGCAATCACATCAAGTAATCTCAAATCAACTTAATCACTGAGATTTAAAACACAGTTGAATAATTAATTAACTCCTTCCGCGTTAATTAATTAGTGATTGTGTTTGCTAAATTGTTAAATCGAAAAAGAAATTTATAAAACCCCAACACTCTATTCAACCCCCCATTTTAGAGTGTTTTAGCGCAATATCGATCCAACAAAATTGACTCGCCTTCTCAGCTTGAACCGACGATGAAAGTACTCATGATAGAACAAGCCCTTAAACATAGCCCAATTGGTAATCCTGCCTCTACTCTGCTCTAGCATCTCAATCCAATTCTCCGCATTTCCTGCCAAAAGAGCAATAGCCGACTAAACCCATTCAAACACTAAGATATTCAGATTTCTACAAGCCTTCTCAAAGCCTCTAATCCAAGTTTCAGCGGCTGCTAGTCGCACATTTCCATGGAAGTCTTATACCTTGTTTCTTTTCAGCCTTGTGTACCAATATGTGGCTCCAAATTGTCCTTGCGCCGGTGCATAAGCAGGTGGGTAAGCTTGGGGGTAGGCTCGGGGGTATCCCAAAGTTTCTTGGGGTGGATAAAGGGTTGCATAATGCTGTTGAGGGTGTACCACTTGAGGTTCAGGTTGATAACGGTGGTAGCGTTGATACTAGGGTGGTGCACGGTTCGGGTGTTGAGTGTAACGCCCCCAGACCCCGGGCCTGGTAGCGCTAAATGAGTCATAAATGTCCCGTCAACTGCTTAGACTGTCTTCCTCGCTTGGTCTAAAAGGGCTAACCCGAGTTGACAAGACCTTTATGTCTCACATTTATATGGGGGTGAGCATTCTCTTATTTTACCGATGTGGGACTTTACATTCTCTGCTTATATGGGATTGGCGGCCGAGACTGTTCCTTGATCGTCCCTACCAGAGGTAACTAGAGGCCATCCTTACACCGTCTTCTTGTGCGGTCAAAGTAGCATAGTTCCGTCGATAGTCGGTTGCGTTATAACGCCCTGCACTCCCGGGCTGGTAGCGCTAAATGAGTCATAAATATCCCGTCAACTGCTTAGACTGCCGTCCTCGCTTGGTCTAAAAGGGCTAACCCGAGTTGACAAGACATTTATGTCTCACACTTATATGAGGGTGAACATTCTCTTATTTTACCGATGTGGGACTTTACATTGAGGTCCATGAGGTGGATAACCATAACCACGGTCCTATGAAAAATTTGCTTGTGGTGGTGGTTAGACCGTAGGTGGGGGTGGATAAACTATAAGTGGTAGTGGGTAAAACGTAGGAGGAGGTGTATAACTGATTGGTGGAGGTGGGGAAGCCATTATTACATGTATCGCCTGGGGAGCAAATTGAGGTGGATACACTTCAGTCACCGGAGGGGTATAAATTGGAGGGATATGTCCTACAATAGCGACTGGAATAGGTCCATCAAAATGCTCCCGAGGCACTTTATATTGGGGATTCCTTTGATGTTCAACACGTTCAACACGACCCAGTGTTTCTTGATTCCCATCTTGATCAATACCATTCACTCCCTGCTGACCCATTGAACACCCAACTCGGTCGTTGCCCGCTCTATTACTTCTTCTATTATGAGAGATCAAGAATGATCAGAATTGTTACTAAGAAGTCTAAAAATATCTTTTCTTAAGGAATAGAATTCTAAGACAACAAAGAAACATTTCAATGATACCAACTGTGACGCTCCGTTCCCGGATAATGAGTCATTATCCGAAAAAGAATGCCCGGCATGTATTACATTAAATGCGTCTAACGATATACGTAAGCCATTACATCATCATATCAAAAGTGACGCAACACGGAAGCTAAATAGACTCGGGTAAGTCATACAAGGATCTAAAACGAGAATCAATGTTGTCCACTACTGAAATAAAAGAAGCTTACAGCATACGAAATCAAAAGAAAAGTCTTACAAACCAAAGATTATTTTACAACATGCATCTAAAAAAACAAACCAAATGGAGTGCAACAAGTCTTCAACAAAGGTACCAGACTCATGATATAAGAATACCAGTCTCATGATATAAGAACATAAATAAAAGCATATTAAGATCTCCAAGCATACCATAGCTCATTCGATATCCTCAAAATCATCATCTTCATCCTGTAAATCTTCTCGGAAAGGGAAAACATACAACATGCAAAAAGATGTAAGTACATAGCATACTTAGCAGGATGTTGAAGCTATTGAACAACGAGTTTTATAATGAAAGAAAGGTAAAGACATTGTTTATAAAGGTTATCTTTATGTAAGAGACACACCTTCAAAGGATCACTTCATGCTCATAACACGTTGTGAGATTCCTAGTTTGTTTTTGGCTTAGCTTATCTTTGTTACATCATGCATTCAATTGAACCATGCTTGGTCTAGGAGCACCAAGCACTCATCGGGGTGCAGCCTACTAGAGAACTGCTTTAGTAGTCCCGGGCTAATCCCGTTAGTGTGTATGTTTGGCTGACACTGTCCACTTTAACTGACCATACAACACATTGCGATATATCCAAATACCTAACCAAGAATTAACATGATGTTTACGCTTTTATATAGGCAATTATGTAAGTTATTAATAATTAACTGGCCACTTAAGTTATTTCAAGAAAAAAACTCAACTAACATCTATACTCCCTTGACGGAGGTCGGATTAGCGTCGGCCACGTGTCATCCTATAAATAGCAAAGTAATAAATAAGAAGAAAGAAGGAGAATATTTATGGGCTAGGAACCCTAGCTTGTAATTAGTTTGAAGACCTTTTATCCCCCAAAGGGAGGTCTATCTAGTCTGTTGAGCACCATTTATAGCCCACCGCAGGTCGGTCAGGGCACAATAGAGCCAGAGCAGCGCAGCTTATGCCAGGGCATAGTTGAAGCTCTCTGCGGGTCGGATAGAGCTTATCACCACCTTATCCCACGTGGGTAACATATATGATAAATATGGAAAGAATCCCCAAATATTACAACTCTGATCTCATTGCTGATGACAGTGTAATTATCTCCTAAGTAACCTTATCCCACGTGGGTAACATATATGATAACTATGGAAAGAATCCCCAAATATTACAACTCTGATCTCATTGCTGATGACATCGTAATTATCTCCTAAGATCACGGAGATTAACACGTATATATCCGCAGTCGGTTACAAACTAGAGTCCCTGAAGGACACGACTCAATCCTAACCTAGGGCACAAATGTTCCCTATATAAACTATCCTAAGAACTACGGCAGACTTGATTCCTGGACAATTATAGGATACGTAGGCAACTTGGGATTAACAATCTCGAGCTCGATCTAAAATCACAAACACAACCCCCGTTTTACATCTTTTTCTAAAAGTTCATTCTTGGATCAATCGTCATTAGAAAAATACGGCCTAGATTTATTAATAGACGAGATCTAGCATCACCATCCCTCATCCTAGACCATTAGACTCTATCCTAAACTTAGCACACACAGCCAATGATAAATCTAACTCGTCAAAGCACAAAGCCAATCCTAAACTTCCAACGGTCTCGTACTTCATCTTTTCAAAAATTCATCTGGTGGCGAAAGTAAACGAATTAGAAGCTTATTCATGGCTTTGTTATGTTCGTTTCATTTTTTTGTTAAATCCATTAGAAAGGCAAATCCTAAGCTAGCTTCAAAATTACAAATTCACGGAAACTGGGCTAGGCGTGTGCCTCACTCATATTCTACAAATTACATGTCATGCAGTGGTGGATCCAGAAATATTTTTCAGTGGGGTCACCGAACCGTAAAACAACACTTTTCATTCAAAAAATTATTTCAATAAGGTTACGAGAGCCTAAAACTATATTTTTTAACAATAAAACTATATCGTTTTAATACTAAAAAAGTTTCTTCGGATCTCAGTGAGGTCACGTGACCCCTTAATGCACTTAGATCCGCCAGTGATGCCATGCCATTCATATAAAACTAACAGATGCATTCATTAAGTATAAGACGCACATAATTCCCTGTTCATGTGACTGTCTTATTCACCAATGGGCGAATGGGTAATAAAACAACATAATGTGTTGAAGATATAATTTTACTCAATATGTTTGTCATGCACAAAGACGTCCTGAGGGCAGGCCAACAATGCCGCAGCCTAGGGCCTCCGCCGAAATTCGAAAGTTTAGGGCCTCCGTTTTCATGAAGTAGAAGTGTATTTTCGGTTAATTTTTATTTTTTACTCAAACTAAAAAACCGGTAAAACCCAAATTTATAGCCGAATTCAGTGAAAGAAAGTCTAATCAAATTCGGTTACATTTTTTATAACGCTAATCAACATAGTATATCTAAAAAATAGTTGTGATATATTATTTTTTTTCACAAGGTTTATGGCCTTAAATTTTTTTTGGCCTAGGGCCTTCGATTACACAGGGACGGCCCCGTGCACAATGAGTAATAAGCTAATGTGAAATATGATGACGATGCCAAAAATTGAACGTAATTACTTGGCACCCCTTTAGTGGCCCAACATTAAGTATGGAGAAAGAAAGATTGTCTAAGGGGTCGGATCTCCCAGCATCCGAGCCAAAGTAGCTCGGCTACTCTCCCCAGCCTCTCTAGGTCGGTCAAGGCTTAGGGCCGACCTCCGAGTAATGTAGACACAAGCACTATCCCGAGCTCTGCAGGTCGGCCAATACTTGTGTTCAAACTTACCCACGCCCGACCTTATAAGGTCGGCCTAGGTCCCCCTAGGACCAAACCCTTTGCGCATGTTCTGAATCAGATAATTATGGAAAGAATCCCGGGCCATAAAGGCTCTAATTTTTATCACTTAATACAAATATTTGAATATCACAGTTATCTCCTAAAGTTTAGGAAATCAATCAATCATAATCATTTTTCTTTGGGAACACGCAATCAGTGTCCACCATGGACACGCCACGCGTTATCTCTATGACACAAGCCCCTCTATATAAACAATCCCTAAGGAACTACGGAGACTTGATTCCGATCCCAGCATTAAATACGTAGACAGCTTGATCACTATCAAGTGCAGTCTAAAACATCTAACAACCACCTCCTTCTCTTCATTATTTTTGGTGTTCTAGGAGCTCCATCAGGTTATCATTAAAGAAAGAATCTTAGATTTCATACAGACGATTTTTGAAATCATCATATGACATACTGTCAACACAAATTAGCCCAACAAAATGAAGTTCAGAATATAAATAAGTACATATCAGCATGCAAAAATTTATGTGCCATTTTTTTTTTTGAGAAGACTTATGTGCCATTTTGAGTAAAGTAAAATCCCAACAAAGGCACGTATCATTCCACGCGGTGGACGTAGTAGGTGCACCTTATAACTTTCCCATAATTTGCAGAATCTACTTTCTTTTTTCTCTTCTTTTTTGGGTGAAAATTCTCATAAAATACCAAAAGAAAAGTTTGCCTTTTATAAAAATTCACAATATCACATCTGAGCTCTCTTTCATCTTTTATAGAATTTTCTTCTTTTATTCGCTCAGCATTTTCATCCCAATCTTTTATTTGGTTTTGTAGGGGGTTGTTTTACTTTTATCACGTCGGTGGAGTGCTGATGGTGTCCGGTTGTTTGTCCCATAAACTTTCGTTTGAAAACAAGAAAAAATTTCACGACAAAAAAAATAAAAAAAACAAGAAAACAAGAAAAAAAAAAAAATAAGAAAACAAGAAAAAGTGGCGGGTGCTGTTGTCAACCACCATCAATTGAAAATTAAGTGTCCCTAGTAAAATAATCTGGCGAGTGAGGAACGTGGCGTTTCTGATTCCGATGCCGATGCCAGCAGCTACCATTATTAAACGAATTAAGGGAGAAAAAAAAAATTTCGAAAAGAAAAAAAAAAGAAGATATTAATCTGTGAATATTGGAGAGGAAAATACCAAAATCATCTGAATTTCTTTACAAAGTTTTTGAACAGCCTGCAGGAAATAATTATAGGATGATAAATGGTGAAGAGTTGCAGAACATCGGCAAGGTCTGGGCAATAGCAATAGCATCTCTGTTGTACAGCTACTATGTTGTCAAAGAAATCCCAGTTGGAATCTACAGAGTTGTTTTTCTTCTTCCAATCTTCTACCTTTTCATCACCCTCCCCCTCCTCCTCTCCTCCGTCCTCCTCGGTGGTCCAACCACCGTTTTCCTTGTTTGGCTCGGCAACTTTAACCTCTTATTCTTTGCCTTCAACCGTGGCCCTTTAGCACAACCTCTCCCCCTCCTCCTCTTCCTCGCCACTGCTCTTTTGCCCGTCAAATCCAAGGCCGTCTCAGATGAAGATGAAAGATCTCCACATCGCTTCACAAGCTCAAATTCCAAGGTATGGTTTGATTACTCTGTTTCTGGATTCCTTCGATTTATCTTAAATCTGTTGTATTGAATTGGGTTGAGCAAAACATGACGAAATTTCGCTATAATAGGTAATTCAGACATCACCCAAGATTTTAGGGGCAGTCGTTTTGGCTATCAAAATTGTGATTTTCGCAATTATCTTGTGGATCTATTGCTATCGTGAGTATTTACATCCCAGCATAATCACGATTTTAAACTGCTGCCTTGTATATCTTGGGGTTGAGATGGCATTTTTATTGAGCACGGCACCTGTTCGAGCAATTGCCGGAGTAGAAATCAAGCCTCTTTTTAATGAGCCGTACTTATCTACTTCACTGCAAGATTTTTGGGGTCGCAGATGGAATCTTGTGGTCACCGGTATTCTCCGGCTAACCGTTTACAACCCCGTACGGAGCTTCTTGACGAATACTTTAGGCCGGAAATGGAGTTTAGCGCCGGCGATGATGGCTTCTTTTTTGGTGTCGGGCTTAATGCACGAAATCATTTACTACTATTTGACACGTGTGAGTCCTACGTGGGAGGTGACATGGTTTTTCGTTCTTCATGGGGCTTGTACAGTCTGTGAGATCGCCGTTAAAAAGGCGTTGAATGGACGGTGGCGGCTGCACCCGGCCGTATCTTGCCCGGTTACCATTGGATTTATGGCTATGACGGCGTCTTGGTTGTTCTTTCCTCAGCCCACGAGAAACGGTGTTGATCTTAAGATTAAAGACGAGTACGAAAGCTTGGCAAGGTTGTTATTTCATACAACTTGATACATATTATAGATTATATCATATCAATAAATGGTTCCTAATCGAATTAATAATTTTACATAATGTTGACGATGATGGATTTGATGAGTGCACAGTTTCATTATCAATTAGCGGTTCTTATTAGTAATAATAGTGTCAGGGTGGTTCTATTGACATCTCTAGTTTTATTACGGGCACTCTTGATCTGATTTTTTTTTTACTTATCACAAACATATGAAAAATCAAATTTACTACATTTAAGTCCCTACAATGTTTTTTTTAAAAACTAAAGTCCCTACATTTACAACAGTATGATTTCATTCACCTTCTTCAATTGTCAAACCCTAAAACCTAGCACCCCACTCCTAGTCGCCATCGCCCACCTCTCCTCCCCCAACCACCCCAATCCATCCCTTCTTGTAAATCAACCTCCCAAAATGCTCCTAAAGCAACCCACCATTTTTCCCCACCACCTCCTCGCCATTTTAACCCCACCACCACTAAATCTACAACAACCACCCTTAACCCTCCATTTTTTATCGATGAGAGAAATCTTCCGCCCATCATTTCTGTATCTGGAAGCTTTGAAAGGTTTGGTTTACATTTCTTCATCACCGGCGGCTGAAGCTTTGAAAGGTTTGTGACGATACTGGAAATCGTCGGGTATTAAATATGGTGGTTTCCTTCTCTGAGTGACAATCTGTTCAAGGCGGAATCCTAAAAAAGAGGTGGATCGGGGGTGTTTTTGTGGTGGTTTAGACTGAACTTGAGAAACTGTATCTTAAGCAGCCTACGTATCCAATGTGTGTATTGGAATCAAATCTTTGTAGTTCCTTAGGATTGTTTATACAGAGGGGCTTGTGCCCTAGCGTTGCGTGTAGCGTGTCTATGTTGAACTCTAATTTCGTGTTCCCTAAGGAAGAGATAATGATTATTTGATCCCCTTGATTTTAAAAGATAATTATGGACATATTTAAATGCCAGGATCATAGTAATTATGATTTGTGATTCTTTCCGTATTTATCTAGACATAACGGGCTCATAGGGGACTTGGTCCGAGAGGGACATAGGCCGACCTGTAGGGTCAGACATGAGTAGGGTGACCTTAGGCATTGACCGACCTGCAGGGGGACGGGTGTGGTTTAGCCGAGCTTGCATAGCTCGGATCCTGGGGGTTACGCCCATCAGGGTAGACTTTTCTCTATCTTCATGCATGGTTAGATCATTGTAGGGATGACACGTGGCGAGGTGATGATCCGACCTCCAACATAAGCCCTCCAGACCCAGCTGACCTTACGAGATCAGCTCGGATCTGTCCAAGTTGCAACTCGGCTCGGTCATCCAGACTTGTAGCTTTTTGAGTTTAGAGTGCCAGGTGGCGAAAAAATGTTATGATGCTGTCATAATGGCCCCGAGATTCGAGGCATCATTGCCCACTAATTCTGATTAAGGGTGCTTCTCGAGGTGAGGGGGGTTATTGTAAGGTGTGGTGCCCGAAAGACGATTATCTAATTGTTTTAGGACAGAATAAATAATTCATCTTAATTATATGCGATTATGCTTATATTAAGACACTACCGAAAACCCTAAGTACCTCGCGTTTATGTAATCACATAACTTCGGTGTATGCTATACACATGAGGATTGAGTTAGTGAGATGTACTTAAAATTAACTTAGTCAGTAGCGTTTATTAATCTGAGTATGGGTCTCATGATTAATTTGCTATTAATCGCCTGAACACTTTAGGTGTGACGATGCTTATCCGGACTGCTCGGTAATAGGTACACTAGTGGGGCATTTATATATGATGATAATCATATAAATTTGGACCGATTTGATTTGAGTTCTCGATATAATTCCGTGTCGAGAAGTCTTATCGAATCACAAGATGATCATATATGGATTAATCTTAATCTGAGGTGATCACGCACATTTGCTTAGACTAGGGTAGTTTGATGTGTTAGTAAGGATCACTTGAAGTATGTGGTCCAACACTTCTCGTTGGCTCTATTCGGAATGAGTGAGTGGTGCGTCTTGCTATCACGAGATATGGAATCCATTCCTTCCTCGGGAAGTAGAGACAGATTCCTTTATTTGTTGACCACAAAAGCGATCGATCGGCCGAGTTCATATTATATTGAATATGAACTAATTGATCACTAGGGGTTAATGGTAAATAAGGATAAGATGTTTGAGAAGGGTTTACGGAAATATCCGAATCGAAATGAACGATCTATGAAGGGTTTATCCGTATGTAATGATTATATCGGTGGGCGCTTTCGACTCATAAATTGAGTGTAAGTTATCTATATTCGATAGAGTTTCGGTTTGGGGTTTATGGTGGTGTAATCCCGGAATTAATAGGTTGGATATAATTATTCATCGGATGAGTAATTTTTATTCGATTTATTGTAATTCATGAATATGGGTCCATTGGTGCGACGTGCTTTCCAAAATAGCATAATTGGATTTCTCGTCGTTGCACCTCAATTATAATTAAATAGTGGATTGGGCTATTTAAATTGATATGTGGATTAATTGTTTAGTTGACTAAATAATTAAATACACGAAAAGACATTTTAAATGACTACTAAATTGGTGTGTTGACCTTTTTTTGACCAAATTGGTCAAATATGGAAACATGCGTGTAACCTCATTTTGGGTTTTGCAAGTGGCGCATGGTTTTATTATTATTTAATTATTGAGAAATTAGTTTTCTTGGATAATTATTTAATGTGTGATTTATCTTTTATTTGTTAAATGATAATTCATGGAATATTAGATAATAATATGATTTATCCTAATTTGTTTGAGATAATTATTTTATTTATCTTTTATTTGGAAAAAGGATTAATGTAATAATTATCTCTTAATTATTTAATCTTTGGAGGTTAAGTTTTACTCTCACATATAAAGAGAGTTCTTCCAAGCCTTTTGACACACTAATAATCACGCCATATTGGAAGAAAAGTAGCTTAGAATTTTCGGCTATTTTCTTTGGATTTCGAGTTGGAATAATCTTGGGATTATTCCAGGTAGCATATCAAGGAGGTCCGCGGCGGGAACACCATTCACCTGGTGTTCTTTGGGAGACACACGTTGGAAGGTCATGGCTTCTCAAAATACGTGTTCTTGGAGATCTATCGTTCTTGGAGTTAAGCACCATAAAAGGTAGATTCCTAAACCCTCAGTAGGTTTAGATCTTTTATTTATGTATTTTGTTTCGTTTAGATCTAGATCCGATACTTCATTTGCGTAATCGGGTCAATCTATGGTTGATCCGACGATATTACATCTAACAGGTGGTATCAGAGCCTTTGATCTAACGATCAAAGTATATGAATTTTAGATCTTGGAGTGGAAAATCATGTTTTAGATGTTTTTATTTCGTTTTTTTTATGGTAAAATTCGAAATTAATCATGTTGTATGCTTGTGAATGTTGTGGTTGAAGAGATGGATTGGGTTGGTATTGTTTACCCGTAGATCTATTTTGTAGCTCCTTTGTTTAGTAACAATTGAGCATAGGATTTGTATTTTTTTTTTATGTCTTTTTTCGAAAATTCAATGTAAAGTAGTACCTTTTATTGTAATTTTGTTGTTCCGGGCTCGAAAAGATGAAGATCTTTAATAAAAGATGAAGATCAAGGCGAAACCCAAGGTATGAACGAGGAGAAACGGAATAAAACCCTAATTTTAAACAGTGAATGCGGCTGAAGTAAATTTGGTACCATGCATGCGGCTAGGGTTTCCTCTAAAGAGGCTGAATGTGTTTTTTTTATTTTATTTTTATTTTTATTTTTTATTTTTTTTAATGTCACCTGTTTTATTTTTTTTATAAAACATGCGTAATAACAAAAAAAAAAAAAAGAATTGGAATATTTTTTTTTAGCAACAGCCGAAGAAAAAAAAAAGTTTAATTAAAATATTTGATTATTTAATTAAAAAGCCTTTTCTCCTCTCGGGTGTTCGTGGTTCGTGATCCGGCGATTCGAGTTCAAGATTTGAAGATCAAGACTCGAAGACATAGATTAAGTTTTATTTTCCTTAGAAAATAGTTGGCGAAGTGCACTGCAAGCGGTCCAAATACTCGGTGTTTACTTTTCGGTATAATTTTGTGTTTGATCAAGATTACGTGCTTAAAACCGGAAAATTGCCATGACTTGCATCTTCATGATTCCACTCCAATGCATACATGTAGCTAGTTTATTTCGAATAAATTAGGCATGTATAACTCGAATAATTAGTATGAATGCTTATTAATTTAATATGTGGTAGTTAAATAATAATTAGCTAATTATAAAAACCGAGGACCGGGTTTATGTCAATCGTTTACGATTTTAGTGATGGATTCTCGGTGAATCCCACTTGGATAAATCGTTGAGCTTTTTCGGTGATGGCTTCTCGGTGAACCCACCTTAAACAAAAAAGCGAGATTACGCTTTGGGTGACAACTTAGAAATCGGAGAATCTTAGTACATGGGTTCGGAAATGGTCTAACCATGGTTGGCGAGTTCAACCGAGCTTCGCTCAATCGACTCCCCACGCGTGTGATGTGCGTTCTGTGATTCGATAGGACTTAGCATAGCCGATAAGCCTTCGGCTAAACGGGGCTTCTCTACCGGATTGGCCTGAATCATCACATATGTTCCAACGAATAAGGCGGCGTAGGCTTGCCTACATAACCGACCCTATTCGAGTACTTTGATTTATTGTTTCTTATTGTCAAGGCCAAAACCGTAATTAGTAAACCCACCACTTTTTCAAAATATTGAGTGGGAGCGGGAAGGCGACAACAACCCCACGGCCTCTACTATAGATGCAAGCACGTGAGAGAATGGTGACGCCTCGTGCGCTTTGATTTCGGCCCCCTTCGGATGGTGTTCACCGCTATCAAAATTCAAGGCTTGGTCTCCGAAAGGATAGGATTTGGTACTCGTCGGGTCAGCGACACGCCCGCCGTGAGCATACTCGGGCGTACTCGAGATCCGATATAGTAGGTCACACTCTTTGTGGATATGTTTGAAATATCTAGGCTAGAAAAAGGAAGGTAATCAATGATTAAATGTCCGGGATGTCTGATTCCCGTGAGATGTTCGATTCTCGAAGCTTAATCATTGAGAGACATTGTCTCAGTTTAACCGTCATAGTACTGATATCGACCCTCTCGGACAGTACTATACGAGGTTAAATCCTTGGAATGGTAGGATAGACTTTATAGTTTATTATTCCTAAAATAAAAATCAAGTAGTGATAATTTATTTTTATTTTTTTTGAATTTAATTTTCTGTCATGTTTATTTACAACTTTAATCTCTAAGTTACTAAACTGTTAGTAATAGGACTTCATTAAAAATGTGGAAAGTAACAAGTACGTTGTAATTATCAAACAATGCAGTAAATTTATCGGAAGAGATTTTTCTCTTGAGCCTTTTAAGAACTTAAGTGACATAGTATAGGTATGTCACATGTGTCACTCGTGTTGAACGAGAGACGACCATACTTAGTTTACAAAAGATGACATAGGACTATCATATAAAATTCATTTAATGAATTACACAACAAATTTCTAAATTGAAAAATTGGAAAATCATATACATAAGGCATTGCTAGTTAGACGGTATTTGGAACCGATAAACTAGTGGGAGCCTTAGCCTTATGATTTGTTGTTTTTCTGAATTATTAGAAATGTGTAATAGACTGCACAGGAGTTTCTCCATTTATTGGAAAAACAAGAATAAAGCGTTACTAGTTAGACAGTATTTGGAACTGATAAACTAGTGGGAGCTTAGTTCTGGAGATTTTATAATCTTTTAAACATCATGAACAAAGCATTTCTAGTTAGACAGTATTTGGAACTGATAAACTAGTGGGAGCTTAGTTCTGGGGATTTTCTGATCTTTGAAAATCATAAATACAAAGTGTTGCTAGTTAGACGGTATTTGGAACCGATAAACTAGTCGGAGCTTTGGTCTTATGATTTGACGATTAGAAAAATCGATAGTCCAAGCAAGTAACACTAAACATCCCACGCCAAGAGTAGAGTCTACTCAAACGAACTGCTAGTTCAAGACTGTTTCCATCTAAGGAAAGTCGAGAATGGGAAAGAATGTTCATACGTGTTAGTCATCTAAACTAAGTAGCGTTAAGGCTAAACCGGAAAATTAATAAATTGGAAATTATAGGATAAGGAAAGTGATTTGGATCAACGACCAATGAATCATAGCTATTTTCTTGAAAGCTAAAGTTCTTTGGAAGAACTAGGTAGCTTTGCATTAAACGATAAATAAAAATAGACAACGGGCGATTATTCTCGAGATAGACTAGTGGGAGTGATATAAGGAAATGAATCTCGGATTCAATTCTTGAGTATCACAGAAAATTCATTTTCTGTTTTTGATTCGTTGGAGCGAGCGTATTCATTTTCAATAGGGTAATGTGTTTGTCTTATTGACGATGAATATAACATTCGTAGTGCGAATCCAAGACTCGTACTTTTGTTTGATAAAGTCAGAACCACTAAGCATTGCTGAAAAGGTATTAGTAACACGTCTTAAAACTATATAAACGCAAATGGTTTCCGTATTTAGATAAACACTTCTTTATATACTATTAATTAGTGCATATTCCCCAACGATAAGATCTGCAGACTGGCTTAGGGTGATTCATATCTCCCAGTCAAAGGAACCCTGTCTCAAAGGAACAATGCCTAAGTTTCCTTTCAATCGGGAAGGGTAATAGATTTAAAGAAGTTACATAGCCTGTTCATATCGACCTTCGGGGTCATATGAAAGATACAAGCTAGTGGGAGCTTCAGAGTAGTGACAAGTTGTCGATAACTACTCGAAACTCCGTAAGTTTATCCAAATTATTTGGAGAAATCTCGATTTCACTGAGAGATAGAGTATTCCATACTCGAAAATAGGTTATTGCATAGTCTTGGGGTGATGCTCGGCTGCCTCCCAAAGTGAAATGTTTTCACTAAGGGATACACCACAAATTTGCCTTACATAGTTATTGATGTGCTACGATCACATTTCTTTGAACTCATTTAAGATATTGGTTGCAAAATAACGGTTGTATTGAAAAACGAGAAGTCTACCTGAAGATGCCTACGCATTTGTGGATAAGAAGTGAATTCGGTTCACCCCACTTCCGTAAATAGAGGCATTCAGCACCGAGTGCTTGAAGGTAGGGCTGGCAATTTTGCGTACACGTTCAGGTCGTGAAATATCTTAATGCATTGAGTGAAGGTTGGTTACAAAACTCGTAAAATCAGAGAATGACGGTTATACTGTCAAACTCGGTCTGATAGAGTCTATAAATAACAACCTTAGATCTTGAAGTATTTGTACTCAAGATGTTACTAACTGATGTGTTCACCCACATCCAACACCGGCGATTGGTGATAACACCGATAAGAACTACTAAAATAGATCGTTATATCAATCCACCCCAACGCAGCGCGTGGGAGTATGGTTTGTCCATTACCCATTGCAGGACCTTACGGTCTATTGGGTAGATTGATGACCTATAGTCCTTCGTGGGCTGTATAGGATCCTGATCATAGAGGTTGGTTTAAAAGCCATAACCCTATGAATGGAGTTTGATACTCCAGTTCTGTTGGAACTCTTGTAGAACCACCCGAGTATCTCAGGCCCAGTGGGAGTAATTGGAACTACACGGAGAAGAGTCGAATGAATAGGAAAGTTTAACTTTCAACGCAAAGTTTGAGTAATTCGAGGGTGATTCCCTAAAAGGTAGAGAGTTAACCGGACCGTGATCTCTCTCACCACTCGAGTCTTGCTTGATTTCGTCGAAAGCGGGGAATAGGGGTGATTCCTAAGACTTCCTTGCCGAACAACGAATCTGAATTCATTCGAGCGAATGGTTTTAGCTTAGAACAAATAACGGATTCGTTACAAAGCGAAAAATAGGGGTGATTCCTAAGACCTTTTTGCGAGAACTAACGGTATCTTAATTTATTCAGAAAGAACCTTTGGCAGGATGCCTGCCATAGCTTATATCCTTTAGGGATTAAAGCAAACCTCTAGGTCATTTCAAAGTCATATATATTAATATGTGGACTTGACTAGAATGTTGATAAGTCTTTTGTAGACTTGGCATCAATATTAGTAAAGTAGTATGGAGATTAGTGTTTGTGAATGGTAACACTGAAACAATTGGAAACAACATGGGTGTGTTATCTGAAGTCAGAGTCTGACATGCCATCGGGATTCATTCTAAAGGAGTTGATTCGCTCAAATCCGCGAGAATCGATCATTGGCAATCCCACCCATTCACCTGGTTAAGATATTCTTGCATTTATGCAACATTCAACGATGTAGTCTACCCTACCTCTCAGGAATGGTTATCTAAACCTGAGGATGAATACGAAATGGGATGTTTAGTGAATCCTACATGATCAGTGTACCAAGTCACATGGTATTCGGATTCTAAGTACGCGCCGGGTCACTGACCTACCCTGTGGCGGCACACTCCGGTCGTGCTTGGAAGGATGAATTACTAAAATGCGCTTGGAGGTGCAGATTTGAGGATACGTCTCACTTGTTTTGAGCAAGTGGGAGAATGTTGTAGATATAGATAAATAAGGGTGTGCTCTAAAACAATTAATCCACTTGCCTTTCGTGCAAGTGGGAGATTGTAAGTGTGTGGTGCCCGAAAGACGATTATCTAATTGTTTTAGGACGAATAAATAATTCATCTTAATTATATGCGATTATGCTTATATTAAGAGACACTCTTGAAAACCCTAAGTACCTCGTTTATGTAATCACATAACTCGGTGTATGCTATACACAAGAGGATTGAGTTAGTGAGATGTACTTAAAATTAACTTAGTCCGTAGCGTTTATTAATCTGAGTATGGGTCTCATGATTAATTTGCTATTAATCGCCTAAACACTTTAGGTGTGACGAGTCTTATCGGGACTGTCCGGTAATAGGAGTACTAGTGGGGCATTTATATATGATGATAATCATATAGAAATTTGGACCGATTTGATTTGAGTTCTCGATATAATTCCGTAATCGAGAAGTCTTATCGAATCACAAGATGATCATATATGGATTAATCTTAATCTGAGGTGATCACTGAGGCATAACGCTTAGACTAGGGTAGAGTTTGATGTGTTAGTAAGGATCACTTGAAGTATGTGGTCCAACACTTCTCGTTGGCTCTATTCGGAATGAGTGAGTGGTCCGTGCTATCACGAATATGGAATCCATTCCTTCCTCGGGAAGTAGAGAGACGAGCCTTTATTTGTTGACCCTAAAAGCGATCGATCGGCGAGTTCATATTATATTGAATATGAACTAATTGATCACTAGGGGTTAATGGTAAATAAGGATAAGATGTTTCGAGAAGGGTTTACGGAAATATCCCGAATCGAAATGAGCGATCTATGAAGGGTTTATCCGTATGTAATGATTATATCGATGGGCGCTTTAGGACTCATAAATTGAGTGTAAGTTATCTATATTCGATAGAGTTCGATTTGGGTTTATGGTGGTGTAATCCCGGAATTAATAGGTTGGATATAATTATTACATCCGGATGAGTAATTTTTATTCGATTTATTGTAAATTTCATCGAATATGGGTCCATGGTCCCCGACGTGACTCGAAATAGCATAATTGGATTTCTCGTCGTTGCACCTCAATTATAATTAAATAGTGGATTGGGCTATTTAAATTGATATGTGGATTAATTGTTTAGTTGGACTAAATAATTAAATACACTGGAAAAGACATTTTAAATGAATTTCAGCCAAAATTGGTGTGTTGACCTTTTTGACCAAATTGGTCAAATATGGAAACATGCGTGTAACCTCATTTTGGGTTTTTGCAAGTGGCGCATGGTTTTATTATTATTTAATTATTGGGAAATTAGTTTTCTTGGATAATTATTTAATGTGTGATTTATCTTTTATTTGTTAAATGATAATTCATGGAATATTAGATAATAATATGATTTATCCTAATTTGTTTGAGATAATTATTTTATTTATCTTTTATTTGGAAAAAGGATTAATGTAATAATTATCTCTTAATTATTTAATCCTTGGAGGTTAAGTTTTACTCTCCTATATAAAGAGAGTTCTTCCAAGCCTTTTGACACATTAATAATCACGCCATATTGGAAGAAAAGTAGCTTAGAATTTTCGGCTATTTTCTTTGGATTTCGAGTTGGAATAATCTTCGGGATTATTCCGGTAGCATATCAAGGAGGTCCGGCGGCGGGAAACACCATCCACCTGGTGTTGCTGGGAGACACACGTTGGAAGGCTGTGGCTTCTCAAAATACGTGTTCTTGGAGATCTATCGTTCTTGGAGTTAAGCACCATAAAAAGGTAGATTCCTAAACCCCCTTGTAGGTTTAGATCTTTTATTTATGTATTTTGTTTCGTTTAGATCAAGATCCGATACTTCCGCTGCGTAATCGGGTCAATCTATGGTTGATCCGACGATATTACATCTAACAGTTATAACCCCGTCATATCAATCATTTCCTTGCTTTGCTTGCTATTAAAACAGAAGATCTATTGCCGGTTGCCGATTGCTATTCCTCTCCTTTCAATCTTCAAATTTCCTTTGCAAGAAAGTTGCTTCTTTATATCCCTTAGTAATTTATCTTTGTAGTTGACGTCACCGAAACCAGACCTTAGAAACGGCGTCAAAAAGGGACAGACCTTTTCTAGGTTAGACGGATCCTAACCGGCGGTGTGCCGGGTCAAATTGTAGTGATAAAGTGGTGAGTCAGTGTCGAATCCTCGGGGAAAAGTGGTTATTCTTTTAAGTGTGGTTAAACACCAAAGAGCTGCTATTAACTCGATCTAAACCGCAATTTTGTAACACAGATTACTACTACTTTAACCAACATAAAATAAATGCGTAATTTAAAAATTATTCTAATATAATATATATAGATATATAAATATATATAGATGTACATAAATAGCAAAATATATATATATATATATATATATATATATATATATATATATATATATATATATAGAAATATATAGATACCAATATATAGTTTATAGACTAGACTAGCCAAAGTATATGTAATCAATTTATTCGATCTTTTCAATTAATAGAATGTGTTCGATCTTCCTTTTAATTAGGTCCAATTGAGTAAATGAAACGGTGTACTCCTATTGTCAACAATTCCTCCTCACACGAAATGTATGAAATTGTCATATGTCAAATTGTCATCAGTCCAATGTCCACAATCGCCCCATGCTAAACTTAGTTAGTCAAAACAGTTGCAGTATAAATCTACCCGGATAAAAGAGGTGATTCCATTTGTCGGATGGCGATGTTATTCAAGAGGCTCCGGTTGTCAAGCGGATCGATTTAACACAAACGGTGTAGTTTCAATTAAACTGTGATTTTAACATTATTAAGATCTCGAGTACAAAGTTAATAAGATTTGTTTTACTAGGACAAATCTGCCCCCGGGTAGGAAATAGGATTCCGTTAATCAGACGGCCATTTTTACCCTCCGGTTTTTCTATTTTTACTCATATCCTGACTTCTCTGGTCAGTTCATCGTCAGGTTATATGTGGTATTCATCATGGTTGATTACGTCAATCCGAATATATTATCAATACGTAGCGAAATAGAAAAAGATTCATTTTAACTCAATTTTAATCATTTTTATTTTAACATCATTCTTTTAACGAAAAGATCGAAATAATACGATTACATAACTTTGGCTAGTTATTAGATCTAGCCTAATAACATTATAAAAACTAAAAAGAAGAAAATAACAAACATAAACATAAATACTTCAGAAAAGTTACCCGATTACAGATGCTGATTCAGAAGTTGTATTCTTCCGGACATAACAACTACTCTAGCAACACCGGACTTCTGATAATTTCCCGAGCATTATCACGATACTACTACTACTACTAATTTATTCCCGGCTTAAGGCCTATTTACAAACTAAAGAAAAGAGGGGATAGAGAATATATATAGAATATTGTGTATATATATTGGTACACCTCTCAAAAATGAGCCTCGATCTCCTTTTATAGACTTTCCTCCTTCCCGGACCGGTCCTCGAAAATTGGCCGGATCGGTCCGGTGTAATGATGACAATCATTACAGATTAGTTATAAGCATGTGACCCCATGTTACCCTTAATCATTACAAATCTTTGTGTAATTATATATATAATTATATATAATTACATAGCTAACTTCTAAAAGTCGTAACTTGAATTCTTGATATCGAAATGACATAATCAAACTTCCGTTGAAAAGCTCGTTGAATTCTCTACAACTTTCATCAAGGCCACTTCTTCTAAAACGTATTCTCGATGAGCCATTTGTATTACGTGTCCTTTCTTTTGAGATTTTTCAATAAGACGAATCAATTAGCCACTTGACCACCATTTGAGTTTTAGACCTCTAATCTTCATAATTCAAAGTGCTTTAGAAATCTTATATGAAGATCTTCAACTTTCGTGAAGAACATTTTCCCGTAAAAATGTCTTTTAACGAGCCATTCGCAATACGTGTCGTTTTCGGGTTTCATTATTAAAAAAAAACAACTAACCACTTGACCATTGGTGACGCTTTATAACTTCCTCCCAACGACTTGAATTGACTTCAAAAGTGTCTCTACTCGGGATTTCAGTTCATCTTAGGATTACGCAATGAAATAAACACAAAATACCCGTGTAAAATAGACACAATACTCCGGTTACTAAAACCGGTAAATAAAACTACAACTTTTTACTATAAATACTAACTTTTACTACTAACTATATTAAACTATAAAGATTAATATTTTATACTAATTATATCATAATTTCATATATTTTACATAGAATTTGTTCATAAAACATAATAATATAACATATATTTAATCATATAAAAATAATACATCAAATTACTCCCCACTTAGCTTTTGATCGTCCTCGAGCAAAAATAAGCGGTAATATATAAATAACAGATAATATAATTGATCAGATTAAAATTTCAAAAGTAATATATATTGTGAATATTACAAACATATAAGTTATAACTTTTATAGAAATTTAATAAGAGAGAAAGTTTATATAACTTAAATAAATTAAGTATCAAATGTTAATCAGATGGAAATATGCATGCAATAATTCATAAATATAAATAAAATATTAGAATTACTTTCTA
The DNA here is from genome assembly GCA_026214975.1 of Gentiana macrophylla. Lineage (NCBI taxonomy): Eukaryota > Viridiplantae > Streptophyta > Magnoliopsida > Gentianales > Gentianaceae > Gentiana > Gentiana macrophylla. The sequence continues at coordinate 76,786,454 of CM047814.1, forward strand.
TCTCGATTATTACAATTTACGGAATCATTAACTAAGTCGGATAGAAGACACAATGGCTTATAATATATTAGGATATGACATTGGTTAATCGAAAATAGAAGAAACAGGAAATCAAAAGAAAAGCGAAGTCGACGTATTTACTACGTCTTCACATTCTTGATCAAAAATAATTCCGATTAGTAACATCCTTTTATTCCAACTATTTTTCGATTTTCTCTCTTCTCTTTTTTTACCTTTTTTTTTTTTTATTTTTAATATTAAGAACTAAAGCGTGAGTGTGTGTAGAAAAATCAAATTTTACAAGCATTGCTTCATCAAGATTGATCGGAGTACTACTCTTCTGATCTAAAATTACGAGTCCGGTTTCCTTAAACCCGTAATCATTTTTGAGATCTAATGATTCGACTTATGCCTTCATTCCCAGCAATATGACATTTCGAGATAATACCCTAGCTGGACTACTATCATCAGGCATTATTATTATTTATATATATAGTCGATCAAAGATAGGGAAGATACCTGATATTTGATTAATTTTGTGTAACAAAATGGTGCTTTGTTCCTAATATAAAATTTTCATAGGATACTAACATGTCTGAACTCATTGCCAAAATCAGCTATCTTGTAAGCGTCATGAGGTGAGAACATCTATATTAGAACCTATCTACCCATTCCAATCTCAAAGATATACCATTTTTCTCAACTCTTAACTCTTTTGTCATCATCTCCTCTCATAAGTACGTACAAACTCGAAGGATTTCAAAGAAATGTAGACCAAAACAAGCTAAGTGTCGGAAATTTCTAGTTAATCAAAATGGCTAAATTCGAGTGAGTTCTTGATCACTCTTTAAAAGTCGAGGTAGGGTCAAAATTGGAAATTTTATTCGGGTAAATTTATTTGGCTATAGTTATATTTTGTGGTGCCAAAATTGTCATTCTAATTTTGATTCCAAATTCATAATTTATCTTGAAAAGAAAATTATCTAAAATTTATTTATAAATATAAAAATTACTTGAATAATTCCATAAAAGAAATATTTGACAAAAATTATTTAGTTATACATACTCAAAATCTTAAAAATCTTATAAAAGATATAAAACATATTCATAATATATCTAATATATTTTACTAAATCAAAAATTAATCTTCTCAAATTATATCATTTTTATTCATATATTAACTAACTTAAATCATTCAAGAAAAATTAATACTAAGAAATAAGTAATTAAAGTATTAATTTATATGAAAAAGGTTATATTTTATAAATATTTTTTAAATTTTTTTTTTTCGAAAATTTTAATGAAATTTTCAAACCTAACTCTACTCCCCACTTACGAAGTGGCATCGTCCCGATGTTCAATGAGTATGAAAAAGTAGGTTCGAAAATTAAATTAAAATTATAGATGATCGTTATAAACATTGATAATACAAACAAACATATATATTAAACAAAAAGAAACTATTACAAACTAAAAGATTCAAAATAAAACAAACTTACTAACTAACTTACTAACCTTAACCAACTTACTAACTTATTAAAGCAAACCAACTTTAAACAAACTTAAATAAAACCAACAACAACTATCTCAAATAGTTGATTTAACAACCCGATTCTCCACCGGTAGCAATCCTCTCACGATAATCACGAGACGGATATATCTCGTCAGAAGCAATTTCAAGGACTTCATTCAAATGAATACATAACCTTGAAATTAACCAAGCAAAAGGCATCGGCTTCCATTATTATACCGTTCCCACCGCAGTTTACGCGTCCTAAAAATCAAAATCCCTACCCACATGAGCTCCGCTTATCAACGCAAAGAACAAAAGTATCTCATTATCACTAACCCACGCAAAGTCACTAGTCGGATAGACTCGTGAGTTAATGAAGTGTTTCCATGCACTCGGATGAGCGGTAGAAATTTGAGTGGTAGAGTCGTAATTTTGATCAAACTCAAAACAAATATGGAAAAGCTTCCGTGACATAGTTGACAACGTTACAGAGTTCCTAATGCCCATTGATATTCAAAATGAAGATTATGGATTTGATTGAAAATCGGTATTTTCTAAATATGATTGATAATATGAGGTGAAAAGTGAATAAGTGTACCACGACGGATACAAGTTGTGACGGATCGACAAGATCTTGTGAGAGAGAGTGAATAAAATTCCCTAACGATAGAAACATTAATCCTACCTCTTGGATTCCTTACAAATTTTCTCCAACCTCTATTCGAATTAAATCCTTCCCTGATCGATCAATTTTTCATAGTTGATACCCTTCTCAACCAAAATTGGAGAATTTGCAAACCTCGCATTCACCAATAAATTAACATTTGAAGCGCTAGACTCCGGGACAAAAACATCTAATGCATCCGGATCGTATGAATTGACTGACGGTGATGACCGGTTTAACATTTTAGTTGAAACAGATGAAAATAATTTAACAGATAGAAAGGTGAAAGTAACTAAGTAAATTTGCAATGTTTCACTCTCAGCTCTCTTTCCTTAAATGGGCAAACATTGAGAGTATACGTGGCTGCATATTAACACTTCTCAATATGACTAAGCAAATTTAACTCCCGGATCGGTCCTGAAAACTGACCGGACCGGTCCGGCTTCAAAATGGTTTTACCGTGTAAAGGTTGTAAAATTCAATTTCGCTTGGTTATCTAAAAATAGACTCAAGCCTATTAAAAGCTATATAGATTAATAAAGATTATCTAGATGATACAGATAAACGATACACGAATTATATTTTAAAAGCGACATACTTAAAATATATATATATATATATATATATATATATATATATATATATATATATATATATATTTTTTGATGAAATATTCAAATACCATTAAAAATGATTAAATTTACTACTACGACATAAAACGATTATGAAAACGAAAAACTATTAAATTAGCAAACTTAGCATTTAAGAAAGTTTAAAATGCGGAAAATAAAATAAACAGACAGAAAATGTTTTTTAAAAATAACAAAGTTGCTCGAAATCAAACAATGTCAACATCATCATCCTCACCGGATCATTCAAACTTGGAGCCGATGGCGTTCTCGGGTCGTGGAAACGTAGTCGTGGTCCGAATCGAATCACCGAGACCTAACGAACTCATACTCGACGTCATCCTTGCAAAATCCAAAATCCTCCCGGCTAGATGTAACGACACCACGAGAACTCAGATAAAAGACACCCTGACCACTAGACTGGCTTCCAAAAGGATTTGGCATATGATGAAAGCTCTGAGATGGTGGGATAGGTGCTATCCAATCTGGTAAAGTATATGGGTCAGATTGACAGGGCGGATAGGCAGAAAGAAGGATTAAGATGCATCTGCTCATGTCTCAACATCCCTCTACGCAAATCATCACTCCACTGCCTACTCTGCTCAGCAAACAAAGCCATATTAGCCTGTCCTCGGGCTACATCTGACACTAAGGATTGAAACATATCGTATGTAATGGTGCTTGGGATAGAAGTCTGCTGCTGATCAGAAAAAGATGAAAATGCTGAACCTGGTGGAACTGGTGGAGGTTCACTACGTCTAACTATCGAGTCTATCGAACCCTCTGGAGACCTCCTCAGACTAGGGCCTATCAGGGACTCATCTGCCATAGTTAACTTATCGTTAGATAGGAAAGGAACTCCTGATCTACGACATAAATCCGAAATAAAGCCAGGAAAGTACATGTGACTCCCTGCCTTGGCAGTAACAATAAACTCGAAAACCCTTCTATACATGATCTTCCCCACATCCACCTTAATATCATGAATCATCGCCCAAGTAATGCATAAATCTTCTTTACCAAAGGCGGTGTGTTTGGTAGTGGGATAGAGAGTATGGCTCAAAAATCTTTTGATTGCCCTCAGATCTCTAAAACACTTCCCATAATTAAATCATTGTCCACCCACTCTGCTTTGTAGCATCAAACTCCCTCTGAGCTCTAGAGGCAATCTGCTCATACATAGCAGGATCATCTAACCTATAAACAGCTCTGTAATCCTCTTCATCTGGAAAAACTTCTACCCCTAAAACAACATTGATAAGTTCCGGACTAAAAGACACATTTCTAGACCTAAGGGGGATAGACTCTATCATACTATCCTCAGTGGGTGTCAAAGTAGACAGAACTGCATAAAACTCTGCCACTAAGGTAGTATTGATCTCTCCTGTCCTCTGAGCTGCAAAATCCAACCATTGGCGTCTTGCAAAAATACGCCTAACTTCCTCTCCTAAGTCATCAAAATCTAAGCCTCTTTCCAACACAACTCCACATTTACTATAGATATTCTTATAAGCATTCTTAGCTTGAGGTGAAGCTGTAGCAGCAAAACTAACAGACTCTTCTTCCGGTGTTAAATCTTTAAGACCTACGACCGGTACTTCTATTGGAATATTAGGCTTTCGTTTCTTAGAGATTTTGCGACTAGATGAGGCCATTCTACGAATTTTGGAATAACAAAAGAACAACAAAAACAAGAAAAAAAAACAACACAAATAAAATGTCACAACACACTTAAAAATCCAAACAGTTGAAAATAAATCTAAAAATTATAAAAATCATGAAATAGATAACTAGAGTAAACAAATTATGCCTTATAGTGAACAAAACGGTGAAAAGTGGCCGGAAAAGTCGTAGAAGCCACCGGGGTGAAATGGAGCTTGTGTTCGATCTTTTTCGAATTTTTCACTTGTGTTGAAGAGAGGAGAGTAAAAGAGGAAGAATATATGTAATGGTATAGTGTAATTTGTTAATTTAAAGAGAAAAAGATTTTTTTTTTGGGGGTGGAGGTGATGGTGCGGCGGCTGTTTGAAGAAAAGAGGAAAAATGAAGAAGAAAGAAACATCCCGTCTTTTAGGTCAATTCAACCCGTGCGGTCCTGGATAAGGGCGGATCGTCCGTGTGAAAATTTTATGATTTTTCAAAATTTTTTTTATTTTTTATTTTTTTCTAATTTTTGATATAAAAACTTATAAAACTCAATAAAAACTTAATAAAACTAGAAAATAAAATTTATAAATTTTATAACAATTTCTCAAAATTTATAAAATCTTTATAAAACTTATTTAAAAGTTTATAGAGATTCAATAAATTTCTATTAATTCTTATAAAATATCTAAAAACTTTTTATAAAACTTTTATAAAACTCCTTAATTTTATAAAGATCCAATTTTATAAAATTTTCAAAGTTATGCAAAAATTTTATAAAACTAAAAACAATAAAAGACTTGAACTTACGGGGTTTCTAATTCTTCAATTTCTACAAACTCCGATTTCTAACATACTGTTCCAAAGAAACTAAATCCTAGAAAAGTAGCGTTTGAATTAAGTCTTGGAATTCCATCGATTTTCGGTTAACCACCTAATCGTTCCCTTCTTAATTACATTCAAACACTCATTCTGAGATTGAGTTATATTTTCCCACATTGCCCACTATGTTCAATCTTTCCACAGATTCTGCACTTCCTTAAAAACTTAGCCCTTCTCTTTATCGAGCTTCTCGACGAACCATTACAAACTTCTTTCAATTTTTTCTCTCTCAACAATTGCTTGTTCTTTCCAAAAACTAAAGCTTCTATAGTAAAGGCAATATCCCTATCAAAACCTAAATTTAAAAGTAAAACAAAAATTCCTAATCTATCTAAAAAAGACATCCAGTTCTTTTACGTCTATCCGGTAAAAGACGAAACTAGTTTAGACATATAAAAGTAAAGATAAAACCTGGTAATGTGATACTTTCAGCTTTTCAGAGCACTTCTTTTTAGTCTTTTGGAGGGTCGATTAGCAACATCACTTCATTTATGAGAGAGACTTCTTCACCTTCCAGAAATAGTTTCACCCTGTGACCATTGGCTATAAAAGTTGTATTCCCATCAGTTAGTTCAACAGCTCCAGATTTATAAACTCGTGTCACGTTAAATGGTCCTGTCCATCTTGATTTAAGATTTCCTGGAAACAACTTTAAACGTGAATTGTACAATAACACTCGATCACCTACATGGAACTCACGACTATAGATTCTCTTATCATGGAAGGATTTCGTGCGTTCCTTGTAGATTCGAGCATTTTCATAAGAATCAAGGCGAAATTCTTCTAATTCTGTTAACTGAAGTAATCTATGATCACCGACAGCCTTAGGATCGAAATTTAAAAATCTAATAGCCTGAGGGCTCGGTGTTCTAACTCTCTTGGGAGATGACAAGATTTACCAAAGACTAATTTGTAGGGAGAACAACCAATTGGAGTTTTAAAAGCTGTTCTGTATGCCCATAACGCATCATCTAGTCTAACTGCCCAGTTTTTACGGTTTGAGTCCACTGTCTTTTCTATGATTCTTTTAATCTCTCTATTCGACACCTCTACCTGACCACTGGTTTGCGGATGATAAGGTGTTCCTAACTTATGCGTTACACCATATTTTTCAATCAACTTAGTAAATGGTCGATTGCAAAAGTGTGAACCTCTATCACTAATGATCGCCCTTGGAATGCCATATCTAGTTAATATGTTCTTTTTAAGGAATCGTATGACAACCTTGGTATCATTAGTGGGAAGAGCTTCAGCTTCTACCCATTTCGAGACATAATCTACCATTACAAGAATAAATCTTTTTCCAAACGATATAGGGAAAGGTCTCATGAAATCTATACCCCAAACATCAAATAACTCACATTCTAAAATAGGTTGCATAGGCATTTCATGTTTTTTCGAAATATTTCCCCATATTTGACATGATTCACAAGATTTAACATATGTATACGCATCTTTATAAAGTGTAGGCCAATAAAAACCACATTGCAAAACTTTAAAAGCAGTTTTCCAACCTCCATGATGACCTCCTGCCTCACGATCATGACAAAACGATAAAACACTTAAAATTTCATTATCAGGCACACATTTTCTGATTATCCCATCCGAACATTTACGGAAAAGGTCTGGTTCCTCCCAGTAATAAAATTTTAAGTCATAAAAGAACTTCTTTTTTCTGTTGCCAAGTCCAATGAGACGGAATGTAATCACAGGTTAAGTAGTTAATGATATCTCCAAACCAAGGTGAATTTTCCTTAGAAGGAATTCTTTTCTTTAATAACTCGCATGGTTGAAGGAGTATCGATTCTAAATGATTGTTCATCAGAAATGAGTCTTTAATTTCAATTCCTATTTCTTCATCGATTCCATTCTACTTAGATGATCTCGCTACTACATTCTCACTTCCTTTTTATCTTTAATCTCAATATCAAATTCTTGAAGTAGAGAATCCATCTAAGAAGACGTGGTTTCGCATCTTTCTTACTCAAGAAATATTTCAATGTTTGAATGGTCTCAGATAAACTATTACCTTAGAGCCAACAATATACGATCTAAACTTATCTAAGGCAAAAATCACAAATAACAGATTCTTTTTCCTCAGAGTTGCATAGTTCAATTGAGTTTGCATTTAACGTATGAGATGCATAGTAAATAGCTTTGAGAATTCTATTATATCTTTGACCTAAAATAGCTCCTACAAATAAATCGCTTGCATCACACATAATCTCAAAAGGTAAATCCTGATGCGGTGCTACCAATACTGTGCGATAATCAACTTCGCTTTCGAGTGGTCTTAAATGCTTCCATACATTTACTATCAAAATTAAAAGGTACTTCTTTTTCAAGCAAATGACTTAGAGGTTTTGCTATTTTTAAAAATCGCAATAAATCTCCTATAAAATCCTGCATGTCCAAGAAATCCTCTTAGCGTTCTTAGATTAACTGGTGGAGGCAATTTCTCGATTACCTCGACTTTAGCTTTATCAACTTCGATTCCTACTTCAGAGATTCTATGACCTAGTACAATTCCTTCCGATACCATCAAATGACATTTTTCCCAATTAAGCACTAAATTGGTATCCTCACAAATTGTAACACTCGTTCTAAGTGTAACAAACAGCCATTTAAAGAGTCTCCGTAAACACTAAAGTCGTCCATAAAAATTTCTAAGAATTTCTCAACCATATCGTAAAAATATAGACATCATACATCTTTGAAACGTGCAGAGCATTACATAAACCAAACTGCATTCTTTTATACGCGAAAGTTCCATAAGGACAAGTGAAAGTAGTCTTTTCCTATCTCCTGCACAATGAAAATCAGAAATATCCTGAATAACCATCTAAGAAACAATAATACTTATGTCCACTTAAACGCCTCCAACATTTGCACTATGAATGGAAGTGGATGATGATCTTTCTTAGTATGATCATTTAGTTTTCTAAAATCAATGCACATTCGATATCCTGTAATTTCCTTGTTGGAATCCATTCATTCTTATCATTCTCTTTCACCGTGAAACCTCCTTTCTTTGGTACAACTTGAGTTGGACTTACCCATTCACTATCCGATATAGGAAAAATTATTCCCATTTCTAATAGCTTAATAACCTTTTTCTTAACGATTAACGCAAATTCGGGTTGGCGGCGTTGCGGTTGAATACAAGGTTTAGCATCTTCTTTTAGAATTATCTTATGAACACATATCTCGTATAATACCTCGAATATCGGTAATCGTCCATCCAAAAGCTTTCTTATGCTTTTTCAACATTCTAAGTAATTGATCTTCTTGTTGCTCCGTTAAAGTTGATGAAATAATAACTGTTAAAAGGTTATTAGTTTCAAGAAAAGCATATTTCAGATTTAAAGGTAACGGTTTCAATTCCAGATTCTTAGGCGGATCTTCTATTGATGATTTAAGAACCGGGTCCTTCTAGTTCTAACTCCAAATACTTATGCCATGGTGGTTTAAAAGTAAAACGCTTCATTTAGAGATAAGATTATCTCTTTCATTTCAATGTCTTCCTCATCTTATTTATAGATAGACGAGTTAAGCATTCTTCTAATCTGCTTCAAAAGTTGGTAATCGATTATCATAGATGAATGAATATCTTCTATAAAAGAACATGATTACGGTGATGTATATTGATGGTTCATAGCTTTGAAAATATTGAAAGCAACTTCATCTTCATTGACTCTCAAAATTAACTCTCCTTTCTCGAACATCGATTAAAGTTCTCCTGTAGCTAGAAATGGACGTCCTAAGATAAGTGGCGCTGAAAATCCTTCTTCCATTTCCATAAATACAAAGTCTACTGGAAAATAGAACTTGTCTACCTTAACCAATATGTCCTCAATTATTCCTTTAGGGTACTTACTCGATCTATTTGCCATTTGAAGAGTCATTTCAGTCTTAGTAAGCTTTCCTATGCCTAGCTTTCTATAATCCTCATAAGACATGAGATTTATACTAGCTCTAGATCACATAAGACCTTCTTAAATGTAAATCCTCCAATTTCACATGAATGGTAAAACTTCCAGGATCTTTCAGTTTTAGTGGTAACTTATGCCGCAAAATTGCAGAACATTCTTCATTTAGGCATATATTCTCATATTCCTCTAATTTTTCTTATTTGATAGTATATCTTTCAAAAACTTTCCATAGGCGAGCATATTTATCGAGCTTCGATAATGAGGGATATTAACATGAATATGACGAAAAGTATCAAGAAAACGAGCATACTTCGATCGCCTTAATCTTTTTAATTTGATCTTTAGGAGGAAAAGGTAAAGATTCTAAATCTATAACCTTTGGTTCCAAAGTCATTCTCTCTTATCCTTTATCCTTAAACTTTTGAGTATTACTTGATCGCCATGTTTCAGGTTCTTGAATTTTTTCTTTTAAAATATTCCCTAAATCAATCTCTACTTCAGATTCCTTTTGTTCTTCCTATTTTTTTATCCTTGTTTTCTTTATCTTCTACTCTAACATGTTCTTTAAATAGATTCCTTAAATCTTTATCCATGGGATCTTTCAAAATTCTAGGGATTTTTACCCATTTTTCACCTTCATTCTCAGGTTCCAAACTTCTATTCCTTTTCAAGAAATTCTCTATGATTTCTTCTTCCTCATCAGTAAAGTCAAGTTCATCTTTAGTCTCTTCATTTTTTCTATCTAAATCATTTTCTACTTCATTATTCCCGAAGTTTTCTACTCCATTACTACCGTAGAGTTTCCTACTTCTCGTAACTACAACATTTACCTCTCTTGGGTTTCTTTCAGTGATTACTTGGTAATCCTCCAGGAGGTCTACTGTTGTTACGTTCACCTTCCCTACTCAAATGATCTTCCATATTTCTTAATGAAGCTTCTATCGTTCTCATTCTGGTATCATGTCCATTCATAGATGTTTTCATTGAACTCATATCCTTACTGACTGAACCTATAGAAGTCATCATTGTTTCCATATTCTTAGCTTGAGTAGATACTACACCCATCATATTTTCCATTAGTTTTTCCCATTTTTCAACCCCTTCTGCAGATTGAGTTGAACTTTGAGTTACTGGTATACTTTGAGTGGTATGTTGAGGATAGGATCTAGTAATGATTGTAAATTTGATTAGATGTATTTCCTTGATAAACTTGATTATTATTCATATTCTTATACTGAACTGGATACGGCGGTTGTCCTGGCTTACTAGGGTTTTCAGACCATCTAAAAGTTGGGTGGTCTCTTCTAATAGCATTAAACGAGTTTGAATATGCATTGTTTAAATTCCTATCTTTCTGAAGAAAACTCACCTCCTCTCTTGAATATCCTGTTGGTTCTTCTATCCCTAATGACACATTATCATGATTTGAGTATTTAGTTGGCGTACTATTTTCTGAATTTTGATTCTTAACTTGTAATCCATCAAACTTTCTACTCAAATTCTCCAAGTGTGCTAGAACTTCCGTATTTGACGTACATTCTCCTGCAAAAGCTACTTTTCTAGTGCTAGAACCGGTTTCCCACATTCTGTTATTTTTGGAAATCTTTTCTATAGCATCGTAAACTATTTGAGCTTCACTCATCATTAACGAACCACCACATGCATGATCTACATCTGCACGTGAATCCTTTCTTAGTTTACGACAGAAAAGTTGAATTTGCATATCTAAAGAATAACCATGATCGGGACAAGCTCTTAACAATTTTTTAAACCTTTCCTGTGCATTCCCAAGCGTTTCATCGATCCTTGTCTAAAATTAGCAACCTCGACCTTTAATTCCAAATTCCGTCCTGGAGTGAAATATTGTTTCAGAAATTCAGTTTGAATATCCTCCCAACTAGTTAACGAGTGGTGTGGAAGAGACATAAACCAATCTCGGGCTCGTCCTTTTAGAGAAAAAGGAAACATAGTCATCCTTGTTAATTCCTTATGAGCACCTTGACTTTTGGCTGTATTGCACAGTTCTTCAAACAGATAGAGATGATGATGTGGATCTTCATCATCTTCTCCTAGAAATTGGGCTCTTGCATCAATTAAACCAAAAGATGAGACTTAATTTCAAATTATTCGCTCCTTCATTAGGTAAAAGTATGGGATTATTAGTCCGGTTTCTCCTAACAGTTTGATCACAGAATGAGTGCTGGGTTTGGCGGATTGTTACGATTATTCGGTTCCGATCTTGATTGATTCTATTATTATTATTCGATTATTATTAAGATTAACGGGGTTTGGCCATGCCTAAAAGCATGATCTAGCCTCTGTTCATTTGTTTCATCAACGGCTTCACCATTTCTTTATTTTGATTAGAAGATGATTCCGTTGGAGATTTTCCAAGGAGTCCTAAGCTGGTTTGACCACGTTTACTCTCTATCCGCAATCGCCTTTAAGTAGCGTTTATATCAGGCTTATAATGAGTAAGTGAGGCTTTACCGCTTATGGTCATCAACTAACGAAAATAGAAAAATGCTCGAGTTTTAAAGAAGAAGAAAATTGGTACTAAAAGAAAGTAGATACCAACGAAAAAAAAAAAAAAAAGAAATGTGATAAGAAGAGTGTTGGTTTATCCTCGAGAATTTTTAAGCTAATACAAGTAGTAACCATAGACACAAAAAAAGAAAGTAGCGACTTTGTTCCCCGGCAACGGCGCCAGAAAGCTGACGTCACCGAAACCAGACCTTAGAAACAGCGTCAACAAAGGGACATACCTTTTCTAGGTTAGACGGATCCTAACCGGCAGTGTACCGGGTCAAATTGTAGTGATAAAGTGGTGAGTCAGGTGTCGAATCCTCAGGGAAAAAGTGGTAATTCTTTTAAGTGTGGTTAAACACCAAAGAGCTGCTATTAACTCGATCTAAACCGCAATTTTATAACACAGATTACTACTACTTTAACCAACATAAAATAAATGCGTAATTTAAAAATTATTCTAATATAATATATATAGATATATAAATATATATAGATGTACATAAATAGCAAAATATATATATATAGAAATATATAGATACCAATATATAGTTTATAGACTAGACTAGCCAAAGTATATGTAATCAATTTATTCGATCTTTTCAATTAATAGAATGTGTTCGATCTTCCTTTTAATTAGGTCCAATTGAGTAAATGAAACGGTGTACTCCTATTGTCAACAATTCCTCCTCACACGAGCGTATGAAATTGTCATATGTCAAATTGTCATCACCCAATGTCCACAACTGCCCCATGCTAAACTTAGTTAGTCAAAACAGGTACCGAGTATAAATCTACCCCGGATAAAAGAGGTGATTCCATTTGTCAGATGGCCGATGTTATTCAAGAGGCTCCGGTTGTCAAGCGGATCGATTTAACACAAACGGTGTAGTTTCAATTAAACTGTGATTTTAACATTATTAAGATCTCGAGTACAAAGTTAATAAGATTTGTTTTACTAGGACAAATCGCCCCGGTAGGAAATAGGATTCCGTTAATCGAGGCGGCCATTTTACCCTCCGGTTTTTCTATTTTTACTCATATCCTCGACTTCTCCGGTCAATTCATCGTCGGGTTATATGTGGTATTCATCATGGTTGATTACGTCAATCCGAATATATTATCAATACGTAGCGAAATAGAAAAAGATTCATTTTAACTCAATTTTAATCATTTTTATTTTAACATCATTCTTTTAACGAAAAGATCGAAATAATACGATTACATAACTTTGGCTAGTTATTAGATCTAGCCTAATAACATTATAAAAACTAAAAGAAGAAAATAACAAACATAAACATAAATACTTGAAAAAAGTTACCCGATTCTGAGATCTTTGATTGAAGTTGTATTCTTCCGGACATAACAACTACTCTAGCAACACCGGACTTCTGATAATTTCCCGAGCATTATCACGATACTACTACTACTACTAATTTATTCCCGGCTTAAGGCCTATTTACAAACTAAAGAAAAGAGGGGATAGAAAATATATATAGAATATTGTGTATATATATTGGTACACCTCTGAAATGAGCCTCTGATCTCCCTTTTATAGACTTTCCTCCTTCCCGGACCGGTCCTGAAAATTGGCCGGATCGGTCCGGTGTAATGATGACAATCATTACAGTTAGTTATAAGCATGTGACCCCATGTTACCCTTAATCATTACAAATGCTGTGTAATTATATATATAATTATATATATAATAAAACTATAAAGATTAATATTTTATACTAATTATATCATAATTTCATATATTTTACATAGAATTTGTTCATAAAACATAATAATATAACGTATATTTAATCATATAAAAATAATACATCAGTAGTCCATTTTTTTATTATCATCAGAGGCCAGTCTCAACTAGCTTCGTCGGAACCTTAGTCATTGAGATGGCCATTGCCGATAGTAGGGACGTTAAATCCATTCTCAGTCAAAGGGATTTGGACGAAATTTGTGAGTTGTATGGGATCAGCAAGCAGAGGTCTGCTCCTATGCTGCCTTCTGATCCGTACCTTTTTGCGCCTAACCCGCCGGAGGGGTTTTGCGTCGTTCATAAGGAGTACTTTGAGGTTGGCCTGAGGCTCCCTTTATGCTCGGATCTCCTCGCCGTACTTCGATATTACGAGCTAGGGCTCTCCTAGCTAGCCCTCAATGGTGTCAGGACCATCATCGGGTTTACTATTTGTGGAATCAATGCTGAATATAGTGAAGCTGTGGTAATTCTAGGGGTTTTTGAGACTGAAAACCATGAGTCTGGAAGCTTGAACTCGCCAGAAAACCAAAAAGAGGTGGTTTTCCATCACCAGAGCCGTTGTAAAAATGATTTTTGGGTGGCGTTTTTGGCCCGAAAAATGCTAAATAGCGTAATTTCCCGGTAATGGAGCCACCTGGTAATGTCGGAATTATCACAAACAAGTTTGGAAGTGTTTGACGGTGGATATCTGACCGAAGTGTTTGATTTTTCCAGTGGTGCGCGGCGGTGCTCAAGAACGTATGAACTCGGGCTAAAAGCGAGAAATTGGCGAGCTCGCTGTCGACAAATTTTATGAGTATTTCTACTTGTGTATTTGATAATAATCTCCCAAATGAGTTACAATGTGCCTCTACTCATGGGAGCGGGCTGCTAATGACAGAAATTAAAGAGTGACAAGACATAATAAAGTATGACAAAACATAATTAATATAAACAACTGTCGGGTCGGCTTCAAAGAGAGCGAGCTTGACACTTAGCCGTTTGTTAATTCTTCATCTGTTGGTCCCAGAGAAGGGTGAAATATAGTCAAGAGAGGGGGGGTGAATGACTATATTGGATGTTTATAAAAACATAAACTGCGGGAGTTGCAAAAACTTTTCTGATGAAATGGTTTTGTGCAGCGGAATATAACAACCCTTAAAAATGAATTTTCAAGCTACTTAAGCAATCACAAGCATATAAATAAGGTACTGAAAGTAAATGCTGAAAGTAAGTGTTGTAAGTAAATAACATTATAGTGGTTCAAGGTGGTGCAATCCTTTGGTCCACTATTCTCATGTGATGATTGGAGGAATTATATTGTTATTCACCAATACAATAGTATGATTGTCCTTGGCTACACATGCTTCACAATCTCAAGACTATCACTCCCTGGCTACGAAAGCTTCAGTGACTCAGTCTTCAACACACTGCTCCTTGTGAACAAATCATTCAACAAAGAATCACAAAGGTTGCAATTCATTCTCGACGATCTGATTCAATTGCTCCAAAGAGAGTTGTGAATTGAATTCACAATGGCTTGATCAAACTCAACACTTGATATAGATTAATGCTCTGTTTTCTGAGTTTGATCTTCGGGATATGTCTTTTAAGTTCATGAAGAAGGCTTGTGAATTTGATAGAGTTTTGGCACTTAGAGTTCTTGATCATTTTCTTGATTGATATATATATATTTCTTTGTCTGTCAATACCTTCTATTTATAGCCTTGATTTCCTTGATTTGAATTTTGTCCGTTGGCTATTTAATGCGGAGAATAATCTTTGATTTCATTTTTCTTGATTTCAGCGATCCATATTTGAATCAAACGTCCATCATAAAATCGATCCTTGATTGATTCTACATTAATTGCTTGATCTTTGATTTAATCACGTTGCAGAAATCATAAAACGACTTACTTGGTTGTTCTGACTGTTACTTTGCCATTGAGGTTTACTTCACTGTCATTCTTTTTAGTCAGCTGCCAGAGTTTTTACTTTGCCTTTTTGCTGTTTTTACTCTATCTTTCTTTCTTCATTGATTCTTGATATCCAATGCATATTTATACTTCACTAATAATTGATTTGGGTGAGATCAGTGTACACCATATTTAAGAGATTGATTTCATCACTTGTAAAGTATATCTTAGACTTATCCAAGGTCATCACAGACTTCCCTGGTTAATTATAAGTAGGGGTGGAATCGGGTCGGGACCCGTCCCATAACCTTTCAACCCTATTCCCAATCCGATAAGATTCGGGATACCATTTTGCTCCCCGATCCCTAACCCGATAGGTATCGGGACCCGACAATCGGGATTCCCGAATTTTCGGGATTGGGTTGGGTAGGGAATAAATATCCCCGCAAAATATTTGTTTTCGTAATTTCTTGTCTTCTCAATCTAATTAATCATCAGCATCAAACAATAATATTTAGAGTTCATCAATTTCACAAAGCAAAACAATAGATCCAATGCTGACCGTAATATTTTATTATCATATATAGTCATGGACACACCAACATATTATTCATAATAATTCAAAAAGTACCAAAATTCCCCTTAAAAAAATCCCAAAATCAAAGTAACATTTTTATTATGAATGCACAACTTCCAACTTAAAAGATTGCATTCTTAACATAAAAACAAAGAGAAGAGTCATAAGAATGATGATCCAAGGAAGAGCCAACGCCTACGGATGTTCCAACAATGAGCCATGTGCAACAATATAGATCTTGGATGACTTTAGCACCTGTGAGCAAAAGAGAAGTAAACAATTTGAATCCTTGTCACATCCACAGCTTAATACGTGGGCAAAATTTGTCAAATGTTTAAGGCATAAATATTCAAAACAATGGCGTTGGAAACCAAAAATACTTGAACTTGTTTTGATAATTTGATCTTGTAAATTGGATAAACTTGCACTAGCACCATGGTGGACGTCCACTTATTATATTCTGATGGGTGTTAAAAGGAATGAGGATAAAATAGTTCATACCATAACCCAAAGAGGCGTACATTTAAATCACTTGACTTGAAAGCAGAATCGTCACATTGCCTCGTGTATGTGGTTACCTACAAAGAACAAACAACAATGACAAAATAATATAAATAGTGTTTAACACAAAAGAACAAAGAAGGAAAATGACATTTCTGTTGTTGAAAATTTTCCTATAAAAAAACAAATGTCTTTTGATGCATAAGAGAATGTACCAAAAAAAAAAACTAAACCAAGTGAAACAATGACTTACTTATGATCACTTCTTCACAATCCTTGTAAAATTCAAATTCTTCTTTTGTTGGTTCCTTGTATAAGTTAATTTCTTCACCTCTAAGCCAGTCACTAGTACACACAAGTGCTTCCACCATTTTAGGATGCAATGATGCCCTAAAGGGATCCACAATCCTCCTCCCAAGGCTAAAAGCATTTTCACTAGCAACAGTTGATGAAGGTATTGCAAGAATATCCTTTGCAATCTTTGAAAGAATTGGAAATGCTGTTATATTCCCCTTCCACCACTCTAAGATATTGAGGCTAGGGCTCCATTTCACATAAGGATCTAAGAAGTACTTGTCCACTTCATTGGTTACTTCCACTTGATTTTGAGATTTTCTTAATTGAGCCATTTGTAAGTGGTAATCCAGTTTAATGGGATCGTTCTTATACATTTCCATCAACTCTTTGTCAACGTTACCATCCTCAACCATGTTTAAAGGTTCCAAATAAGAATTCCCTTTATATTCATGATACAGCTCCAAGAGACACTTCTTTAGACCCTCAACAAATGCTTGTATTATAGTATCATCCAAATTCATCTTCCCTAAATGGATAGCAATCATTTGAAGCTTATAACGAGGATCTAGAATATGACATAGGAAAATTAGCTTATTCACCTTCTCAAGATCACCCCAATACTTCTTGAACTTGGTCTCCATTTTTTAGCGACTTCTTGCAATATAGGATCCGTAATGTCATGCATTGTCTTACCAATGACCGTCCCTACAGCAACTATTTCCTCCCAAATCAAGGTTGATGTAGTTGTCTTGCTAGCACTAAGTTGCAATGTTGTATCATAAACCTCTTGAGAAAAGTCACGAAAACTTGTGACTTCTCCCAATAATTTTCACTAGGAGGCCCCACCCTCTTTCTCTTATCCGAACTTTCAAACTCTTCAAAGTATTCAATAAATTGTGCATTTTCTGTTAATCTACCAAACACTTTCTTAAACTTGTATGCAACATAAAGCATTGTATAGGTGGCATTCCACCTCGTAGGCACATCCATTGGAACGGTTGACATTTTATCCATTTTTAGTAGGATAGCACACTCCCTAAATTGATCCAACCTTGCTGCTGAAGAGTGAATATACTTCACACAATTTCTAATAGACTCGACAGACTTATTAAGAAACTTTAAGCCGATTTTCACAATTAAGTTTATTATATGACAACAACATCTCAAATGCAAGTACTTACCATCAAATAATAGGGTGCCCATGTCTTTTAGCCTCTTCCCCATATACTCCACAGCTTTATCGTTTGTGCTCGCATTATCAATTGTTATAGTAAACACTTTGTCAATCCCCCAATGATTCAAACATGCTTCCAGAACTTTGCCGATGTCATCACCTTTGTGAGAAGTGATCTTCGTGAAATTAATTATTCGCTTATGCAACTTCCAATCATTGTCCAAGAAATGGGCAGTGATCACCATATAATTGATATTCTGTATTGACGTCCAAGTGTCAGTTGTGATACTTACCTTTTGCTCACCAATTACACTCCTTATCTTAGTCGCCTCCGTCGCGTATAAATCCCATACAAGTGATGCTATTTTCTTTCGCTTAGGAATCTTGAAACGAGGTTCAGCCTCCTTCATCATCTCCACAAACCCACCTCCTTCCACAACCCTAAACGGCATCTCGTCCTTAATAACAAATTTTGCAACTTTATCTTCAAGTCTTTTCTGGTTAAAGATGTGGGGTGCCAAAGCATTATTCATGGCATTTTGTGTTAAGGTCTGTTGAGAGGAATTATGATTCGCCATGTTATGAGGATTTGATTTACATTTCTTCACATGCTCGTCAATGCCATTATTTCCATGTGTTTTGCTATTCGCTGCATACTCAGTTTTGCAATAATTGCAAATAGCAACAACAGCAATAACCTTATTTTCCGCATTTATTCTTATAATTTTCTTAGCATGCGACCATACGTTTGCTACTTTTTTCCTTGTTCCAATTTTCACTTCTTCTTCACGAATTGAATTTTCCAACGGAGATGGTGCTAAAGGTGCAGACTGTTCAGTGGCAAAAGCATTCTTACTAGGAGTATCCATATTCACCTATTTAACAACAAATGACAAATAAAATCAAACACCAAAAATTTAAACTCAATTTTGACAAAAAAATTCAGCTCAATAAAACTTAAAGATCAACTTAACAAATTGATAATCAAATCAACGATTGATAACCAAAACTATACTACGGTACCATAGTAAGATAAGTATACAATTTGACAAAGTAAAACAAACACAAATAATACAAAATAGTTAATATGTGCAAACAAGAATAGAACTATAAGTTTAGGACACAAATTAAAGGTTGAAAACTCAGAATTCTGGATAGCAGATATTCACAATTGCAAGTTCGGTCTCAGATGCTTGAGCAATGCGTTTTCACTTTCTGAAGAAAAAAAAATCTTATAACCAGCCTCAAATCCAAAATGTCAAATACAAACCCAGAGAAGCGAAACTGATGCAATATTGAACTCAGATCACATATTTACAATAAGCTTTCTAGATACAATCTGAATCATATTTTTATTTCAGTTAAACAATCCATACAAAAATCGGATCGCAAACAGATAGTAAAATGCTAGAAATCTGAGAAGAGGGCATGATTTTCCAATGCTTGAATATCCAATCAACACACCCTCAAAAAGAAATATCCAATCAATACAAGAGTCAAAAAGTAGTCACTACAACAGGGAAAAATAACATGCAAATCAATGTTACTACCTTTGCGTTCAAAATGAGGAAATAATTAGCATAAACAATAAAATTTCAAAATCACCAGGGATAATATCCAATTTGGCATCAGATTAAGACAAGTAATTACCTGTTACCACCAAGACTTGAGCAGAGACGTAGGCAGTGGCTTGAAACAAGTTGATCAAAGATTTTTTTTCTTTTCTTGAATAAAGGTTGAAACTTTTGACAAGAAAAGGGTTCTGAATTTCTTTGCAACATACCTAAAGAGTTTAAATAAAATGAAAGGGTTGAAAGTTGAAACGTATAAAACACAATCACTCAATTCACTCTCACAAATTAAATTTTGGACAAGAATCAAGGAAATTTATGAGATTTTAACATTTTGTGAATCAATAGTCAGTAATATATAAATAAATAATAAAGGAATAAACAAATATATAAAAAACAATTAAATTGGTCGGGTCGGGATCGGGACCCGTCGGGATTCAAACCTTATGCCCGGATATATTCCCGTACTCATTTGGGAAGGGAGAAAACCCGAAAAAATCGGGTCGGGATAAATATGGGTCGGGATAAATCGGGTTGGGAGAGGGGCGGGATAAATATGGGTCGGGATAAATCGGGTTGGGATAAATATGGGTCGGTGTTAATGGATTTTTTGCCAGCCTTAGTTATAAGTCAGTCCATAAGTCTTCACTTTACTCTGCTGGTACTTGGCTGTCTTCACTCAGCTTCTCTTTTGTCCTTCAATTTACTGAGCTGTCCTACCAGTCTAGTACAATGCTTATATGACTGAACTTATACAACTTGTCAGACGCTAAGTAAAGTCTTATACAGATATTACTAACTAATTTCAGGCTTGCTATAACAACCACTATGACCATCATCAAAACAAATAAAATGTTCCTAACATCATCTCGTACTCATCATGTTTGTACCCTGTTTGCCTCCTTATGCAGGCTTGATCCGAGCTAGCAGACTGCGAGCTGGAGGGCAGACTTACCAGCCCCTATCGCTTCATATCGTGTTGTGTGTGGTGGGTTGAAGGCTTGCTGATCGACGCCCGTTGCATGGCCAATGATATGGATCGTAAAGGCTTTAGGCGAGATGGATTATACCCGGCCCGGTCCGGCTTATGTCGGTGTGGACTAGTTGGGCCGAGGACCCTATCTGTTATTGGGCCTACGTACAGGCCCAATGTAGATCCACGTGCTCTTTTACGGGTTTCACGCATTCCCTTGCTACAAAATTTTGTCTCTTGTGAAGATTAAGAAGATAAAAACCTTTCACATTTGGTACACCTCCCTAATATACAAACTTATTACATCTGGCATCAAATTTATTATTATCATGATGAAGATTATATGCATATGACAAACAACCAAATACCTTGATATTATCATAAGAAGGTTTAACCTAGTACAACAATCCACGAGGTGTCTTATTCTATGACAATGGTGAAGGAATGATATTAATAACATTTACTACATGAATGATGAAATAAGAGCAGTAAATCGGAGGCAAACTAGATTGGAATCTCAAAATCCAAGGAACATTTAGGATATGTTGATGTTTTCTCTCAACAACTCCATTTTGTTGAAAATTTTTGACCACTAAGGTTTGATGCCATGTACTTCTGGTAGAATGATACTCAGGTAGATTCAATTCCAATCTATTATCAGTTCTCAATACTTTGACATTTTTATTGAATTGTGTTTGAATTAGATTACAAAACTGTTGAACAATTTTCTTGACTTCTCCCTTGGATTTCAACATATTAATCCACAGTACCTACTAAAATCATCAACAATAGTCAAGAAGAACCTATGACCATGAATCTCTACAACTCTATAAGGACCCTGGATGTCAATATGTACTAGGTCAAACAATTCCTTTGATACGGAGTGCCTTAAAGTAAAACTAAACCCTGTTTGTTTAGCTAGAGGGCATATCTCACAGATTGATCTTTTGGAGTTTCTACTTTCTCATTTCTCATTTTCCTTACTGAGAATCTTGTGCCTCTGATCTGATGCATGTTCAGTCCTATAGTGCCATAACATCACAGAGTTGTCATCAGTCTTACTAGAATTACTACCAGAAACTGAGAAACCGTAACAGGAACAATTTGCCTTTTAAATGTAAAGTCCTCTTATAAGTTCAGCTTAATCAATCCGATTTAAACTGATCATATCTTGTATGACACATCGATACATAAAAAAACTCAGATTATAAGCTTTAAACCTAATCAGTTTACTGAAGGACATCAAATTATATTTAAATATAGGAACACAAAGAACATTGTCAAGAACTAAGTCCTTATTAACTTTGACTTGACCAAAGATGAGATATTTTATCATCTCGACTATTAAAGCGGACTAACAATTAAATTTTCCACGGGTTTACAACTAGTAAAGAAAGTCTTATCAAATATAATATGATCAGTATCACCAGAGTTTATTATCCATTCAAAATGACTAGAAATTTTAGACGAGCATGTGTCTGTATTACGAAAATTAGTAGAAAGTATTCTAGAATTGACAGTGTTAAAACCGTCATCATCAAATTCTTGATTCATAGAGCCAGCCTTCAAGATATTTAGGATTGTTTATTTTGTTCATGAGTCACAGGATCCTTTGTATCTACAACATATTCTTTCAGTTCTACATCTTCCTCTTCCTCTAAAATTAGCAGAATAACCATGCTTTTTGTAACATCTATCCACAGTGTGTCCTCCCACCCCACAATGAGTACATTGTGGCTTCTTGTTGCCATTATTATAATTCTTTATGAAGTTAGCATTTGCATTTGAGCCAACAAAACATTCTTATCTATATTGCTCACATGGTTAGAACCAAGGACATTAAAAGAATTTGCACTACGCCCATTACTATTATAATGATGTTTTCTTTCTTGTTTAAGAGCCATTCTTCACATTGAAAAAGGGGAAATCATCAATATGTGAGACTTCGTAGTGGAAAAATTATCATTAATACATTTCAGAAATCTGATTACATGATGTTTTTCATTGTTATCTTTATTCTATTGCCTGACCACAATTGCAACTTGCAAGTAGGAGGAGGAGGAGTCAAAACAAGCAATTGATCCCATAAGATCTTGAGTATGGCAAAATACTCTCACACGGAAAGATATCCTTTCTTCATATTATGAATTTTATCCATCAAGTCTGATAATCTATCACTGTCTCCACCCATATAACGATCTTTAAGATCATCCAAATCTCCTTAGCATTTGGATAATACATAACACTTTGGGCAATGTGTTTGGACACAGAATTTCCAACCAAACCTTAACCATTCTATTATTTTACTTCCACAAAGGAAGATTCGTATCACCCAAGGCACGAGCTAGCACAGAACCATCAATAAAGTCAATCTTGTTTTTGGATGAAAAAGCATTGAGCATAGCAACTATCCAACTAGGATAAATGGTTTCGTCCAACACAGGCTGGACCAAAACAAATGCAGGACTCTCACTTGGATGAGGAATCAAATCTACAGGAATGGCAGGAATTTGTTCATTCTTGAAAATTTGCAGAATGGTTGAAATAATCGAGGAAGGAAGAACTCGATAAAGTTATTTTATTGAAAACAAGTAATCAGAAACTCAAGGGAAAAAAAACGATCAAGAACATAGAAGCTTTGATACCATGATGATTTCATGGCTCTTGATCAATAAATAACAAAAGCAAACTAGAAATTTAAACGAGCAGAAAGTGGTAAAGATGAAGAATAAGAAAACATTTAGGAATCTTATTGAAAACTTAATTGGTGTTTACAACTTGTAATTACAGCTTAAATAGAAGATCTGCTCACTCAATTGTAAGTGAAATTAGTTACAACTGTTACAATTAACTTAACTACCTTATAGCTGATTTTGCACCAATGTATTCGACGAAATGCCTAGCTGACCTTCTTGTTTGGTGTTGGAACCATGCTTGTTGTCAGCCGGAGTTCATGTTGCATTGCTCTTTGATCTTTAACAATTTTAAATTTCAAAAATTTAGTGGCAAAAGGAGTGACGAAGCACCAGGTAGGGGAGGGAGAAAGAAAGACGAAAGAAATGACATGAGCTGTGTAATATTGTGGAGAAAATAAACATGAATATGGCCGGCAGAAAACGGATGAGATCACCTGTCTAAAGTTGGTATCCAAGTTTGGTGTTTAAATTAAAATTACGTCGCTTTGTATGTGTTTGAGATTTTATTTTACTTTCTGACTTTTCCCAAACGCAAACAAAACAATGTATATAACTTTTACTTAGACACAAAATATGGACATGCCATATCATCTAGAAAGGAGACCATGTGAAAGATAATTAGTAGGAGGGTATTTTTGTCATAGTGAGTGCGTTCAAGAAAAGACATCGTGTTAGAAGGAAAGTCATCATGCTCAGGGACGGATGCAGGCCCCCGGACGAGGGGAGCGATACAATAGCGGGGTTGTTTTTCACAATCCGACGAGTATGTTTTGTTTGAATAATAAAGACAACAGAGTAAATTGTCCATAATCTATACATATGAGTTACGGATTATCTATCCTTTTTACTTTGATTTGACAATAATAATAATAATATAATACAACAATACGGTTCGGTTCCAAGTTTATTTTTCTATTGTTTTATCATAATAAATTGTTTATAATGTGTATCACTTTGGTAATGATTAGTACAAAATATTAAGTTATTCGATTATATTATGTGACAAAACGAATATGGAGGGCGAAAATAAATTTAAGAGGGGCAAAATAAAATACTTCTTATATACATTAGTGTATTTTTCCGACCCGAGGGGGGGCGATTGCCACCCCAACCTCCAATGTAGCTCCGCCCCTGATCATACTCGATAGGAAGAAATGAACGGGGACTCCAAAACTTCATTTTTACGATCAAATATAAATTCACTAGTAACATGATTTTGTCGTAAAAATAAATGGGTTATTATTTGTACCTGATGCTGCCAAAAAATGGGCCCACCATGTGGCACATCTTTGGCGGCTCAACACTTGACTTGGGGAAGTAAACCACTTCTGACTTTCTAGGAACAAGCTCAGGGGGCTCGCCTATTTGTTTTGCCACCGCTGATCCCTGTGTGTCCGACCACCGTTGGTCCGGATCGTTCGATCTCTAACAGGCCGGAAGGAAGTCGGGTACTTCACTTCTAGTAGTCAGCAATACAATCCCCGTCGATCTCCTGGATTGGACTAGGTCCTCAGGCTTGAGCAATTCCGTAGCGGCAGGAGTTCAGCCTTCGGTGGGCCGACTTCGCCATCTCAGTATACCCCTGGCAGAACTCGTCTTTAATCTTATACCTCATTTGACTGATAACCAGATAATTACTATAAAATCCTAAATAATAAAGGCTCGAATCTTTATCGTTGATTGTGAATATTCAAATACCAAACTTATTTCCTAAGATCAAGGGGATTTATTAATCATAATCTTTTCGTTAGGGAACACGTTGACTAGTGTCCCTCATAGGCACACCACGTTAAACCTAGGGCATAAGCCCCTCTATATAAACATTCCCTAAGGAACTACGAAGACTTGATTCCAATTCACACATTGGATACGTATGCAGCTTGAGGAGCAGCATCTCAAGTGCAGTCTAAACATCCTCAAATAAACCCCTTCGTTCCAATCTTCATATTCTGAGAGTTTCCCCAATCTATCACCAAGAGTAAGAACCCTAAATTAGGAGGAGACGATTTTTGAATCGTCAATTGGCGCAAGAAGGAGGGCCTCTGCTAGTGAACAACTCGTCTGTGGAACCTGCCTGAAGATGAAGAGCGTGACTACTATCCCCAGAGAACACGGCGCCTATACCCAGACGCCCTGGAAAATGCGAAGATTTGTTAAGGAAGTGGTATACGATGCCACTGATCCCATTCCTATGAAAACCAGCAACAGTGGTCTTGTGATCGAAGCCCTAATGGAACAAAACTTGGTAAGGCACATCTGTATTGACAAAGTGTGGTAAGTATCATGTATCACTCTACTCTACTTCTAATGCATTTGAATAGCATTGAGTTAACTCCAACGAGTACCCCCTTGTTCGGCCTTGCCGATTCACCTGTGTACCCTGAGGGTACCATTGTCCTCTCAACCACCTTCGGTCGACCTCCACTGGGTCGAACCCTTCTCGTTGAATATGTGGTGGTTAAGGCCTCGTCTCCCTATAATATAGTATTAGGACGCCTTCCGTTGATTGCCTTGCAAGCCGTTGTGTCACTCGTGCATAATAGCCTAAGGTTTATAGCCAACGATAACCCCGTGAAGATCTTAGGTGACATGGGTCAGGTAAGCAGCTGCGTTTCTTCCGAAGCACACGGGGACGGCAGAACGGCACCGATCTCCATTGAAGAACTACTGCCCGAATGTGAGGAAACTTGGTCTTCGGATGACATAACAGAAGCAGACTGTCTGTAGGGAAGGACGGAATGATCGAACTATCGAGGTGGGTGTATGCATTCCCGGTGCGCATTAGGAACAACTAGTAGCCTTGCTAAAAGAATTCAAGGATGTATTCGCCTGGACAACGGAGGAGATGCCAGGATTGTCCCCGAATTTGGCCATGCATCGACTGAACGCAGACCCATCTCGGAAGCCTGTCCGACAGAAAAATAGACACTTCGCCCAACAGCGGATAGACGCCGTACGTCTGAAGGAGGTAACTAATCTACTTCAAGCCAACATCATTCGAGAAGTGAGCTACCCCGAGTGGCTAGCAAACCCTGTCCTGGTAAAGAAGCCGGACGGCAGCTGGAGGATGTGTGTGGATTTTACCGATCTCAACCAAGCCTGTCCAAAGGATTGTTACCCCCTGCCCCGCATAGATCGAATGGTGGATTCAACCATGGGTTTCGGGATAAAATAAAATGAATGAGGAAAAATTCATGAAGATGTAAAATATAAAGGCCAACCGGATCATGTAACCAATCGAATCATAACCACACGTTAACCTTAATATAAATGTATAACAGAGTGTGTGTGTGACAAGCCTTTTCAATTTCCACTATCCTCTCTTGAATAAATCAAGCAAACGCACTAGTATCCATTCGAGACAATCCTAACAACTTTCCTAGGTATAGCGATGATGATTCCACACAAAGTCCTCCCGTGTACTTATTAGGATAATCCCTAAAGCATATCATTTATTTTATACTGGGGATAGTCAGAAGATAACTAAGTTTTCAACCAACTTTTTCTTTTCTTTTCTATTTTTTTTCTTTTTTCTTTTCATAGAATACTAACATATCCGAACTCATTGCCAAAATCGACTATCTTGCAAGCATCATGAGGTGAGATCGAATACATTAATACCTATCTAACTCTTTTCTTTTTCTTTTTTCTTTTATTTATATGTGTAGCATATGCCCTCATTCCCAGCAATAGGATGTTTCGTGATAACACCCTAGCTGGACTATTATCATCAGGCAGTCGGGAGCTTTTAAGCCTCATAGTGGTATAGGGCGTTCGTGATAACGCCTACCACACTCAAATCATTGGTAGCTACAACCGACATATAGTTTATCTTAGTTTGGTATTCTTCCTATCACATTCAAACCTTCGGATATTCACAAGACACGCGTTCAAAAGTTAGGTACTAAGTTCTTTGCGCTATTATCTCTAGAATAACCACTAGGATCTTTGAATGGTTACTGATTTAAAATTTTCGTTTCAATATCAAAGGCTTACGTGAAGGAATTTATGTTACACAAATAAATTTGGGGTTTAAATGCACTTACGGTTCAAATTAGTTATACATATCTAAATTGATCATTACAACTTCAAATCCATGAAATATATACCTTAGACAATTCATTTTAATCAACTCATTCATGCTCGAAAAGATCCAAAAACTAAGGGTTTAAACACTTAATGCCATTTCTAGACCAACCACGACTCTACCCCCCACTTACGATTTTGCATTATTCTCGAGTGTAAATGAGATAGAGAGGAAGACTTAGCTTATAGACCAAGCGAGAAAGATGCTATCGAATCCCGTGCTGACCATGAAAAAGCACATCCCGAATCCTGTACCAAAACAACCAAAACAAAGCCAACACAGGACATGGTCCTCGTGCCAAAATATTGAACAGGATATGGGAACAATGAGATAATGGCCCTGTCACGTCAGAAAATTCGATAGGCAATATAATAGCTTTAGATGGAAAAATAGCCATACCGGTAAAGCACAGAACATCTAAGCATATACGTATCATAGAGAGTATCACATAATCATATATCGTAGTCATGTCATTTATTCTAGTTTCATTTTTTATTGCACACAATTTTATTAAGGCGGGAATACTCACCACTATACTACAACGACCAGAAATTTGAAACAGACTAGATCATAAAATGAAATGTGTGAAAGAGTATTGAGTCTTTTATACTCAGATCCTCAAGGATTCAATAACCTAAGTCCAAGAAATGATACATTTGAATTTTTATCTTTTTCTCCATCGGGATTTTCGGATAACCACCTAATCATTCCCTCTTAATGAAATTCAAACATTCATCCTGAGACTTGGTTGTGCTTTGTGTTCATCTTTCATACAGATTCTACATTTCATTAAGACTAGTCTTATTCAAATTATTATTATTATCGGGCTGCCTCCCGGTAGCGCTTTTGTTTAACGTCGTTTGCTCGACAGGTTGACTCTAAACGGACTCAATCAACCAAAATCCGAACTCAAGAAGATCAATAGCTTAAGAAAAATTAACAAAGCGAGAACCATCGAAATTAAATTGTCTAGAAACGTACCTCGTTTGGCTCTCGATGCTACCTCCTCCCAGCCAGAGAGTCTTCTTTTATCAGACTGTCGAACCATCTTCTTTGCTATTCCATAAAGTTCATCCATCGGGGAGTACACAAACTGGACCGCAGAAAATTCATCCTCACAGAGTGGACGAATGTAGTAATCCGGGACCGATATATTAACTATTACCAACTCTCCCAGTGGCTTTACTAAAGATGGCCAATCAATCTCTCGCTCCTCTAACTCTGTCATCTCTAAATCTTGCATTTTTTCTTCGCAAACTGAATTATCCACCTCATTCTCACCCTGAACTTTTTCAGTGATAACATTTTCATCCCTAACCACCTCTATTGCACTTGTCTCTGCCTCTTTCACATACCTCAATAATTCAATCAATTGCCCCACCTTGTCTTGAAGATTTCTTATAGCGGAGTCAGTACTTACCTTGAACTCCTGCATGTCCAACAATCGCTCTTCCAAGATCTGGTTCAATCGTTCTAGTTGCTCTATTTGACTGTCGGTGAATTCTTCTTGTGGCATGGGGGAAAACTGATCGTATTGACTTTGATTCATCGGAGGTGAGTAGTAGTCCTCTTGCCATTCCGCACAATCGATCGGTGGCTGAATGCTGTTGAAGCTATCAACGCGTCTTGAGTATGAACACCGTAATCTGATAAGCACCAGGGTTAGGACAACCTCGTAATATTGTGGCTCATAACTTTCGAATAACCATAATTACGGTCCAGGTATGCATTCGAGCAATCGATAATCCCATGAACCTTGGTTATTCTCGCCGTTGATATTGAGGCCGAGGCACGAATCGTTGTTGATAACATTGTTCAGTGCCTGAGGTTGGTAGGAGTATTGTTGTTCGGTGAGTAGTATTGATTGAAATATTGATCCATTTAAGCTCAATCTGCAAGATCTCGTAAAACAACAAGAAAACAATTTTTTTTTTTTTAAACACACGATATTTAGACCCTCAAAAAGTTATGGTAGCCGAAGGCCCTAATCCCCGCTTTAGCCGGACTTACAAGATATCACCCTCCAAGAGGCTAAGTACCAAAGTCGTATTCAAACCGAGTTCAGGACAATATCACTTGAAAGATCCATAGCTTTTATCGACATCTAAATAAAACAAAGAAAATAAAAACCTAGGCCCAAGCCTTCGGTTCACTTACAAGATATCACAACAATATCACACATTTCCCGGCAACGGCGCCAATTTTGATGAGAGAAAATACACCCACTAAAATATTGGTCCCGACAACGGCGCCAATTTTTTGATGAGCGAAAAATTCACCCACTAAAAATACATTTATAAAGACTCGCAAAACCGTGGGTAAACTAACTCTCTGGCCGGCAGAGTACCGTGTCGATTGCTAGGATAGCTACGAAGTGCGAGGTCGTCCCAAGAGAAATGTGGTTGTGAGTACCAAAGCGAACGTGTTTCTTAGTCTAAGCGATCAAAGTTTTAGGTGGAGTGTTTATACTAATGCGAAAAATAAAGTTTAATTAACGAGATTAACTAGGTGATTAAAAAGCATAGCCGAGCCATGATCCAACAGGTTATCTCCCCACAGGAAAAACTTGATAAGGAGTGTGTTTTATCTGATTCAGTTTATATGACATTCACGGGTGTCAACTCTTTATTCTTGCGTTAAGATCTCGAATAGCTCTCACTTAACCCCACACTATGTTTATTAACCCTCCTTTAGAGAGCTAACTACTTTAACATGGTTGACCGTAATAAAAAGCCGTTGAAAAACCTCACAGAAAACATAGTTTTAATGTGTCACTTAGGTTGCCAATCTAACGATTAAGACTAAGGTTTAGTGATTTTAAAACATGTTTCGCACATCTCGTAAAAATACGAATCTCACTTAGGCATAGTCCGGATCATCACTTAGATTGTCAATCTAACAATCAGGACTATGATTAGTGATATCCATATCTCACATCTCACCGCAAAATACATTTATAAGCTCAATGTAACCGTGAACAAAGTTGTCAATTTTATTCAAAGTTATTAAAATGATCAAAACAAGTTTAAAACATGAATTTATCATACGAATGTTAAATTAAGCACAACACAACTCCATCTCGTCTCCCGAGGGTCAATTTTACCCGTTTTCACATAATTCGGCTATGTTTAGTTTAACTACTCATATTAACGAAAATAACAACGAAAATAACAAAACGAAAGAAAACAAAATGAAAAAGATAACTACAAATTATATAGATATACGTATAGATATATATATATATATAGATATATATATAGATATAGATATATATATAATATAATGTATATATATATATATATATATTTATACTAATTGCATAAAATAAAAGAAAGCAATAAAAAGCGGAAACGAAATTATATTAAAACTATAACTAGTCGGGTTATTACACCGACATTATAACGAACATATATATATTACATATAGGCCCTCCATAACATAAATAAAAGAAAGAAGAAGGAGAAGAAGAGAAATGGGAGAAGAGAGGGCAAGCGTTCTTGATCCCGAAAGCTCTGTATATATAGGCAAAGTTTGAGGCCGGACCGGGCGGGAAGAGAGCCGACCAGGCCGGGCATCATCATCACAGATGACTCACCATGATTCTGGATCCTTCGATTGTGTATTTATTTGTAATAAAACTTCTAAAATTCATATCTTGAGTTGTAGACCTCCAAAAATTTCAAACAAAATGCCAAAATTAAGGTCTCGAGAAACTCTACAACTTTCATGAAGGACACGTTTTCAGAAAACGCCTTTTTGATGACCTCGTGTTCCTCCGAAGATATTTCGGGATTTTTACGAAATTGAATCAATTAGCCACTTGACCACCATTTGAGTTGTAGAAGTCCGATTGACTTGATTCAAAATCCATTGGAAAGCGTTCTGGAAGATATACAACTTTTATGAAGGAAACTTCTTCAGAAAATGTCGTTTTGATGAGCCATTCGTATTACGAAGATATTTCAGGATTTCTACTAATCCGAATTGATTAGTCAATTGACCATAACTTGAGTTGTAGACCTCCAATTGACGTGATTCAAAGTGCGTTGGAAACCTTATGTGAAGATCTACAACTTTCATTAAGAAGTCATCCCCTGAAAATGCCTATAAGCTGGGTCAAATCTCCGTCGAAACAGGTTTTGGTTTTAAGTATGTAAGATAATTTGATCCATTTGAACTCGTAAGCTTGTGGCATCTTCTTCTAATCCTCTAAACACATCTTTTAGACTCAAAACATGTCGTTACGTGGAATCTTGGTCAATGTATAATCCTGCAATGAACCACCAAAATACCAAACGTAAATCCGACACGACACTCCGGTTACTAAACCGGTACAAAAACTAGTAAAAATACGATATTTTATATAATAACTACTACTAACATATTTAGATGAAACATAGGAATTAATGACTCGAACTGATATAAAAATACTCAAAATGATATCAGAAACGGGTTGAAAAGTTATAAAAATAACGGTGAATTTTTCCGTCATCACAACCCCCTACTTAGCTTTTGGTCGTCCTCGAGCAAAACAAGCGATAAAATAAAATGAATGAGGAAAAATTCATGAAGATGTAAAATATAAAGGCCAACCGGATCATGTAACCAATCGAATCATAACCACACGTTAACCTTAATATAAATGTATAACAGAGTGTGTGTGTGACAAGCCTTTTCAATTTCCACTATCCTCTCTTGAATAAATCAAGCAAACGCACTAGTATCCATTCGAGATAAATCCTAACAACTTTCCTAGGTATAGGCGTGAATAGATTCCACACAAAGTCCTCCCGTGTACTTATTAGGATAATCCCTAAAACATATCATTTAGTTTATACTGGGGATAGTCAGAAGATAACTAAGTTTTCAACCAACTTTTTCTTTTCTTTTCTATTTTTTTTCTTTTTTCTTTTCATAGAATACTAACATATCCGAACTCATTGCCAAAATCGACTATCTTGCAAGCATCATGAGGTGAGATCGAATACATTAATACCTATCTAACTCTTTTCTTTTTCTTTTTTCTTTTATTTATATGTGTAGCATATGCCCTCATTCCCAGCAATAGGATGTTTCGTGATAACACCCTAGCTGGACTATTATCATCGAGCGATCGGGAGCTTTTAAGCCTCATAGTGGTATAGGGCGTTTATGTGATAACGCCTACCACACTCAAATCATTGGTAGCTACAACCGACATATAGTTTATCTTAGTTTGGTATTCTTCCTATCACATTCAAACCTTCAGATATTCACAGTACACGTTCAAAAGTTAGGTACTAAGTTACTGCTATTATCTCTAGAATAACCACTAGGATACTGAATGGTTACAGTTTAAAATTTTCGTTTCAATATCAAAGGCTTACGTGAAGGAATTTATGTTACACAAATAAATTTGGGGTTTAAATGCACTTACGGTTCAAATTAGTTATACATATCTAAATTGATCATTACAACTTCAAATCCATGAAATATATACCTTAGACAATTCATTTTAATCAACTCATTCATGCTCGAAAAAGATCCAAAAACTAAGGGTTTAAACACTTACTGCCATTTCTAGACCAACCACGACTCTACCCCCCACTTACGATTTTGCATTATTCTCAGAGTGTAAATGAGATAGAGAGGAAGACTTAGCTTATAGACCAAGCAGAAAGATGCTATCGAATCCCGTAACAGCCATGAGAAAGCACATCCCGAATCCCTGTACCAAAACAACCAAAACAAAGCCAACACAGGACATGGTCCTCGTGCCAAAATATTGAACAGGGATATGGGAACAATGAGATAATGGCCCTGTCACGTCAGAAAATTCGATAGGCAATATAATAGCTTTAGATGGAAAAATAGCCATACCGGTAAAGCACAGAACATCTAAGCATATACGTATCATAGAGAGTATCACATAATCATATATCGTAGTCATGTCAGCTATTCCTAGTTTCATTTTTTATTGCACACAATTTTATTAAGGCGGGAATACTCACCACTATACTACAACGACCAGAAATTTGAAACAGACTAGATCATAAAATGAAATGTGTGAAAGAGTATTGAGTCTTTTATACTCAGATCCTCAAGGATTCAATAACCTAAGTCCAAGAAATGATACATTTGAATTTTTATCTTTTTCTCCATCGGGATTTTCGGATAACCACCTAATCATTCCCTCTTAATGAAATTCAAACATTCATCCTGAGACTTGGTTGTGCTTTGTGTTCATCTTTCATACAGATTCTACATTTCATTAAGACTAGTCTTATTCAAATTATTATTATTATCGGGCTGCCTCCCGGTAGCGCTTTTGTTTAACGTCGTTTGCTCGACAGGTTGACTCTAAACGGACTCAATCAACCAAAATCCGAACTCAAGAAGATCAATAGCTTAAGAAAAATTAACAAAGCGAGAACCATCGAAATTAAATTGTCTAGAAACGTACCTCGTTTGGCTCTCGATGCTACCTCCTCCCAGCCAGAGAGTCTTCTTTTATCAGACTGTCGAACCATCTTCTTTGCTATTCCATAAAGTTCATCCATCGGGGAGTACACAAACTGGACCGCAGAAAATTCATCCTCACAGAGTGGACGAATGTAGTAATCCGGGACCGATATATTAACTATTACCAACTCTCCCAAAGGGCTTTACTAAAGATGGCCAATCAATCTCTCGCTCCTCTAACTCTGTCATCTCTAAATCTTGCATTTTTTCTTCGCAAACTGAATTATCCACCTCATTCTCACCCTGAACTTTTTCAGTGATAACATTTTCATCCCTAACCACCTCTATTGCACTTGTCTCTGCCTCTTTCACATACCTCACTAATTCAATCAATTGCCCCACCTTGTCTTGAAGATTTCTTATAAGCGGAGTCGGTATTTACCTTGAACTCCTCGTGCATGTCCAACAATCGCTCTTCCAAGATCTCGGTTCAATCGTTCTAGTTGCTGTCTATTTGACTGCCGGTGAATTCTTCTTGTGGCATGGGGAAAGCGATCGTATTGACTTTGATTCATCGGAGGTGAGTAGTAGTCCTCTTGCCATTCCGCATAATCGATCGTGGTGAATCAGTTGAAGCTATCAACGTCTTGAGTATGAACACCGTAATCTGATAAGCACCAGGGTTAGGACAACCTCGTAATATTGTGGCTCATAACTCGAATAACCATAATTACGGTCCAGGTATGCATTCGAGCAATCGATAATCCCATGAACCTTGGTTATTCTCGCCGTTGATATTGAGGCCGAGGCACGAATCGTTGTTGATAACATTGTTCGTGTGCACGAGGTTGGTAGGAGTATTGTTGTTCGGTGAGTAGTATTGATTGAAATATTGATCCATTTAAGCTCAATCTGCAAGATCTCGTAAAAACAACAAGAAAACAATTTTTTTTTTTTTTTTTTTAACACACGATATTTAGACCCCTCAAAAGTTATGGTAGCCGAAGGCCCTAATCCCCGCTTTAGCCGGACTTACAAGATATCACCCTCAGAAGAGGCTAAGTACCAAAGTCGTATTCAAACCGAGTTCGAGACAATATCACTTCAAAGATCCATAGCTTTTATCGACATCTAAATAAAACAAAGAAAATAAAAACCTAGGCCCAAGCCTTCGGTTCACTTACAAGATATCACAACAATATCACACATTTCCCGGCAACGGCGCCAATTTTTTGATGAGAGAAAATACACCCACTAAAATATTGGTCCCGGCAACGGCGCCAATTTTTGATGAGCGAAAAATTCACCCACTAAAAATACATTTATAAAGACTACGCAAAACCGTGGGTAAACTAACTCTCTAACCGGCGAGTACCGTGTCGATTGCTAGGATAGCTACAGAGTACGAGGTCGTCCCAAGAGAAATGTGGTTGTGAGTACCAAAGCGAACGTGTTTCTTAGTCTAGGCGATCAAAGTTTTAGGTGGAGTGTTTATACTAATGCGAAAAATAAAGTTTAATTAACGAGATTAACTAGGTGATTAAAAAGCATAGCCGAGCCATGATCCAACAGGTTATCTCCCCACAGGAAAAACTTGATAAGGAGTGTGTTTTATCTGATTCAGTTTATATGACATTCACGGGTGTCAACTCTTTATTCTTGCGTTAAGATCTGAACAGCTCTCACTTAACCCCCACACTATGTTTATTAACCCTCCCTTTAGAGAGCTAACTCGCCTAACATGGTTGACCAGAATAAAAAGCCGTTGAAAAACCTCACAGAAAACATAGTTTTAATGTGTCACTTAGGTTGCCAATCTAACGATTAAGACTAAGGTTTAGTGATTTTAAAACATGTTTCGCACATCTCGTAAAAATACGAATCTCACTTAGGCATAGTCCAGATCTGTCACTTAGATTGTCAATCTAACAATCAGGACTATGATTAGTGATATCCATATCTCACATCTCACCGCAAAATACATTTATAAGCTCAATGTAACCGTGAACAAAGTTGTCAATTTTATTCAAAGTTATTAAAATGATCAAAACAAGTTTAAAACATGAATTTATCATACGAATGTTAAATTAAGCACAACACAACTCCATCTCGTCTCCCGAGGGTCAATTTTACCCGTTTTCACATAATTCGGCTATGTTTAGTTTAACTACTCATATTAACGAAAATAACAACGAAAATAACAAAACGAAAGAAAACAAAATGAAAAAGATAACTACAGCTATATAGATATACGTATAGATATATATATATAGATATATATATAGATATAGATATATATATAATATACGTATATATATATATATATTTATACTAATTGCATAAAATAAAAGAAAGCAATAAAAAGCGGAAACGAAATTATATTAAAACTATAATTAGTCGGGTTATTACACCGACATTATAACGACATATATATTACATATAGGCCCCTCCATAACATAAATAAAAGAAAGAAGAAGGAGAAGAAGAGAAATGGGAGAAGAGAGGGGCAAGCGTTCTTGATCCTGAAAGCTCTGTATATATAGGCAAAGTTTGAGGCCGGACCGGGCCGGGAAAGAGCCGGACCAGGCCGGGCATCATCATCACAGATGACTCACCATGATTCTGGATCCTTCGATTGTGTATTTATTTGTAATAAAACTTCTAAAATTCATATCTTGAGTTGTAGACCTCCAAAAATTTCAAACAAAATGCCAAAATTAAGGTCTCGAAACTCTACAACTTTCATGAAGGACACGTTTTCAGAAAACGCCTTTTGATGACCTCGTGTTCCTCCGAAGATATTTCGATTTTTACGAAAATTGAATCAATTAGCCACTTGACCACCATTTGAGTTGTAGAAGTCCGATTGACTTGATTCAAAATCCATTGGAAAGCGTTCTGGAAGATATACAACTTTTATGAAGGAAACTTCTTCAGAAAATGTCGTTTTGATGAGCCATTCGTATTACGAAGATATTTCGGGATTTCTACTAATCCGAATTGATTAGTCAATTGACCATAACTTGAGTGGTAGACCTCCAATTGACGTGATTCAAAGTGCGTTGGAAACCTTATGTGAATATCTACAACTTTCATTAAGAAGTCATCCCCTGAAAATGCCTATAAGCTGGGTCAAATCTCCGTCGAAACAGGTTTTGGTTTTAAGTATGTAAGATAATTTGATCCATTTGAACTCGTAAGCTTGTGGCATCTTCTTCTAATCCTCTAAACACATCTTTTAGACTCAAAACATGTCGTTACGTGGAATCTTGGTCAATGTATAATCCTGCAATGAACCACCAAAATACCAAACGTAAATCCGACCACACACACGATTACTAAACCGGTACAAAAACTAGTAAAAATACGATATTTTATATAATAACTACTACTAACATATTTAGATGAAACATAGGAATTAATGACTCGAACTGATATAAAAATACTCAAAATGATATCAGAAACGGGTTGAAAAGTTATAAAAATAACGGTGAATTTTTCCGTCATCACCGAACTACCCACATTAACATCACCACAACCAGGGGATACCCTATTCGTATACCTAGCTGCGTGCGGCGAAGCCATCAGTGCAGTCCTCGTCAAGGAGCAGGATAATACTCAAAGACCAATCTTTTATGTTAGCAAGGCACTTCGTGTCCCGGAGGTCAGATATTCTGACGCCGAGTGGCTAGCACTATCTCTGGTACATGCCGCTCGAAAGCTGAGACCTTACTTTCAAGCGCATCCAATTGTTGTAATCACCGACCAGCCTCTCCGACAGATTCTATCCCGACCAGAGACGTCGGGACGCTTGGCAAAATGGGTAGTGGAATTGGCCGAGTATGATCTTGACTTTCGCCCCCGAACGGCCGTCAAAGCACAAGCGCTAGCAGATTTTCTTGCCGAGGAAACGGCCATCATTATTGAACAAAACCAACCAAGAAGAGAGGATGAATCTTGGACGTTGTACGTTGATGGGGCCTCTAATAAAGACGGAGCAGGTACGGGCCTTCTACTCATCAGCCCAAAGGGTGAAGAATTCCCCTACGCACTTCGGTTCGGATTCTCGGCCACCAACAATGATGCCGAGTACGAAGCGTTGATTACTGGACTCAACCTGTCAGCTAAGTTGGGAGCGAAGAATTTACATGTATATAGCGATTCCCAGTTAATAGTCAACCATGTAAAGGGAGAGTACGAGGCTAAGGAAGAGCCCATGAAAAAATACCTGGCCATAGCCAACGCTCGGCTTAAGGCGTTTAGCACTGTCCTTATCGAACCAGTACCCCGATCTCAAAACCGGCGAGCCGACGCCCTTTCAAAGATAGCATCCAATTTTACACCTAGCAAGAATGTACTGGTAGAATTACTCCAGGAAAGAAGCTATGATGCCCAGGAAGTTCAACCTATCACTCAAAAGGATACCTGGATGGACCCTATAGTATTATATCTCCGGGATGCCGTGCTACCGAATGATAAAATTTTGGCAAGAAGGATGAAGTTTCGAGCAGCGAGGTACGCCCTTTTCGACAATATACTTTATAGGAAATCCTTTGTCGCCCCGTGGCTCAGATGCGTAACAGAGGATGAAGGGAACTACTTGCTCCGCGAAATTCATTTAGGAATTTGTGGAAACCATCCGGGG
Organism: Gentiana macrophylla; assembly: GCA_026214975.1. NCBI lineage: Eukaryota > Viridiplantae > Streptophyta > Magnoliopsida > Gentianales > Gentianaceae > Gentiana > Gentiana macrophylla. The sequence goes on from CM047814.1 coordinate 76,824,863, forward strand.
GTTCGAACATTAGCACGCAAGTGTAGGCTATTCGGTTACTATTGGCCGACCATGCAACAAGATGCCGAAGAGCAAATCATGTCAAGTACATAGCAACATACCTCACCTAGCCTCGCAACAAATGACACCCCTGGTCGCGGCCTGGCCTTTCGACCAATGGGGAGTCGATCTGGTCGGACCCCTACCCCGGACACCGGGCAATTTCAAGTTCCTTATAGTAGCTGTGGATTACTTCACTAAGTGGGTGGAAGTTGAACCCCTCACTACGATCACCGCGAAGGTTATTCAGAGATTCATCTGGAAGAATGTTGTATGTAGATATGGCATCCCAAAGGCTCTAATATCAGACAATGGAACACAGTTCAACGATAAGGGTGTTCGATCTTGGTGCGCAGAATTAGGAATTTCCCACCATTTTACCTCAGTAGGCTATCCGCAAGCTAACGGGCAAGTCGAACAAACGAACAGACAGATCAAGTTTGGTCTAAAGAAAAGGCTCGAAGAAGAAGGAGAGAGTTGGGTAGAGCACCTAACGAATATTCTTTGGGCCTACCAAACAACCCCGAACTCCACGACAGGAGAAACATTTTTTTCCATGACGTATGGAAGCGAATCTGTCATCCCGGCCGAGATAGGATTACCGTCGCCAAGGCTCGAGCTTCATGAAAGAACGGATATGGAAGCAGAAGTCAGACATGCAAAGGACGACCTGGAGGAGAATAGGGAAATAGCATTCATTCGAATGGCAAGGTATAAGCAAAGAATCTCTCAATACTACGACAGCAAGGTAAAGCACTCGTACTTCAAGGAGGGGGATCTGGTCCTCCGAAAGAACGCAGTCAACAGACAAGGTCCTGAAGGCAAGCTAGACCCAAACTGGGAGGGACCATACAAGGTGGTAAAGGTGCATGGAAAAGGTGCTTACCAATTAGCTGATTCACGGGGGGAAACCATCCCCAGAAGCTGGCGCACCAATAGTTTGCGAAGGTTCTATCCGTGAAATGTGTTCGGCGATCGAATTCTATTTATCTGTTTTTACGTTCTTGTATCATTCTATAAAATTGCTAGTATTACTATCCACAAAGTATGTTGTTACGAATTTTTTAATTTCCTTTCTTTCAATTGCCAGTCCGATTTGGCCCCGTCCGTCGAAAAGTCAGCACTAGCCTGACAACCCGTCATGCATGTTGTGCAAGCCGTCAGCCCGATCTGGCCTTGCTCGGTGAGAATTCAGCACAAGCCTGGTCCCGCTCACCCACCTTTTTAAGCAAGTCGTCAGTCCGAACTGGCCTTGCCCGTATTATTTCAACACAACCCGATTGCGCAATCAAATTTAAAAACATACTAGTAAGCCATTCCTGAATAAACATAGGCATGCCGTACTAGGGGGCTACTAACCGAACAATCGAACAAATCAACAACCGAATAAATCAAAAAAAAAATTCATAAACCAAACGATCAAACCAAAAATTTCCATTAAAAACCTTGCAAACGTAAATTAAAAAGTCTACAATTAATAATTAGCCTTTATCCTCATAGAGGATACTTCGTTTCAAGATCCACCCCTGCTTGAAACTCCTTCAACCGAATAGAGTAGTCTGATTCGGCATCAGGAGCGTACAAGGAGGGGTGAGCCAAACTATCGATCGTAAGCTCAGGGTGATGAACCCGACAATCGTCTACTCCCTGCGTGTAACTAGCCCTCACTACAGGACTCAACAACTGCTTCAAAGATTCGACCAAGTGAGGAGAAGATTTGTAAACGCCAACAACTTGATCGGAAGCTTCCCGAAAGCGAACAGGAAAATCTCTAACAGCAGCCTCAGCCGACGAAAGCTCCCCCTGGAGTCTTGTGACATGCTCCCCCAGCTCGGCCTCCCTCTGCAAGTGTTCGTTCATATACTCTTGAAGGTGAACCTCATATTCGGACCTCAACTCTTTGGCTTCTTCAGCTTGTATCCGCAAGCGCTCTTCAAGTTCTCTTATGCGATCGTCTTTTGACTTCAGGTATGAGGCTCTCTTCTGCTGGTCGGCTGCCGAGCGCACTAGGCGGCAGAAGATCTCTTCTCCTACGATTGTTCCCTGAAGAAACAGCATAGTTAAGACACTTCAGGCACAATATGGTAGATATTAGGTGGACGGCGAAATACAATTACCTGTCTCATGGCCGCATATCCGGCTTCGGTCAACTCCATAAGGGACATCTGAGAGAAATCCTGTACCTCGTCGACCTCTTCGTGATGAACTCCTAATCCGCCAACTCCTTGATCTTCCGAGCCCGATCATGTGATGGTTCGACACCTTTTTTCCCTTCTCTCCTCCGAACATATGTCCTCCGACCTAGGGCGAGAGGATCGGCGTATTAGAGGAGTCTCAGGCTCCTCATCATCGTCTTCGTCCTCCCACTCATTCACCATTACGATTGGAATGCCCGCACCCCTCAGAGAGCGAGGAAGGTCCTCCAAAACGTCATCCTCAAGTTCGGCCAACAGGTGAGCCGTATATGATCCAACAAGCAACCCCACCACCCTAATAGGCCAGCGACGGCCTCCATGAGCAGTGAGCTCGGCCACCCTAGGGCTCGAGGACCTTACTCCCACTCCCGGATCGGGGGCTAAGAGACCGGCCAATGTCCACACTACAAGAAAGAAAGTAAAGTTACACATCATCATTATATAGGATACCAAATAGAAGTAGATCTTACCTAATTCACGACAGACATCATCCAGAGGGTGATAAGGATCAGGTCCGGCATCATCCAGCCGTGCCACGGTGATCAGTTCGGACGCCAGCTCGCGCAGCCTTAGAACAACCCCGCGTTCCGAATGGCATCTACCTTGGTAGAGTCGGGAAGCTGTGGGCACTCGTCCCTTTGTAAGGTACTGGTGTTCCAGCGGCCCAGCTTGGAATCTCCCCAATCTCGGACAAAGAAGAAACGTCCCCGCCACGTGCCATACTTGGGACCCTCAAGCATCGTTTCTGGAACCCCAGATCGGCGGGAAAAATGATACCATCCCCTCGGTCCCGGACTCTGGGACAGGCGATAGAAAGATCGGAGCAAGCCTACGGAGAACTGCACCTTGGCAACCCTGCAAAGTACTATAAAACCTATTACAGTCCGCACTCCCGAAGGAGCCAGCTGAGCCACCCCCAATACATAATGCCTCAGCACTTCCACCAACGCAGGACACAACGGTAGCCTCAGACCCGCCTTCAGTTGGGCCTCAAAGACCGCAAAATAGCCCCCCGGAGGATGTGAAGCAAAGGGACGGGGTTCCGCTGGAAGCAAGGGAGCAAACTCTTCATGATTTATTCCGTACTCTCTACAGATATACTCCACACTGCTTTATGCCAAAACCGAAGACAACCCATGGCCCCCCATAATATCGTGAGTGGCCTTCTGAATCTTGTACCTAAAGGAAGGATCGAAGGTGCTTGACGATGACGCCGATGAAGTAACGAGTAATGGTTGAGGAGGGACCCAAGGAATTTCTTCAACGACCACAGACCTGGTCCAGAATTCCCTGATTATTGCCTCTGATCTTAGAGTAAGTGGCTCCTCTCCAAACGAATCAGACATATGGGAAATAGGCGTAATGAGAAGGAAATGGTTACCAAATAATATCAAAGAAATATGACCACAAATGAAACGACGTTTAAATAAAACTAGAGCGTAACTCCCCACTAACTCTCGGCATTTTAAACAGGCGGTGACGCCTCGTTTCTGGAATAGCTATCATGCGTCATGCATTAGACCCAACACCTGACGACTCCCTGATCTAATTTCAAAACTTACACCCCAGGAAATTCGTGCCGAGCCACCATGATACATCCGAACCGACCCACCCAGGATGCTGCCAAAAAATAGGCTCATCCATGTGGCACCTCTTTGGTGGCTCAACACTTGACTTGGGGAAGTAAACCACTTCTGACTTCCTAGGAACGAGCTCAGGGGGCTCGCCTATTCCTTTTGCCACTGCTGATCCCTGTGTGTCCGACCACCGTTGGTCCGGATCGTTCGATCTCTAACAGGCCGGAAGGAAGTCGGGTACTTCACTTCTAGTATTCGGCAATACGATTCCCGTCGATCTCCTTGATCGGACTAGGTCCTCAGGCTTGAGCAATTCCGTAGCAGCAGGAGTTCAGCCTTCGGTGGGCCGACTCCGCCATCTCAGTATACCCCTGGCAGAACTCGTCTTTAATCTTATACCTCGTTTGATTGATAACCAGATAATTACTATAAAATCCTAAATAATAAAGGCTCGAATCTTTATCGTTTATTGCGAATATTCAAATACCATACTTATCTCCTAAGATCAAGGGGATTTATTAATCATAATCTTTTCCTTAGGGAACACGTTGACTAGTGTCCCTCATAGGCACACCACGTTAAACCCTAGGGCATAAGCCCCTCTATATAAACATTCCCTAAGGAACTACGAAGACTTGATTCCAATTCACACATTGGATACGTATGCAGCTTGAGGAGCAGCATCTCAAGTGCAGTCTAAACATCCTCAAATAAACCCCTTCGTTCCAATCTTCATATTCTGAGAGTTTCCCCAGGCTATCACCAAGAGTAAGAACCCTAAATTAGGAGGAGACGATTTTTGAATCGTCAGTACCAAATGATTTTGTACATTACACTGATTTCGCAGAATCGATCATGTGTAACAATAAACGGAGTTTCTCAATATCAATTATGGAGTAATAAACTGACTTTTTTAATGGTCGATTATCACAAGCATCTACAGGAAGTTGATTTCCTTTTTACTCCTGAACCGACTTTCATTAGATCGATTCTATTACAGAGTAGAGCAAATAAAAACGTCCAAATATAATGTATTGACTCTCGTAAAATAAGAAGGGGGAGTGAGGAATGTGGTGATTAAAAAATGGCTTTAATGTCTAAAGGACATTTTCACTATGGAAATATGTGTTTAATCCAGTGGAATTTTTTTAATGTTTATAAGGACAATAATGTGTTCCACTAGACCATTATACCTTTTTTTTTTTTTTTTTTTTTTTTTTTTTTTTTTTTTTTACTACTTTCACAGTGTATTTCTCATTTATTATTATGGCGGTTTTTTTTCCTTCAAAATGTGGCGTGATTGCATCCAACTCCAACTATGTAACTGCCATTTATTGTTGTTGTGTAAATCTTTTATTTTTCTGATAAAGATTCCTTGATTTTAGGGATTTGTTTATTGTTTTAAATGGTATCATGATTCAATCGGAGAAGGCCAAGTATGAGTCCTTTGGTAAGCAGCATTCAAACTATGTAACTATTACCATAGTTTGAGAATTTTTTTGGTGTAAGATTTCGGTATTGATGTGGAACAATTGAAATACAGAGACAGAAATGCAGGTTGTGCAAGTGGATATAGTGAGCGAAGATGGTGAGCAGCAATCCGTTTCATATTTATATATGTTTGTTGATTATTCATATTTCATGGCTTATGGAATTTCTTTGACATCAACGTTTGATTTGTTGATGATATTGTTAATCGAAGACGTCTTATTATGCTAAAGTTTATGTGCGTCTTATTTGACAAATTCATCCTTTAATCAATCTAGCTGAAATTCTGTTAATTTTTCCAAACATTCGTGGTCCGATATCAGTGTTTTTTAATCTTTTCCTACATCCTCAAAGCCATCTTCTATTCCAAGTACTAACTTTACATCCATTCTACTTGATTTGCAATATTGACTACCAAACTTGAATTTTCCTTTGTCCTTATCAAATGAGCCTAGCAAATCATCAAGAATCTGATCTTTTTTTCCATCGATAATCGCTTGATCACAAGTGCTTGAACGGTGTTCGTTTCATCAGGTCCTTGTGTCCGTCCGTTATCCAAAATCTCCAATCGTCATATAACTTGACAATTGCATGAATGGTGCACCTGTATTGTGTTTGTCTAGTTCGCATTGAAAAAGTGTCATTTCACATTTTCCTCAAAACTAGCACATTTTCCTCTGCCACATACAAAGCAGAAAATTACCATAGTTCACACATATACTAAGATGTAACATGAGTTGGAACTAAAGCAGGAATCGGTAATCAAACAAAGAAAATTAATGAATACGGTTAAGAATGTAACGGATCTCTTCAAAAACAACATCGATTTCAAATAGAGCACAATTTATGCGGCCACCGTTCTCTTACGAACGAGATTTAAAAAGCTTCCAGGAACACTTTAGGCCAAAAACAGAAACACAAGTTGTTCAAAAGAGATGAAACTACGATCCCGTGAAAGTCGTGCAAGTAACGCCATCGCTACTTCAATACAAAGTAGCGTAAAAGAAACCTCCTATAGTTCATGCATACAATGATTTACAAAAAGCTAAATATAAACTAGGAATCAAGAAAAAAAAAAGCAAAAAATGAACAAATAATCCTCTTTGCCCCAATGCATTCCACTGCTCTTATCCACAAATCCCCTTTACGCAGTCAAAAATACTTTTCCCACTACACGATGCATTCCACTATTCGCATAATGCAGTAAGTGAAAACGAAGAAGGTATTACCGAATATCCTCTGATTTAAATGTAAAGTCGGTTTACTTGACGAACAAGCACATTCCTTTCTCGAAAAGTCAAGACTAGCCTCGACAACTTTGTCATGCATGTTGTGCAAGCCGTCGACCGATCTCGCCTTGCTCGGTGAGAAGTCGACAAGCCTGGTCCCGCCACCCACCTTTTTAAGCAAGTCGTCAGTCCGAACTGGCCTTGCCCGTATTATTTCAACACAACCCGATTGCGCAATCAAATTTTAAAACATACTAGTACGCCATTCCTGAATAAACATAAACAATCGAACAAATCAACAACCGAATAAATCAAAAAAAAAATTCATAAACCAAACGATCAAACCAAAATTTTCCATTAAAAACCTTGCAAACGTAAATTAAAAAGTCTACAATTAATAATTAGTCTTTATTCTCATAGAGGATACTTCGTTTCAAGATCCACCCCTGCTTGAAACTCCTTCAACCGAATAGAGTAGTCTGATTCGGCATCAGGAGCGTACAAGGAGGGGTGAGCCAAATTGTCGATCGTAAGCTCAGGGTGATGAACCCGACAATCGTTTACTCCCTGCGTGTAACTAGCCCTCACTATAGGACTCATCAACCGCTTCAAAGATTCGACCAAGTGAGGAGAAGATTTGTAAACGCCAACAGCTTGATCGGAAGCTTCCCGAAGGCGAACAGGAAAATCTCGAACAGCAGCCTCGGCCGACGAAAGCTCCCCCCGGAGTCTTGTGACATGCTCCCCCAGCTCGGCCTCCCTCTGCAAGTGTTCGTTCATATACTCTTGAAGGCGAACCTCATATTCGGACCTCAACTCTTTGGCTTCTTCAGCTTGTATCCGCAAGCGCTCGTCAAGTTCTCTTATACGATCGTCTTTTGACTTCAGGTCAGGGGCTCTCTTCTGCTGGTCGGCTGCCGAGCGCACTAGGCGGCAGAAGATCTCATCTCCTACGATCGTCCCCTGAAGAAACAGCATAGTTAAGACACTTCAGGCATAATATGGTAGATATTAGGTGGACGGCGAAATACAATTACCTGTCTCATGGCCACATATCCGGCTTCGGTCAACTCCATAAGGGACATCTGAGAGAAATCATGTACCTCGTCGACCTCTTCATGATGAACTCCCAATCCGCCAACTCCCTGATCTTCCGAGCCCGATCCTGTGATGGTTTGACACCTTTTTTCCCTTCTCTCCTCCAAACACATGTCCTCCGACCTAGGGCGAGAGGATCGGCGTATTAGAGGAGTCTCAGGCTCCTCATCATCGTCTTCATCCTCCCACTCATTCACCATTATGATTGGAATGCCCGCACCCCTCGGAGAGCGAGGAAGGTCCTCCAAAATGTCATCCTCAAGTTCGGCCAACAGGTGAGCCGTATGAGATCCAACAAGCGACCCCACCACCCTGATAGGCGAGCGATGGCCTCCAGGAGCAGTGAGCTCGGCCACCCTAGGGCTCGAGGACCCTACTCCCACTCCCGGATCGGGGGCTAAAAGACCGGCCAATGTCCACACTACAAGAAAGAAAGTAAAGTTACACATCATCATTATATAGGATACCAAATAGAAGTAGATCTTACCTAATTCACGACAGACATCATCCAGAGGGTGATAAGGATCAGGTCCGGCATCGTCCAGCCGCACCGCGGTGATTAGTTCGGACGTCAGCTCGCACAGCCTTAGAACAACCCCCTCGTTCCGAATGGCATCTACCTTGGTAGATTCGGGAAGCTGTGGGCACTCGTCCCTTTGTAAGGTACTGGTGTTCCAACGGCCCAGCTTGGAATCTCCCCAATCTCGGACAAAGAAGAAACATCCCCGTCACGTGCCATACTTGGGACCCTCAAGCATCATTTCTGGAACCCCAGATCGGCGGGAAAAATGATACCATCCCCTCGGTCCCGGACTCTGGGACAGGCGATAGAAAGATCGGAACAAGCCTACGGAGAACTGCACCTTGGCCACCCTGTAAAGTACTATAAAACCTATTACAGTCCGCACTGCCAAAGGAGCCAGCTGAGCCACCCCCAATCCATAATGCCTCAGCACTACCACCAACGCAGGACACAGCGGTAGCCTCAGACCCGTCTTCAGTTGGGCCTCATAGACCGCAAAATAGCCCTCCGGAGGATGTGAAGCAAAGGGACAGGGTTCCGCTGGAAGCAAGGGAGCAAACTCTTCATGATTTATTCCGTACTCTCTACAGATATACTCCACACTGCTTTGTGCCAAAACCGAAGACAACCTATGGCCCCCTATAATATCGTGAGTGGCCTTCTGAATCTTGTACCTAAAGGAAGGATCGAAGGTGCTTGACGATGGTGCCGACGAAGTAACGAGTAATGGTTGAGGAGGGACCCAAGGAATTTCTTCAACGACCAGACCTGGTCCAGGATTCCCTGATTATTGCCTCTGATCTTAGAGTAAGTGGCTCCTCTCCAAACGAATCAGACATATGGGAATAGGCGTAATGAGAAGGTAATGGTTACCAAATAATATCAAAGAAATAAGACCATAAATGAAACGACGTTTAAATAGAACTAGAGCGTAACTCCCCACTAACCTCGAAAAACGGCCCCAAACAGGCAGTGACGCCTCGGTTCCTGGAACAGCTATCATGCGTCATGCACTAAACCCGACACCTGACAACTCCCTGATCTAATTTCAGAACTTACACCTCAAGACATTCGTGCCGAGCCACCATGATACATCCGAACCGACCCACCCAGGATCGGCTGGATCTTGGGGGCTTATGATGCTGCCAAAAAATGGGCTCATCCATGTGGCACCTCTTTGGCGGCTCAACACTTGACTTGGGGAAGTAAACCACTTCTGACTTCCTAGGAACGAGCTCAGGGGGCTCGCCTATTCGTTTTGCCACCGCTGATCCCTGTGTGTCCGACCACCGTTGGTCCGGATCGTTCGATCTCTAACAGGCCGGAAGGAAGTCGGGTACTTCACTTCTAGTATTCGGCAATATGATCCCCGTCGATCTCCTTGATCGGACTAGGTCCTCAGGCTTGAGCAATTCCGTAGCGGCAGGAGTTCAGCCTTCGGTGGGCCAACTCCGCCATCTCAGTATAACCCTGGCAGAACTCGTCTATAATCTTATACCTCGTTTGATTGATAACCAGATTATTACTATAAAATCCTAAATAATAAAGGCTCGAATCTTTATCGTTTATTGCGAATATTCAAATACCATACTTATCTCCTAAGATCAAGGGGATTTATTAATCATAATCTTTTCCTTAGGGAACACGTTGACTAGTGTCCCTCATAGGCACATCACGTTAAACCCTAGGGCATAAGCCCCTCTATATAAACATTTCCTAAGGAACTACGAAGACTTGATTCCAATTCACACATTGGATACGTGGCGCACTTGAGGAGCAAAGATCTCAAGTGCAGTCTAAACATCCTCAAATAAACCCCTTCCTTCCAATCTTCATATTCTGAGAGTTTCCCCAGGCTATCACCAAGAGTAAGAACCCTAAATTAGGAGGAGACGATTTTTGAATCGTCAGTACCAAATGATTTTGTACATTACACTGATTTTGCAGAATCGATCATGTGTAACAATAAACGGAGTTTCTCAATATCAATTATGGAGTAATAAACTGACTTTTTTAATGGTCGATTATCACACGCATCTACAGGAAGTTGATTTCCTTTTTACTCCTGAACCGACTTTCATTAGATCGATTCTATTACAGAGTAGATCGATTCTATTTTATCATGCTAAAGCTTATGTGCGTCTTATTTGACAAATTCATCCTTTAATCAACCTAGCTGAAATTCTGTTAATTTTTCCAAACATTCGTGGTCCGATATCAGTGTTTTTTTAATCTTTTCCTACATCCTCAAAGCCATCTTCTATTCCAAGTACTAACTTTACATCCATTCTACTTGATTTGCAATATACCAAACTTGAATTTTCCTTTGTCCTTATCAAATGAGCCTAGCAAATCGTCAAGAATCTGATCTTTTTTCCCATCGATAATCGCTTGAAACAAGTGCTTGAACGGTGTTCGTTTCATAAGGTCCTTGTGTCCGTCCGTTATCCAAAATCTCCAATCGTCATATAACTTGACAATTGCATGAATGGTGCACCTGTATTGTGTTTGTCTAGTTCGCATTGAAAAAGTGTCATTTCACATTTTCCTCAAAACTAGCACATTTTCCTCTGCCACATACAAAGCAGAAAACTACCATAGTTCACACATATACTAAGATGTAACATGAGTTGGAACTAAAGCAGGAATCAGTAATCAAACAGCAAAATTAATGAATACGGTTAAGAATGTAACGGATCTACTGTAAAACAACATCGATTTCAAATAGAGCACAATTTATGCGGCCACCGTTCTCTTCTAAACGAGATTTAAAAAGCTTCCTAGGAACACTTTAGGCCAAAAACAGAAACACAAGTTGTTCAAAAAGAGATGAAACTACGATCCCGTGAAAGCTGTAGCAAGTAACGCTACTGCTACTTCAATACAAAGTAGCAGAAAAAGAAACCTCCTATAGTTCATGCATACAATGATTTACAAAAAGCTAAATATAAACTAGGAATCAGTAAAAAAAAAAAAAAAACAAAAACCAGCATTACCATAGATATTTCAAACACAAGATGGCTATGATATCATACCTATTATCGATTCTACTGTTTCGGGAATAAAACACGACATGTACTTCCATGGGAATTATTCCTCTGTTCTTGGATTACAGTAGAATTATTGGTTTTTATGTACTTTCTACTCATACGCCGAGCAAAAAAATCCCAATGAATTACCTTTCATTCTTCAATTCCGCCATTGAATTTCGATTTAATAATACAGCAAGAACATACAATGTTTCTCAATTCCAATATACTTTCAATCCAGGCTTCCCTTTTCTGTTGAATAATAAACTCCTAAGTTCTCCAGTTTGAAGCTCGATCGACTTTCCTGAATCGAATTGCGCCAGACTTGATAGCGGATGCCGTCGTGTAGCGTTTTCAACGGGATTCGTTATTGATTTTCAGCAGATTCCGAGGAATTTATTCTCGTCTGATTTTCCTCAACAGCATCCGTAATACGTTGGATTTATTTTTTTTAAAAAAATTTATACTCCTCTAAAATGTTTTCTTAAAAAGAAACACAATAAACAAGGGTATTTCGGACTTATACATATGACTTTGTCCTTAATCCCCAACTTCCCCTGTTACTTGTCCTTATTTATTTTTTAGAGTGTTTATTTGTCCTTTTAAACCACCTACTCTTAAAAAAATTAAGTTTCGCAACTTAAATAATTTGGTGGGTGAAGAAAACGTCGTAAAAGTTTCAACTACTGAATTTGTTCCACCAAAGTCTTTTCAAAAACCAGGCAATAAAATGATAAATGGTGAAGAGCTGCAGAACATCACCAAGGTCTGGGCCATAGCTGTAGCATCTGTGTTCTACTGCTACTATGTTGTCAAACAAATCCCAGTTGGAATCTACAGACTTGTTTCTCTTCTCCCAATCTTCTACCTTTTCATCACCCTCCCCCTCCCCCTCTCCTCCGCCCTCCTTGGTGGTCCGACCACCGCTTTCCTTGTTTGGTTCGGCAACTTTAAGCTCTTCCTCTTTGCCTTCAACCGTGGCCCTTTAGCAGTAGCACCACCCCTCTCCCTCCTTCTCTTCATCACCACTGCTCTTACGCCCATCAAATCTTCCAAGGCCTTCGTCCCAGATAATGATGATGATGATGATAGATCTCTGCATCGCTTCACAAGCTCAAATTCCAAGGTACATATGGTTTTGTTGCTTATGATGATATCATTCGTTTCTTTTTGTTTAGTTAATTAATTTGAAACTGATGATCATTAAGTGGTAGTTCATACTTCATACTCCGTCTCTTTCAAACTTATGCACCACATGTTTATTATATTAGCTTTACATTCACTTACTAATTACACCACATCTAAAAATTCAAACTTTACTACATCCCCATTAATTTTACTTTCACCAAGTTTTTTTTTTAATTACAAAACAGTCCAAGTCTTATACTTTTATTCAATTTTTCTTCCCTCCCATATCCGTACAACCTGTCTTCCCAGCCTTTCCACCATTATCACCACCAAACTCCAGCCAATCCACCTTTTAACACCACCAAGCACCACCAATTTCACCATTTGTTTACCAAAAAAAACTTATCTTATAATGTTGTTTTTCATCGATTCTATTTTGGGTGTTTGAATAGTTTTAGACAGAAAGGAAAAGAGATACAGATATTGTCGATTAAATTTTATTAAAAATGAACGGTTTCCTTCCGTTTCTCACATATTTTAGAAGGAAATAAGACCGTCAAATTTGTGAAGAATGTTATCACTCCTTCTCCTTTGCTCTCCTTACCTTTCTTTCATGCTAAAACATACTAAACACCTAAATTTAAAGCTTTCCAAATCATGTCATTTCTTTTCCATTCAATACTTCCAATCCAAAGAGGGCCTTAATGATTTTGTGGGAGTGGAATATTTTAAAAGTTGCAGGATTTTATTGTAGTTATTTGTTAGGAGTGGAAGATATTGACGTATGTGGTGCTAGGTAGGAATAGGCATATAAAAATAACATTGTGGTGAAATGAGTATATGCATAAATCTATATAGTGTCTTAGGTAGAAAAATAGTTGAAGGTGTGGTGTCCTTAAATTTGGGTGTCCAGGTAAAAAAGCTATGGTGCCTCGCTTCCTTAAAATATTATTTTTCACCTTTCACAGGTAATAAATATTGTTTGAAAAATGTTAAAATTCAGAAAACAAATATTTCGTCGGTGTCTCAATCAAAGAATAGCGGAATATAATATAAGTACTATATATATAAGAGCATTTCTATCTCCGTCAGGAGGTTTCAGTTTTTGTTTTTGTTTTTGTAAAGTTTTACAATAAGTTGTTTACTATTGGAGTTTGATGAGTTATCAAAGTTTTAAACTAACGGGGAGTGATAGCTTTACTCCCTTAAGTCTATACCATTTTTACACCATTATCATCTCATCACAGATTTTTCACTTGTAAAAAAAATTGAAAAAACTTGAAAAAATCATAACCACAAGATTATCTTGGGTGTAAAGATGGTGTAGAATTTAGGGAGTAACTCTATCATTACCCTAAACTAAAAACTCTCCTAATTTGAACCGGTCCATAGCTTCCAAGGTGGATTTCTTTTTTTAAGTTTTTGTCCGGTAGAGAAAATTGTTGACGTACTGGGACTCCTTATTAAACTCAACCGTTGAATTTGTGACATGTGTACAAACAAACAAAACAGTTTTGTTTTTTTCTATACGTGACAGTCATCCGACGATCCGTTTTAATAGAGACTCCCTATATAAGAATATCCCGACATTTTGGTATGTACTCTTTTTGTACTCGGTGGACTTAACCCCTCTAGAAATACTCAATATTTTTGTTATTAATTATTACAAACCTTGCAAATGAAATTACTTTTGTTAGATATTTTTCATAAAATACTTTTTTGTTATCGTATGCATTTGGGTAGCCGGACGAAATGGGGATCCTTTGGTTTCGTAAAATGTCACATCCTTTCATGAAAGGTCGTATCCTTTTCGTGAAAGGACGCATTTTTTAGTAACTTTTTGTTGGGACACACCCATTCGAAGAGATACGTCTTTTTCAAGTGAATAGACACCTCCATTCAAGAAGATAACCATTCACGATTGGATATGTCCATTCGTGAAGGGGCACCTTCACTCTATAAATACTACCAATGCATGCATGAAATAAGATGGATTTAATTTTTATTAATTCATTCATTTCAGTAAGCATCATCAAGACAAACATATTGTGTCTCTGTGAAGTACTCCATCAATCCTCGAGAGATCTAAAACATCTCTTTAAAGAAACGTTTTGTACGTGCCTTGGAGAACATTCAATTCTGTTTGTTTATCAAATTTTTCTAACAATTTTAAAGAGATGTCTTCATTCAAGGATCTGAGTTTGAATGATTCTGTGGCACCATCGATTCAAGTCATGAATCAGGACTTGGTTCGTCTTGATCGTTTTGATGGACACAACTTTACTCGCTGGCAAGAGAAGGTTCTATTTTTTCCTGACGACAATCAAGTTGTCTTATATTCTGGGTAATGATCTTCAACCTGTTGAAGACGCGTAAGAAGGAACTGCAGGAACAAATGAGGAAACGAAAGGATGTGATTTTTTGTGCAGAGGACTCATTCTGAACGCACTGTCTGATTCTGTGTACAATGGACATAAGACAATCGAAACAGCGAAGGAATTATGGGTGGCGCTGGACAACAAGTATCGCATTGAAGAGGCAAGCAATCTGAAATTTTTGATTGCTAACTATTTCGATTACGAAATGACTGCAAGTAAGTCTATTCTTACTCAAGTTCACGAATTACAATCTATTGTTACTAATCTTAAAAATGCTGAGATAACTTTGCCTGAAGCATTCCAAGTTGGAGCAATTATTACTAAATTGCCAACTTCGTGGAATGGCTATAAAAAGAAAATTGAAACATGATGAAACTAAGCACACTTTGGAATCCCTCATACGTCATCTACGTATTGAGAAAGACCCTCGAAAACGAGAAAATACTGAACAGGAGGCTGAAAAAGCAAATATGGTTCAGGGCCGCAAACCAGGAAATAAAAAGCGCAAGAATTTTTTGAAGGGAGATCAAGCAGAATCTTCTAAGAAAAAATTCAAGGGTGATTGTTATTATTGTAAGAAACCTGGTCACACCGCTCGTGAATGCCGAACTCGCATAAAAGACGAAAAAGGCAAGAATGACAAGTCGACAAAAGACCATGTCAATGCTGTTGATGGCAATGTTGATCAGAAATTTGTAGCGGTTGTGGAGGAAGCCAATTATGTTGGAATTGATGAAGGGTGGTGGCTAGATACCGGTGCTACAATCCATGTAAGTAATAACCGATCCAAGTTTAAGACTTACAAGGAAAGTACCGATGAACGTGCGGTGAAAATGGCAAATGATGTGCAAGCCAAGGTTATTGGTACTGGCAAAGTGGAACTTAAATTCACTTCGGGAAAGACGTTAACATTGGCTGAAGTTCTTCATGTTCCTGAGATGACAAAGAACCTAATTTCTGGAGATCGTCTTAATAAGGCTGGTTTTAAGATGGTGTTTGAATCTGATAATTTGATTGTAACTAAAAACAATATCTTTGTTGGCAAAGGGTACTCTTGTAATGGCATGATTAAGATGAATGTAATGAAAAATAACTTTGCTTATGTTGTTGATTCTTCAACTTTGTGGCATGCTAGATTAGGACACGCTAATTATAAATCTGTCAAGAACATGCATAATTTAGTCATAATTCCTAAATGTACGTATGACAATGTGGGAAAATGTGAAATAAGTATTCAAGGTAAAATAACATGTAAGCCACATAAGTCTGTTGTTCGTATATCTGAATTACTTGGTTTAGTACATTTTGTTGTTTCTGATTTACACAGAAAAAGTGTCTCGTGGTGGTCATAAATATTTCGTAACTTTTATAGATGATTTTTCGAAATATGCTTATGTGTATCTATTGAAAAGTAAAGATGAAGTCTTAAGCAAATTTCTTATCTATAAAGCAGAAGTAGAAAATCAATTAAACAGGAAAATTAAAGTGTTACGTTTGGATAGAGGTGGAGAATACCAAGTAACAGAATTATCTAAATTTTGTGAGACCAACGGTATTGTTCACGAATTTACTCCTCCGTATTCACCCGAATCGAATGGAGTAGCAGAAAGAAAAAATAGAACGTTAGTAGATATGGTAAATTGCATGCTTATCAGTTCTGGTTTACCTGATTATTGGTGGGGCGAGGCAATCTTAAGTGCATGTTTTATTCAAAACAGAATTCCTAAGAAAAATGTCAAAAACACTCCGTATGAATTGTGGTTTGGTCGAAAACCTAACATAAGTCGTATTAAGGTTTGGGGTTGTCTTGCATATGTAAGAAAGCCTAATCCTGAAATTACTAAGTTGGGTAGTAAAACTTATAAATGTGTATTTATAGGTTATGCTAAGAATAGCACTGCATATAGATTTCTAAAGTTAGAATCTTATGATATTGTTGAGTCTATTGATGCTGAATTTTTTGAGCATATGTATAAATCTTCTGTTGAGAAACTTGGAGATAATGTTACTCCTAGTACTTCCAAGAGAGTTCATGAGGAATCTCTTGATGACTCTCCTATGGAATCACAAGCTGGTCTAGAAATAAGGAGAAGTAAAAGGCAAAGGAAAGAAAAAAACCTTTGGTCCTGAATTTGTGACAATTCTACTTGAAGGTGATGTAAATAATATTACACATCAAACAAAGTTAATGATTGATGATAATGATCCTGTCACATATTCAGAATCCATTTCATCTCGTGATACTGTTTTTTGGAAAGAAGCCATAAACGATGAAATGAGTTATATCATGTCAAATCAGACATGGCAATTGGTTGATTTGCCAAGTGGTTTTAAACCAATTGGTTCTAAATGGATTTTCAAAAAAAAGTTGAACGCGGAAGGTTCAATTAATAAGTATAAAACTCGCCTAGTAGCGAAAGGTTTCTGAAGAGAGTTTGAGAAAGTAAATAAATACTTGAGTAAACATCAACTTGTTTATTCATGTTGAAAGAATGAGTATAAATAGATACAAGAGAGAATCCTAGTTATTAAAGTAAAAGTAACTAGAGTCGGCTAGAATAAATGCTAGAGTCGGCTATGTCTAAGCTATTACATAATAGGACAAAAGATAGTTACTTTATGACTTTTAGGACATATTAATTGTTCATATAATACAATTAATAGGTCTCTTTGATACATACATAACATGTTACAATATAACGTGTTATTAGTACAACAATGTAATATTAACCATAATATTTCCACACCCCCCTTAAACTGGGTTGTATATGTTTATACAGCCAAGTTTGCTACTCAGTCTGCTGAACATAAAAGGTGGAATAGCCTTGGTGAGAAGATCAAGATTCAGTCTCACATGGAACATACTGGAGTTGAACAATCTTGGCATCAATCTTCTCCTTCGTGAAGTGTCTGCAGATGTCCATGTTTGGTTTTATCATGATGGACTGGATCCTCTGCCATGCATAAGGCGGAATTATTATCACAGCAGAGTGTGATAGGTTGCTGAGGAGGTTGCTGAAGTTCAGTAAGTACCCTTTTTATCCACAGAGCTTCACAAATACCCAAAACTAGTGCCCTGAGTTCAGCCTCAGCACTGCTTCGAGAGACAGTAGGCTGTTTCTTGCTCCTCCAGGTGACAAGATTGCCCCATACATAAGAACAGTAGCCTGTAGTAGACCTTCTGTCTATGTGACAGCCAGCCCAATCAGCATCAGTGTAAACCTTGATAGATCTCTCAGCAGACTTAGTGAAATGTAGGCCTTGGCCAGGAGTGGATTTTAAGTATCTCAGTATCCTGTTTACAGCATCCCAATGTTGCTCAGTAGGGCAATGCATGAACTGGCTAACCAAACTGACTCCATATGCAATATCAGGTCTTGTATGGGACAGATAAATGAGTTTCCCTACAAGCCTTTGGTATTGATCCTTCATGACAAAGAATATCACCATGCAAAGAGGTATTATCGATCTACTCAGGGATATACAACAGTTTGCATCCCAAAGATACCGCTTTCTTTAGCAGTCTAGCACATATTTTCTCTCGAGAGATGATATACCCTGGTTGTTTTTTGCAATCTCCATACCAAGGAAGTATTTAAGATAGCCCAAGTCCTTGACTTGAAAACCTTTGCCAAGAGAGTCTTCAAATTCGGATCTCATTAGAGTCATCACCAAAGGTGAGGATGATATCATCCACTTATACAATAAGAATAGATCTTTTAAGGTCGGTGGTCTTGATAAACATGGTGTGATCAGAGTTGCATTGATGATATCCAGCAGCTTTAACCACAGTAGTGCGTTTCCCAAACCAAGCTCTTGGGGATTGCTTTAGGCCATATAGAGATTTCCTCAATTTGCAAACCTTTCCTTGAGTGTTAGGATTGGTAAAACCAGGAGGTACATTCATGTAAACTTCCTCAGTAAGGTCACCATTGAGGAAGGCATTTTTTATATCCAATTGGTGAAGAGGCCAGTCAAGTTGGACAGCAAGAGATATCAGTATTCTGACAGTGTTCAGTTTTGCCACTGGTGCAAAAGTTTCTTTGTAGTCAATGCCATAAGTTTGAGTGAAACCCCTTGCAACTAGTCTGGCCTTATACTTGTCAATTGTACCATCAGCATTGTATTATGGTAAATAACCACTTGCAAATGATGATCTTCTTGCCTTTGGGGAGAGTGTTAGATCCCAAGTATGATTATCCAGAGAGCAAATCATTTCGATCTTGATAAATGCCTTCCACTTATCATGTTGGAGAGCTTCCTGTATATTCTTAAGAATAGAGTGAGAATCCAAGTCCTGTGTAAACATGGCAAAAGCAGGTGATAACTGATCATAAGATAGATAATTATGAATATAATGATCAGTAGTGCAAGATCTCTTTCCCTTCCTGATAGCAATAGGCCTATCATCAATGTCGCAGTCGCCGAGAGGTCAGAGGTTGCTTTGAGTGTCGATGAGGCTCGAGTCGGCATGCTCGGGTCGATGACTCTCTAGTTCGAGGAGGTCGCCGAGGGTCGAGAGATCGCCGAGAGTCGAGAGGGGTGATGAGGTTCATCCTGCCGAGAATCGATGAGTTCTTTGAGGGTTAAGAGTTTGCTGAGGGAAATGATTTAGGTCAATTTCAATCAGGTTTCCATCAGTGACTGCCTCAGTGGACTTGCTGTAGTAGGGTGTCCTTTCAAAGAATTTTACATCCATAGAATTGTAAAATCTTTTTTCAGAAGGAGAGTAACACTTGTAACCTTTCCTCGCCCTTTGCATATCCTAGGAAAATGCACTTGTGAGCTTTGGGATCAAGTTTGCTTCATGTTGGGCATGGATATAAACAAACACAAGGCAACCAAAGATTTTTGGAGGTAATTGGAAAATAAGATGAGAGGCGGGAGTGTGTGGTCGAAAGGAGGTTTGGATAGGAGTTTTGAAGCCTAACACTCTACTTTGGGAAGTCTGTTGATTAAGTATGTGGCGAGATTATAGCTTCACCCCACATATACTTTGGAACATGTGTGGTGAACATGATTGATCTAGCCATCTCCAAGTAGGTGCATGTTCTTTCTCTCAAAGAACCCCATTTTGTTGAGGTGTTTCCATACAATCTACGATATGGACAATCCCTTATTCATCAAGAAATTACCGAGGTTAGACTCATAGTATTCAAGTGCATTATCGGTCTTTAAGATCTTGATCTTAGTGTCAAATTGAGTAGAGATCATGTTGTAGAATTCTGAAAAAGCTGCTCCAACTTCGCATTTATCCTTCATTAAGAACGACCATGTGTTTCGGTATGATCATCAATGAAAGTGACAAACCACCTTTTTCTGTTATACTTTTTACTCTTGAAGGTCCCCATACATCACTATGAATTAAAGTGAAAGGTGTGGAAGGCAAATAAGGTAGTTTGGCATACACAGATTTGGTAAGTTTGGCAAATTGACAAATATCACATTGAAGATCATTGACATTACATCCTTTAAATAATTCAGGAATTATAGACTTCAAATAACCAAAACTTAGATGTCCTAGTCTATAATGCCATAACATGATATTATCTAAGGTTTGAGTACAGGCTGCTGAGGCAGATTCAGTCTTCAGTCTTCTGTCTTCAGCAGGGTCGACCACATACAATCCTAAGTAGGGTTTAGCCCTCCCCAATCACTTCCTGTGAAGAAGGGTCCTGGAAAGTGCACTGATTCTTATTAAAAACAACGATCCGCTTTAAATCTTTTACAAGTCTATCGATGATATGAGATTGCAAATCTAATTTTGGAACAAATAGGACATCCTTTAGACATATCTTATTAGTAAGTTTAACATTTCCAAAACCTTTTGCACGAGAGATAGATCCATCAGCAGTCTTAACATTGTGAATTTGATGACATGGCATAAGGTGAGTTATGAGGTTTTTATTGCCAGTCATATGGGAGGAGGCTCCAGAATCAACAATCCATGTTTCATTACTAATAGAAGAGTAAAATTTACCTGCACTAGCCTGAGTAGCCGTGTCAGTAGAGGGACTACCTTCTTTTGTTGAGTGATGAAAGCTTTGAATGCAAACAAATCGAGCATTCAACTTGTTATCATTCTCCTCTTCATTGACATGCCCGCCTTACGACTTTCCTGGTAGGCTTGAAGGATTTATGTATGCCATGTAGCTTCCAACAAGTGTCCTTGGTGTGATTTGTGCGTTTGCGGTGCTCACGAAACAACTTTCGATTCTATCAAGAGCCTTCCCGACACCTCTCAAGAACCTCAACAAAGCTTCTCGACAAATGGCGGTGTAGCACTCTCGGCAGGGAGTTCAAAGAAAGATCACTTTCCTCCTACTTTCCTCATGTTTGACTTCAAAAAAACATGGATTTGAGATTGGGAGAGGTTTTGTGGCAAGGATTCTTCCTCTAACATCATCAAGAGTGGGATCCATCCAAGAAGAAACTTGAATACTCTCTTTTCTCAATAATGTCCTTATAAAGGGCGACATCCTTGACATCATTCCAGGGTGAGTTTCAAGATATCTAGGTGTTGCCATGCCCTGATAGCAGCTTGGTTGAAGTATTGAGTTACTGATACATATCTCATTGTCTGCAGCTTTGAATCTGAGCTTCAAGTTCATACACTTCGATGTATTGTCTTTCTTGGAGTAAAGGTCCCTAGCATTATCCCAGATTTCCTTTGCAGTATCATACATCATAAAGTTCTCACTAATCTCTTTTGTCATTGATCTTGTGAGAATGGTCATGACTTGATTATTAGTAGTGTCCCATGCTTCAAATCTTGGGTCATCTTCAGCAGGGGCAGGTTTAGAGCCGGACATGTATCCCATCTTACCTTGTCCAGAGATGTACATTTTCATAGACCTTGACCATAGCAAGTAGTTGTTGCCATCAAGTCTATGATTAGTATAAGATGAAGATTCAATGACCCCAGTCTGCTGAGGCAGCTGGGACTCAACTGAGGGTGAGGAAGCTTCAGATAATGAAGACATCTTGATTCAGCAGGGTACTGAGAATTTGTAGCGGATTCAGGAGTTTAAGTCTCTGATACCATGAAGAGAGTTTGAGAAAGTAAATAAATACTTGAGTAAACATCAACTTGTTTATTCATGTTGAAAGAATGAGTATAAATAGATACAAGAGAGAATCCTAGTTATTAAAGTAAAAGTAACTAGAGTCGGCTAGAATAAATGCTAGAGTCGGCTATGTCTAAGCTATTACATAATAGGACAAAAGATAGTTACTTTATGACTTTTAGGACATATTAATTGTTCATATAATACAATTAATATGTCTCTTTGATACATACATAACATGTTACAATATAACGTGTTATTAGTACAACAATGTAATATTAACCATAATATTTCCACAGTTTCAAACAACGTCAAGGAGTAGATTATTTTGATACATACGCTCATGTGGCTAGAATTTCAGCTATCCGTGTGTCGTTATCTCTTGCATCCATTCACAATTTAGTTGTTCATCAAATGGATGTTAAAACGGCTTTTCTAAATGGTGATTTGGATGAAGAGGTATACATGGAGCAGCCCGAGGGTTTTGTTTTACCCGGACAAGAGAAGAAAGTTTGTAAACTAGTGAAATCTCTTTACGGGTTAAAACAAGCCCCTATGCAATGGCATGAAAAATTTAATATAGTGATGTTGGCTAATGGCTTCAAAGTTAATGAAGTGGATAAGTGTATCTTTTCTACGTATAGAAATGGTTCATGTATTTTGATTTACCTATATGTTGATGATATGCTTATCTTTGGGCCAAACTTGGAATCAATAAAAGAGACGAAGCAATTGTTGGAATCTAACTTCGATATGAAGGATTTGGGGGAAGAAAATGTAATCTTAGGGATAAAGATAATGAGGAAAGATGGATTTATATCATTAAATCAATCTCATTATCTTGAAAATATCCTTAAAAGATATGGTCATATGGATCATAAGCCAGCATCTACACCCGTGATCCTAGTATCAAGTTAATGAAAAATACCGGTAGATGCTACGACCAGTTACAATATGCAAGTGTGATTGAAAGTCTTATGTATGCCATGCATTGCACAAGACCAGACATTGCATATGCAGTTGAATTGTTATGTCGATTTACTAGTAATCCAGGAAAAGAACATTGGAACGCAGTTTCAAGAGTTCTGAGATATTTAAAAGGAACAATCGATTACAGATTACAATATCGTGGTTTTCCCGCTGTTCCTGAAGGATATAGCGATGCAAGTTGGAATAACATAGGATCGAATTGTAAATCCACAACGGGATGGGTACCTTAGGAGATGCAACTGTTCTTGGTGTTCTAAGAAACAAACTTGTGTCTCAGATTCGACTATGTTAGCATAATTTATTGCATTAGCAGATGCAAGTAAAGAAGCTGAATGGATAAGGAATTTATTAATTGACATTCCATTATAGGACAAGCCATCCCCAACTGTAATGATTCATTGTGACAATCATGCTACTTTATATTCAGTAGCAAGTAAGACTTACAATGGTAAGCAATGACACCTTAGTCTGAGACATCAGTCGATTAAGGGATTACTTAAGCAAGGAGTAATCACTGTTATGTAGAGTCAATGAGCAATCTAGCAGATCCTTTCACAAAAGGACTGCCTAGAGAGATGATTTCAATATCATCGAAAGGAATGGGATTAAGTTCTATGAAACATTAGTTAGCTTTAACGGGAACCCTACTCATGTTTTGAAAAATAAACAGAGTTCAAAGGGTACAAGCAAGTTAAAGTCTAACTAGATCGAGGCGCTAGAGTATTTAATAGATCCCATTCATAAAATCTCTAGTGTGAGTAATTACTGCATGGTAAAGGTTGAAATTAGTTCTTAATAAGTTCTGTCATTGGGAAAAGTGACTCGCATGATATCACTTTAAAAGAACTTACCTATGTGAGTGTGAAAGTCGACCGCTTTCAATGAGATTTAGACCGTCTCTAAAGCATTCATGAATCTCGGGATGTATGCATGGCCATTAATGCGTTGGAATGAAGAGACACTGTTTTAACGGAATAGTATGTGTGATAACTCCGGTAACATCATGATAGGGTCCTTGGTTCAAGATTTATTCACCATAGCGCCCTGATGTGACTTTGAGTTGTTTACACTAAGTGGAAGTTCAAAGCCAAAAGCTACTTTCATTTATGTATGATTTCCTACGATGATGCTTAGTCCGTGTCTGCATGAACTACGGTGGCTTGATCCCCAAAAGGGTACGTAGGCAATCACATTAGGTGATGCAGGCGCTTCATCCATTGGTTTTTACACATCAAATATTTTTCTAAAAAATAGGGGGAGATTGTTAGATATTTTTCATAAAATACTTTTTTGTTATCGTATGCATTTGGGTAGTAGGACGAAATGGGGATCCTTTGGTTTCGTGAAATGTCACATCCTTTTATGAAAGGTCGTATCCTTTTCGTGAAAAGACACATTTTTTAGTGACTTTTTGTTGGGACACACCCATTCGAAGAGATACGTCTTTTTCAAATGAATAGACACCTCCATTCAAGAAGGTAGCCATTCACGATTGGATATGCCCATTCGTGTTGGGGCACCTTCACTCTATAAATACTACCAATGCATGCATGAAATAAGATGGATTTAATTTTTATTAATTCATTCATTCCGCAGAAGCATCATCAGTACAAGCATATTGTGTCTCTAAAGAAGTACTCCATTGAATCCTGAAGGAGATCTAAAACATCCCTTTAAAGAAACGTTTTATACGTGCCTTGGAGATCATTCAATTCTGTTTGTTTATCAAATTTTTCTAACAATTTTATCCTTAATACAACTCATTAATATGTTGTCATTTGTTTGGTATATATGTAAAACTCATTCAATGATAAATGATGTTTTAATCTTCATATACTATTTGATTGGGAAAATATTTTGATATTGAATTCATTTACAATTGGAGGTTACACTATGTATATATAGATACATACACGAGCTGAATCGAATCGAGTCTAGCCTAATTAATGATATCTAAGTGTATATGTCTAAATGTATATAAAAGGATTACAATGTACAAATGTTACATTAATACCACCCTCAAGTTGGGCGTGGTAGAATGCCCACTTGTCACGCTTGATGGAGGAGCATTTGGGCGAGGAGCGACTTCGTAAGGCAATCCGCAAGTTGATCGAAGCATTGACGTGGGCAACCCGGAGAGAGCCATTTTGTACCGATCCCGTATAAAGTGATAATCTACGCCGACGTGTTTCATTCGAGAGTGAAACACTTTGGGTTGTGGCAGAATCGAGTAATGTACCGAGATTATCGCAATAAATGACCGTGTATCAGTCTTGAGATACCAAGGTCCGCGAAAAGAAATGCAAGCCGATTGATCTCGCGATCGCGGCAGACTACTGACCGATATTCGGCTTTCGTAGTAGAGAGCGGGCAATGGTGGTCTGCTTTTGAGCTCTCCATGAAATGGCATTTACGCCTAGATAGATGACATGAGCACTGGTGGATGAGAAATCCGTGATACCACCCCAATCGGCATCGAGAAGGCATGTAAGATAAGAGGAGAGTCCCGATACAATCAGATGCCATAGGTGGTTGTGCCAGCAATATATCGAACGAGGCGCTTGACATAGGACCAGTGAATGTCCGTCGGAGCATGCATAAATTGGGATAACTTGTTTACCGCAAACGCAATGTCAGGGCGAGTGAAAATAAGATATTGCAGACTACCGACCACCATGCGATAGGAAGAGGGATCATCCATAGGTGTACCTGTGGAGGCCTTTAGATTGGATAAGTCAGTCGGCATAGGAGTAGCCACCGAATTCGCATCTTGCATATTCAGCTTGACCAGTAAATCCTGCATATACCGTTGCTGAGAGAGAAGAATACCAGCAGAGTTAGGTACAATTGCAATGCCCAGAAAGTATTGCAACGGTCCAAGATCTTTGAGTGCAAATTTCTTCCCAAGGTCGCCGATAAAATTTTCCAAGGCAACATTATTATTTCCTGTAAGAATGAGATCGTCGACATAAACAAGCACATATAAAATCACATCTCCGGACTTACAAATAAAAAGTGAGGTATCAGATTTAGCACCGTAAAACCAAATGTCAAGAAAAAACACTTAAGTTCATCATACCAGGCCACAGGCCTATTTTAATCCATATAAAGCCTTGCATAAGCCTGCAAACATGATTGGGTCGAGTGAGTCAATAAAACTCTGCAGTTGAGCTAAATAGACATTCTCATGTAAGTGACCCTACAAGAAAGCATTTTTGATGTCCAGGTTGTCGCAGAGAGACCACCCTGTTAAGGCCAAGGTAAGAACAACCCGAATGGTAGGGGTTTTACAACCGGACTGAATGTGTCATAGTAGTCGATGCCGGGCGCCGAGCAAAGCCCTTGGCAACTAACCGAGCCTTATACACATCAATGGAGCCATCAGGTTTGTACTTTAGACGAAATATCCACTTGGAGCCGATTATGTTAAAAGATGGGTCATATGGAACAAGATCCCAGGTGTGATTACGCACCAAAGCGTTGAATTCCTCTTGCATCGCATCTCTCCATTGAGGGATTTTTAGAGCTTGAGTAACAGAAGTGGGTTCAGTGAGAGTGAGGTTCTGGGGTTCAGTATGAGCATGTAGATTAAGTTTTTGGATAGGCCGGAAGATATTGTTTTGAGAGCGAGTGCGCATAGAGTGGGTGGGGGGAGGTGATGGAGGAGGAGGAGGTGGAGGGTTAGAGGGAGCAGGTGATGGACTTGGGAGGTCTTCGCCAAGGGAAGTTGGGGAGAGTTTGGGGAGGATCGGGGAGCCACTGAGACATAGAGCGGAGGAGGTGGTGGGGTAGATGTAGGGGTAGCAGAGGGAAGACTGCTTCAACAAATTTGACATGCCGAGAGACATACATACGAGAAGCGATAGGGTCAAAGCAGTAGTAGGCGTGTTGGGTGAGAGAGTAACCAAGGAATATGCTGTTAGGAAATCTACGCGGGAACGCAGCGGAATTCAAAAATTTATTTCCTATCGACCCAAGATCGACTTCGTTTAAGCAATAAACAAATAAGCTAAAGACGGTGGTTACCTTGGTTGATCTATAAGATCGACGCTTTGACCGTCTAAGAGAGAGTAGTTCTGCATAGAGCCGCCCAAGTGTTCGGCCTCTACCGCTAGTCCACACGAACACTCGCCGAATCCCATCATGGATTGCTATTGGAAAACTCCGGTTGCTAGACCGGCCTTTTCCCCTCTCTCCCAACTCTCTATAGGATGCTCTATTTTTACACAAGAGCTATTAGCTCTTGGAATTATGATGTACAAAAGAGCTTGACACCCACCTCTTATTTATAGTGAGAGGCGCGCCAGTAGTAGTGTGGAGGAGAAGAAAACCTTTTCCCAATAAAATAAAGAAAATATAATTGATTGATTTATCTCATTTATTATAATATCTTATATTAAATAAATCTAGGATTTTGTCAATATCTTATATTGAATATTCCAAGATATTGTCAATATCTTATATTGGCAATATTTACCTTTATTATATTACCATAAATCAATTTACACACGTGTGTATATATCACATATATATAACACATATAAATCTATAAATATTCAATCATGTCAACCTTGGTATTCACGTGTGACATGCACACTAATTCCAGCCGCATGCATTTTGGATATATACATATATATATCAATATCTTATATTTAAATATTTAGTAATACTATTAATTAAATTGCACAATCCAAATGTATCTTATACACATTAAATGTGGCGCCTTTTTGACCAACAAATTGGCTTCCGAATATTCTTTAATTAATATAATATTATTAATATCTTGTATTTAATTTATTCATAATAAATAAATACCACCATATTAATTTACCACTATAACCTTTATAGTCTCGAGATAAACTTTCCTTATTTGGTTATCATCTATAACCACATTTTAATCCGGCTAGATGTTCTTATGTGTGTGACCCGATAGGCTTCCGAATATGTTGGCCGTAGACACAAAGTGCAAATTACAAAAATGCCCTTCATGCCTAACGATCACGGGATAGCGTCTAGCAACACACCGTGACCCCCAATCATCGGAAGAGTCAAATGCAATGACTACTACCTTTCATGTGAAACAGTTACCGTGTAACTTACAATCCTATCGCTGTAATAATATCCATACGGTCGTTAGTCGAGTGTCAAAACATCAACGACCGTATCTTATAATCTGGATATCATGCTCTCTCGAAGTAACTCATTTACTCCCACTTTGCAAAGATTCACGAGAGTAAGACATTCCTTATAAGAAGGCCATTTCGGATATTCGATCCCAATCATAGGATACGCGATTCCCGGACGACCAATCATGTATACTCCGCATGCTTCAGTATCATACCCAATCACTACCGCATGATCGCCCGTGGCTGTGGAAACCTCAATAGTGTCAAAGCATGACAATCCACACCGTGATGCCATGAAGACTCGGTCTTAAGGATAATTACACAACCGCCACATAGTGTGACACTTATCTGTAAGTGGGTCGATCTAACGACGCATTCTCTAATACACGCCCACGTCATACCCAAGTGTCTCTACACTTCGATAGACGAGATCTATCCTCGCCCTAAAGACAGAAGACATAATACGTGCTAGCCTGCTCATACTATCAATGCCCTGCTTAATAGTACATCGACCTAGAGACATTTAAGTATCAAACTTATTAAAGTGATTAGAGATCTCATCAACCATAATCGCCTATCATGGTTTCTCTATCACAGTTTAATACTAAGGACGTTATCATATAACAATTCATAATTGGTTCTTTAGAAGAACAGATATATGACAACATAAAAGTCATTTAATATATGTACAAACACAAAGAAATAGTAGAAATGATCCGACCCGGTCGGACCCGGTCCAACCCGATTGGGTTTAGGACACTATTCCAACAATCTCCCACTTGGCCTAAAACCAATCACTCGCACACACAAGACCAAGTTGAAACACAAGAATCTCATGCAATACTCGCAACTAGCCCTAGCCATAAATGGATCGCTATCCGTGGGTACTCAGACTATCTTCATATCATGCTCCAAATGACCAAGTCAAAGGAACCGCCTCAACACACACACACGAATCTCTGACGAGACCCTGGTCCTTGCTTCAAGCAATGAATCCACTTACTATATCAATTATATATAGAAAAGGTGGAAGAACCGCATAAGGTTCAAGAATGAACCTTCTAGATCCATGTATTGCTCCCATTTAGCCTCTAAGGCACTACAAAGGTGTTTACGCCTAGTTGTAGAATTTACAAAGTGACCATCACGAGAACATTTCCACTCAACAGTATCAAAGTGATCGCAAACCTGCATAGTGAGCTCCCACTCACCTTCATAAGGCTCGGGATATACGTGCAGTATATCTACGCTTATTTATTTCCAAGTTTCAATAAACTAGAAACCATCCTTAACTTGTTTAAGGATATTCTCGACATTCACCGATTTACTTTCATTAATTGCTCACGATACCATGAACTATGAACATCCTGGCATTACCTTTATGATGGTTCCTATCGCAGTAGCAAAGGAAACCTTCATAACCATCATCTTTCACCTTATCTTTAGGACTAACGTCCTAACATAGATAGATCATGGGATCTATGCTAAACTTCTTTTAGCATCACATCTATATAGGTAAACAATAATCTAACAGCAGTTAAATCTATCGCTATAGATTCTCATTTCTAAAATAAGAACTGCTAATCCAAGTGCTTTCGTAAAGACCTTGAACTACCAAACATTAATTGACTGTGACATGGGGTGATAATTCTCGAGAGAGATATCTAATACCTTACTCAAAAATCATAACACACTCCCACTATCCATCTTGCACATTGGGCATATCCTTCTTTGACTTAATCAAACTCCTTTGATTATCAAACAAAGAAATTGTCTAGAGAAACTTGTTTGAGTCCATAAATGGATCTCGTGGGCTTACATATCATGTTATCGCCTATGAACATCGAAATGTCTGCCTAACGCCTTCAACACTATCATATAGCCATGATAATGGGTTATAACAAGTATTATCCGAATAGAATCGGGCTCACCTTACGGGGACATTCCTCTGTAAGGCAGACTAGGTTCACAACCTGGTTGTCGCCGATGGAATCTAATTCGAGATATTATGGCTCTGGCCATATCTCTCAATCTTGCCTTTCAAACATTCTTTCATAAGTCGTGAGATATTCATTCTTCAAGATGAACATACCAACAAATTTTTCAGGCTTGAGGTTATCCACAGACTTACGAGAACTTTTGTGTGCACTGAGCAATGTTTTACACCTCATCGCTATGCGGCGTCTGCTCATGTTCCAATGGTTGAATATATCTTTGTGGTTCTCAAACTCTTTTGAGATCTTATTTACTCCCACTGTCTCTTTTGGAAGTAACACTTCCTCTAGAAAATAGCATGTTTGGAGACAAACATTTTTTTCTCCGCGGACAGGTAAATAATATCTAGCGTACTTGCTAAGACATTCCACAAAATTGTATATGTCGTACTAGGCTCCAAGCCTTTCTGACTTTGCCTATGACAACTTCAAATCATCGGTTAGGATAGATTTGACATTATCCTCTCCCATATCTAATATGGAATCTATTCAACCTTTATCTTTGGAACTAGGTTAAGTATGAGGGCACTATCCCGAAACGGGTAAGGGATACATCGCATGGCTTGTGTCACACCTTTATCATATAAAGTGTTATTTCCATTTTGGGAACACAATCTAATTGCGTATCCCAAAGATGGTATCCTTCAAGGAGAATCTTATTCCTTTTCGACGACTTCACGAAAACACCCTTCAGTATTAATTACTTCAATCCAATTGAAGATTAATTCCTAAGTAGCTCGTCAATCTCATATTCGCACTAGCTCGAACTTTTCGGCTTTCCGAATTATGCACTTCATCGAGTACACTTGACTATTTCTAAAAATAGTTATAGAGATTAACAAATAATTATTTGTAGCATTAATTGTCATAAGCCAACAAACATCGGTATGTTTAGGCTTTAGACAATTTTTCTAGATCTTACAACCTTTTCGAAAAAGGGTATTTTAGTCCCTTTTGGATAAGATACGTATAACCCACATGATTCATAATCATATGGTTTAACATCATCAAAATGATGTTTAATTACACGCTTCTCTTCCAGAGAATCGACATCTAGAACAACTACAAATATCAAGGATAATAGCCATACAAATATTTAGTTGAGATCTCATCACATATATCAACTATATAGTGACTTCAATCTAGTATGTTAGATTCAGTGACCTTCCAACTTTATTGGAATAACATTTATTCTTTACAATTGAATATGTCTACTAAATCCAAACAAATAACTGAAAGTATGTCCTTCATAAGAACCGGAACATAATAACATTTATTTAGTTCCCTTATCAGTTTACTAGATCCAGAATATGGTAAGTATTACAACATTTGCTTCACTTTCCATATCAGTATTTAATCTTTCTAATTTAATCACACTCGTAAGATATCATATATCTAAGAGTTGACTTTTAGATAGATTTATCTCAACTCACTTGCCTATAATAGAAACTTCAATAAGTTCTCTATTTAAGCACATGCCCTAACTTTCCTTTTCAACCCTTTTAAGCACTTGAAAAATGTTTCTTAGTGTAGTCTTCATAAGACTTAAGAAAGATCACAAGAGCTATGTCTTTGATTTCCTTTCATAAAGAAAATCTAAAGTTTATTAAATAGTTTGTTTATCATTTTGAATCGTATTCAAAACATTGACTATTTAATTAACCTTTAAGCAATGATAGAATTAAGTCGTTACTTAAATCTTACAATTTTGAAAACAACCTTTCCAAAATTAGATGTGGTCATTCTTATTCAACGATTGAATTAATTGTCATCGTATGACTGAATGATCATCTTGGATCGTATCCAATTTATGACTAATTCATTGAAACTTATTTCAAATGATTTAATCATATCATGAGCTTCCGCTTTCATTAATAATTAAAGTCTTGGAGAACTCCATCAAATATGTAGTCTCCTTGTCTCTAACTACTATAACGGGATTGCTCATGTCATTGCTTATTTTAAAAGGATTAAAATTACTTAACCATATTTGAGAACGTTTCTCAAAAGGTAACAGTCATAATTTGGTTTTACTAATCGAGAATAAAACATAAATATAAAGTTTGCTAAAACTACAACATAAAAATGAAAATAAATGAGTGTTGTTTGTTTATACACGCAAAATCAAAAATGGTCTTTTGGTTTATGATTTTGCTCCCACTAGTCAACTACTTCCAATTGACTTTCAAGAATTATTAATTTCTTTAGTGGACAAGATCCCACTAAACTACCCCGACCCCGCTTTTGGGTGGTGGGCGAAAATAACATAATAGGTAGACAACATCCCTTTGTCAATCGTATCTTATCACGACTCTTGTTGTTTGACTAGTCAACTCTTTGACAATTTTCATCTTAAGAAGTAGTCAAACCCTTGCCTCTAAAATCCAAACGACCCGCTTTGGTGGTGGCGAGAGAATTCTTAGTCAAGTCATAACCCCAATATTCGTGAGATCTCATACGATCATATCTCGATAATGACGATATACCCGAGGTAGGTCAACCCCTGCTTTGGTGATGAGTTGGATCCGAACAAGGGCTCTTCACCGTCATTATAATATGGGAGGCAATTTCAACTTGATTCTTTTGAGGTGGAAGTATTTATGTAAACTAATTCACTTAATTAATTTTTAATCATGGTCTCATCATAAATATGTCTATCTCTCAGAAACATACATCCTAAACATTTATCTAGATCGTGCTAGTCATGCATCTATCGTATCATATAAAATAAATACAAGCACAAAATAAATAAATGCGTAAAGTAACCGGTATGATCATGGACTTTTCTAGGTGCGGTTTCGAATACAAATCGACGAAAACCGCTGGTCACAATCTAAGGGTAGTTAATGACCGCCAATAGGATCTTTAATGCGCCATTCTCCAATGGGATCTTTATTTTTCGCCTTTCTTTGGTCTCCATCTTCTCTGCTTTCCATTCTTGTTACATTTAATTCTATCTAATAAAATAAATACACCCGCCGCATACGGGGAGCTAACGGAATGGGATGAATGCAGAAAATAAACTAGGTCACGTTCTTCATAACGACCTGGGACAATTTTAAAACCAACGAAAATTTAAATCATTCACATCTATCCTATCGGTCGAGTCCATGATCAATCGGGGTCATATAATCATATTATATCTACTATATCTAATCCATACAATAAAATCTTATGAAAAAGATAAAATTAAAATTTAACTACTTGCGTCTTAATTAATCAATTAACATTTAATCTATTAAATAATTTTATCCAATCAATTAACTAATTAACATTTAATTAATTAAATGATTTTAATCGAAATAAAATTAACTATTAATTTTAAACGATTTTAATTTTAATTTTAATTTTAATTAATTAGAACTATTCCAAAATAAATCAAAATTAAAATTATTTCTCTTTTGTTTCTTTCCTTTTTTCGTAATCAAAATGGATGCTTTTGTTTCCTAAACCAAATTTGGCTTAGCCTCTACCACTTTCTTTCAAAATCAAAATTTTGAAAGTGGCTTGCGCTAAGCCTTTTACAAATCAAATATTTAAAAGGCGCAAGCGCATTCCAAATCAAATATTTGGAAAGGCCAAATAATTTTGGTTTAGCCGCCACTTTTCAAAAATCAAAATTTTGGAAGTGGCTTGCAGCTGCGCTTTTCCCAAATCAAATATTTGGAAAGGCTTAGCCTATTCCAAACAAAGTTTGGAAAGGCCATTATTATTTTATGTCGTATGGCATCCCAATGGCCAAACTATTTGAACCATTGGCTAAATACATACGACACAACTAAACAAATGAGATATTAATCACAACTATGAACAATATTGAATCACAAATACACAAAACAAAATTGGGGACCACCGTATCACACCAAAAGACCGGCGGCTTCGGAGAGCCGCCGCGCGCGCCGGCGATCACACGGTGGTGGTGCCGCCGCGCCGATCGGCCGAGCACCACCATGCCGCCCCATTTTTTTTTTTTTTTTTTTTTTTTTTTTTTTTTGTATCAATTTTGCAAATCAAAAATCTTTCATCTTTTAATTATGTGATTTAAACGATAAAATTAACTACGCAAAATAACATGCTTATTGCTTAAGCTCAAGCTCTCTCGATACCATTGTTAGAAATCTACGCGAAACGCAGCGAATTCAAAAATTTATTTCCTATCGACCCAAGATCGACTTCGTTTAAGCAATAAACAAATAAGCTAAAGACGGTGGTTACCTTGGTTGATCTATAAGATCGACGCTTTGACCGTCTGGGAGAGTAGTTCTGCATATGAGCCGCCCAGTGTTCGGCCTCTGCCGCTAGTCCATACGAACACCACGCCGAATCCCATCATGGATTGCTATTGGAAAACTCCGGTTGCTAGACCGGCCTTTTCCCTCTCTCCAACTCTCTATAGGATGCTCTCTATTTTACACAAGAGCTATTAGCTCTTGGAATTATGATGTACAAAAGAGCTTGACACCCACCTCTTATTTATAGTGAGAGGGGCGCCCCATGTAGTGTGGAGGAGAAGAAAACCTTTTCCCAATAAAATAAAGAAAATATAATTGATTGATTTATCTCATTTATTATAATATCTTATATTAAATAAATCTAGGATTTTGTCAATATCTTATATTGAATATTCCAAGATATTGTCAATATCTTATATTGGCAATATTTACCTTTTATTATATTACCATAAATCAATTTACACATGTGTATATATCACATATATATAACACATATAAATCTATAAATATTCAATCATGTCAACCTTGGTATTCACGTGTGACATGCACACTAATTCCAGCCGCATGCATTTTGGATATATACATATATATATATCAATATCTTATATTTAAATATTTAGTAATACTATTAATTAAATCTGCATAATCCAAATGTATCTTATACACATTAAATGTGGCGCGCCTTTGACCAACAAATTGGCTTCCTGGAATATTCTTTAATTAATGTAATATTATTAATATCTTGTATTTAATTTATTCATAATAAATAAATACCACCATATTAATTTACCACTATAACCTTTATAGTCTCGAGATAAACTTTCCTTATTTGGTTATCATCTATAACCACATTTTAATCCGGCTAGATGTTCTTATGTGTGTGACCCGATAGGCTTCGAATATGTTGGCCGTGAGACACAAAGTGCAAATTACAAAAATGCCCTTCATGCCTAACGATCACGGGATAGCGTCAGCAACACACCGTGACTCCCAATCATCGGAAGAGTCAAATGCAATGACTACTACCTTTCATGTGAAACAGTTACCGTGTAACTTACAATCCTATCGCTGTAATAATATCCATACGGTCGTTAGTCGAGTGTCAAAACATCAACGACCGTATCTTATAATCTGGATATCATGCTCTCTCGAAGTAACTCATTTACTCCCACTTTGCAAAGATTCACGAGTAAGACATTCCTTATAAGAAGGCCATTTCGGATATTCGATCCCAATCATAGGATACGCGATTCCCGGACGACCAATCATGTATACTCCGCGTGCTTCAAAGATCATACCCAATCACTACCGCATGATCGCCCGTGGCTGTGGAAACCTCAATAGTGTCAAAGCATGACAATCCACACCGTGATGCCATGAAGACTCGGTCTTAAGGATAATTACACAACCGCCACATAGTGTGACACTTATCCGTAAGTGGGTCGATCTAACGTCGCATTCTCTAATACACGCCCACGCATACCCAAGTGTCTCTACACTTCGATGAAGACGAGATCTATCCTCGCCTCTAAAGACAGAAGACATCTAATACGTGCTAGCCTGCTCATACTATCAATGCCCTGTTTAATAGTACATCGCCTGTAGAGACATTTAAGTATCAAACTTATTAAAGTGATTAGAGATCTCATCAACCATAATCGCCTATCATGGTTTCTCTATCACGCTTTAATACTAAGGGCGTTATCATATAACAATTCATAATTGGTTCTTTAGAAGAATGTATATATGACAACATAAAAGTCATTTAATATATGTACAAACACAAAGAAATAGTAGAAATGATCCGACCCGGTCGGACCCGGTCCAACCCGATTGGGTTTAGGACACTATTCCAACAATCTCCCACTTGGCCTAAAACCAATCACTAGCACACACAACCGGACTGAATGTGTCATAGTAGTCGATGCCAGGGCGCTGAGCAAAGCCCTTGGCAACTAACCGAGCCTTATACCTGTCAATGGAGCCATCAGGTTTGTACTTTAGACGAAATATCCACTTGGAGCCGATTATGTTAAAAGATGGGTCATATGGAACAAGATCCCAGGTGTGATTACGCACCAAAGCGTTGAATTCCTCTTGCATCGCATCTCTCCATTGAGGGATTTTTAGCTTGAGTAAATGTGGGTGGGTTCGGTGAGAGTGAGGTTCTGGGTTCGATGATGAGCATGTAGATTAAGTTTTTGGATAGGCCGGAAGATATTGTTTTGAGAGCGAGTGCAAGCATGGAGTGGGTGGGGAGGTGATGGAGGAGGAGGAGGAGGTGAGGGTTAGAGGAGCAGTGATGGACTTGGGAGGTCTTCGGCCAAGGGAAGTTGGGGAGAGTTTGGGGAGGATCAGGAGCCACGAGAGACATAGAGCGGAGGAGGTGGTGGGGTAGATGTAGGGGTAGCAGAGGGGAGAAGACTGTTTTCAACAAATTTGACATGCCGAGAGACATACATACGAGAAGCGATAGGGTCAAAGCAGTAGTAGGCGTGTTGGGTGAGAGAGTAACCAAGGAATATGCATGGTTTGGAGACCGAGGTTCCAGCTTTGTGTCTTTGTATAAGGCGAAGCCATGGGTAACAAAGACACCCAAAACACGAAGTTTCTTGTAGTTAGGTGCTTCATGGAAAATTGACTCATATGGCGATTTCATATTGAGAACCGGGTAAGCATTCGATTGATAAGGTATCTTTGCCGTAGCAAACGCATGAGGCCGAATGTTGATGGGAGGAGGCATGAGTGAGAAGAGTAAGGCCGGTTTCAACAATATGCATGTTACGACGTTCGAGATGCCATTGTGTTCGGGTGTGTGAGGGGGAGTTATGTAAAGGGATATGCCATTCGTGGTGAGATAGTCACGAAGACCGATAAATTCACCACCATTATCCGAGTATAGAATCTTAATGGTTTGGTTGAAGAATTTTTCCACAATAGCTCGGAAGCGAATAAAGGTTGGTTCAACATCAGATTTGCGTTTTAAGGGATAGAACCACACATACCGAGTAAAATGATCAACAATAATTAAAAAATATTTAAAACCATCATATGATAAAACGGGCGAAGTCCAAAGATCAGTGAACAAAGTTTCAAGAGGACGGAAATTGATAAGGTAGAAGCATGAAACGGTAGTTTATGACTTTATTGACCAAACAGAATTACAATGCGACAAAGTTGAGGACGAAGCCTCAAAGTAAAAACATCAAGAATCTTATTTAAAATGGGCTGAGCCGGGTGACCCAAACGATAGTGCCAGGTTGAGGACGTGGCTTTATTGGAAGCAAACGCAAGTAAAGGTTTTGATGGCCACTCATGTAGAGTCCATTTTTAGCCGGACCACGGAGGAGAGTTTGTTTCGCTCTTGATGTCCTTCACATGAAATTCATGGGGTAAGAATTCTCTGAGACACATTATGAGATTGACACAATTGGGAAATTGATAACAAATTACGAGACATTTCAGCACACACAAAACATCATTTAAATTAAAGGATGTGGAATTGGATAACGGTAAAGAAACGGAACCAAAGATGAGTAATAGAAAGGGCATTACCGTCTCCGACCATGATATCATCTTGACCAAGTAAGGAACATGGAGTGAGAGATTTTGAAGGTCGCTTGTCACGTGGTGAGTGGCCCCACTATCCATAAGAAAAGGGTGAAGGTAACGCTTTGTGTCATCATCGGAAGGTCGCGGTACTTACGTGGGCTTGACGGGAATTTGAGGAGGACGGGAGTGACCAATCTGAGCTCAGCATCGACGGATTTGGGGCAAAATTTTGCGAGTGACCAGGGTGCCGCAGATCGCATTTACCCGTGTAGGGCGAGGCGGGCTGTTGGTGTTTGCGGCCGGTGGAGAGGATCGGGAATTGAATCGTTCTTCTTTGATTGATTAAAGTTCACTCTTGATGATAGTTGTTATGAGGAGAGTCTGGGTGGGAGGAGTAGCCACGCCATCGCGTTAGATTAGTTGCCATGGCGGTCTTGATTAAAGCGGGATGGGTGAGGCCGGTGAAAGTTGGCGGAGAAGATCTTGTCTGAGCAGTGGAGGGCCGAAAGTTCAATAGCTTTTAGTGGAGAGCTTCAAGGAGATAGGATCGCCACGAGCCCGAATCGCTGTTGTAAGCGGTGATATTCGCCTCCAATTTTGGCAAAAATCGATCGGTAATATCATCGGCGATCATGGGGGCATCAAGAAGTGCGAGTTCATCGGTTTTATGTTTAATTGCATACTGAAAATCACCGATCGATTGAGTTCCCGCTCCATTGCCTGGAGATTGTCTTTCGAGTGAGAACATGGCCTCGGGATTTCTTGGCATATGTGTCTCGAAGGATGACCAGGCTTCACGGGATGTTTTGGCTTTGCGCAGAACGCGTCACAATTTGGGGCCGCAGCGGCAACAATGGTGTGTGAGGAGAGACAATCTGGCGTTGCCAGTGATGAAATCGAGGATTCTCTTTAGCGAGTGCCGTTAGATTGCACCGCTTTAGGTGGTGCGGTGGTGGTACCATCAAGGTACCCCATGAGTCCATAGCCGATAAAGAGTGGTTCCATTTGGAGAATCCATATCCCGTAATTGGTGGAATCAAGCTTGATGGGTGTTTGTGTGGCTGAGTTAAAGGTGATAGGGGAGGTGGCAGCCATTGGAGAAGAGGGGAAGGTTGATCGGAAGAGAAGGAGAGGGAGAAAAAGAAAAAAAAAAAAAAAACGTGGGAGGAAGAAGAGGAGCGTATAGAGGAATTCAATGCTCTGATACCATATTTGATTGGGAAAATATTTTGATATTGAATTCATTTACAATTGGAGGTTACACTATGTATATATAGATACATACACGAGCTGAATCGAATCGAGTCTAGCCTAATTAATGATATCTAAGTGTATATGTCTAAATGTATATAAAAGGATTACAATGTACAAATGTTACACTAATATATACAATAAAATAGTTAATTTATTAACCGCCTTATTTTATTCAAGTGTGTGAGTTTTGATTGAAGAAATATTCTTTGTAAAAGATTTATCTTAAATTTGTTTTTGAGCTGGGTTGAGCAAAACATAACAAAATTTTACTGTAATAGGCAATTCAAACATCACCCAAGGTTTTAGGAGCAGTCAAGTTCACTATCAAAATTGTGATTTTTGCAATTATCTTGTGGACCTATCGCTATCATGAGTATTTACATCCCGGCATAACCATAACTTTATATTGCTGCATTTTCTATCTTGGCGCTGAGATGGCACTTTCAATTAGCACCGCACCTGTTCGAGCAATTGTCGGAGTAGAAACCGAGCCTCTTTTTAACGAGCCGTACTTATCTACTTCATTGCAAGATTTCTGGGGCCGCAGATGGAATCTCATGGTCACGACTATTCTCCGGCCAACCGTTTACGACCCTGTACGAAGCTTCTTTATGTATACTTTAGGAAAGAGATGGAGCTTAGTGTTGGCGTTCATGGCTTCGTTTTTGGTGTCGGGACTAATGCATGAAATCAGTTACTATTACTTGACACGTGTGAGTCCCACGTGGGAAGTGACATGGTTTTTCGTTCTTCATGGGGCTTGTACAGCCTGTGAGGTCGCCGTTAAGAAGGCGTTGAATGGACGTTGGAGACTACATCCGGCTGTGTCTTGTCCAGTTACCATCGGATTTATTATCACGACAGCGTCTTGGTTGTTCTTTCCTCAACTCAGGAGAAACAACGCTGACCTTAAGATTAAAGACGAATGTGAAAGTTTGGCACGGTTGCTTATTTCATACTTGATATAAATTATACTAGATCATATCAAAAAGTGCTCTGATTCTCCGGTGAACGGTTATAATGTTTGTTGTAACCGGTGCTTTAATATAGTCATTACTCATGGGCTATTTTCTAGTCTTTTAATATTGACTACCCCTTTGATTTCTCCATTGTAATGATATATATATGTATCAGGATGGATGATGTTTAATAAGAAAAAACTACCTTTCTTCCACTCTTTTGATTTCTATATTATTTTATATTGTTCAATTACATGTGCTTGCTGATCTTAACAGTCGGATGTGATTCTCAACGATACGTCAAATTAGAACATTAGCGACTTTACATAATGTTGATAATCATGTGGTTTGATGAGTGGATATGGTTTAATTTTGCAAATTGCAATATTACAAGGAATAATGGAGGCATAATTGTGTCATAACTTACTCATAACTTGTTATGACAATATTGGGTGCTATTGTTTAATGTTGCAATTAATGGTTTTATATGATTATTATTATAAATTTTGTGATACTAAAGTTGTGGATTGAGTAAGAAGTTGGTATACATAGTGACAAGGCCTAATGTGCTAAAGGTGCTAAGAACAAAGTTGATACAAGCCTAAGCTCCCTAAGCTCATTTCTACGTCTTCAGCAAAATGCGCGTGTATTATGCGTGTTTAATTTCATTTTCTTATAAGGTTATGCGGGTTTAGTTGAATTGATATTTTTAATATTAAAATAATAATAATAAAGATATGGTGATAATTGCAATATTATTAAGTTTTTTTTTAGCAGCCAATATTAATTCCATTATCAGCAAGATGCTAAAAACGATTACAACAAAGATTCC
Organism: Gentiana macrophylla; assembly: GCA_026214975.1. NCBI lineage: Eukaryota > Viridiplantae > Streptophyta > Magnoliopsida > Gentianales > Gentianaceae > Gentiana > Gentiana macrophylla. The sequence continues at coordinate 76,865,553 of CM047814.1, forward strand.
AAAATACACAGGATGGTTGCACTTTATATAAAACATTCAATGACGTAATTAGTTTGGATTATACATATATCTACTAATTAACATAATCTCAAATTAATTATTTTTGTAAAACTACCTTTAACAACTTATTTCCCGCCTCTCTTTTTACAAATCATCCTCATCTAGGATGACCTCGGCTCTCTCTTCTCTACGGCATTACCTAATCATAATTTCAAGAAACTAAATTTTATGAATAAATTAATTCTCTCACCAAAACACATAAAGGATGATTTAATTATACCTTCTCCGTTGGGGTTTCCCTCACCTTCCTCCCTTATATTAGCTTGCTCCTCCTCTATGCCACCATTTACATCTACATCACATTCCATAACCTCGTTTAGCTTTTCAGCAGCTTCCTCCTCCATACGTCCTCATTTATCTCTTCACCCACGGAATTTCCTAATCATAATTTCAAGAAATTAAATGTTATGAACTAAATCTCTCATCAAACTACATAATGAACAAAATCAAAAGGACAAGTTTCACATTACACCTTAGCCGTTTCGGGTTTCCTTGACCGTTTCCTCAACCAGGGCATCAGGTTCATCCTCAACCTCTTTATCACCTCGCTTACATTTTCAAAGGGACCTCCCCTACATTTTTATCACCATCCCCAACCTCCTTCACAATAGCAAAGAACTTCCTCCTCAATTCCAATGGCCTCGTTTCTCTCTTCACCTTCGCTTACATTTTCTGGTGGGAACTCCTCTACGTCTATATCACCTTCCCCGATTTCCTTCTCTTCAACTACGGCATTTCCTAATCATAATTTCAAGAAATAGAATGTTATAAACTAATTATCTCCTATATAAACAACATAAAGGACAAATTTAACTTTATACCTTTTGCCGTTTCGGGATGCCTCCACAGTTCATCTTCCATTTCATTCAACTCTTCATTACCTTCCATTTCACTTGCATGTATACCATCATTTTTGCATTTTTCACATGCACAAGAAAGACGAACCTCCATCAATTTAAATTTACGATGGAGCGTATCCACTAAAGTGCACATTCTTTTGTTCTCTTAAGCAATTTTTACCAACTCTTCACACATTCTTTTGTTCTCTTCACTCACAGCAATTTTTACCAATTCTTTTAGCTTTTCATAATCAACGTTACCCGTTGATTGCTCAGGTGCATTGTCGTGAGTAGTTTCATCATCTTCAACTTCATCAGTTTCATCATCTTCAGCTTCATCTTTCCGGGGCATCAAAAAAATAAGCTTTTTCCTTTTCAGCTTCGGATGGAACCAACTTTCGAACCGCCTCCACTTGCATTATCTACTACTCATAAATAATGTGTAGGCTGCATGTACATACCAAACTTAATATACAAATTTAAACATCGCTACCTCTCTCGATTAAAGAACAAGTTGAACTCCAAAAGAGCTAACCCTTTTTACCCCTCCCCACTTCATCAACCTTAGGAGAACATTTTCGTCAACAATCTCGGCAAACTTCCTTAAAGAAGGAATAGCTTCAAGTGTTGATCGCGTGTAAGCCACTAACGTCGATATTACTAGCAAGAATACTAGGTACATCGTAGTATAGTAAAGGCGAGTCAAGGTCGATCCCACAGAGACAATGCAATTTATACATATAAACGATTCTAACCTAATTAAAAAGCAACATATAAGCGGTCATTGACCAAGAATAACATAAAAGAAAACAAAAATGGTATACCTCTCCCTCTCCTCACCGATCTACTAACTTGGATTAGTTAATCGTTATGTTTACTTCCCCACATAATTTCCTTAAATTAATCGTGAGCTTTTAAATATTATTATCATATTTATCATTTCGGGTGCAATTCTACTCCTATCTACTCCAACAATGGCGTTAGACAATCTATCATAAGCTACCCTCCTTAATTGGTCCGTAATAGCCCATACGCATAAAGAACTAGAATCGCCGATATTGAGCGTTACCTCATACGGTTAACCCGCCTAGACACCGCGACATTGACCAAAGACGTTCCTGGGTCCATCAAGACTATGTCTAATTAACACTTCACTTGTGGTCCTTCATGTTAATTTACGAATTACGAATACTAGATTGGCGGACTTATTAGTCGTTTTAATTGTTCCCGCCGATCAACGTAGCTGTAGTGAATCCCAGTTTAGGTTTTCTAAAATATGCCTCGGTAAACCGGTAAAGACCGCCGGTTTACCGAGGGAGGCTTTTCCTAATTTCTGGATCTACATTGCTCTGTACGAATAAAATAAGTAAATTATAGGGTTGTTAAACATGCAGATTAACTAAAACACATAAATACGAACATATCTACCATATTGAAGACAATAAAGGAACATTCAAAGCTTCATACCTTCAACAATGGAGATCTAGCTCGATCTACTCAAGCTAGAGATGATGGAGGAAGGGAGGAAACCGAAAACAACTCTCCAAAGCTCAAGAAAACTTTATTTTATAATAATTGTGTAATATAATTGAGTGCTTATCAAAACTTATACAATAATCTGTAATTGCGGCCTTATATTGAAACAATGACCGACTTAAGACTCTCTAAAACCCTAACCGACTTAGACAATGCGGCAGAATAAATTTCGTGTTGAATAAGTCACCGGTTTACCGGGCCTAACCCTCGGGTTACCGGGCCTTCTATTTTTCTTTTTCTTCAGCAGGCTTCTTCTTGGACTTCAATCACTCATCCCAATGCATTCCTTTTGGTCCAGATCCGTTCTCCATTGCTCTAGATTCGGTACATCCTATAAAATACACAAAACAAGACAAAACAGTAACAAAAAAATCGGGAAAATAGCATAGATGCAGAATTACGATCCTGGAAACACTCACATAGCATTTAACACATATTCTAAGCAATAACAAGCCTATCTATCCTCTCTTGAGCAGAATTCGGGGTGAATATAGTTACAAATATTGGTACCATTAAGAGTGTCATCAACTACCCCCCACTTAGCTTTTGATCGTCCCGAGCAAAAAGGCGAAAAAAAAATAACACTCTGATCAATATACAAGTTAATTAAAAAAATCTATGCCTTACTAAGCCAAGATCAAAATCATGCCACTCGTATCCATCAGTAACATATTAAATACTATTCATGTCATGAGCCAATGTGCGTGTGCAATAACTTTCACAACTGCTTAGAAATGCAGACAATCTCACATTACGTCAACCCGTAGTTGAACTAACCAGTCTCGAACATGTTATTTATTAATTAATTGAACTGGAAAGGCGGATCAAGAACCGAGCATATATTACTCTTAGGCTCACGTTTATCGATCTATGCAAAAGTCGTGCGTCTTACGCTCCATCGACTAAGATATTGCCAAAGAGAATATAGATGTATATATTTCAATGCACTTCTCTTTCTTGGCGGGTGAACTCTCATTGATTTATCTATCCTCATGGTCACACTCTTCGTAAACTACCGAATCCAAAAATCCATTGCCTTTCTAAGCGTAAGTTAAACATGATTCGTGATAAAGCCAGGGTCAACTCTGGTCAAAGCAATATGCTATCAACTACACACCAATGGAAGTGAGTTATACGTGCTGAAAATGGTGGCTCATAACAGAATATGTGCTTTATACGCCACTACTTCATAAGTGGGCACTTTCTCTTACTCGTGCAAAGTAAAACAAAGATGAAGTCAATTAACTCGAAAAGATCAAAGATATCATAATTCTTCGAAATTCTGTCAAAATGAATCAAAAGTCTAAGTTGTGAATCGTGCATCAAAGGGAATCAAGATAATCACGCAATTCATGGAATATAATGATAAAAAGCTAAGTGATGTTCCTCTACCCCTCACTTAATCGAAACATTGTCCCCAATGTGTAAGGTAAGAAATAAAAAATGGAAAGGAACTTAGCTTCGGTTAAGGGCGGAACCAAAGAAGAATCGGATCGTCGTATAAATCATCGGGCTCATATAAGTAGTCCACGAAGAATCTATGCTGAGTAACTCAAGAAAAACCAAGAAGAATAGTGGCGACAAGAAACTGTATAACAAAAGTGCGGCAGTAAAAGAGAAAATAATATAACTCCAAAACAATTTAAGCTGACAAAATCATTATATTAGTAAAATTCTACTACATCAACTAATTAGGAAAAGAAAAAGAAAAATAAAAACAAGAAAAAAGGAAAACAGCAATAGAAAGAAATAAAAGCTAGTCCACAACAGAATCACCCTCCCAGTCGTCTCTAGGCTCAAAACCGGGAGGTGGTGCAGAACTTGAGGCGGCGGCGGCTGAAGATAATGCTCTACGATGTGGGGCAGTCCTAGGTGGCGGGGCAGAGGAAGGAATGCCAAAGAAGTCAATAATCCTATCCATCTTGCTGTGTAGACTCGCAATCTCTCACGAGTGCTCCTCAAGCAAGGCTTTCTGAGTCCTCGGTGCACCATGCACCGGAGTACGCTCCCTCTCTACTCTTACCCGTCTCTATACTCTCGAAACTGACTGTGAACTGAGCTGTGGCTCAGGATCTTCCCAATCATCACTGAGAAGCATATTCACCTCGGCCACTAGAGAGCAAACATATCAATCATCACCCGTATGGCAACAGCTCTCGCTCAGAAGTGGCTGCAAGCTCATGAATACGGCTATGCATCAGTAGACCGATGTTGATCTGGGCACCCGTCTCTAGATAAAACTTTAAATCTGCCCTCGAAGTGGTGACAGAGACTGTGTGCTTCGTCAGAAGAAGGCGAGCACAAACAAATCGATTGACCATCTTCCGGTCCCATGATAAATCATTCTCTAGGAAGATGGTGGGGGCTCCAGCAGGATTGCGCTTCCATTGCACCCCCAAGAAATCTGCAACCATATCCATCCTCTCGAAATCGGCAATGTTGCTCGAGGATGTGTACTCATCCGGAACCACCGGTGGATTTCTAACCCCAAAATGAGCATTGATCCGCTCGATAGAAAAATCAACCTTAACTCCTCGAACCATAGTGAATGTGGCTCCGGGGTTATGCGAAACGTATGCATAGAATTCCCTTACCACCGTGGCGTTGAACCTTGCCGGTGCCTCAGCCATGTCCAGTAAATCTTGTGCTTGTAGGGCCTTCGGCAATATCAACCCGCAGTCATCCAAATCTACCCCTCGTTCTCGATCCACTGGCCTTGCGTTCCAGTGGCCTCGGAATGACTCGTAATAGCTAAAGAGTGGAACTACGCAACCCCGTCTATCAATAGATTGGCATCTCCATACACTGTCTGATATCCACTGGGACGAACAGATGACTGTTGACGCTTAGAACCCATCCCGAATGAGTACGAGAACTCGAAATAGAAGTTGTTTACGGAAAATAGCCCTCGGTAAACCGGAGGTAAGTGCAGTTTACGGCCCTGATTTTTCTCGATTTCTTCTCGAGGTCGTGCCTCGATGGTGAAAGATGAAGAATTTTGGGCACTTCACCGTTGCATCATCACTTTAGAACAGCAACAGGGATGAAGGATGTGGTGTTTAGGGTTTGGAAAATAGAAGGAATTGGTTTGGCTATGGTGGTGATTTGTTGGTGATAGTGGTTGTGATGGTGGTCGGATTTTAGAAAGGAAGAAGAAATGGAAGAAGTTTGGTGAATGAAAGAGATGAAAATGATAATGATGATAATGGTGATGAAGGGGTGGTTTAAATAGGAAGAATGGAGTGAATGTGGATGGTTTTAGTGGGATTATGGGTAGAGAAGTTATTAGGGTGAGGGATTTGAGGAGGTGATTGATGGGATTGGGGTGGAGTTATGGTGGAGTGTGAGAAAGGATGAAAAATTTGAAAGAGGGGAAAATGGTTCGGTTTCTGCTGACTGACCATATCTGGTGCAACGTGTGTCCTCCACGTGTCTCTAAAAATTTAGCTTTATGAACTGTAGTTCAGAAATTTGAAAATCAAGCCTCGGTAACCCGGAGGTTACCCTCGAGATACCAGGGGTATCTTTTCCCCAGATTTTTGATCTGCCTTTGCTGCACTTCTTACTCAACCTTCCTACTCAATTCTGACCTCAAATTGACTACCCTTTTATTCTCAATTGTCATTCCCGACTCAAAACCTAACCTACTTCACTAGAATCCGCAACGAGGTAAAAAAACCTTTCCACAACCATTCGGTTTCAAGCCTAAGTTTGTGGTAGGATGAAAAAAAGTTCGTCCCTTCATCTGGCTACTTTTATTCAATCCTAAACTACCTAAGGGTTCGAAGAGATAGTTCTGAGTTTATAGTCGCCAGCTCGACTTTCTTCAGATCTCTGATCAATCAAGGGTTGGAGCCTTAACTCGCCAAAAATTCGCTCCAGAGGTTTGCACTTTAAAGAACCTTTTTGAGCCATCTTCCTAGCACGTATTTCTCTCTTAGCTTGTGTGCTAGGTCTGCCTCTGCATCGAGAAGTAGCCTTTAAACCCAAGGATTCCATGCTTTCCACTTTTAACTCGGCTCTTTCATTACGCAACACGGAAGGACTAGCTTCCATGAGCATCTTGTCGTGGTCCTTACCTTCTTTCTCTCTCAGCATTAATCTCAGAAACTCTTGCTCAACGGTTTCTATAACAGCCTCTATATTCTTATGCCCCTCAATCTCCAAAATCTTCACCTTCCCTGAAGCATACGTCATCTTACAACTCTCCGGTCGGTTTTCTAGGGATTCTAAGATCCTAAAAGATACAGCATCATTATTCATCCTTAGAGTGATCTCCCCTTTATCAAAATCCATAACCGCCCTGCTCGTTGCTGAGAAAGGTCGTCCAAAGAGAACTAGGGCACTAGGGTCTTCAGGTACATCTATGACCGTAAAGTCGATAGGATACGTGAACCCCCCTGTCTTAATTGTGCATTTCTTAAGTAAACCAGTAGGCATGTCTCTGGTTCTATCTACGTAGGTCATGGTCCTGGTTTGATTCATTACGACCGGAAGTTTTATTTTTTGACAGAGGGAAAAAGGAAGAATATTGCAACTCAAGCCAGAGTTGCAAAGACCTAATCCTATGGATATTCCATTAACAGAAATTGGGAGTTTGAACATGCCAGGGTCTCCTAACTTCACCACGGTGTGCAGTGCAGGTAATCCTCGGGCTCAAAAAACACCGTGTCAGGATACTCTTCAAGATCATCAGAATCATAATCAGAAGATGATATTTCAATTAGCTCACAAGGAAACTCACCCGGACGATACTGTTAGGTGTAGTGCCCAAAAGACAATTATCTAATTGTTTTAGGACAGAATTAATAATTCATCTTATTATATGCATGTATGCTTATAATTAAGACACTACTGAAAACCCTAAGTTCCTCGTTTATGTAATCACATAACTCAGTGTATGGCTATACACAAGAGGATTGAGTTAGTGAGATGTACTTAAAACTAACTTAGTCCGTAGCGTTGATTAATCTGAGTATGGGTCTCATGATTAATATGCTAATAATGTGCCCAGAACACTTTACGGTGTGACAGTCTTATCCGGACTGTCGGTAATAGGGTACCTAGTGGGGCGTTTATATATGTTGATAATCATATAGAAATTTGGACCGATTTGATTTGAGTTCTCGATATAATTCCGTAATCGAGAAGTCTTATCGAATCACAAGATGATCATATACGGATTAATCTCAATCCTGAGGTGTTCACATGCAACTGCTTATACTAGGGTAGAGTTTGATGTGTTAGTAAGGATCAATTCGTAGTATGTGGTCCAACACTTCTCGTTGGCTCTATGCGGAATGAGTGAGTAGTCTCGTGCTATCACAGATATGGAATCCATTCCTTCCCTCAGGAAGTAGACATGCAGTTCCCTTATTTGTTAGCCCTAAGAAAATGATCGATCCCGTGAGTTCATGTTAGACTAATTATCTACTAGTCCGGTATGTGAACTAATTGATCACTAGGGGTTAATGGTAAATAAGGATAAGATGTTTCGAGAAGGGTTTACGGAAATATCTCGACTCGAAATGAACAGTCTATGGAGTATTTATCCGTATGTAATGATTATATCAGTGGACGCTTATCAACTCATGGTTGAGTGTAAGTTATCTATATTCGGCAGAATTCAGTTTCGGGTTTAAGGTGGTGTAATCCCGGAATTAATAGATTGAATATTATTGTTCGGTCTGACGGATAATATTATTTAATTTATCGTAGCTACTGAATATGGGTCCATGGTCCCCGACGTGGCTCCTAATATAGCATATAGGTTTTCTCGTCGTTTCACCTCAATTATAATTAAATAGTTGGATTGGACTATTTAATTGATATGTGGATTAATTGTTTAGTTGGACTAGATAATTAAATACATGGAAAAGAAATTTTTCATGGACTCGGCCCATTGTGGTGTAAGATGCGCATAACCTAATTAATTAGGTTGTAAGTGGCGCATTTTGTAGTTGTTATTTGTTAGGAAATTAGTTTTCTTAATAAATAATAAGACACGTGATTAAATTATTTATGTGTTAAATAATTTAAGGAAAAGAAAATATTTTGTATATCCTAATTAATTTGGGAATATTCTATATTTATCTTTTTAAGGAAAAGGATTAATATGATTGATTTTGTATTAATTAATTAATCCTTGGAGGACAAGGATTACTCTCCTATATAAAGATAGTTCTCCCAAGCCTAAATTACATCACAAAAGTCAAAATTTTGGGTAGTATTATGGCTTAGAGATTTCGGCCATTATACTAAGGGTTCGAGTTTTAGAAAAACTTCGGGTTTTTCTAAGGTAGCATATCGAGGAGGTCAAGCGGCTTGAATCACCATCCATTTGGTGTTGCTTGGAGATACACGTCGGAAGATGGTGGCTTCTCAATTCTTGGATCATGGATCTCGGATTGTTCTAGACGTTTATTCACAATAAACCGGTAAGCAATCTAAACCCTCTCGTAGGTTTAGATCTATTATTTTATGTATTTTGGTTGACTAGATCTAGATCTTATTCTTTCCGCTGCGTAATCGGGTGGATCTATGATCCATCCGGTGATATTACATCCTACAGATACGTGCTATACTCCTTCAGGTCATCTTCCGGCTCTTGCTTGATTGCTTTCTCCTCTTTTTCCAACCGTTTCTTTGTAGTCTCATAATGCTCTCGTGCTTCAGTTCCGGGATACAAGAAAATCGGTGTGATGTTCAAGATTGTTCTAGGCATATTGTTCGACTTGTGTGTTCTTTTTCAACTCTGAATCGATCAAATTTACAAAGTATTCGATCAATGCAAAAAAGAAAAATAAAACAAGGAAAAGGTTAGCAACTTCGCTTGGTGGTGTGATCCCAATTGTTGCGGACCTACTAACTAAAATCAGCGGGAATAACCGCAGTTAACGAGAACTGTTGAAGTCGATTTCCAGGCCTCGGTAACTTTCGAAGGTGACCTTGAAACCAGCCCTGAATTTTCTAATTACAGCGGTTTAACATGTCTTGAGGATTGATACGAGCGACTCAAGACTCAAAATAAAATAAAATATAATAAAAACAACTTCTTAATTAGAATTAAAACGTTTATATTTAAAAATTGGCCATTGTCCCCGGCAACGGCGCCAAAAATCTTGATCGCGTGTAAGTCACTAACGTCGATATTACTAGCAAGAATACTAGGTACATCGTAGTATAGTAAAGGCGAGTCAAGGTCGATCCCATAAAGACAATGCAACTTATACATATAAACGATTCTAACATAATTAAGAAGCAACATATAAGCGGTCATTGACCAACAATAACATAAAAGAAAACAAAAATAATATACCTCTCCCTCTCCTCACCGATCTACTAATTTGGATTAGTTAATCGTTATGTTTACTTCCCCACATAATTTCCTTAAATTAATCGTGAGCTTTTAATGATTAGTATCATATTTATCAGCTACGGGTGCAATTCCTACTCCTTTCTACTCCGACAATGGCGTTAGACAATCTATCATAAAGCTACCCTCCTTAATTGGTCCGTAATAGCCCATACGCATAAAGAACTAGAAGCGCCCGATCTTGGCGTTACCTCATACCGCTAACCCGCCTAGAGCAATATCGACATTGACCACACATTCTGGGGTCCATCAAGACTATGTCTAATTAACACTTCACTTGTGGTCCTTCATGTTAATTTACAATTACGAATACTAGATTGGCGGACCTATTAGTCGTTTTAATTGTTCCTGTTGATCAACGTGGCGTTTGTAGTGAATCGATTTAGGTTTTCTAAAATATCCTCGGTAAACGGTATAGACCGCCGGTTTACCGGGGGCGGTTTTTCCTAATTTTTGGATCTACATTGCTCAGTATGATTAAAATAAGTAAATTATGGGGTTGTTAAACATGCAGATTAACTAAAACACATAAATACGAAAAGATCAACCATATTGGACAATAAAGGAACGTTCAAAGCGTCATACCTTCAACAATGGAGATCTAGCTCGATCTACTCAAGCTAGAGATGATGAAAGAAGGGAGGAAACCGAAAACAACTCTCCAAAGCTCAAGAAAACTTTATTTCATAAAAATTTGTGGAAATATTATATTACATTGTTGTAATTATAAATCGTTACATTGTAACATGTTACTTATGTATCAAGAGACATATTAATTGTATTGAATAAACAATTAATATATACTAAAAATCATAAAGTAACTCTAGTTTGTCCTATTATGTAATAGCCGACTACAGCATTTAATACTAGCCGGCTCTAGTAACTTTTACTTTACTAGCTAGGACCTTTACATGCTTGTATCTATTTATACCACTTTCTTCACACATGAATAAACAAGTTGAAGTTTACTCAAGTATTATTACTTTCTCAAACTCTCTTCATGGTATCGAGCCTTAAAATCTGAATCTGTTGCAAAAATCTCACTAACTTTCTTTGGAACATCTCATCTCATATCAAGAATGTCTTCATTATCCAAGCTTCCTCACCTCGATGGAGTCCCAATGCCTCGTGATGAGGGTCATTTGAAAACCATTCATTTACAAATCACAGACTTGATGGCAACAACTACTGCTGTGTGTCAAGATCTATGAAAATGTATATCTCGAGGCCGAGCAAGATGGGATACTTGTCCGGCTCCAAACTGACCTGCTCAAAATGACCCCAAGTTTGAGCGTGGGATCTGAAAAATAACCAAGTCATGACCATCCTCACGAGGTCAATGACAAAAGAGATCGATGAGAACTTCATGATGTATGATAATCTTGCAAAGGAAATGCAGGACAATGCCGGAGACCTTTACTCAAAAAGGACAATACATCTGAGGTCTATGATCTTGAAGCTCAAATCCAAAATGCAGGCAAGGGGATCTGTCTGTAACTCAGTACTTCAACAAACTATCTAAGGCATGGCAACACCTAGATATGTTGGAAATTCACCCATGGAAGGAGGTAGAGGATCTTTGCCTTATACAAGAATATCATTGAGAAGAAGAGGGTATTCAAGTTCCTTACATGGTGAACTCATCCCTTGATGATGTTAGAGGTAGAGTTCTTGCTACTAAACCTCTCCCGAGTCTCAAATCTGTGTTTCTTTGAAGTCCAACCTGCTTGATCACCCTCGATAGCTCGGCAATGTTGGTGGTCGGGAAAGCTCTTGAGGTTCTTGAGATTCTGAGAACCCTATTGAGAAAGCGGGAAAATTGTTTTGTGACCACTTTGCAAACGCACAAACCACATCAAGGACACTTGCTGGAAACTACATGGTAAGCCTAACTCTTTTAAACCCTCTAAACCAACCAAGGAGAGTCAGGGCAGGCATGTCAGTGAAGAAGGGAACAAAGATATCAGGTTGGATGCTCAGTTTGCTGCCTTCAAAGCCTTCATTGCTCAACAAAAGGAAGGTAGTTCTATCACAGACATAGCTACTCATGCTAAAACAGGTATATTCCACTCACCTCTCATTAATGATACTTGGATTGTTGATTACAGGGCCACATCCCATATGGTTGGTAACAAGAGTCTCATATCTCGGGTTAGGCCTGTCATCAAACCCACAATATTAGGATTCTTTGATGGATCTATTTCATGTGCACAAGGTTTTGGAAATGTTAAACTTACTGATAAGATATACTTTCAGGATGTCCTATTTGTTCCAAAATTAGACTGTAACCTTATATCTGTCAGTAGACTCACTAAAGACCTGACTTGGACAGTCTTGTTTAATGACAATCAGTGTATTTTCCAGGATCTCTCTTCACAAGAAGTGATTGGGAGAGCTAAAGCCTGCTCAGGACTGTTTATGGTAAACCCTGCTGAAGACAGAATATTGAAGATTGAAACTGCCTCAGCAGCCTGCACCCAAACCGTAGACAATATCATGTTATTGCATTATAGACTAGGTCATCCAAGTTTTGGTTATTTAAAGTCTTTAATTCCTTAATTGTTTAAAGGATGTAACCTCAGTGACCTTCAATGTGATATTTGTCAGTTTGCTAAACTTACTAAGTCTGTGTATACTAAATTACCTTACTTGCCTTCCACACCTTTCACTCTAATACATAGTGATGTATGGGGACCTTCAAGAGTTAAAAGTATAACAGGGAAGAGGTGATTTGTCACCTTCATAGATGATCACACCAGGATCACATGGCTATTTCTGATGAAAGATAAATCTGAAGTTGGAACCATCTTCCAAGAATTCTATAATATGGTATCCACTCAATTTGAAACTAAGATTAAAATCTTAAAAACAGATAATGCCCTAGAATACTATGAGTCCAACCTCAGCACCTTCCTAAATGATAAGGGATTATTCACGATGGCGTGTAGAGACACCTCGACAAAATGGGGTTCTTTGAGAGGAAGAAACAGAGCACTTCTTTGAAGATGGCTAGATCAATCATGTTCACCACACATGTGCCTAAATATATGTGGGGTGAAGCTATATTAAGCGCCACATACATGATCAGCAGTTACCCAGCGAGTGTTAGGATTCAAGACTCCCATTCAAACCTGTGACAACTCATCCATGTCCTCACCTCATTCTTTGACTTGCCTCCAAAGATCTTTGGATGTACTATGTTTGTCTATATTCATGCCCAACACGAAGCAAACTTGATCCCAAAGCTCATAAGTGCATCTTCCTAGGCTATGCCAAAGGCAGGAAAGGTTACAAGTGTTATTCTCCCATGACAAAGGTTTTACAATTCTATGGATGTAAAATTCTTTGAAAGAACTCCATACTACGGCAAACCCTCTTTGAGGCAGTCCACAGATGGCAACCTTATTGAAATGAGATCACTCCAATCCCTCAACCTACTCCTCGGCCAGAGACTCTTGATACTCATTGACTGTTGCACCTCGGCCAGATTCTGAACCTCGCGACTCTCATCGAACCCCACATCCTCTTTGAACCTCGGCGACTCACGAGCCTCTCTGAACCTCGGCGATCTCTTGAACCTCTTGAACCTCAACGACCTCCACGAGCCTCACTCACCTGCTCATTCTCACGATATTGATGACGGACCCATTCTTTGTCCGGAAGGAAAGAAATCATGCACTAATCACTCTATTCATACTTATGTGTCTTATGATCACTTGTCACCTTCTTTTGCTATGTTTACACAGGACTTGGATACTCACTCTATTCCTAAGAATACACAGGAAACTCTCCAACATGATAAGTGGAAAGCGGTATCAAAAGCGAAATGATTTGCTCTCTTGACAACCATACTTGGGACCTCACCACTCTCCCACATGAAAAGAAGGCGGTCATTTGTAAATGGTGTTCACTTATCAAGTACAATGTTGATGGTACTATTGACAAATACAAAGCTAGGCTGGTTGCAGGGGATTCACTCAAACATATGGACTTGATTACAAAGAGACCTTTGCACTGTGGCAAAGCTAAACAACTGTCAGTCTTGATCTCACTTCTTTGTCCAACTTGGTGGCCTCTTCACCAATTGGATATCAAGAATGCTTTCCTAAATGGTGACCTTATTGAGGAAGTCTATATGAATGTACCTCTGGTTTTGCCAACACTCACACTCAAGGAAAGTTTGCAAATTGAGGAAATCTCTATATAGCCTAAAAGCGGTCCCACAGAGCCTGGTTTGGCAAACTTACTACTATGGTTAAAGCTTACGGATATTATCAATGCAACTCAGATCACACCATGTTTATCAAAACAACCAACCAGAAAAGATCCATTCTTATTGTCTATGTGGATGATATCATCCTTACTGGTGATGACCCTGCTGAGCTCCAACAATTGAAGATCCTGCTGGCCAAAGTATTTCAAGTTAAAGATTTGGGCTCCCTCAAGTACTTTCTTGGTATGGAAATAGTAAGAAACTTGACCAGGGTATATCATCTCCTGAGGAAGTATATCTGAGACTCTTTGAAGGAAGCGGCATGCTAGGTGCAAACCGGCTATCTCTCTCAGTGAGACCCAGGTAATCCAGCTTTGGCCCATGGTAATATTCTTTGTAAGAAAGGAACAATATCGAGAGACTTGTAGGAAACTCATCTATTTCTCTCATACAAGACCTGATATTGCATATGGAGTTAGCCTTGTCAGTCAGTTCATGCATTGCCTACTTGAGCACCATTGGGATGCTGTCTACAGAATACTCAAATACTTGAAGTCTCTCCTGTCCAGGGCCTACACTTCACTAAGTCTCTTGTGAGATCGGTGAAGGTCTATCTTGATCTTGGCCCAATTTTGGTTGCCACATAGACAGAAAGATCTACCACAGGCTATTGCTCATATGTATGGGGTAATCTTGTCACTTGGAGAAGCAAGAAACAACCTCTCTGTCTCTGAGAAGCGATGCGAAGGCTGAACTCGAGGCAACCTTTGGTTTTGGGCATTTGTGAAGCATTATGGCTGAAAAAGAATCCTTCGACCTTCAGCGGACCCCTCGGCAACTTTGTCATACTCTGCTTTGTGACAATAATTGACTTTATGCATGGCGGAGGATCGATCCATCATGATAAAACCAAACATGTGGATATTGTGAGACATTTCCTTAAAGAGAAGATTGATGCCAAGATCATTCAACTTGATATGTTCCCTCAATGAGACCAAAATGTTGATATTCTTACCAAGGCAATTCCACGCTTATGTTCATTGATGAGTAGCAAACTTGGTTGTATTGACATATACAACCCGATTTGAGAAGTGTGAAATATTATATTACATTGTTGTAATTATAAATCGTTAAATTGTAACATGTTACTTATGTATCAAGAGACATATTAATTGTATTGAATAAACAATTAATATGTCCTAAAATCATAAAGTAACTCTAGTTTGTCCTATTATGTAATAGCCGACTCTAGCATTTAATACTAGCCGGCTCTAGTAACTTTTACTTTACTAGCTAGGACCTTTACATGCTTGTATCTATTTATACCCTTTCTTCACACATGAATAAACAAGTTGAAGTTTACTCAAGTATTATTACTTTCTCAAACTCTCTTCATAATTGTGTAATATAATTGAGTGCTTATCAAAACTTATACAATAATCATAATTGCGGCCTTATATATATACAATGACCGACTTAAGACTATCTAAAACCCTAACCGACTTAGACAATGCGGCAGAATAAATTTTGTGTTGAATAAAAAAGTCACCGGTTTACCGGGCCTAACCCTCGGGTTACCGGGCCTTCTATTCTTCTTTTTCTTCAGTATGCTTCTTCTTGGACTTCATGATATACTACTTTTATATGATTAAATATACATTATATTATTATGTTTTATCAACGAATTCTATATAAAATATATGAAATTATGATATAAATAGTATGAAATGTTAATCTTTATAGTTTAGAGTAGTTAGTAGTGAACTTAGTAATAATAGTGAAAAGTTATCATTTTGTACGATTTTAGTAAATCGGAATGTAAATGTCAGATTCGTGGGTATTTGTGGTATTTTATTGCAGATGTATAAGCCAAGACCCCGAGAATCGACATTTTGAAGTATAATCATATCTCTGAAAGGATTTAGAGAGTGTCACGAGCTTAAGTGGTCAATCGAATTGCTTAAGTGGTCAAGTGGTCAATCGAAGTGGTCAAGTGGCTAATCGATTTGATTTAGTGGTAATCGAGAAATATCTTCGATAAACGAATGGCTCATCAAAATGACATTTTCTGAAGAAGAGTCCTTCATGAAAGTTGTAGATTTTTCCGAGAGCTTTCCGATGCCTCTTGAATCATGTTGTTTGGAGATCCGGAACTCGAGATATGAATTTTAGAAGTTTTATTCCAAAATATATAATTTTATCCGGAAATTGGAAATTAAGGGGAGATGAATGTGATGATTACACCGGCCCAGTCCGGCTATGACCCGGCCCGGTCCGGCCTTCATCCAAAATTCTATATAAGGAGCATCAGTGCAGAGCAGATGATTGTACCAATATATATATATACATATAGCATATATATATATATATATATATATATATATATATATATATATATATATATATATATCCTCCTTCTTATTTTCTTTTTATTTAGTAGTTGTAAATAGGCCTTATGCCAAAAATAATAATATCGTAGTGTTGTTGTAATGCTCGGAAATTATC
Organism: Gentiana macrophylla; assembly: GCA_026214975.1. NCBI lineage: Eukaryota > Viridiplantae > Streptophyta > Magnoliopsida > Gentianales > Gentianaceae > Gentiana > Gentiana macrophylla. Next base: position 76,882,081 of record CM047814.1, read on the forward strand.
GGAAATCGGTTATCGATGAAGTCGTTGTAATATCCGGAAGAATCGACATCGATTCGACATTTGTAATCGGGTAAAATTTTTAAAGTATTTACGTTTGTTATGTTTGTTTTATCTTTTTAGTCGTTATAATGTTTTTAGGCTAAATCTAATAACTAGCCAAAGTTATGTAATCGTTTTATTTGATCTTTTGGTAAAGGAATGTTGTCTAAGTAAAATTTTACTAAAATTGAGTTAATTGAATCTTTTTCTATTTTGCAGCGTATTGATAATATTCGGATTAGCGTAATTAACCAAGATGAATCGCAACATATAACCTAACGATGAAGCGACCGAGAGAAGTTAGGATATGAGATAAAAGATAGCAAAACCGGAGGAGTAAAATTGGCCGTCTTGGCGTGACAACGGAATCCTATTTCCTACCGGGCGATGATTTGTCTTGGGAAAGATGAATCTTATTAAATTTGTGCTCAAGAACATAATAATGTTAAAATCAGCGGTTTAATTAAAACTAACACCGGAAGTTAAATCGATCCGCGACAACCGGGCCTTTTGAATAACATCGGCCGTCGACAAAGCGGAATAACCTCTTTTATCCGGGGTAGATTTGTACTCGGTACTGTTGAGACTAAGCGAGATTAGCATGGGGCGATTGTGGAGATTAAGCGATGACAATTTGACATATGACAATTTCATACGCTCGTGTGAGGAGGAATTGTTAACCTCGAGAGTGCACCGTTTCATTTACTCAATTGGACCTAATATAAAAGGAAAGATCGAGCACATTCCGTTTCTTGAAAAGATCGTATAAATCAATTATATAAACTTTGGCTAGTTCTATAAAATTATCTATCTAGTCTATTATTATAAACTATATATTGGTATCTATATATATATATATATATATATATATATATATATATATATATATATACAATCCATGTACATCTATATATATTTATATATCTATATATATTATATTAGAATAACTTTTAAATTACGCATTTACTTTATGTTAAGTAGAATAGTAATGTCTGTGTTATAAAATTGCGGTTTAGATCGAGTTAATAACTTGACTCTTTGGTGTTTAACCACACTTAAAAAAATTACCACGTTTCCCTGAGGATTCGACACTCGACTCACCACACTAGCACTATGATTTGACCCGGTACACTTTGCCGGTAAGGATTGTATAGCACTAGAAAACATCCGTCGACTTTACGCGCCGTTGCGATGAACACGTCGCTAATTTCTTTCTTTGTGTCTATGGTTACTACTTGTATTAGCTCAAAATTCTAGAGATAAATCAACACTTTTTCTTATCTCATTTCTATTTTATTTTTAGTTGGTATCTGCTTTCTTTTAGTACCAATTTTCTTCTTCTATAAAACTCGAGCATTTTTTGATTTTAGTTAGTTGATGACCGAAGCGGTAAAGCCTCACTTAATCCTTATAAGCTGACATAAGCGCTTACGAAAGCGATTCTGAATAGAGAGTAAGCGTGGTCAAACCCGACTTAGGACTCATTGGAAAATCTCAGCGGAATCATCTTACAATAAAAATACAAATGGTTTGAAACTAGTGATGAAACAAATGAGCAGAGGCTAGATCATGCTCCAGGGGCACAGACAAAACCACATTAACCCTAATAATAATCAAAATCATAATAATAGAAATAATCAAGATCGGAACCAGAATAATCGTAATAACCCACCAAACCCGAGACCTATCTCATGATCAAACCATAAGAAGAAACCAGGACTAATAATCCCATACTTTTACCTAATGAAGGAAGCGAATAATTTGAAATTAAATCTCATCTTTTGGTTTAATTGATGCAAGAGCCCAATCACAGGAGAGGATGATGAAGATCCACATCATCATCTCTATCTTTTGAAGAAGCTGTGCAATCTGACCAAAAGTCAAGGTGCTCATAAGGAACTAACGAGGATGACTATGTTTCCTTTTTCTTTAAAAGGGCGAGCCGAGATTGGTTTATGTCTCTTCCACATCATTCACTTACTAGTTGGGAGGATATTCAAGTGAATTTACTGAAACAATATTTCACTCAGGGGCGAAATTTGGAATTAAAAGTCGAGGTTGCTAACTTTAGGCGAGGATCGAAGAAGCGGCTTAGGAATGCACAGGAAAGATTTAAAAAAATGTTAAGAGCTGTCCCGACCATGGTTATTCCTTAGATATGCAAATTCAACTTTTATGTAAGTAAATTAAGAAAGATTCACGTCTGAGATGTAGATCATGCATGTGGTGGTTCTTTAATGATGAGTGAAGCTCAAATAGCTTACGATGCTATAGAAAAGATTTCCAAAAATAACGAGAATGTGGGAAACCGGTTCTAGCACCCGAGAAAAGTAGCTTTGCGGGAGAATGTACATCTAATACGGAAGTTCTAGCACATTTAGAAAATTTGAGTAGGAAATTTGATGGCCTACAATCGAACAAAACCAAAGTTAGGAAAATAGTACACCAATGAATACTCAAATCGGGATAATATGCCGTTAGGGATCGAAGAACCAACGGGATATTCAAGAGAGGAGGTGAGTATTCTTGACAACATAGGAATTTGAACAATGCATATTCAAACTCGTTTAATGCTATTAGAAGAGATCACCCTACTTTTAGATGGTGCGAAAACCACTAGTAAGCAAGGACAACCGCCATATCCGATTCGATATAGGAATATGAATAATAATCAAGTTTATCAAGAAAATACATCTAATCGAAATTTACAATCATTACAGATCATATCCTCAACATACCACTCAAAGTATACCAGTAACTCAAAGTTCAACTCAACTGCGAAGGAGTTGAAAAATGGGAAAAACTAATGGAAAATATGATGGGTGTAGTATCTCTCTCAAGCTAAGAATATGGAAACAATGATGACTTATAGAGTGCAGAGTCTCTAAGGATTTGAGTTCAATGAAAACATCTATGAGTGGACATGATACGAGAATGAGAGCGATAGAAGCCTCATTAGGAATATGGAAGATCATTTGAGTAGGGAAGGTGAGCGTAATAACAGTGGACCTCACGGAGGATTACCAAGCAATCTTGAAAGAAACCAAAGAAAGGTAAATGTTGTGAATTCTGAAGTAGAAAACTACTGTGGTAGTAATGAAGTAGAAAACTTGGAAATAATGGAGTAGAAAATGATTTAGATGGAAAAAATGATGAAACTAAAGATGAACTTGAATTCAGCGATGAGGAAGAAGAAATTATAGAAATTTCTTGAAAAGGAATAGAAGTTTGGAACACGAGAATGAAGGTGAAAAATGGGTAAAAATCACTAGGATTTTGAAAGATCCCATGGATAAAGATTTAAGGACTTTATTCAAGGAACATGTTAGAATAGAAGATAATGAAAACAAGGATGAAAAACAAGAAGAAGCTGAAGGAATCAAAGTAGAGATTGATTCGAGGAATGTTTTAAAAGAAAAACTCAAGATCATGATACTTGGCGATCAAGTAATACTCAAAATTTTAAGGAGAAAGGAAAGAAAAAATGACTTTGGGATCAAAGGTTATAGATTTAGAATCTTTACCTTACCCACCTAAAGATCAAATTAAAAGATTAAAAGCGATCGAAGTATTCTCGTTTCCTTGATACTTTTAAATCATATTCATGTTAATATCACATTATCGAAGCTACAATTAGTATGCACCTTATGGAAAGTTTACGAAAGATATTACATCAAACAAGAAAAATTAGAGGAATATGAGAATATTTGCCTAAATGAAGAATGTTACTGGTTTTGCGGCATAAGTTACCACATAAAGCGAAAGATCACGGAAGTTTACCATCCCATGTGAAATTGGAGGATTTACTGTTTAGAAGGTCTTATGTGATCTTGGAGCTAGTATAAATCTCATGTCTTATGAGGATTATAGAAAGCTAGGCATATGAAAGCTTACGAAGTGAAAATGACTTTGCAAATGGCGAGATAGATCGATTAAATACCCTAAAGGAATTATTGAGGGCGTATTGGTTAAAGTAGACAAGTTCTATTTTCGAGTAGACTTTGTAGTTATGGAAATGGAAGAAGAATATTCAGCGCCACTTATCTTAGAGTCGACCATTTCTAGCTACGGGGAAGAAGTTTAATAGATGTCGAGAAAGGAGAGTTGATTACGAGAGTCAATGAAGATGAAGTTGCTTTCAATATTTTCAAAGCTATGAACCATCCATACGAGATCACGAGAATCATGTTCTTTTATAGAAGATATTCATTACATCTATGATATTCGATTTACCAACTTTTGAAGACAAATTAGAAGAATGCTTAACTCTGTCTATTTATAAGGAAGATGAGAAAGACACCGAAATGAAAGAGATAATCCTTTCTCTAGATAAAGGAAGTTTTACTTTTAAACCATCATGGCATAAGTATTTGGAATTAGAACTAGAAGGACCGGTTCTTAAACCATCATTTGGAAGATCCACCTAAGAATGCGGAATTGAAACCGTTACCTTTAAATCAAGTATGCTTTTCTTGAAACTAATAATCTATTACCGGTTATTATTTCATCATCGTTAACTGAGCAACAAGAAGATCAATTACTTAGAATGTTGAAAAAGCATAAGAAAGCTTTTGGATGGATAGTTGCCGATATTCGAGGTATTAGCCCTGAGATTTGCGTTCATAAGATAATTACGAAGGAAGATGCTAAACCTTGTATTCAACATAGCGCCGCCTCAACCCAAATTTGCGATTAATTGTTAAGAAAGAGGTTATTAAGCTATTATAAATGGGGATAATTTTTCCCATATCAGATAGTGAATGGGTAAGTCCAACTCAAGTGGTACCAAAGAAAGGAGGTTTCATAGTGAAAGAGAATGAATGGATTCCGACAAGAGAGATTACAGGTTATCGAATGTGCATTGATTTTAGAAAACTAAATGATCATACTAAGAAAGATCATCATCCACTTCCATTCATAGTTCAGATGTTGGAACGTTTAAGTGGACATAAGTATTACTATTTCTTAGATGGTTATTCAGGATATTTTCAGATATTTATTGCAGCAGGAGATAGAGAAAAAACTACTTTCACTTGTCCTTATGGAACTTTTGCTTATAAAAGAATGCCGTTTGGTTTATGTAATGCACCAGCTATGTTTCAAAGGTATATGATGGCTATATTTGCTGATATGGTTGAGAAATTCTTAGCAATTTTTATGGATGACTTTAGTGTTTACGGAGATTCATTTGATGTTTGTTTGTTACACTTAGAACGAGTGTTACAACGCTGTGAAGATACTAATCTAGTACTAAACTGGGAAAAATGTCATCTAATGGTATCAGAAGGAATTGTTTTAGGTCATAGAATCTCTGAAGAAGGTATTGAAGTTGATAAAGCTAAAGTCGAAGTAATTGAAAAATTACCTCCACCAGTTAATTTAAGAACTCTAAGAGGATTTCTGGGACATGCAGGATTTTATAGAAGATTCATTGCCGATTTCTCAAAAATAGCAAAGCCTACAAGTCATTTGCTTGAAAAAGTACCTTTTAACTTTGTGATAAATGTATGGAAGCTTTTGGACCACTAAAGTGAGATTAACTCTTTGCACCGTTTTAGTAGCACCAAGCTGGGTTTGCCGTTTGAGATTATGTGTGATGCAAGTGATTTAACTGTAGGAGCCGTTTTAGGTCAAAGATATAACAAAATTCTCAAAGCTATTTACTATGCATCTCACACATTAAACACTGCTCAACTAAATTATGCAACTACAGAAAAAGAACTGTTGGCTGTGATTTTTGCCTTAGATAAGTTTCGATCGTATATTGTTGGTTCTAAGGTAATAATTTATCTGACCCATTCGACCTTTGAAGTATTTCTTGAGTAAGAAAGATGCTAAACCTCGTCTTCTTAGATGGATTCTATTACTTCAAGAATTCGATATTGAAATTAAAGATAAAAAAGGAAGTGAGAATGTAGTAGCAGATCATCTAAGTAGAATGGAAAATGATGAAGAAATAGGAAATGAAATTAAAGATTCATTTCCTGATGAACAACTATTTAGAATAGATACTCCTTCAACCATGCGATTATTAAATAATAGAATTCCTTACAAGGAAATGTCACCTTGGTTTGGAGATATCATTAATTACTTAACTTTGTGATTATATTCCGTCTCATTGGACTTAGCGTGAGAAAAAACAAGTTCTTTTATGACTTAAAATTTTATTCTTGGGAGGAACCGGACCTTTTCCGTAAATGTTCGGATGGGATAATCGGAAAATGTGTGCTGATAATGAAATTTTAAGTGTTTTATCATTTTGTCATGATCGTGAGGCGGGAGGTCATCATGGAGGTTGGAAAAGCTGCTTTTAAAGTTTTACAATGTGGTTTTATTGGCCTACACTATATAGAGATGCTTATAAGTATGTTAAATCTTGTGAATCATGTCAAAAATGGGGAAATATATCTAAAAAACATGAAATGCCTATGCAACATATTTTAGAATGTGAGTTATTTGATGTTTGGGGTATAGATTTCATGGGACATTTCCCTATATCTTTTGGAAAAAGATTTATTCTTGTAATGGTAGATTATGTCTCGAAATGGGTAGAAGCTGAAGCTCTTCCCACTAATGATACCAAAGTTGTCATACGATTCCTTGAAAAGAATATATTTACCAGATATGGAATTCCGAGGGCTATCATTAGTGATAGAGGGTCACACTTTTGCAATAGACCATTTACTAAGATAGTTGAAAAATATGGTGTAACACATAAGTTAGGAACGCCATATCATCCATAAACCGGTGGACGAGTAGAGGTGTCAAATAGAAATCAAAAGAATCGTGGAAAAAACAGTGGATTCAAATCGTAAAAAGCTGGCGATTAAATTAGATGATGCATTATGGGCGTCTGAGCAGCGTTTAAAACACCAATTGGTTGTTCTCCTATAAGCTAGTCTTTGGTAAGTCTTGTCATCTCCAGATTGAGTTAGAACACCGAGCCTTACAGGCTATTAGATTTAAATTTCGATCTAGTGTCGGTGATCATAGATTGCTTCAATTAACGAGAACTAGAAGAATTTAGTCTCGATTCTTATGAAAATGCTCGAATCACAAGGCATGCGAAATCTTTCCATGATAAGAGAATCTTTAAGCGTGAGTTCCATGTAGGTGATCGAGTGCTCTTGTACAATTCACGTTTAAAGTTGTTTCGAGTAAGCTTAAATCAAGATGGGCGAGTCCATTTAAAGTAACAGGGTTTACAAATGCAGGTGTTGAACTAAGCGATGGAAATCGACTTTTATAGCCAATGGCCCTGAGTAAAGTTATTTGTGGAAGGAGAAGGAATCACACTAAAAGAAAAGTAATGCTCTTGATTGATCCCCGACAAATTGAAAAAAGCGAAAAAACCGAAAAAGCGAAAGCGAGAGAAACTAAAATCGGCCGAATACCAGGTGCTATCTATCTTTACTTTACCTTTACGTGTTTTATTTATGTTTAAACTCTTTTAGTCTTTTACGGATAGGCGTAAAAGAAGCTGGATGCCTTTTTAGATAGATTAGGAGTTTTGTTTTACTTTTGAAATTAAGCCTTGATAAAGATGTCGCGTTTGCTATAGAAGCTTTAGTTTTTGAACAAAACAAGAAATTGTTGAGAGAGATTAGATTGAAAGAAGTTTGTAATGGAACATCAAGGAGTGCAATAAAAGAAGGGCAAAGTTTACGATGAGATCACGAATCTATGGAAAAAGTGAACATGTTGAATGACCTGTGGGAAAAACACAACCAAATCCAGGATGAGTGTTTGAATATTGTTAGGAAGGAGCGATTAGGTGGTTATCCGAAAATCCCGGCGAATTCCAAGAGATAATTCAAATGCTTCGTTTTTAGGAGTTAGGTTGATTGAGCGTTATATCGAACTCGGAAGATTTAGAAATCGAAGAATCGGGAACCATGAGGCCACTTGTTTGGTTTGGGACTAGGTTGATCCATTTAGATCCCAAACCAATATTTTATTATTTCATTAACTTATTTATTATTATTTTATTAATTCTATTATTTTATTATAAATTCTTTCATCAATCAATCAGCATCAACAAATAAAATAATATTAATCAATCAAACTTTATCTGTTCATTCTGTTATTTAACCATTCTTTTTCATATAATATTTCAAATCAACAATCATTACTTTAACTACACAAATTTCAATATAACTTTTCAACTTTATCATCATTCTTACTATATTTTATAATTCTTTCTCTTTATTGGATCCAAATGGATCAGTCGATCCAAAACCAAGCGGGCCTTAAGTTTGAGTCTTTTCTTATGTTTTATTAATATTTTATAACTTCTGAAAATTTTATAAAATTGGATCTTTATAAAATTAAGGAGTTTTATAAAAGTTTTTTTAGTTTTAATTTAGATATTTTATAAAATTAATATAAATTTATTAAATTTTTATAAGCTTTTTTAAGTTTTATAAAGATTTTATTAAATTTTAAAAATTATTATAAAATTATTTTAAATTTTAATCAAGTTTACTTAAGTTTTATTAGAGTTTTATAAGTTTTAATCAAAAATCATAAAAGTAAAAAAATCGGAAAAAAAAATTTTGTGCACGGGCCGATCCGACCATTAACCCCGGACCGATCCGGGGTCTATTTGCATAAAAAAACGGGGACCCTTTTCTTCTCCATCTTCTTCTTCGCTAATTTCTTGCCGCCGCCCCACACCCCAAAAACCCCACCTCAATTTTTTTTTTTCAATTCTTGGCAAAATTTAATCTCACATTTCTGTGCCACTTGATTTCTTCCTCCTTTCATCTCCTCTCTTCCACAAAAGTTAAAAAAATCGAAAGGATCGAAAACAAGCTCCATTTTATTCGCGACTTTACAACTTTTCGGCCTACTTTTCAGCGTTTTCTTCATTATAAGGTATTCTTTAGTTTATTTAGTTATCAATTTAGTATTTTTCATAATTTTTAGGTTAATTTCAAGCTGTTTAGATTTTTGAGTGTGTTGTGACATTTTATTTTTTGTTGTTTTTTTGTTGTTGTGTTGTTGATTGCTTTACCAATATCGTAGAATGGGTGAGTCGAGTAGAAAAGCCTCTGAAAAGCGGAAATCGAACATTCTATAGCAACTCCGGTAGTAGATGCGATAATTTTATCACTGAAGAAGAAGCCGTAAGCTTCAATAAAAGCGACATCACAAGAAGCTAAGAATGCTTATCAAAGGATTTATAGTAAATGTGATGTTTTGATTGAAAGAGGATTAGATTTTGATGACTTAGGTGATGAAGTTAAGGATATTTTACGAGGCGTCGATGGTTAGAATTAGCGACCAAAGAGAGGGAAATAAATCGACTTTAGTAGTTTGAGTTTTATTCGGTTTTGTCTACATTGTCACGGGATGAGCTTCTTGAGTCATAAGCTGTACCCTTTAAGAGCTAGAAATGTTACCTTTAACCTGCCCGTTATAAATGCGATTTTGGGAGTTGAAGTTTTCAGGATAATGAAGATTACAGGGTAGTTTGGAGTTTAGATGATCCTGCAAGATTTGAAGCGAGGCGCCTTGAGAGCTCGGCATGCTTTTGATTCAACAATTTGTGTGGGTTGAAAATAGGTTTAACTACGGGAAGTGTTTTAGAGGTTTTAAGAGGCGATTAAAGGTTTATTAGCCATAATCTCTATCCTTGAGTAAACATCGACTTATGGAAAAAAGATGTTTGTATCGCATGGGCGATGGTAAATGATGTAAAGGTAGATGTTGGAAAGGTAATGTTTAAAGAGTTTTGAAAGCATTGTCATCACCGGACCAGTCATCATGCTTCCACTTGTTTTATTTGATTTATGTCGTGAGTCGGGAGTACCATTCTGCTAATGACAAGTTAGCTCTGGCGGATGCACCTCTGATTGGACCAAGTTTGACTAGGCTTCCAGATGGTAAAATTAGCTCTTTGATTAGAAGTCGTCAAACTCAACCCGGCTCACGGTTTCACATCTTCTTCTTTTCCATCTTTTTCTAGTCGGCCTCAACAAACTCCTTTCTCCAACACTATCACTTATGACATGTTTCAATCTTGATTTCGGACGTTGCGTGGTCAAGCCAACATGGCTTTGTTTCTTTGAAAGTAATAGGCAATGGTGTGGCGATATTAGTAGAGGTTTAAGGAGGAGCGGCGGTTGCTTCCGTAATCCTACTTTTGATGATCTGCCTATCCACCTTGTCGGTCCAATCCGTATACCTTACGAGTGGGTAGCACCTATTCTACCACCCTCGAGCATTCATCAATGTCATATCCTTTTGGAAGCCAATCGAGTGAGTACAGTGTATTTTAAACCAGATATTCGAGAGACCGAGATGTCTAGTTGGGAGGATTATTGAGTTTGCGCATATCACTCTGGCATGAGTTCTATGGGTCTTGATAGTTCGATCGGGACCACGACTACATTTCGACCGCCCGACTTCTCAATCGTTTCGAGTTCGAGCTTTCATGTTGATCTGAGGAAGACTATGAAGAAGATTGAACTTTATTACTATATTTGATTAAACATTTTCTTGCGTTTTATTTTAGACATTTTCATTTAGATTTTGGTTTGTTTTTTCATTGTTTAGTTTTATAGTAGTTTTTTATTTTATTTAGAGTATCGTCTTAGTTATTCTAATCATTTTAAGTTACCGTTTAAAATATTTCATAAAAATAAAAAATAAAAAAATTATAATACCAAAAATATTTACGAACTTTGTATCGTTTTCAACATTTTAATCATTTTATAAGTATCATTTAATTATTTTTCATTGTTACACTTGTGAGGGGAGTAAAGAAACAAAACCAAAATTGACTTTTACCTCTGTACTCGGTGAAAGGATATTGAGGCCGGACCGATCCGGCCTACTCTCGGACCGATCCGGGAAAAGGGATGACTCATTCTCGAATTTGTCTAATGCATACACGTATGTTTTATTTCCTAGCTATTAAAAGCAATAGAGCCATGAGAAAACCTTGCCATCCCTTTCACTTACTATCTTTTTACTTTCATCTATTTTTTTTACTTTTCATCTGTTTTTAAAAATGTCAAACCATTCCTCGCCCTCTGTTAATTCGTATGAACCGAACACACCGGAAGCTGTAGCTCCAGAATCCCGAGCATCCAACGATAATATACTTTTACACCCTCGTTCTGCTAATTCTCCAATCCTGTTGGAGAAAAGTTTGAATTTCGATAAACTCGATCGATGGGGTAAAACTGTGATCAGAGGATTCGGTTGGAAAAAGTTTGTGAGTGCGCCAAGAGGGCGAATAAATATCTCGATTGTTAGAAATTTTATTACTGCCTTGATGTCGACATCCATGATTGAAGATACTCAAATTATCATAGTAAGAGGAGTGGTATTTTTCCTTCTCTTAAATCATTTATTAATCAACTTTTGAAATTCCTTTGTGTGTTTGCCACACTTTGAAATAAAGTGGGGATTGAATAATGCCTATGATCATCTAAATAAAACTCATGAGGCATTCGGTGTTTTTCCACTCTTTGATTGAATCACGATTTGTCCACAAATGCCTTACTTACATTAAAGGCATGGAAACATTTCATTAACTCTAGGATGTATCCTACTTGGGATTTCGGGAGCCTTAGTGATAATGAAATGTTTTTGTTATCTGCCTTGGCATTTGGTGAGTATGTGGATTGGGAATTTTAATTCGGAGGGCGGTGTTAGAGTTTGCCATAACGAGGGCGATGGGGAAGCCTATGCCTTCTTCCGTGGATGATTTCAAGGCGTGCGTTGAGATGAATGGAGTTGGTGAGTTGGAGGCGGATGAAATTTTTCCTTCAAGAGATAGTAGAGTTGGATTATTGCGGTGGATACACCGGGATGTTAAATCAACCATTTAAAATGGTTTTTTCGATTTAAAGTTATGATTAAGTTTGTTTAAGTTTGTAGTTTTTAAGTTCGATTAGTTAAGTCTTTTTAATTGTAATCGTTTTTATTATCTGTTTTAATATATATGTTTAAGTTTTTAAGTTTGTTTGTTATTTAATAATATATTAGTATCGCTAAGAATGAAATCGAATAATAATGATAATAGATAATTTTAATTTTATTTTCAAACATACTTTTTTAATACTTATTGAACATCGGAGACGATCTTGGCTTAAGTAAGTGGGGAGTAGAGTTAGGTTAGAAAATTCATTAAAATTTCGAAAAAATAGTTATAAATTATTAAAATTATCAAAAAAAAATTATTACTTATTAGTTTTAATTTTTTTAGATAAATTAAGTAGTAAATATGAATAAAAATGATATAATTTGGAAGAATAAGTTTTTAATTAAGTAAAGTAAATTAGATATATTATAATTATATTTTATGTCTAATTTAGATTTTAACGAGATTTTAAGTTTATATAATTGAGTAATTAATGTTAAATATTGTTTTCATGAAATTATATAGGTATGTTGATAGTTATAAGTAAAATTTTTAGAATAATTTTCTTTGCAATATGAATTATGAGTTTGGAATTGAACTAGGGATGACGATTTTTGCACCACAAATAATATAAACTATAGCCAAATAAGCCTCACAAATAAATTTCCAATTTTGTTCTACCTCAATACCTTGATTAGAGTGATCAAGACCTCACTCGAAATTGCCATTATGATTAACTAGAAGTAACCGACCTTTAGCTAATTTTGGTCTACATTTCCTTGAAAATTCCGCATAAGTTTATGCGTCTTATGAAAAGAGATGAAGACATAAAAGCTAAGCTTTGGTGTATCTTTGAGATTGGAAAAATTAGATAAGTATTAGTATATTCGATCTTACCTCATGACACTTGCAAGTTAGTCGATTTTGGCAATGAGTTCGGATATGTTAATATTCTATAAAAGAATTAAGAACGAAGCACCATATCTACACAGAATAAATCAAATACCAGGTATCTTCCTTATCTTTGATCGACAACTTAAAAATAAAAAAGAACATATCGGTTGTAGCTACCAATGATTTGAGTGCGGTAGGGTGTTATCTCGAAATGTCTATATCACTATGAGGTTTAAAAGCTCCGATTGCACGATGATAGTAGTCAAATTAGGGTATTATCTCGAAATGTCCTATTCTTTGGAATGAAGGCATAGAATGAAAAAAAAAAAAGTCGAATCATAAGATCTCAAGAATGATTACAAGTTTAAGAAACCGGACTTGTAATTTTCGATCGAAAAGTATTACTCCGATCAATCTTGATGAAGCAATGCTTGTAAGTTTGATTTTCTACACACACTCACGCTTTTAGTTCTTAAAGTAAAAAAATAATAAAAAAGAGAGAAAATCGAAAAAATAGTTGGAATAAAAATAGGATGCTATTAATCGAGATTGTTTTTGATCAAGAATATGAAGATGTAGAGTGCGTCGACTTGCATCTTTCTCTTTTTTGATTTCTTCTTTTTCCGATTAACCAACATCTTGAGCCTAAACTTTATAAGCCATTTTGTCAACTACATGACCAAGTTTACGATTCGAGGATTTCATAATAGTTGCGATTAAAAATAATTCTAATATTTTATTTATACTTATTAAGTATTACATGTACAATTTCATCTAAATAATATTTGATGTTTAAGCTATTTAAGTTATATACACTTTTTGTCTTCTTACAATTTTAAATTAGAATAAGTAATATATTTATAATATTGACAATATAAATTACATTAAAAATTATAATCTGATCAATTATATTATCTTTTATTACCGCTTATTTTTGCTCGAGGACGATCAAAAGCTAAGTGGGGAGTAGTTGATATACTACTTTTATATGATTAAATATACATTATATTATTATGTTTTATCAACGAATTCTATATAAAATATATGAAATTATGATATAAATAGTATGAAATGTTAATCTTTATAGTTTAGAGTAGTTAGTAGTAAAACTTAGTAATAATAGTGAAAAGTTATCATTTTGTACCGATTTTAGTAAATCGAATGTCGTGTCGATTCGTGGGTATTTGTGGTATTTTATTGCGGATGTATAAGCCAAGACCCGAGAATCGACATTTTGAAGTATAATCATATCTGTGAAAGGATTTAGAGAGTGTCACGAGCTTAAGTGGTCAATTGAATTGCTTAAGTGGTCAAGTGGTCAATCGAAGTGGTCAAGTGGCTAATCGATTTGATTTAGTGGTAATCGAGAAATATCTTCGACAAACGAATGGCTCATCAAAATGACATTTTCTGAAGAAGAGTTCTTCATGAAAGTTGTAGATTTTTCCGAGAGCTTTCCGATGCCTCTTGAATCATGTTGTTTGGAGATCCAGAACTCGAGATATGAATTTTAGAAGTTTTATTCCAAATTATATAATTTTATCCTGAAATTGGAAATTAAGGGGAGATGAATGTGATGATTACACCGGCCCAGTCCGGCTATGACCCGGCCTGGTCCGGCCTTCATCCAAAATTCTATATAAGGAGCATCAGTGCAGAGTAGATGATTGTACCAATATATATATACATATAGCATATATATATATATATATATATATATATATATATATATATATATATATATATATATATATATATATATATATCTCCTCCTTCTTATTTTCTTTTTATTTAGTAGTTGTAAATAGGCCTTATGCCAAAAATAATAATATCGTAGTGTTGTTGTAATGCTCGGAAATTATCGGAAGTTCGATTATCGATGAAGTCGTTGTAATATCGGAAGAATCGACCTCTAATTAAACATTTGTAATCGGGTAAAATTTCTAAAAGTATTTACGTTTGTTATGTTTGTTTTATCTTTTTAGTCGTTATAATGTTTTTAGGCTAAATCTAATAACTAGCCAAAGTTATGTAATCGTTTTATTTCGATCTTTTGGTAAAGGAATGTTGTCTAAGTAAAATTTTACTAAAATTGAGTTAATTGAATCTTTTTCTATTTTGCAGCGTATTGATAATATTCGGATTGGCGTAATTAACCAAGATGAATCGCAACATATAACCTAACGATGACGACCGGAGAAGTTAGGATATGAGATAAAAGATAGAAAAACCGGAGGTAAAATTGGTTGTCTTGGCGTGACAACGGAATCCTATTTCCTATCCGAGGCGATTTGTCTTGGGAAAGATGAATCTTATTAAATTTGTGCTCAAGATCATAATAATGTTAAAATCAGCGGTTTAATTGAAACTAACACCGGAAAGTTAAATCGATCCGCGACAACCGGAGCCTTTTGAATAACATCGGCCGTCGACAAGCGGAATAACCTCTTTTATCCGGGGTAGATTTGTACTCGGTACTGTTCGAGACTAAGCGAGATTAGCATGGGGCGATTGTGGAGATTAAAGCGATGACAATTTGACATATGACAATTTCATACGCTCGTGTGAGGAGGAATTGTTAAACTTCGAGAGTCGCCGTTTCATTTATTCAATTGGACCTAATATAAAAGGAAAGATCGAGCACATTCCGTTTCTTGAAAAAGATCGTATAAATCAATTATATAAACTTTGGCTAGTTCTATAAAATTATCATTAGTCTATTATTATAAACTATATATTGGTATCTATATATATATATATATATATATATATATATATATATATATATATATATATATATATATATATATTTACAATCCATGTACATCTATATATATTTATATATCTATGTATATTATATTAGAATAACTTTTAAATTACGCATTTTCTTTATGTTAAGTAGAATAGTAATGTCGTGTTATAAAATTACGGTTTAGATCGAGTTAATAACAGACTCTTTGGTGTTTAACCACACTTAAAAGAATTACCACGTTTCCCTGAGGATTCGACACTCGACTCACCACACTAGCACTATGATTTGACCCGGTGCACTTTGCCGGTAAGGATTGTATAGCACTAGAAAGCGTCCGTCACTTCAATCACTCATTGATGCATTCCTTTTGGTCGGATCCGTTCGCAATGCTCCAGTTAGGTACATCCTATAAAATACACAAAACGAGACAAAACAGTACCAAAACATCGGGTAAATAGCATAGATGCAGAATTACGATCCTGGAAACACTCACATAGCATTTAACACATATTCTTAGCAATAACGAGCCTATCTATCCTCTCTTGAGCAGAATTCGGGGTGAATATAGGTATAAATATTGGTACCAGTTATAGTGTCATCAAGTGCCCAAACCTACGATGCATTTACATTCAAGTGATGGACCGAACATAATCAAAAAAACTTTAACAAGCTATGTGAATATATATATATATATATATATATATATATATATATATATATATATATATATATATATATATATATATATATATATATATATTATATTATGAAAATTAAAACTACAGTTTGGCTTATACATACCTTCAAAGCTTATGGAAAACCATATAAAGTATATGCGATCGAGGATTTTGAAATAATCCCTCATGTCCATCCTCCAAACATAAGCGATTTACTTCATAAGAAGCGTTTTCCATGGATACTTATTGAAAGCTTCCAAATCCTCAACCAACTGAAAGATCCACCAACCCACCGCACGTTTCTTTCGATCCCCACACAACGTACGTCAATATAACGATCAACCCAAGCTTGTAACGGTCTTTAGCATCCTTAATGCAATTAAACTTTACCCACACATCCTTCCTGTACTCTTTCAAACGGTTTTTAAAATACTTCTTAACTAATCTAGACTCTTTTCCTACCCCCTTATCAACATTGCTACCGTCGCCAACCAAGAGACCACTAACCAGCGCAAATTCTTCTACACTAAATCATATCTTTTTGGCTCCAACTTTGAACCAAAAAACATTGGCATCTACATTCCATGGACTCGCCAACCTCATTAACAACTGATGTATTATCATGTTGGCTTGCATATCCTTCAATTGGATTAATTATCCAAAACAAGACTGCTCCAACATTGCTTTGTGCTTGTCGTTAAGCTTTTCATAAACTTTCATTGTTTTACCAATTGAACATCGGGAAACAACATCACATTTTGCAGACCTTTCTTCTTCGCTAAATGCCTAAATCAACGGCATTTTTCAACCTATCTATAACCAACAAAATTAGAAATTTCAATTCAATCGAATTAAGGTATCGATCGAATTAAAGAACAAATGAATATGAATACAGTTGAAACAAATAAGAAATTTAACTAATCGCATCCCAAAATCTTACATGCAGACCACAAAATTTAACTAATCATCCCAAAATCATACATTCACATACCAAATATGTGTGAATTATAACCCACCCACAAAATCGTACCTTTTGGAGATTCGATTGAAGGTTCCAGTCAACTTCTTCAAGTTTACATTTCTTCGTTGATCGACTTCGGTTGGAGAATAGGGAATGTTGAAGAAATTTGTTGATCACAAGTTCGAGTTTGTGTTGATGCGGTGAATTTGGGAAGAATTGGAGGAGTGAATTTGGGAAGCTCAGCATGATAGTTAATCAAAGTGTCCATAATTTGGGGAATTGTGTTAAGAGAATTAGGGATTTTGGGATAATATATGAAGGAAATTCGATGGGGGTATTTCTGTCAAAGCAAGGTTATATAAGGTTTTCCCTTTTTTCATTTTCTTTAAAATATGCGTGGGGGTCAAAGCTTATTGTTGCAAACCCCAAAATTCATAAGCTCAAAGCTACCATTCCCCCTTAATTAATTTGCAAAATCCATGTGTATCAACATACACAATATATTTCGACATACATATCTAATATATGAATATTTAATTAATCAACACAAATTAATATCTTGTATTATATTTATTCATAATAAATAAATACCACCCTATTAATTTACCACTATAACACTTTATAGTCGAGATAAAATTTTTCTTATTTGGTTATCACTATAACCACGTTTTAATCCGGCTAGATGTTCTTATGAGTGTGACGCGATAGACCTCCGAATATGTTGGCCATAGACACAAAGTGCAATTACAAAAATGCCCTTCAAATCTAACGATCACGGAATAGTGTCTAGCAACACACCGTGACCCCCAATCATCAGAGGAGTCAAATGCAATGACTACTACCTTTCATGTGAAATAGTTACCGTGTAAATAAAATCCTATCGCCGTTACAATAGCCATACGGTCATACGTTGAGTGTCAAACATCAATGACCGTATCTTATAATCAGGATATCATGCTCTCTCGGAATAACTCATTTACTTCCACTTTGCAAAGATTTACGAGAGCTAGACATTTCTTATAAAAAGGCCATTTAGGATAATCACTCATATGCATAGGATACGCGATTTCCGGACGAGCAACATGAATCCTACGTATGATTCAGTGTCACACTCAATCACTACCGCATGATTGCCCCATGGCTAGAGGAAACCTCAATAGTGTCAAAGCATGACAATCCACATCGTGATGCCATGAAGACTCCGGTCTTAGGATAATTACACAACCGCCACATAGTGCGACACTTAATAAAGTAAGTGGGTCAGTCTAACGTACGCATTCTCTAATACACGTCCACGTATAGTCCAAGTGTCCCTACACTTTGATAGACGAGATCTATCCCTATCTTCAATAAGATAGAAGACATCGAATACGTGCTAGTCTAATCGTACTATTAATGTCTCATTTGATAGCACATACGACTAGAGACCATTAAGTATCAAACCTTTTAAAGTTAGTTGAGATCTCATCAACCATAATCACTATTATGATTTCTCTTTCACAGTTTGACACTAGGGACGCTATCATATATACAATATCATAATTGATTCGTTAAACAAACAAATATATAATAACATAAAGCCATTTATCGTATGTATAATCATAAAAAATAGTAGAAATGATCTGACCCGGTCGGATCCGGTCCAACCCGATTGGGTTTAGGACATGATATACCGAACACGACCAGGGCCCATCCGAATAGTATTTGACCCATACACGCGGTCACGCCTCAGCCTCTGATCTCCATCACCACCAGCCCGATTGGTAGCAAGCCGATCAGGTCATCACTTCCGCACAGCCATGATGGCGCTCAGGCTAATAACTGAGCACGTCGCTATCAGCCCGCCACATCAATCAGTCGGATCATGCAAACTATGCACAGGCGAGCACGCTATACATTTGGCATTAGCTAGGACCAGGCAACACAAGCAGGAAGACATCACAGAGGTTCCCTCGAGCCGACTCTTCACCGCAGTGACAGGACATAATTAAGCACAATTAAGAAGATAAACGGCGGTGAAGGGTCGGCTCGAGGGAACCTCTGTGATAATCCACACAGCGATATGTTGAACCATCATTAGAGTATTGCCTATAAATAGAGGCCTCATGTAACCCACAAAGGGGATCAATTAATGAATAGAAGCATATATACTCTGCCAATTTGTCGAACACGTTCTCCACCTTTATTACATTGAGCTCGCCGGTGGAGCACCCCCTCGTGTTCATCACAGCCTTCAAGAATCATCATTTTCAGCTAGATATCCACTGCACAAACACTTAAATCAACCACCGTGATATTCCAAGCAATATCAAGACACTATTTCAACATATCGCTGTGTGGATTATCACGTTTTAACGCTTATTGAGCTTTCCACTGACGGGATGATCATGAGGAAGTGATTGGAGGTGATCTTGAAGCATCGCGTAGGATTTATGTCATTTGTCTAGAATTTGCATTTCTTGATGGTATCAATGTATATCCGAAATGGCATTCTTATAAGAAATGTATTATTCTCAAAAGTATTTGCAAAGTAGAAGCAAAGTGTTACTTCAAGAGAATATGATATGCAGATTATAAGATAAAGTTGTTGATGCCTTGAAACTCAAATAATGACTATTATGCCTAGTTTTTTATGATGTGTTGATGGTCGGACCGGTGGTGATAGAAGCTTTGTGAGGTTAGATCGGATATATGTAAAGGATTTACTAGAGTCTGATTTTTAGTGTATATCTTAAATCAGACAAGCACTATAATACAAATCCTATAGGTCTTGTCATTCGCAATCAAAGATACATCTAGAAGAATGAAGGATATGGAGTCAGACTCAGTGGTAATGATTGAAGATCTAAAGAATGAGAGACTCAGACTCGGAGTTGCAGACATTGAGACTCCAAGATCGTAAAGTTATCTTCAAGTAAGTCAGTGATGACTTGGAATAACTTTATGATACTTGCAAATGATGAAAAGATAAATACAAAGTACTCTCATCACGGCATATATAAAGATCAGAGAAATTGAGAATCAGATCTGAAAGTAGAAATCGAGACAAGCTGAAAGCAAAATCAGATATGAAGATATTCAAGAATCAGAGTTGAAGTTACAAAGATCAGACATAAAGATTCAAGTCAAACGTATAAGATCAGCTCTGAAGATTATACACTTATGATGCAAGGCAAAAGCTGACAAGCAATTAATGCGAAACAGAAACAATGTGTCACAAGATTGATAATATGAACGTTATGCCAGATGGAAGACAAGAGCTAATTCAAACGTACAAGCAATGTTAAAATTAGGATTTCTGTCATTACAACAGCTATATTTGAAAATATATTGATATGCCAAACCCATAAACGGTCCTACGGACTCTCAAACTGACCCGAACAATGTCGACTTCCGGCCATCAACGCCACCAATCCGCTTAAATCTAAGCCGGAACAGGTCACAAGCCGTCTGCCCAGTCAACCCGCAGAGGGATCATAGGCTAGGGGTCAAGCCCACAGCTCTCCAGCTCGAAGTCCGCCAAACCAGACTATGCCTGCACCTCAAGGCAATCAGGACTCAATCATGACTAAGGCAAAACAGGCTCACAAGAGGCTAGACATTAGACCCGCTCCAAAGCAAGTCGCCTAGTTGACATAGTTATATTGTAATTGCACTTATTATGTCTAAGCATGCTTAATTATATCTTGTCATCATTAGTATAATCGTGATTAGTCCGCTGCCTATAAATAGGGGCAGCTTGTAAATCATTAGGCATCGAATAATAGAAAAGGCAGACCCGACTCTGCCAATTTGTCGACTCTAGCTTTGTCTTCTTCACACAATGAATCCGACCACCGTTGTTCATCATAACCACCACTTCTCATCGGAGAAATCACTTATAATTAGCTAGATATCCACTTTAAAACACCGTTACCGCTATCGTGATGTTTTCGACCTATCATGTATATTGAAGATTTACAATGGTCAAATATGCCATGTCAGCTGTCAGACTTAAAGAAGACGGAAATCAGAGATGAAGAATCAAAGGTGACTCACTATATCTATCACCTATAAATACCAAACTAAAGTCATTTTGAATGGCTAATCTTTGAAGATTCAAGTCTTTAGGGGAAGACTTTAAGCTTTAAAGAAATAATATATCAAGGAGAAATGAAGAATAAACTTGTAATTTTGAGGTGTCCAAAACTACTGCGCTCATCGGATTTTATAGTCTATGCATTTTCTTAATGCCCTAAAGTGATGGTATCGTGAGTTTTTATAGGCTAGACAATGAACCAAGTGCATTTACAAGTATATTCTTAATTTCTCCTTAGAAGGGCAGAACCAGAACAACACAGCACAAGCTAACAGCATTCCCATCCCTCTTTACAAAAAAAAAAAAGAAGAAGAACAATGATAGCTTGCAGCTACCAAAAGGCCTAGTTCAGAACAATCATACATCATATGCATCCTCTTTATCCCCCCAAACTCCGTCATCATGCCCGACAAAGTTCATGCCTCTATATCCCCAGTGGCCTAATCTTGTCCAAAAACAACGGGGAAACAGATTTCTTCAGTAGATTACACTGCCTCGAGTTTTCCTGTAAAATGCAACAAATACATATATATCAAAACAATCTGGCTCAGTCAATCGACAAATGCATCTCACATACCATCATTGAAAAGAATTTACAAGCAATCTCAGGAATCTAGTAAATGTTTCCAACACAATCAAGAGGATGAAAAAGGTTGCAAGAAAAGAAAAGTCCGTAAAAAATAAATCAAAATACCTAAGCATATGCGAAATGTTGCTAGTCAGAAAAATCAGAGACATCTCTTTTGTTGCTCCGTTGCTTTCGAGCCATCAGGATGAAGCAACAGATAAAAGGACATTAACAAAAACTCTTTCACATAGTAGGAGTGTGTACGGTGAATGAGAGTAAAAATGGAAGGATATTATATATGTATGCCACTTGATACAACGTGTTTATACAACGGTTCTACTGTTAGATTTCTCAAAGAGCGTCTATTACGAAATTATACTGCTGAAAGTAACTATACAAAACCACCAGTACATCAACGTAGATAAACAGAGAGCAGCGTTAACAGGAGAAACACGATGGGTTTCCAGAATTCAAATTCCAAACCACAAAATCCGTGTGAGATACAACCATGTCTTAAACTCATGCCCCACTGACACTAAGAATTAATGTGGAACACTGAAGGTTGATAGTTATTGACCACCAAAACAAAATAGTTTGAAAACATTACGACTTTATGATCTGAAAGACAGGGACTAGCCATGAACACAAACTAATTGCATATCATCACATAAGATTTCATCCAAAATTCTTACGGAAGAAAACATAGGATCGATAGCAGCTTGAGGAAAAAAAAACACACAAGAGATACCATAGTAAACCGACCTCACGATTAAGCCAAAGGTCAAGACGTTATGGAAAACTCTTGTTCGACATTCCACAATTTTAACAATGAATATATCATTTGTGACCAGTTTTGGGAAACCGCCCTCTGATTCGCCAAAGGTCGACATTATGGAAAACTCTTGTTCGACATTCCCACGAATTTTAACAATGAATATATCATTTGTGACGAGTTTGGGGAAAAGACAAGCAATCGAATGCTAGTTTCAATCTTTCCACAATCTGAATGCTAGTTTTTTTAGATTTGAGAAACAATCTGAATGCTAGTTGAACATCATACCATACAATAAAATGTAAACAAAAGGTTGATAATCGGTGCAAAAGGTGGAGGTCCGGTGGGTCAACCAAACCGGGTCGAGGTTATCATTTGCTCTGTAAAGCCCGACTGATCACGAACCCCTGCGTGACACGGACCCTGCGCTCTGGGCGGAGTTGCCCAGGCTTTCGCCAGGACAACACCGTCTTAACTCCTAGAGTGGAGCGGGCGCGTACACAGCCAAGCGCCGCCTTCACCACGTGCACAGTAGGTCGAGCGGACCGTCCACCACCTTAATGCCCCGCTTGGTTACAAGCTGTTGCTACACAGCTCGGCAATTCAGAAGTGTGATCGACGTGCTTATTTTCTTGCCTCGTTTTCACTAATTGTCGATATGGGAACATTAATTAAATAAGAGTTGTGTGGATCATTAGTTTTAGTTATTTTTTGCGGGGCTATTACTTCCGTCCGTCATATTTTATTTATCCCGTTAAACTTTTAAAACATATTAAAAGAATGTGGTTAATGTTTTAAAACTTATTAAATGATCCAATATTTTTATATTTATACCTCTAAGTAATTGTTGGAGTATTTAATCTTCACGCTTTATATTATAAATATTGTAAGGAAAAATGGTTATTTGACAATTAATGCACAAAATATACACTTATTTTGGGACAAACCAAAGCGTAAATGTGGACAAATAAAATGGAGCAGAGAGAGTAATTATTACTACATCCGACCTAATTTGAAGTTTTTCACACATTAAGAAAGTTGATTAAATTGGTTATGTGTCATTAATTTTGATTAAGAAGACTAAAACAACATTTGACTATTATTAATGCAAAGTAATGAAAATTGGATGAGGATATAATAAATGAGAGACAAAAGGAGAAAAATGTAATAAATGCTTCCTTAATTAGTTATCTAAATTTACTTACATTTTGGGACAAATCCAAAATTTTAAGCGAACTTACATTTTGGGGCGGAGGTAGTACTAGTATTGTTTACATATGAAGCACCGACACTTCAATCGAGGCATTACTCGATGTTTAACACGTTTTCGACACGACAGGGAGGCGACACGTGTCGATGATTAAAGTAATATTATGTAAAATTTTAACCTCCGACATGATGTCGACACTCCCGACGCTCTTGAACTTAATTTTTCAATTTTGTTTTTTCTCTATATTTAAGTTTTTTCAATGGAAACATTAAAATACACGATTTTCTTTTTTATTATAATTTAACAAATAATACGCCGTATTAATTTCATATGTTTCTTTTTGATAAACAATCATTTTTACACTTTGTAATAATTTGAAAATCAATCATAATTTTTTTACTTTTGACACTATATAAAGATCGAATTTCTATTTTAGATATAATGGAGCTTACATATTTCATCTCTTGCTCCGTTTGTTTTAGGTTGAGTTTTTTTATTTCGTTGGTTTTATATAATAGTGGATAATAAATATGATAAAAATGATTGAAGTAATGATTAAAAGCTAAAATGTTTTTTTTTAAATTTTTGTAGATATTGAAATAAAGTAATATAATGAATAAAATAATGATAAAAATGTAATAAAGTAGATCTGATTGAAATTGTGAGATATGATTTAATATTTTTTTATTTGTAGTTGAAAAATGATTCGTAAGAGAATTGTAAGAAATGATTGGTGATGTGATATAAAAAAACTCCAAACCCAACCCCAACCAAAACAAACACAATTTCTCTGGTATTTCTGATTTTTACGAATAATTTTTTGGATAAATTAAATCTTATTTACATCATATAATGTTAATATATATATATATATATATAACGTGTCAGAGGCGTGTCGTGCCCTTAAATTTCGGAATTAGCCGTATGATGAGGGCAGAAGTAAGTCTCACCACGTGTCATCTTTATATTGGCTAACCATTAATTAAAGACAGAGAATTAATAGCTAATAAAAGTCATGAGCCATAGAGTTTAACTTAGAAAGCGGACATGAACCCCAGGTGGGAGGTTAGTTAGGCTCTTCTTAACTTACACCGCATGTTGGCTCAGTAAGAGTGGAGGCCGGGTAATGCAGTACAGGTCGAGATGGCCTGAGGGGGCTCGGCGTAGGTCGGCCAGAGCCTTCCTTATTCGTATTTGGCACACATGCTTAATAATATCAGATAAACATGAAAAGAATCCAATGATATAATGATATTGATCTTGTCGTTTAAATATGTCCATAGTTATTCCTAAATTATAGGGATACACACGTGATTATCTTTAGGGACTAAGGATACGAATCCTTGTAGAACAAGGAAATGGAGATGAGTCATCCCTATATAAACAACCCTGGGAACTACGGAGACTTGATTCCTGAAACATAACAGGATACGTAGGCAACTTGAGAGAAGAACTCTCAGGCCCGGTCTAAATCCCCCAAAAAAAATCATCCCTCGTTCATGTTCTTCTTGATTTTGTCCCTTGATTCAATTACCCTAGATTAAACGGTCCGGATTTATTTATAGACGAGATCCAGCATCGTCACCGTATAGTCGTGTTTGTGCCATGCGGCGTGTCCGTATCTGTGCCGTATATATATAGTTGTTTACTGTTGGACGTCTATGTTGTACTATCATTTGTGGCCAAATTGCCATAGAGTTTTGAATTTTACAACAATTACATATTGTAACTTTTGCATTTTAATTTATGAATTTCGTTGAGTTGTTCTTTTTTTTTTTTTTTTTTTTTTCCCCCCCCCCCCTTCATTTTTGACTTCGTTTGAAGACTTTGTACAATTACAAGTGTTAGCCAAACAAACAAAACTATATTAACTTGTGTATGAGCATATTTGTGTTAATCTAGTTGTAACATTATCATATAGGTGGCAAATAAGTGGTAACATTATTGCGTATTCGTATAAGCGACAATGAGTTATAATATTATAGCATATTAGCATAATCTTACAACTACGTCATCGCATATTCATATATATATATATATATGTATATTTAGGTTAATCTAGTTATAATATTATCATATAAACTACAACTAGATTAACTCGTATATGCGCCGAGTATTTTTAACACTAATAAAGTTAATTTAATAGGTGGATGCATATTTGTATAATGTTACATAAAACTGATTTGGGTAATTATATGCATAGCTAAATTAGTTGTGGTAATTTACATATGTTCTTAAAATAAAAAAATTGTCATTTTTTGTGAAAATTTCTTCAGTCTCGTTGATTTCTATCTAGACTAAAAACGCCTCACTTTCGCCAAGCCTGTTTGATCTTTTCCGGCGCCGGCGGCGCTAGGCTGCCAGCGTCCTATACATAGTTTGTTTCTTCTCTTTTCATTTCTTTCTTCTTGTTTCCTTCTCTGTGCTCCTCCTGCTTTCGCTTTCCGATCAGTAGTAGGCATTGATCTGTGTTCTCAAACTCTCCCGGAGCTAGCATCGTCTCTGATGGTGGTGGATCCATGCTTGGGCTGTTGGTGGTTGGTGGCGTCGGCTGGATTTCTGTGTGTTGCGGCCGGTTCTACAGATCTAGCTCTCCCCGTCTGGATCTGCACCCCAGCCGCCTCGTGGGTTTTCACGTCTAGTGGTGGAGCTCTTTCTTGTGGTTGAGTCATGGTGAGGGTGGTGCTGCGGCGGTGTTCCGGCGTTGTGTGTCTCTCATATTCCCACTAAGGCTCAGGGCTCTTAGGCGGCGTTTATGGCAGTCACTCTTTCTTTCAGGCTTCTCTCTCCGCTTGGAGGTGGCGGGCAGTGGCGGCAGTTTGCTGGCGGTGGTTGATTTGGTTCATTACTCCTCCCTTGATTTCAATTTCAATTCCGTTGCTAGACGTTTTGTAATTTGTTCAGTTTGTATTTGTTTTTTAGTTTTTGTTGTTGGGCGAAGTTCTCGGCCCCTTTTGGCTTCTTCGCTCACCTTATCAAGCCGGTCTTGTGGAGACTTTCTGTCTTGATAGCCATTCTTGGCGTTGTTAGTGCGGCAATAGGTCGCATTGTAGTACACCTTTGATCGTGTTGTAACTTTGTCTATTTGGTTTTAATAAAACTTTCGTCTTTCGGAAAGGAAAAAAAAAAAAAAAGCCTCATCGTCGCGATGGTGGAGTCATTTAAAAACAACAGTGGTGGAGATATTAACCTTCTATCAATACTTAATAATTTATTTATCAGGTATACGTTAGGGAGTGCGTATTCATGCCATTTTAATCACCACAAAGCATTCATATCCTTCCTAAACATTTTGTAGAGGAGATTCCAGCAGCCGTTTAGTAAGCAACGGGTGGGTGTTCTAAGCCTTTTTCATAGGTTCTTAATTGGAAGTCTTGTATGTTATAAATTGATAATTTATGCTTCGGGCAGAGGCGGAGCCAAGATTTATTCGTGGGGCAAATTTTTCACTTATCATAAAAAAACTTTAACGGAAAATTTTAAAGATGCAAATATAGGATTAAATAAACAATTTCTGATACCAAAATCCCATTTATACGTGTGATCTTAAGCAAAATATATGCATGATTGCATATTCTTTAGTCACCAGCGGTGACTCATCGGAACCGTTAAATCATTTTATAGTTGACATCTGCGTTCTGCCATTTTCTAAAAATAATCCATGATACATCCAGTTGATGGATTACTAAATACCACTTTGTCAATATATAACAATAATGAGTCATTTAAAAATCGAGCACTCATTCTCTTCCGAGCTCGAGCAAGACGCAAGGTTAAAAAAAATGGTGAGATATCTAAGTGAGAACAATAGGAGATTCATTTGGGATGACCTTTATATTTGTGTATACGGAGGGATAGAATGGTATATTCAGTATTATTATTACTATCGATAAAAAAAAAAAGAGTGAATTAGACTAAAATCCAATTTTTTTTCCATAATAAAGAAATATGACACAATACTTGAAAAATTTGCAAAATGACAATGAAATACGTTGGACTAATATACCCTTATATACTAAAACAATGTGTGTGATTATGTTCACTTTTTTCATCGAACAAGCGTGTTTCTATGTTCACGGAACGATTTTTTTCCTTCTGGAAACACATTTAGTCGGGGAAAAAAATTGAATATCAATTTCTCTCTCCCATCCAAATTTTTAAACAGTCGTAACTTTTGATTTAAACATCCAATCATCAAAAAAAATTCATCATAATTCACATTTTTCGTCCTCTTTATTTGATATCTCATTTGATACCCTTCCGACATAATTACTCAAATCCAAAACCAATTTTACCTTAAAAGCATTTGTAAGAGCATTTGCTGTCACAACTCACAGTGACACACTCACAGTAACACCCTCATGGTTTTGAGTAACAACTTACAGTTGTGTAACACCCTCATAGTTTTGTAGTAAGACGCTCACGATTTTGCAGTCACACCTCACAATTTTGCAACATTCTCACATTGACACTATCGCATTTTTGTAGTAATACCTCACAACTCTTGCGGTAAACACATCACGCTTTTCTCATATTTCACGAAACACCACCATACGCCAAAGACATATTTCATAGTAACACCTTATGTACTCACCGCGACACAACCACAGGTTTCACAGTAACATCACCACACATTTCACACAAACATGTACTCACAGTGAAAGTACCATAGATTTCACAGTAACACCACCAAAGATTTCACGGCAACACCTCATGACATTTGAAATAACAACCTCACAATTTGCAGTAACACTATTATTAAAAGTAAAACACTCATAGTAACTCATTTTACTAACAATACATAATAACATTAACATCTTACATATACAATTACACCTTTTATTAACATTAACACCCTCACAACGACACACTCACAGTAACACATTTTATTAATAATACAAAGTGACAAGTAACAATTTATGTATACTGTAACACCTTTTATTATCAATACGCGGCGACAGTAACAACTTATGTATAAATTACCAGCTTTGACATCTTCACAATGACTCATACCTTTTAATTAACAATACATAGTGAGAGTAACACATTACGTATACAGTAACACGTGTGATTCACAGTGGCACTGATGTGATCCGGCCCAAGAACACTGAAGCACAGAGCAAAGATGGCCTTGGATGAGTTATTAATTAGTTATTGGACTTGTTTTATTTTGTTTTGCATTGAGTTTAGTTAATAAATGTCTTATGGTCCTAAATGCTAGTATGGCCCATCACACTAGCATATATGATAGTATATATGATGACCTTATGGTCTTATGGACTTGTCTTATGTTAGTTAAAAATGTGCCTATATGATAGTATATTGGGTTAAATCTTTATTTTCAGCAAATAAAAGTCATTTGGGCTTATTAGAGTCAAATTAGGCCCATTAGGAAATAATGTGGCGAAAATTAGCTTTCAATTATCCCACATTGCTAGTTTGTTTTATTTCCTTGAGTCTGTAACCTATATAAAGGCAAATAGAGTTATTGTAACAGATAGTTAATTTTTGAGAGAAATATAATTATTTGAGTTCTTCGAACTTGTGAGTATTTTAAGTAGAGTATTCAAACCCGAACTTATCAAGGTCGTGAGCATTCCTTGTGGCGTTCGAAAATCGAGGTTCTTAAATACAAGGATATTTAGGGGTCGGGGTCCTAATCCAAGGTTCTTATATACACGGATATCTATGGGTCGCGGAGCTCTTTTTCATTGTTACTACAATCAAATCCTTGGGCAAATTCAAGTTGAACCCTCACGGTTCACTTTAGACACCCTCAGAACGACTCACAATAACACATTTTACTAACAATACATAGTGATATTAACACCTTACACATACAATAACACCTTTTATTAACAATGCATAGTGATGAGGTGGCACCTTACGTATACAAAGAACAACTTCTTGTGTATTTTACAGTAACACATTTAGTCACACCTTCTGTCTTCTTCAATCCAAAACAACAGAGAAATCGGCTAATCGAAAAGAAAAGAAAACAAAAGATAATTATTCATTATTTAGCATTCTAGAAAAAGCAACAAAAATTTGTTCCAAAAACAACAGCAACTTTCAATCTTGAACATACGCCGGAGATCAGCCATCCAAAGAACCTTCGGCACAAATGCTTTAGGCAACCAAATCAAAGTAGTACCATTTCCATTACTTTCAGTAGCCATTTTCAAAGCTTTCCTCACATTAACATCTCCATCATTAACAGTCACAACAACACTCGAATTATGAATCTTAATCAACCCTTTCATACTAGCATAAACCCTTTGCATACCGATTTTGGCACTTTAAAGCTGTTGCAGCGTCTTCACAAGACAGAACTTCCCGCCGGAGACAACAACGTAGGCATTCTTACCGACGGTTGTTTTGAATTTTTGAGAAATTGAGCTAGGGATTTGAGTTCGGAGAGAGATTGAGTGTGCATAGAATAAGGCATCGATTTTTCTGCAGGTTTCTCCGTTATCAATTGAGAAATTATAATGTATGGGCAAATTAGTCCAGTTAAATTATTTGTCCTTATTTCAACTAAATAATCAAAACATGATTAAACCTAATAGATGTTAAAAAAAAGTGGATTAAACCTAATTTCCTGATATAAAAAAGGGAGATATCTGAGTGAGAACAATTAAATATTTATTTGGGAAGATTTGTTCCTATGTGGAAAAAAAAAAAAACTATCGCTTATAAGGATAAGAGAAATGTTTGTGCCATAACAAAATATTAAATATACACAACAAAGTGTTATAACACATTTTTACACCATTGATTTTGATGGAATTTTAAAGAATTAAAATGTCCCACATCAAAATCAATTGTCAAAAATGTGTTGTATACTTCATTGTGACTATTTTATTGTGACACTATCATTACTCAAAGAAAAAAGAGGGAGTAGTCTTCCACCACTTTACATTTACTTTCATAAAATACTAGGAAAACTATGTACTAATACCTATGTTTTATATATATATTAGTAATATACAGGGGTGAATTTGTAATTTCACAGAAAATTTTGAGGGGCCCGGTACAGATCCGCCTGCCTGGCTACGGGTGGTTGTTCTAAGCCTTTTTCATAGGTCCTTGGAAGTCTAGTCTTGTATATTATAAATTGTTAATTCACTAGTATAAATGTGGATTTTGAAATCTTCATGTCATAGGTTATTGGAGGTCTCGTATACTATAAACTGTTAATTCATTAGTATAAGTGTAAAATTTTGAAGACCACAAAACGTATCAATGAATCAAAGCTGTGTTGTGTTTTTTATTCAAGTCCAAATGGTTTTATACCCAAATTGCTATGAACTTGAAACTCAAACTAATCAAACAATGCTTAACAAAATATTAGTATATGGTGAAAAGGCGACTTCGGTGGATGTTTCGGCCTATCGGGCACCTTCTTCGGTGCCTAAATCACCTTCCAAGTTCTTCGATCCAAAGTCCAATGCCCCTTTTCAATGCCCAAACTGCAGACAACAGAGTATCTCACTACAAGAAAAGTTGTTTATAATGAGGAGATTTTAATGAGGAGCGTAAATACTGTCGTTAAAAGGTAGTTTTAATGAGGAGTTATGAATTTTATGACCAATTTGTATTTTCTACTCATTGTTGGTCACAAATCTCCTCATTATTTTATGTAAAGCAAAAATCTCCTCATTATTTCATAATTTTTATTATTTTTATAATGTTTTTAATTTTCTTTTTTTGAACCCTTTTTTTCCTAAAAAAAGGTTTTTAACTTTAATTATTACACTTCTATCTAAAACAATTTCATTACTACCGTCTTTTGAACCCTAACCCCTCTCATAGCGCCGCTTCCTGCTTCTCGTTTTACCTTCTCCTTCTCATCTCCGCAGGTCTCCGCTCGTCTCTGTAGGTCTCCGCTCATCGCTGTTGGTCGCCAATCGTCGCTGCTCGTTGAAAAGGAATCAATCTCATCTAAATCGATACCGAGAAATCATTGATGGATCAAGGGCATTTTGTTTGTCTGCTCCACAAATTGTATGGCGATGATTGGGAACAACAATTGAAGGAACACTCGATAAAAAATGGCTACACAATCGAGAAGAGTTGAATTTGGAAGCAGGCGTATGTCCATGGCTAAGAGGTCTTCCCTCCAACAAGTGCTTTAACAGTGTGTGAAGATCAAATATCGGAAGGGGTATCTTTTCCCATTCTTGGTGCGGTTTTTGCTCAGTATGATGGTGATGACACTCTTAGCGCTATTCCTAAATGGAGGGAATGAAATGAATTCTCAATACAGCAAATAAGCACGAAGAGGTATATTTTTTCCTTAATAAATATGCCATAAAAAATCGTTTGTGTTATGTGATTGAACTAGGGTATCAATAGATTGCTTTGATATATTTCTAATTTCTCTTGATTAATAGATATATTCTTAGTTCTTTTTGGGTGATTCAATTAACTTATGATGTGCTTGACTGTCCTTAAAAGTGTTTTCAATCTTG
Organism: Gentiana macrophylla; assembly: GCA_026214975.1. Taxonomy (NCBI): domain Eukaryota; kingdom Viridiplantae; phylum Streptophyta; class Magnoliopsida; order Gentianales; family Gentianaceae; genus Gentiana; species Gentiana macrophylla. The sequence goes on from CM047814.1 coordinate 76,914,381, forward strand.
ACTTGTGAACCTTGGTTTTTGCCAAATTTTTATTTATTCAGAAAACGATCATTTTTTTTTACTAAGTTTGCTTGCCAGATTGTTCAGTCTTATGGTGTATGTTTTTCTAAGTCCAACATGCCTGCAAGTTAGCTCTATATTATGATGTCTTATCTGTAAGGCATGAGTCTTGTTTGAAATCAGTCTGTTGATGTTTAGATCAGTCCAGCCTATGTAAGGTTTTGTCCATGTCCGGTCTTGCTTATATGTTCATGTGATCTGCATTTTTGCTGAGTTTCCATGCATTAACCAAGCTGATGACTGGAATATGAATCGCATCAGGTTCATGACTTAGTCCAAGTCTTTATATTGCTCGTAACATGTTTATGATCAGTTTGTTGATTCTAAGTCCTAAGTCCATGTATATGCCTTGAAATCACAGTACAAACATTCTCTCTTTCCTTGTCTGTTCTATTCAGCTGAGTGTCCTGCTTTCTTCCAAATTGCGTATGCATGTCTTGTACCAGTTTGTTATTTGTGTACAGTCAGTCAGAGGTGAATATCTTATCTGCGTGCAATCTGAGCCTCTTTTGTTAGTCAAAGCTGGCTGTTTAATAAACTTAATATCTTTGTATGCATATGTTGCCTTGTTTTGAGAAGATAAGTTTGTTATGTAAGCTTACATTCTGATTGGATCAATAGCAAACAACTGCATGGTGAGGACATGTCTAGATGGGGAAATGCATTTTGCACTGCTCTAGCAATCTCAAATGCCATTACAAATCTTTCTGGTAATTTTTGGATCCTCTCCACAAAAATTAACTTTAACATAAAACATAAGTCTAATGTTCTAGGAAATATTTATACACTGTATGATGATATTGAGTCTTTTTAAATCTGTTACCTTTAGATCATTTTGCATAGGAATACCAACATTCTTGATTTCGACTTCGTGTTATCTTGCTTTTTCTTCCTGCAGTCTTTTGAGTGATTTTGGCAGATTCCGTGTTATCTTGCTTTTACTTCATTACAACGTTTCCTCTTCTTACTACTAAGGTACCATATTTTGTCTTTTCTGAAGTTCTTCCTTTTCTAAATTTTGTACATTCATGTTTTCCTGTTTTTTTTTTCATTTAGGTGATTGTTCTTAGGCAAAAAACAAAAAATCTATTTGGGGAAGATATGCATCCTGAGCAAAGTTTTCTATTTTCATAAAACATGAAGAAAAAAAGCTCGTCTTGCCATGACATTTTTTGTAGTTTATTCATGGATGTTTTGTTCATTTAGTGTGCTCCCTCCCTTCCTATGTATTGATTTTTTTGGCTGGGGCATGTAGATTTAGACGGTGGGTAAATAACATGATCTAAAAACTAAAATGTTCTTCTTTTAAGTAATTAGTTCTTCATTTACTTCATTCTCTCATCAATGAATTTAGGAAGGAGGGTTTCTTACTTTCTACTTTCCTGGTCAACTGTGTGGCTTTCTTGTAGTGTATATTTTTTTTTTTTTTTTTTGGAGGGTGGGGGTGGGTGTCTTTGGTTATTAGATGGTATTTCTTTATCCATTTGTCTTGTGAAGTCTGATATGATCCCTTCTGTTATGCTAACTTTTCTTGCAATCCTCATCTATGATATTGCTTCCTGCAATCTCATATGTTCTGTATATTGAGTCGAATGTTTGTATAATCCTATGTTCTAGTATATTGCATCTACTTTGTGTAACTTGACTGTTTTCTTATATTGCTCATTCATTCTGTTGACAGATTTTCACTAATATTTTTGGCGATGACTTTATATGTGTGCTATCCATGTTTGATACCTTTCTGCTCGTAAGTATATTAATAGAAAGTAACTTATATATTCACAGTATGTCCTGAGAGACTCGTGAATATCATGCTAAGTATAATAACAAGTGATGCTCTTGTAGGTTCATGTTATTGTGTTTTTTAGCTAATTTCTTAAATCGCTTCTATATTGTGTTGTTCAATGTTAATACTGATGTTGCTGGCCTAACCCTGGCTTTATGCATTGCAGAGTCAATTTGATACGTGTCACTTTTTCTACGGAAATGATAAGGGTAGAGTTTTGAGATGTAATGGTTGTTGCAAAGCCACCAATATGTTCCTTGCATCACTATATGGTTAGTTTTTCATATTGCCTTGTTGAAAATGTTTCCTTAAGGATCTTATCTTCATCTACTAATCATCTTGTAGAGTAGCAGCCTTGTATTTAATCTTTTACTTTGTAATCTTCAAATTGATAGCACTTGTTATTGTATTTAACATATGAAAGTCAGGGACTTTTTTTGGAAAATGATCTTAGGCTCAGAGATTTCATGTTGTTTTCCTTTCCTGCTAGTTTTATGTCCATGTATTTGAACCTAGAATTTGTAACCTCTAGCTTTTTAGTTTGTTTTTGTTGCTAACTGTCTGTATTTGGAAAATAATCTGATGCATTTACCCTGAATAGATGTAAAGCGGAGAAAAGTTGTGCTTGAGTCAATAAAAAACATGATAACATATTCTAGTGTAGGTTTTGAAACATGTATAGTGTAGTATAGGTGATTAAAAATGGCACAGATGCTATGTCACTTGAGAGGATTTGAGTTCAATTTAAAAGCCATTGCTTGCTGCTAGACAAACAGACCAATATTGTGTCAAGTTAATTGTTGTATACACTAATATATTCCTACCAAAGTGATGTAATAGTACACTTTCTTAATTCCCTTGTAAGAGGCAATTTCTTAATATGTGGTTTTGTGAAGTTTGTATCTTCATCTGCACAGCGCATCTTTCGTTAATGTTCTTTTCTCATGTCATTGCAGATCTGTTTCTCCCACATATATTGATATTCAAGCCGTCAATGTAGTCATTAATTTTGATTTTCCTAGGAATTCAGAAACATATCTTTAGAGGGTAGGGTGATTTTGTTTTAATTATACATCTCTATGTAACTTATCTTTTTGGAATAATATATCGTTGTGTATATTGGTGTATTTGATTAGTATAAAGCTTATGAAGATGTAAATCTTTTATGTTGAAGATTACCAAAAAAGTACAATATTCTTACGGTTCAATAGCTTTATAATGAGAAGATGTATCATAAATATTTCATGATTTAATGAGGAGTAAATGGCCTTTTAGTGAGGAGTTGTGTTGTATTGAAATTTTATTTAATGAGGAGTAAATGACTAGATAATGAGGAGATTAATTGTCATTAAACACAATTTTAATGAGGAGCAAATATTCTCATTAAATGTATTATTTAATTAATGAGGAGATCCAATTCTCCTCATTATATATCTTTAGCGGCGGAGCCTGTAAAGAGGAGTGGGTTCTCCTCATTAAATGTCTATAATAAGGAGAAATGGACAGTTTATGATGAGAAATCTCCTCATTAAAACCCAAATTTCTAGTAGTGTCTCTTATTACTTTGTAGTAGCTTCCGCTGAACTTAAGACTCGAGTTGAGAGAAAGAGGGCGAGGCCTCCGGGAGTTCTATATACAGTATGTTGTTTTGCACTTAATTAACATGAAGCAACATCAACGATAACGGCTAGCTTTGCCAAACAAGCGTAGCTATCAAAAAGTAAGGTACGTTGAACGTAAAGCAAAGGGGCGGCATACTTATCAGCTACTTCCCATAGCTTTAGCACATAATGAGCACATGCAAGTTCATCATCAACTTCACATGAGATGAGATGGATGGCCTAAAGTCAAGATCAACAATAGCACAGGAATTCAAGGATTAAAGCAAGGAAAACTCACCTTTTTTCTGAGCAAGATTTCACATACGAGACACGGATCCCTAAACCGGAACAGATAAATTGGAAATGCATCAGAAGAAATAATAGAAACTGTAAACATGTTTATCAGTTAAGCTACTTAATAGAAAATCACATTAATTTCTGAGAAAAAATTAAGTATACACCTTCGTAGTACCGACTACCAGGTGATATGCATCATATCCTAACATTTCTAATCTCACATAGGAGTGTGTATAATGAAAGCGAGTAAAAATGGAAGGATATGATGTATGTCATTTGGAACAACCTTTTTATACAACGGTTTTACCATGTAATTCTCGAAGAGCGTCCTAGACTACTATATATCTATTACAAAATTATACTGCTGAAAAACAGAGAGCGGCCTTAAAGGGAGAAACACAAATGAGTTTCCAGGATTCAACTTTCAAACCCTAAAGTGTAGACCATATTGAAATTCCACAACATCCCTCTGCACCCATATATAACAACTGTTATCGGTTTAATACAAGGGCATCTACAGTACCAGGTCCCCCATAGTTCCAAAGAAGCACACCCAAGGAGTGCTACTTTATCCTTATATTAAGTACCAAATATGAAGCACAAAACCATTGACTGTTAAGAATTTCAAGTGCTTCAGGAACAATCAAAAACAGGTGGCCTTTTCAAGTGGAAACAATGTCTCCTTTACTGACACATACTTGTACAGATCAGGCATACTAAGAACCTTCAATCCTACATGTCAGAGATGGAAAAAAGAGACAACCATGTCTTAAATTAAACTCATACCCACTGCCACTAAAAGATGTGGACCACTGGAGTTTGATATCCAACACCAAAACAATACCGTTTGAAAACATTACAACTTTATGATCTGAAACTAATTGCATATCATCACATAAGATTTCATCCAGAAAGATCAAATGTCAAAGCAAAAGCAAAAAAGATGGAGGTTCAGGTGATTGCACCGGGTATTAGTGGGGCAAGCGAGACACCTGTCTGTAATCCTCCTCCATTGTGCATGGAGAAGCAGGTTCGCACCCGCTTATCGCTGCTCTGTGAAGCCAGCTCTCTAGAGGCGACAAAAGTCGCCCAAGCCCTTAGCCTGGACAACAGCTTCTAACTCCCTGCTTGGAACGAGGAGACAAGCAGCTGCACCATTACCCAACGCGGCCCCGGTAGAGAAGAATCACCATCCGACCACCTTAATGCCCCGCTCGGTTACAAACTGTCGCTACACAGCTTGGCGATTGAGAAGTATAATCGACCTGCTTTACTTGCATCGATTTTCGCTAATAGTCGATACGGGAACATTAATCAATTAGTTTGTGTTTGTTTTGCCAAGAGTTTTTTTGGGTTTTTTTTACATCACATCACCAATCATTTCTTATAATTTTCTCACCAATCAAATTTTCAACTATAAATAAAATATTAAATCAGTAACTTTATTAAATCATTTCACTTTATCAACTTTATTACCTTTTTCACCATTATTTTATTTATTATTCTACTTTATTTCACCAATCATTTCATAATCTATACAAATTTTAAAAAAACATCTTAACTTTCTAATAATTACTTCAATCACTTTATCTAATAAAAACCCAAAAAAAAACTCCAAAAAAAAACTTCAACCCAAAACAAACACAACCTTAAGTACCAAGAGTCCCTTTGTAGGCCTAAGGGCCGATTTACACCTCCAAAGAAGGGGGCTACTCAGGTTGTTCCATGGTCCACCGCAGGTCGGTCGGGACGAGATAGAGGCAGACCTGCCCCGCTCGGTCATACGGATCTCAACTGATCGCCACAGGTCGGCTAGAGCGCATAATGATAAACATGTTTATCATGATAATTATGGGAAGAATCCCGACCCATTAAGACTCTGATCTTTAAAACTTAAATGCCGAGATTACCTCCTAAAATTAAGGGATAATTACGGTTTTAGTTGTACTTGTGAGACACGAAAGAAAGGTCCATGATGGACACGACTCATGAAGGCCTAGGGCATAAGAGTTCCTTATAAAAACGTTCATAAGAACTACGACAGACTTGATTCCAATTCATAATTTGGATACGTAGGCAATTTGGGGAAAATCTCAGACTCAGTCTAAATCATACCCCCAAAAAATCCTTCCCACATTCATACTCTCTTGTTTTTCACCATTAATTCAATTACCTTTAGATTAAACATCCCAGATTTTGCACCCGACGAATTTCGTTTCGTCATAGACTCATAGTTAATGTTTTGAATATCATTAAATTATCTAATATTTTTACAATTATACCCTTAAAGAAGTTGTTGTTGGAGCATTTAATGCTACATATTTTTTATTTTAAATAATGTAAAGACAAGAGGGTATTTGAAATTTTTTGACAATTAATACACAAATTAGACACTTATTTTGGGATAAATCAAAAAAGAAAAATGGACAAATAAAATGGAACGGAAGGAGAATTTCGTTGAGTGTGTGTGTGTGTGTGTATATATATATATATATATATATATATATATATATATATAATGAATGAATTTAACCCAATTACCCGTAAAATTCGACCCAAACCTGTATTGACCCGGTTTATATCAGCTACGGAAAAAAAATGGACGCAGATCTACTACTCATAAGCGGAACGCATTGTCCCTCTTCAACTCAAACATCGGGATCACTCCAAGAAACTCCCCATAACAAATTTGACTTGATATTAAGGAATAAAACACGCAGACTGGTTCTCTCTCAGTTTTCATTCAAATTTCAAAAGTATCCAAAATCCTTTCCAGTCTGAAATCGTAACTGATATCTCCATGAAATCTCAATGAAACCTCTTTAAATATATATTGCCGTATCAGTGATTAATGGCGATGAATCTGATGGTTGGGCTTTCGATCTAACCAGAATGGCAAGTAATCGGAGTGTCGTGGTGGTTTCTGGGATGGATCATGGATAACTATTTAATGGTGATCGTGTGAAGTGATGTCGGGTCAAGTAATAAAAATACTCGATACCTAAATAACACACTAGCAAAAGAACTAGGTTCAATCGCAGTATAGTTAGATAGAGTCGAGGTCGATCCCACGGAGACTCGGCTTAAACGAAATATAACTTATTAAACTAAAAGAAAATTAAAGGCGGTCTCCGACCAACAATTAACGTAGAATTAAAATTGACACAATAGAAACACAAAACCAACAAAAGACACGACGACACTAAGACACTTATTTTAATAGATTTTATAAATGATTAACAAACGGTATTGATAACGCTAGTAGTAATTACTCCCCCATGCTATGTAGATTGACGACGTGACAAAATAAGACATTTAAGATTAATTATTCTGACTACGGGAGTCATCCCCTAAAATAGATCTAGCTCCGGGTAGGCCATCTAGATCATCGTGTCTCCGTTACGTGACTTCGCTTCATAGGCCTCCATCTCATATAACTTCTGACACAATTACAAAGCTAGGGATGCCGGTATAAACCGTAACCTCATCTAAGCAACATTCCTATGCTTAGGCGTACTTCTTAGACACCGATTCAATCTCTGTCCTAAGTAACAATCACTTTTTGAGTCTCATGTTAAATTACGATGACAAATAATTAAGTTGATCAGGTTTAATTACTCGTTTTAATTACAAAGCAGAGAACCTAATGTAGTCGAAGCCGTTCACAGACAAATCAAGAACATCACAGATCTTGCTACCAGCGAGACATAGGCTCACTTCCAGCGAGCTCAGATCTGAACCAGATTTGCTCGTGAAACGTCTTTTACGTCTCAGATCTACATAAACATGGGTTCGTTAATTAACTACATCACGAAATCAATATACAAAACGACTACTCCATAACGAAATAAATTAGATCTACGACTAAAGATTGCATAACTGAGCAGACATTACCCTCGAAGACGAGCGTGATTCCCACTCCTCGATACAATCTCTAACCGGCGATTCTAACGACTCCATAATGAAAGAACATAGAATAAAGAAAACTTGTATTGAAAATAGAACCAATGTTGTGGAATTGTATTTTTCTAAGGTGTGTCTAATAAAATTCGTGGCTGCTTCTTTATATGGAGACTTAGGCCGACTTAAAGATATGTTTGAAAACCCTAAAACGCATAGAGATAACTCCCAGCCGATCCTCAAGATTTTTGCCAATAACCCTCACTCATTTGCCGTAATCGAGTCATCACTGATTGGCTCGTTGGCTTTTCTTGTTCCTTACTCCACTTTTCGTCTTTAGCCAGATTTATCTTTAATGCAAATCCGATTCGCCTTGATTTCTCTTGAGATTTACTTCCTCCGTTAGTAGATATCCTCCGATTCATCGCAATCTATAAAATCAATATTTATCGCACAGTAAATCATATTTAAATAATAAAAACAGATAAATACCAAATTATATTCTATAAATCACATAACATTAAATAATCAATATAAACATGTGATTTAATATAAAATATATATTATTAAGCTCGATTTAAGGATAACGTTGATGACTTTTACGGGTATAATTTGACCATCATCAACTACCCCCCACTTAGACTTTGATCGTCCCGAACAAAGCATCAATAAGTCATTCCCCAAGACAGCATTTTCCATGGTCAAATCATACTTACACAAGGAACTCGAGTCAACTCATACCATTCATGCTCATAAGGTATCCATTATTCACTACTCGCTATGAATCGAAGTGATGTGTGCATGTGCATTCAGTTTTATATATTCGTGGCAAGATTAAAGTTTATGCTAACTTCGCAGTCTTGTCTACCAACATCAGCATTCCCACTTCTTAAGCTTCGCAATGGGTAAAGACATGGTGCAATAAGCAAGAGCGTCATCCAAAAGGTTTTTGGACTCGGAGACTGAGAAAATACTCAAAGCCTTATAAAAAGCTGAATTTCTTCACATTTTCATAATTTCAAGCATTAACACCTCTCAAGAAAGAAACTTGCTTTAAAGGGAAAGTATGCATTGCAGGAATCCCCCTCTCACGGATTAGTCAATAGCATTGAATATTACCACAAGCTCAGGGCTACTTTGGTAATGTTACTACAAGCCCAGTGTTTAACGCATTGTTAAAACACAGATAATTCTCAAGCTTATTACTCCATTTTGATGGCTAGAAGATAAGAATACATCAGCAGATAAATATCGACACTAAGTTTGCATAACCAATCATCTACGTAATGTACACATAATTCTTCTAGTTATTATAATCCGTGCGGTAAACGTCGATCCACAAATTGAGTAATCGAATAATAAATAACTACTTGCAACGGTCGGCATGAATATCCTTAAATTTACATTCACATAAGTATAAAATGATCACGTACTCATGCAACTTGGTTCCTTCCCTACTAATTCTATGTATAAGAACTCACAATTCTAAGGGTACGAGATAATTAATTTGGCATTTGTTCAATTTTTTCATTTTTCACCATTTCATTCAATTGTTCAATTATAACACATTTTAGCTAAGTCTCCTACCCCCCACTTAAACTTGGCATTGTCCCCAATGACAAAGAAAAGGAGAATTTAAGAAAAGACTTAGCTCTCGAAACGGCTCTCAAGTAAATGCGAATATAGAGCGATCCAAGCACGCCGTGGAGAAGCAAACAAAACCTGTTTAAGCAAACCAAACAAAACTCCACGAAACCGTTAATAACATGTCAATGGAAGTTATAAAATAATGTGGCGAAGAATTAGATATAGAATATCCAAAAACAAATTAAGCCACTTTATTTCATACAACCAACGACAAGGAAAACCAAAGAGTTAAAACTACAAAACTCACATGGCGGCTATCAAGGAAAAACCTCGCTTATTCTCGAACTTAGAATCGAACATGGCGAGATGAAAAACCTTAATGACCTCATGCTACTTTATTCAAACAAAACAAAAACAAAAGAAAAAGATAGTTTTTAAGAAATAGTTCTGAGGTTATAGTCGTCAGCTCGACTTAGTTCAACGACGGTCTAATGATAGGTGGGATCTTCGAGAGTAAAGACTTCTTCCTCCTTTTCTTGACCAAGACCAATGTAATTTTTCAAACGGTGTCCATTAACCACAAAAGCGGATTGATCCTTAAGGTTTAATACCTCAATAGCTCCAGAAGGAAAAACCTTACTCACTTGATAAGGGCCATACCATCGTGATTTTAACTTGCCAGGAAAGAGTCTCAAGCGCGAATTGTAAAGAAGAACCAGATCGCCTTCCTTAAAGGTGCGGTCCAATATTTTCTTATCATGAAATTTCTTTGTGCCCTCCTTAAATATGTTTGCATTCTCATAAGCTTCTAGACAAAACTCCTCTAGGCGAGTCAATTCCAACAATCTTCTTTCTCCAGCTAAACTCTCATCAAAATTCAACATATGCGTAGCCCACATGGCACGGTGTTCAAGTTCAACCGGTAGATGACATGCTTTTCCAAACACAATTTTATAGGGGGACATACCATTAGTCGTCTTATAAGCAGTCCTATAAGCCCATAAAGCATCATCTAATCTCAACGACCAATCCTTTCTAGTCGTATTCATAGTTTTCTCCAAAATGCGCTTTATTTCTCGATTTGTAACCTCAACATGTCCACTTGTTTGAGGGTGATAAGTAGTAACTAACTTGTGTCTAACCCCGTACTTAATCATCAACTTTTCAAACGGCCTATTACAAAAATGGCTTCCATTATCACTAATAATGGCACGAGGGATTCCAAACCGCGTAAAAATATTTTTCTTTAAGAACTTCAGTACAACGTTCACATCGTTAGTAGGCGAAGCAATGGCCTCAACCCATTTGGACACGTAGTCGACCGCCACTAAAATATAGCGGTTGGACAAAGATGACGTAAAGGGTCCCACAAAATCAATACCCCAAACATCAAAGAGTTCTACCTCTAGGATATTCTTCAGTGGCATTTAATTCCTTCTCGAGATATTTCCCGTCATGTGGCAAGAATGACAAGATCTAGCATATTGATGCGCATCTTTGAACAAAGTGGGCCAGTAAAAACCACATTGGAGAACTTTCACAGCCGTCTTATCTCCTCCATAGTGTCCTCCGGTTTCATAAGCATGGCAATGTCTAAGGATATCATACATCTCCTCTTCCGGCACACATCTCCTAAAGACATTGTCGGATCCTAACTTAAAAAGATAGGGCTCTTCCCAGTAATAGTGCCTAAGATCCTTGAAAATTTTCTTTCTTTCTTGGGGGTTGAGATTTGGTGGCAAGTATTTCGCGGATAGATAATTCACAAAGTCTTTACACCATGGTTGTTTCTTCTCCTTCACAACCTCAACACGCGAAGATACCGCAGCGCAATCATCCATTCCATGTATGGCCGTGATGGAGAATAACTATTCATCCGGAAATGTTTCTCCAATCTCGGTCATTGGCTCATTATCCTCTATTTGTAAACGGGAAAGATGATCCGCAACCAGATTCTCAGATCCTTTCTTATCACGGATTTCTACATCAAACTCTTGCAATAGTAGAATCCATCTCAATAACCTTGGCTTGGAATCTTGTTTGGCTAAAAGGTACTTCAAAGCCGCATGGTCAGTCCAAACAGTGACTTTAGATCCTACTAGATAAGATCTAAACTTGTCAAACGCAAAGATAACAAAACGTAAGCTCTTTCACAAGAGTTGCATAATTCCTTTGAGCAAAGATTTAAAGTTCGACTAGCATAGTAGATGGGCCTAAAGATCTTGTATTTTCTTTGTCCTAAGGCAGCACCTACAGCAGTATCGCTTGCATCGCACATCAACTCAAAAGGTAGATTCCAATCAGGCGCAATCAGAATGGGTGCAGTGATAAGCATGCTCTTTAACACAAATGGATGCACTCATTAGTAAACACAAATGGCACATCCTTGGCCAGTAACTCAGTAAGAGGTCTAGAGATTAAGGAAAAGTCCTTCACAAACCGACGATAGAATCCCGCGTGGCCAAGAAAACCTCGCAATGTCTTAAGATTGGTTGGTGGAGGTAGTTTTTCAATCACCTCTACTTTTGCTCTATCCACCTCTATACCGTTCTTTGAAATATGGTGGCCAAGTATTATACCTTCAGTAACCATAAGATGACATTTCTCCCAGTTAAGCACCAAATTCGTCTCCTCGCATCTCTTCAACACTCGTGCTAGATGCATGAGAAATGAGTCGAAATCATCTCCAAATACGGAGAAATCATCCATAAAGATCTCTAGGAAATCTTCAACCATATCAGCAAACAGAGAAATCATGCATCTTTGAAACGTTGCTAGTGCGTTGCACAAACCAAAGGGCATTCTATTATAAGCGAAGGTTCCTTATGGACATGTAAAAGTGGTCTTCTCACGATCCTCGGGTGAGATATGAATTTGATAATATCCCGAGTAACCGTCAAGGAAACAATAAAACGCATGTCCGCTCAGTCTCTCGAGCATTTGATCAATGAAGGGAAGAGGGAAGTGATCTTTACGAGTAGCATCATTCAACTTCCTAAAGTCAATGCACAGTCTATGACCAGTAATGAGTCTAACAGGAATTAAGTCGTTTAACTCATTAGCTGCACCGTCAAACCTCCCTTCTTAGGAACTACGTGGATCGGGCTAACACATTCACTATCAGAGATAGGAAAGATGATTCCCATTTCTAACATCTTAATAACTTTATCCCTAACCACGTCCTTCAATTGTGGAGTCAACCTTCTTTGGGGTTGTGCAACCGCTTCCTTTGCAGGATCGACGGAGATTTTATGCATGCAAACGCTAGGGCTTATGCCTTTAATGTCAGCTATTGTCCATCCAAATACTCCGCGATACTCTCTCAACACTCTCATCATCTTTTCTTCTTGTATTTCACTCAAGGCAGAAGAAATAATAAGCGGCAAGGTCCCATCTTGAAGGAATACATACTTCAAATGTGCAGGCAGAGGCTTCAACGTCAGATTGGTAGGTGGTTCTTCTAACGAGGTCTTTAACTTTTGTCCGGTTAGTTTAAGTTCAAAGAACTTATGCCACGTCGGTCTATGGTACAATTTCTCAACCTCGGTAGACTTCATCTCCTCAACATGGCCAGGGGTTCCTCTACTACATCCAGGCCATATCACTTTTTCTTCCTCGCTACGCCCATATTTCACCTCATCCTCTAATTCCAAGGCAGCCTCGAGGAAATCCTTAATATCCTCATATCGTTGGAAGTCATTGACAAGCTTGTCAACAGAATCCAACATGAAACATGCATCCTCTCCATCATCAGGTGTCTTCATAGTGTCAAACACGTTGAATGGTATTTCATCTCCATTAACTCTTAACACTAACTCTCCTTTGTATACATCGATAAACGTCCTACTAGTGGCCATAAAAGGTCTTCCTAAGATTAGGGGCACTTTATAGTTAGCTTCCATATCTAGCACAACAAAGTCGACAGGAAACACAAACTTCTCAACTCTTACTAGCACATCCTCAACCACTCCACAAGGTTCCTTAACCGAACGATCAGCTAATTGCAAAGTAATTGAAGTCTTTTTAAGGTCTTTCATACCTAGCTTTTGAAAAATGGATAGAGGCATCAGATTTACGCTCGCTCCTAGATCACACAAGGCCTTGTTCAAACATACGTTACCTATAGTGCAGGGAATGAGGAAACTTCCTGGATCCTTGCACTTAGCGGGTAACTTATGTTGAAGAATGGCTGAGCACTCCTCATTTAGGCAAATGGTCTCTAAATCTAGGAGTTTCCGCTTAGTAGAGACAGCTTCTTTTAAGAACTTGGTGTACTCAGGCATCTCAACAAGTGCTTCAACTAAAGGTATTTGATTTGTAACTTTCTAAAGATATCTATGAACTTCTTATACCTCTTATCATCAACCTTAGGCTTAGATTTGCGTGGAGGATAAGGTAAGGTTGAAGGATCGACATCAGTGAAAATAGGATACTTATTATTATAAAGCTCAACTCTAGGGCCAGCAGGTTCCTTATAGGTTTCTTGCTCAGGCAAGGTTCCAGAGGCATTTGCTTCCTTGCTTAGCTCACCATCCTTACTCTCTACGGCTTTCTCTTTCTCTTTTAAAGATGGTGGAGTTACTTCTTTCCCACTTCTAGTCATGATCGCATTCAAATCCTTAGCATTTTTATCAGTGTTGCTTGGCAATCCTCCAGGAGGTCTAGTTGAGACTTGCTCAGCTAATTGTCCTATTTGGTGAGTAAGATTCTGGACTATGGCTTCTTGCTTGGTCACTTTAGCATCATTCTTTTGACAATATTAGCTAAAGTTAGTGGCTAACTCAGCCATAGATTTTGAAAGTTTTCCCATATTATCAATAACGACATTACTCATTTTTTCTATCGCAGCTTCCCAACCAAAAGTTTTAGTTTGCAGGGGTACATAAGTAGTGGGGGGTTTAGGCCCATCTCCTCCATTAAGGTCACTATATCGGAATCCAGGATGGTTATGATTAGGCTTATATCCTCCCCATTGATTTCCTTGTCTCCCAATATAATTGGCTTCTTCAGGACCAGCATTCTCACTTTGATGAATTACTTCAATTCCAGTCCCATTCTCTACTCTTGCCATCCTCTCTTGCATTCCATCTACCTTATTATTGATAACATACAGTTGTTCTAAGATTTTGGTAGATGCACTATCCTCAAATATGTCAGCGGCCATCTTCACAGTAGCTATGTCATTGCCTCCCCATTGACTATTCATCGCTATTTGCTCCATCTTTCCTTGTGCCTCCTCGGAGATAAAAGAACAAACGCTCCATTGCTAGAGGCATCTACTCTAATTTTCTCAGTCTCTCTCAATCCATGGTAAAAAGTTTGCATTAAAAGCCAAAGAGAGATATCATGAAGAGGACACTTTCTCATAGCTTCCTTGTAACGCTCCCAAGCTTGATCAAAACTCTCCCCAGGTTGTTGCTTAAATCCTAAAATGTCTTGGTGTAACTTAAAGGTTTTTCCTAAAGGAAAATACTTATTCATGAATTTTTGCAACAATTGTTCCCAAGTGGTGATAGATCTAGCCTCTAAAGAGAGAAGCCATTAATTAGCTTTATCTTTCAAAGTGAAAGGGAAAATCTTAAGATGAATGTTACCCTCCGGGATTAATTCTGGCTTCACCGTGCTAACGATTTCCAAGAAATTCGTCACGTGAACACCAGGATCCTCGTTTTGGATTCCATGAAAAGTGGAATAGTCGGTCACCATTTGAATTTGTTGGAAATAAAATTTATGTTTTGATGATGATTCATCACTTATTTATTAATTAGTCTTTAACCCCATTGATGAAGTGTCATAACTAGATGTTGTAGTGCAAGCAAAAAGAAGTCTAGATATCAATGTATAGGTTTCATTAGAGTCTGATAATTGTATAAGTTAAATCAGACAAGCACTGTAATAGTTCTAGTTTGGAACTGAGAAATGAAGAAACTGAGACTTACTCTAACTGAGATTCTACAAGAAACTGACTCAGAGCACACCTACGTAAAACTGAAGAAGGTAAGTTCGCTAAGAGTTACAGACTCGGTTGACTTATCTAGAAGATTGAAGAATTGAGGGTCACAGACTCAGTTATTGAAGAACGAAGAACTGAGGGTTCAAACTCAGTTATGAAGATTACAAGTCGAGACTGTAAAGTTGGACTTCAGGCAAGATTGTGGTGACTCGAATCGACTTTATGGATCTTGTATGAAGACCTAAGAATCATAAGGACAATGAATTCTTAGTTGATAATGAGTCATGGTGTACTCTGATTAAGTCAATGATGATCAGATGAGAACTGGAGCACTGATATTTGAAGAAGAGTAAAATTTCAGTTAATGCTCCAAGTCAGTTAGAAAACTGACAAGTGAAAACTCAGAATAAAACTGATAAGGAAACTCATTTTTATAAGTCAGTCATCCAACAACCGAAAGTACAGTGAAACGTTGAAAAGGAAACAATTTCATTGGATGAGTTACTGACACAGCAGAACGGTCAGAAAAATTATAACCGTTACAAGCAGGACAAATGTTGAATGAACCCCTATAAATAGACTACCTCTACAACATTGGATAAAAGAGAGAGAGAGGTGTGTGTGCAGGCATAAGATAAAAAGCAAGCAAATTGAAAAGAATCTATCTAGTCAAAAAGATCAAGTTAAAAAGGGGAAAAGCCAAATTCAAAAGAATACCTGCTAAGCACTTAATTGCAAGATCAAGAAATTTCTTCAAAATACTCAAGCTTATTCAAGCAGATTCAAGATCTAACATTTGAAGAAATACAGAGCCGTGCTTAAATTATACATCCAGAAGAAAAGCTCAAATCACAATTGAATCATAGTTATTGATTCAAAGTCTCAACCTTGATTTCATCAAAGGCATAGACTGTGAAACACCAAGAAGGTGTGAAGGACAGTTGAGTGCAGTTAGGAAGACTGTGTTTGTGATGAGCTGGTGAAGAGGCAATCCTACCCTCCAAGGAACCAGTGGTTCAAACAATTGAAGAACAAAGAATCCCACCTGCTCTACAAGTGTTTAGATAGTGAAGCTAGTGATTAGTCAAGGACTATCGCTTTGGAACTTTTTGTAATTGGGCCATCTCAAAGAAGTTCTAGTGGAATTTTCCTCCGCATCACGGGGAAGAGAGGGACTCGACGAGATTACACCACCTGGAACCTCTATAATTCTTGTCTATTTACTTTATGCATTCATTTATTTCTTAATAGATACACTTACTTGGTTTTCATACTTAAGGCTATTACTTTATCCATTTGCCAGATTAACAAGACTCAATATAAGTCGCTTTTGACTTACAATCGCTTAAGCTAATCGAACTCCGCTGAGTTAAGGGACATGAACATAATCGAATCGGAAGTCGCTTTGAGTTTCAGAAGAAACTCGGTTCTGGGGCTTTACAACTTAAGATAAGTTTTGGTGACAAGTTTATTCACCCCCTCTAAACTTGTGTTAGCCTTTCCTGGGACCAACAATTGGTATCGGAGCCGATCTTCCTTTTGGAGGAGATCCAAGATACATTTCAAACTAATTGTTGAAAACCCTTTTCTCAGATCTATCTTAAAAAGTATTTTTAATGGACACATCCAAAATCAGAAATTGGCTAAACAATCCCCTGACTGACTATTTGCAAAATGTTGTCTATGACTTTCAGGATCAAGTACTTGAAAGATTCAGCACTACAAGCTCACACACGAATCCGGAACCTCACTTCAGTTATGATGAAGACATTGATTTAAATGGAGACAAAGATGAATCAAGAGGATTCCCATCCTTAAGTGATCTTTCAGAGGAAGCAGAAAGAGAATTACTACGGGTAGCTGATTCTATAGAAGAAATGGTAACCAAAGATCCATCCAGCGCAAAAGTCGCAGATAATGATCTACCTACAAGCCAGGAGGAGAAAGTGATGAAGAAATCATACTGCTAGGAGCTACACTTGCAAATGCTATTGATAAAGGAAAACAGGCTTTAATCAGTGATGATTCCTCAATAGAAGACTTATCTATCAAACATCGGGAGGTAAGTACATCTACATCCAAATCTCACACTGTCCCAAACAATCAAAGGAATGACGGTTTCAATAAATCCTTGGACATACTCATAAAGGAGTTAGAGACAACTCAAGAAAATTATGAGAATGTCAAAAAGGAGAAAAAGTTATTGAAAACTAAGATTTTGAAATTGAATGCTGAAATCAATCTAATCATGACTAATAATGGAACCAAGGTAATTCGACCAACTGATGAACCAACAAAAGTTATGAACAACAATAAGTCATCAGTTGATCCGATTCCCAAAGTTCAATTCAAACCAGGAAAACCATTTGGAGATAGATCTGGTTTAGGGGTTTGATAATCGCGACAATTCTAAGTTTAGACCAGGATCGGTTGCAATAAAATTTGTGGATCGCTCAATCAAAAACTCGAAAATCGACAAAATTATTAGAATCGATAGATACTCAAAGATGCCCAATCACACAAGTGATAAAAACTGAAAATCAGCTGGCAAAATTAATCAAGTCAACGGATTTTACAGAAAAACTCGTAAGGTCAGAATGTAAAAACCGATTCAAAATCGAAGAAAAATCTTCAAGTCATATCCACTCAAGAATGAAGATCATAATAGACTTGAGGAAAAGAAGATTATTTCCCAATCGATGAAGATTGGAATAGACCATCACCTCAGTTTCACAAACAGAACAAACTTAAAACTGTTATGACAAAACAAGAAAAGTTTGTGAAAACCGACTTCACTCGACCAACATGTCAAGAGAGGTATAAAATTAAAAATAAAATTGCGCCGTCAAGAACTAATCGTTAGGACCCAAAAGATATGGGTACCAAAGAATTCTCACTCTGCTTTGCGCAGAGAAAACACCACCACCGAGAATCGGGAATATAATTCACAAAAGCGAGTTGTTTTCACAACCGAGTTTTTGAACTCAAAGATAAGGACAAAACTAAGCATATACAAATTGTCGATCACGCGTACCTTCTTTACTAACTTTTATCCAAATTACGGTTATCAAGAAAAGACGTGGTCCTTTTCAATCCTAACCGCTCATAATTTCCTCTCACCCACCTTTTCGCAATCTCAAAATATTTATGACAAGACGTTTTAAGTCCCACTCAATTCTTAACTACCCACACTCCTAATTATAAATACCTGCAATTTTCTTTTACAAAATCCTTACGCATAATTTACGAATCTACTCTCTCGAATTTCAAAATTTCAAAATTTCAATCAAATCTAAAAAAAATGACCTTCACTCGTGTTGAACCCGGAATGATCGTTTCTCTTGATCAATATACTGCAAAGTATGTTGACCAAACTCTAGTCAATTCAATCATAACAAAAATCCGGAAAATCAAAGGATTGGAAGCTGTCTTCAACATCAATCTAAAAAGTGTTTGCTTAGAAAGCATTGGAGACTTCTATCAATTCGGGAGAACAATTGTAGAAGGAAAAGACACACAAACCTTTGTCACCACTGTCAGTAATAAAGAAATCAAAGTGACTGAAGATTTAATTGCAGAAATCTTTGGATTTGACAAATCCGAAGGAACAGCAGCAATTAAGCTATCTAAAGAACAGAAGGAGAAGTTATGGAGAGATATAGCAATTGAAGCAGGATCTGCTGTCTCACAGACTGGAAGCACAAGTCTGCTCAAGCCAGAGTTTAATTTTCTTTCAAAAATGCTGGCTAATTGTGTAATTGGAAACGCTGGAAACTTCAAAGAATCTTTCAGAGCAAAACTAGATTTACTTTATATAATTTGGTTTGGAGAAGATTTCAATTGGGCAAGGTATCTATTTGATCAATTGACAGCACAATCAATTGATGTACCCAAAAAGAAAACCGATGAGAAGAAAGGACGATTCTACCACAAGAAAACTCTTGCGTTAGTAGTCCAAAGGATACTTGATCATTTTGGAGTTGCAAAGAGAAAAGAAACACCAGATTCTTTGATGGGAAAATTGTTGTCAAAGAAGAAAAGCTAGAAAAAGGAAAGTCGAGAAAACTTCAATCGAACCCAAGAAGAAGAAAAGCGAAATCGAATAAACTCCGCAATCGGAGAAGAAGTACTAACACAGATTGAAGATTTAAAGAAAAGAAGAAAATAGTTGGAAGAAACTGAAAAAGGTTTAATTGATCCAGTTATTGAGGAACCTATAGAAATGTTATCAATTCAAGAAGCTGAAGCTGATGTTCCACCTGAAGGACAAACTGAAGCTGATCTCACCGAATCTATCCCAGTTCCGGTAACTGAGATTTTACAAACTCAAGAAGCAGTTATGCATCCACAAGAAATGGAAATAACAAAAGAAACTGAAGTTGTCAACAAGGAACAAACTGCTGAAACTAACTTACAGAAAGAAGCTATAACTCAGGGGGAACAGACCCAGAGAACTGAGCCTGATGATGAAGAATCAGATAGTGATGAGAGACTGATTGATGAAACAACATTGAACATGCTGATGTTGCTTTCAAAATCCAAATCTACTCCTCAAGAATCTGTCCCCAGATCTGAACGTGTTGAAACTGATAAAGAACTTTCAGCTCATCAACCTGAGGAAAAGGAAACCGAAGCAGAAGCTGAATCATCCAAGATCATTCAGTTAGATGAGCAAGTTCATGATGTCGAACCCACTACAAAAAGGAAGTTCCAGTTGTTGAATTGGAACCTGAGCAAAGTGAAAAACAAATTGTTGAAAAAGATGCAAGTGAGAAAGTTTTGCAAACTGAGCCGATAATCTCAGTTTCTAACATTGAAAAAGAAGCGTCGGTTGTACCGATCATCTGCCGAGGAGAAACCAAAGAGAACTGGTCTTATGCAAACCGACGATCCAATGCAAATTGAAGTTCATACTCAAGAAGAAGATCATGAGATCACAAGAGAATCGAGAGGACACCTCACACCATTTAAATCTCCATCTGATTATACAGAACTTATGAAAGCTGATTATGATCGATTGCAAAGTTACAGAACTTGGAAGTTCAGTTCTATAGATAATCAAAGGAGTCAGAGTGCAGAAATGGAAATCATTGAAAAATGGGTATTCGATCTTTTCAACATTACAAATCTAATGAAAATAATCAATACCGAAGAATTCATAAATCAAGGATTTGCGCTTGATCGAAAATAGTCATTGGAGGAAAACCATGACCAGTGGAAGTTCGAAGAAGAATGTTGATGATGATTTTGAGGAAGATCCTGACATACAAAAAAGGATTCTTGCCTCCTTACAAGAAAAGGAAACTGCAACAGAACTAAGTACTGATGAAGACTCTAATAGTTCTGATGAAAGCAGTGGAAGTTCAAGTTCTGAAAGTTTATCTGAAACTCAGCAGGACAAAGAAGCAGAAAAAGGCTATCAATCTCCCACTGATTTACCTACGCTTGAAATAGCAAGAACGTTGGCTGATATACCTGGAGAAGAATCAGACAATGAACCTGAAATACATCTGTCTCCCACAAAAGTTATTAACTCATCAAGATTAGAAGTAGGCGAAAAGCAGTCTAAAGAGAAAAGACAATCAGTTGAATTTGGAGAAAAACTCTCACCTCTACAGCAAGCTAAACCATCCGAGGCTGAATCAAGCAAAGCAAAGGAACAACGAGGAAATTCACAAGATGTTCCTACACAAACTGATCTCATTAAATATTATCACAATGAGATAATCATAATTCAAAAAGATGACAAAAGCTTGTTTGGAAAAGTCTTAAAATCTTTAGAAGCTAGTCAAGACGAACGATCCAAGCTTGAAAAGAAATTGGACACTGTGAATGACAAGCTCACAAACCACTCGCTTGAGATTCGAAAACAAATGGAGAGCATATCACAAGGAAAAATGAAACTCAAGATGGATGGGAGGCATTCTCAATAATCTAGTCGATCGGATGTTTTTAGTGGAACAGGGCATAAAAGATTCAGTCGTGGCTCAAACCATATTGGCATCAACCCAACAAACCTTGAATGCTTACATCAAAAGCTTGATTACTAAAGATGATGTCAATAAGGGGGAAAGTTTGGATATCCTAAAAGTCCATGCAGCTGAAATACCACAGACCCTCACGAATATCAATGATAAGTTGAGTGAACTGAAGAAAGCAAGAGGAGAGTTCACTGATGAGGAAATGGAACTGATTGTTAAGTACTCAGAACCAACGGACAAAACAGTTGGTTTGGATTCCGCCTCTACAATCTGCTCAAAAACCTACCGAAAGAGAAAGAGTATCAAAAGAAGAAGCTCTTGAAACTTTTCTACACATGCAAAGATACTTGTGTATCATTGGAAGAAGTCAAGAAGAAATGGGAAGTCGATGGCACCCTAGATAAAGTTTCAGAGAAAGTTGAGAAGGATGAACTCGAATTCATTCAATCTTTCTTGAATGCGACCACCAATGAAAGACTAAGGACATCGGTCTTTACATTCGCAGCTTCTACTCAAAAGCAAGTTTTTCAAGAAAAAGCAATCTATCACAATCATGGAACATCCGGGCAAGTATTCATGGAATTGAATATTCAGCCACAAATGATGAAATGAGAATCGTTGCAGAGATAACTATGACAAACAGCCACCAAGTAAAAGGAGATTGAACTCGATTACTTATGTTGTATTTTATTACTTATTCAAAGATTGTAACTCAGCTTGATGTATGAATTCTCGCTTTCTCGATTCAACTGTTATTTATCGCCTTTTGTTTTATCTTTTGCATTGCTTTTAGGGAGGGTATTGACATCATCAAAAAGGGGAAATAGTTGGAAATAAAATTTATGTTTTGATGATGATTCATCACTTATTTATTAATTAGTCTTTAACCCCATTGATGAAGTGTCATAACTAGTTGTTGTAGTGCAAGCAAAAAAGAAGTCTAGATATCAATGTATAGGTTTCATTAGAGTCTGATAATTGTATAAGTTAAATCAGACAAGCACTGTAATAGTTCTAGTTTGGAACTGAGAAATGAAGAAACTGAGACTTACTCTAACTGAGATTCTACAAGAAACTGACTCAGAGCACACCTACGTAAAACTGAAGAAGGTAAGTTCACGAGAGTTACTGATTTCGGTTGACTTATCTAGAAGATTGAAGAACTGAGGGTCACAGACTCAGTTATTGAAGAACGAAGAACTGAGGGTTCAAACTCAGTTATGAAGATTACAAGTCGAGACTGTAAAGTTGGACTTCAGGCAAGATTGTGGTGACCTGAACTGACTTTTTGGATCTTGTATGAAGACCTAAGAATCATAAGGACAATGAATTCTTAGTTGATAATGAGTCATGGTGTACTCTGATTAAGTCAATGATGATCAGATGAGAACTGGAGCACTGATATTTGAAGAAGAGTAAAATTTCAGTTAATGCTCCAAGTCAGTTAGAAAACTGACAAGTGAAAACTCGTAATAAAAGCGATAAGGAAACTCGCTTTTATAAGTCATCATCCAACAACCGAAAGTGCAAAGTGGAACGCGTTGAAAAGGAAACAATTTCATTGGATGAGTTATCGACACAAAGAGAACGGTCGAAAAAATTATAACCGTTACAAGCAGGACAAATGTTGAATGAACCCCTATAAATAGACTACCTCTACAACATTGGATAAAAGAGAGAGAGAGGTGTGTGTGCAGGCATAAGATAAAAAGCAAGCAAATTGAAAAGAATCTATCTAGTCAAAAAGATCAAGTTAAAAAGGGAAAAGCCAAATTCAAAAGAATACACTAAGTACTTAATTGCAAGATCAAGAAATTTCTTCAAAATACTCAAGCTTATTCAAGCGATTCAAGATCTAACATTTGAAGAAATACAGAGCCGTGCTTAAATTATACATCCGTAAGAAAAGCTCAAATCACAATTGAATCATAGTTATTGATTCAAAGTCTCAACCTTGATTTCATCAAAGGCATAGATCGTGAAACACCAAGAAGGTGTGAAGGATAGATTGAGTGCAATCAGAAGATCATGTTTGTGATGAATCTGGTGAAGAGGCAATCCTACCCTCCAAGGACTGATGGTTCAAACAATTGAAGAACAAAGAATCCCACCTGCTCTACAAGTGTTTAGATAGTGAAGCTAGGGATTAGTCAAGGACTATCGCTTTGGAACTTTTGTAAT
The DNA here is from genome assembly GCA_026214975.1 of Gentiana macrophylla. Taxonomy (NCBI): domain Eukaryota; kingdom Viridiplantae; phylum Streptophyta; class Magnoliopsida; order Gentianales; family Gentianaceae; genus Gentiana; species Gentiana macrophylla. The sequence goes on from CM047814.1 coordinate 76,937,727, forward strand.
TGGGCCATCTCAAAGAAGTTCTAGTGGAATTTTCCTCCATCATCACAGGGAAGAGAGGACTGACAGGATTACACCACCTGGAACCTCTATAATTCTTGTCTATTTACTTTATGCATTCATTTATTTCTTAATAGATACACTTACTTGGTTTTCATACTTAAGGCTATTACTTTATCCATTGCCAGCTTAACAAGACTCGAATATAAGTCGGTTTGACTTACAATCGCTTAAGCTAATCGAACTCCGCACAGTTAAGGGGCAGGAACATAATCGAACTGGAAGTCGCTTGAGTTTCAGAGAAACTCGCCTTCTGGGGCTTTTACAACTTAAGATAAGTTTTTGGTGACAAGTTTATTCACCCCCCTCTAAACTTGTGTTAGCCTTTCCCAGGACCAACAATTACATTAGGCCTAGGGTGATAGACTTCCGCAGGGTCTTGTGGTGCTACGATAGCGGGAATGAATTGCTCAATAGTAGGCGTTGCATAACTTTGTAAAGTGTGCCTCGCTCCTTGAGCTAAGGCTCGGTTTCCATTATTAGCATTATAGTCATTATTAATAACTTCTTCAGGATTAAGTACCTGGTTTGGATTGTTCAGAACGCCTTCCATTTCTGCCTCAGATTCAGAATGCTCAGAATGATCGGTTGTATGTCCTTCTTCCAATTCGTGCTCGCTTTCCTCAATATTTGGATCCTCTTCTCCTTGTTTAGCCAGTTCTCTAGCTAACTTCCTATTTCGCCTTGCAAATTTCTCTATTTCCGGATTATATGGCTCAAGCGGTTCCTTCAATCTCCGAGTAGCGTACTATAAAATAACAAAAAACAATAAAACAATTAAAAACTTAAAAGGCTAGGCCTTTAACTAGACTATATAATAAAAACGAAACTAAAACATACTCCAAAAATTATGAAAAATATGAAAACACAAAGTAGAAACTGTGTAAAACAAAACAAAACAGAAGCGCCCGAAAAAAGCGGCTGGCTCAAATGACAGGAGCTCATTGCCAATGAGACCAAGGCATCTGATCGAAATCGCCAGATTTGTTTTACGACACTGACATGTTAATTTTATGCTACAAAAATTAATTAAACAGACTCTATTCACAATATTTACGAATCTACTTTTAATAAAATAAGCTATACTTGATTAATGACACGAGTCCCCGGCAACGGCGCCAAAAACTTGATGTCGGGTCAAGCAATAAAAATACTCGATACCTAAATAACACACTAGCAAGAGAACTAGGTTCAATCGCAGTATAGTTAGATAGAGATGAGGTCGATCCCACGGAGACTCAGCTTAAACGAAATATAACTTATTAAACTAAAAGCAAATTAAAGGCGGTCTCCGACCAACAATTAACGTAGAATTAAAATTGACACAATAGAAACACAAAACCAACAAAAGACACGACGACACTAAGACACTTATTTTTATAGATTTTATAAATGATTAACAAACGGTATTGATAACGCTAGTAGTAATTACTCCCCCATGCTATGTAGATTGACGACGTGACAAAATAAGACATTTAAGATTAATTATTCTGACTACGGGAGTCATCCCCTAAAATAGATCTAGCTCCGGGTAGGCCATCTAGATCATCGTATCTCCGTTACGTGACTTCGCTTCGTAGGCCTCCATCTCATATAACTTCTGACACAATTACAAAGCTAGGGATGCTGGTATAAACCGTAACCTCATCTAAGCAACATTCCTATGGTTAGGCATACTTCTTAGACACCGATTCAATCTCTGTCCTAAGTAACAATCTCTTTTTGAGTCTCATGTTAAATTACGATGACAAATAATTAAGTTGATCAGGTTTAATTACTCATTTTAATTACAAAGCAGAGAACCTGACGTAGTCGGCCGTTCACGTGACAAATCAAGAACATCACAGATCTTGCTACCAAATGAGACATAGGCTCGCCGCCCGGTGAGCTTCAGATCTGAACTAGATTTTCTCGTGAAACGTATTTTACGTCTCAGATCTACATAAACATGGCTTCGTTAATTAATTACATCACAAAATAAATACACAAAACGACTACTCCATAACGAAATAAATTAGATCTACGAATAAAGATTGCATAACTGAGCAGACATTACCCTCGAAGACGAGCGTGATTCCCACTCCTCGATACGATCTCTAACCGGCGATTCTAACGACTCCGTAATGAAAGAACATAGAATAAAGAAAACTTGTATTGAAAATAGAACCAATGTTGTGGAATTGTATTTTTCTAAGGTGTGTCTAATAAAATTCGTGGCTGCTCCTTTATATGGAGACTTAGGGCGACTTAAAGATATGTTTGAAAACCCTAAAACGCGTAGAGATAACTCCCAGCCGATCCTCGAGATTTTTCCACTACGCCTCAATGAACCCTCACTCATTTGCCAATGAGTCGATCACCTCTCGATTGGCTCGCTGGCTTTTCTTGTTCCTTACTCCACTTTTCGTGCTGCTTCGGTATTTATCTTTAATGCAGTCCGATTCTGCCTTGATTTCTCTTGAGATTTACTTCCTCTGTTAGTAGATATACTCCGATTCATCGCAATCTATAAAATCAATATTTATCGCACAGTAAATCATATTTAAATAATAAAATCAGATAAATACCAAATTATATTCTATAAATCACATAACATTAAATAATCAATATAAACATGTGATTTAATAAAATATATATATTATTAAGCTCGATTTAAGGATAACGTTGATGACTTTTACGGGTATAATTTAACCGTCATCATGAAGACAAATTACAAAAATTGGTATTGGCTAAAATGTTCTCTTTTATGAATCCAAATCTTCTGTTATCAAATCTCCTGTTTTTCTACCTTTTTTTCTTTATTGTGTGGGTTATTTAGATTGCCTATATTAGCTATTAGTTGTTTTTATTGGCTGATTCATTGTTCATATACACATATCGACTTTGTCGGGTTGATACAACAGATAATTGGAGTGGTTTGGAGTGTTTTTTAGGTGTGCTTGGTTGCTGGTCTTTTTAATCACATGAATCCACAATGATATCATATAATTCATTTGATGCTGAGGTGAATCAACAATTCACCCGGTTGCACATTGACGATGATAGATTATGTCACCTAATTAATCCGGGCCTGAATGAATCTAATGATGAATACCTCAAACCCTAATGCCTTAAGAACGTGTTGTAGATTTTAAGATTTGCGGCTAAGTCTAAGAGCTTGTCTTAGATTTCCAACGTATCCTGTATTCATCCAGGAATCAAGCCTTACGTAGTTCCTGGAACATGGTATTTATAATGATAATGCATGCCCTAACCCTAATATTAGGTCGGTCTAAACTATTGTCATATTTAACCTTCAGGGGCCTTTCCCCTTGCCCAAGTTGTCATGCTGATAATAGGCCTTCGTAGCTGGTGCGGACTCTGTCCTCTACGCCAACTTAGCCGACTTATGGTGGTTGAGCTGGGACCCTCGTCCTACCCTGCATAAAAGTCAACCGTCGTAACCACGAGTCTGTGCATCGACATACGCGCTTTGATACTTACTCATGCTGTGGGGACCAACCGTTAGACAACACGTTGAGGGGTGAAACCCTGTATCGTCATAAGCCCCCCAGACTTGAGAGAGGCGACTCCCGTCGTCCGAGGTCAAATCTGCCATTTGAATCGTCTTCGAGCTAGGTCATTATTTGGGCGGGAAACAGCTGTACTGCCACCTATAGCCCTAGCCAATCATTGTATCGTAGCGTGACGTCATAGCGTACTAACGCCGTATCTTCAGCATAAGGAACGAGGCGTCCTTTTTCGTTAACCGTAACGCCATTACCTTGATTCTCATGATTTGAGTGGGATTATAACCCCTCAAATCACTTCTTTTCAACTCATTTCGAAATTTTTGCAAGCATAAAAGAGGAGGCCCATGTCGGAGAAGAGATCATTTCGCCATTCTCTCTGCATAACCTCCAAACACCAAGTAAGCATTTTTCTTGTGTTCTCCCTCTTCTTTCTGCATTTACCAATGTCAAGTAGTGCTACAGAATGTGATAAGGGTAGTGAATTGCCTTCTCATTGTCAAGCTTCGTCGTCCACCCATTCCGATTGTCCTCTCCGGTCACTTTCCGGCTAGCCCGTAGGTCCATCTCCCTCTGTCCCTAATAAATTAGTTACTAGGATGGACGGAAAGGGCCTAAAAGGTTGTCTCACTGCCCTTTCTATCGATGATGCTAATAAAATTTGCCAAAAATTTGGTCTTGTGGGCCCTCAATTTGAAATTCAACTTCCCTCGGGCAATCATCAATACGCTGTTGAGCCCCCAGAAGCAGTCTGTGCAGTCTACAAAGCCCAACTTTCCAGCGGGTTGAGGTTTCCATTATACCCGGCCGTCGTAGCGAATCCGCGCCACTATGAGATAAATGTTTCTCAGTTAGCCCCCAATGCTGTTAGGATTCTTTGTAATAGCTTGTCGAGTGGTAGGAGTTTGCTTTTCGATCCCCCTCTTTCGCTACTACTATAAGATTACAGGCATGCCGGACAAATTGTGGTACACCTTCCAAAGAAGGCCAAAGCAACACGAGTTTGTGTCCAAGGGGCCTTCATCACACGGTGACTGGAAACCATGATTTTTCTTCATACGTCATGGCTTGGATAACCCATACATAGGGCAGTGGAGGTCGAGGGGCAAGAAGACGGATAAACTAGGTGGTGATCCTGCCCTTCTAGAGGCCCGTACGATGGATAACTTCGGTTTCGAGGTGTCCACCCAAGATCTATGCCATCTGTATGAGCTAGCTAAACTGGAGGATACGGGGCCGATGCCCTATTCGACACTCAATGCCACAGACCAAGAGAACTGTAGGATATTATTCTGTTTCTTGTCGAGATTTGTAACTTGGTATTATTGCTGATACTGACCTTATATTTTCTTTTTACAGTGAGGAAGTTCTCGGTTATCTCCGATCCTACTCAAGTCCCCAAACCGAATAAGGTTGTCAAGAAGAGGACAACTCCCAATACTGGAGAGGGGAGTGATGTGAGTCAACTAGTTGATGCATTTCACGATGTTTTAACCCTATTTCTCATGCATTTATTGATGTTCTTGTATCATTTTGAGTCATTATTTTCTTAGTTTTACCCAAATGTGTAGACAGTAATTATTATATAAAATATCGTATTTTGATAGTTTTGTACCGGTTATAGTAACCGGAGCGTCGTGTCGGGTTTATACTTGGTATTTTTGGTGTTGTATTGCAGGATTATAGGTTGACCAAGACCCCGATGGACGCCTCGTGTTTACCATAAACACGTTTTTTGAGGGCTAGAAGAGTGTGCCAGAAGCTTACAAGTCAAAACGGATCAATTGTCCTTAGTATTGCTACCGTAGTCTATATTCAACGGACATTTGACCCAGCTTAGAGGCATTTTCTGGAGAATACTTTTGAATGAGAGTTGTAGATAAAGCAATGAGCTTTCCAACTCATTTTGAATCACATCAATCGGAGCTCTACAACTCGAGTTATGGCGATTTTGCTGAGCTACTATGAAATTGGCGCACGCCAACTTATTGTGGCGCGCGCCAAATGTCACTGTAGCTATTCAGAGAGTTTCAGGCTTTTTCGTGACGCACACCAAACTTTTGTGACGCACGCCAATGCATCAGGAAAAGCAGAATTCAGCATATAAACCTAATTTTGGATCGAATTTATCAATTTTTCACCCCCAACTTCATCTTCTTCATTTTCCCTCTCCCTTGCAGGCACCTCCACGCCCCAAGGGCTCTCCTAGCCAAATTTTTGTATAAATTAACACTTGATTTTGATTGTAAAGGCTAAGGATTCTAGTTTAGCTTTGATTTCTTGTTGAAGTTTAACACACTAGTGTTGACTCCATTAAAGCTTTTGAGGTTAGATGATGAACACCAATTCGAATTTCATCATTTGAAGTGGTAATCTTTAATCTTCATTATCATTCAGTTGTTCTTATGTTTATGAATTTTAATCTTGAGATGATTATGTTTGTAGACATGAGTGGCTAGGTTTTTCTAGCCAAGATTATGTTGTAGTTTTAGTTTATTCTCTTGTGTTGATTGGGAATGATTGTTTGTGTTCTTAGTTTTGATTGTTGTGAAGCTTTACCCACTTGTATTGTATTGATTGCTTGCATTGGAGTAATGGCCTAGTGTTAGCATTTACACGTTTAACGGATACCGAACGGAGATATTATACGTGGGAAAAGGGTAGATGAACCGGAAGGTAAAATCGACCTCTCGTAGGCATTCGATTTCTTACCCGGGTATAGTTGGCTTTGCCATTGCATTCTCGGGCATAGCATACCGAATCATTAGGTTTAGATTGCCTAGACCGAGGAGGAGGTAGAGAGCAATTTCATTCACTCGTATGAGGGGGAATTGCTTGATTAGGAATGCACCGCTTCACATTTTCAAACATGAATGGTAGGTAGGAAGGAAGTCATTCCCATGATACTACAAGAGAATTTCTAGTCTACGCGTCATCTTGGTTAGCCTCTTTTATCATTTTATCACCCTTTTTAGTAGTAGATTCCTAGAAACATTACTTTCATGTAAATTTGCGACTTAGATCAAGATAATGATAGCTTTTCGGTGTTCAGCCTCACAATCCTCGTGGATACGACCTTGACTCACCGTACTAGGCTACAATTGACCCGGTACACTGCCGGTTAGATTGGACACCTAGGAAAGTACGATCAAGCTTTTTGGCGCCGTTGCCGAGGATTGTGTAACGGTTGATACTTATACTAGCTTAAAAATTCTTGAGAATAAGTCAATCTTTTCTAATCTTTTCAATTTTGTTTTTGGTGCTTACCTTTTTGGTAAGTCACCAAGTGCTATTAATTGTGTTCTTGTTGTTTTCTATCTTGTAGTTGATGAACCGTTCTCAACGTGGTAAGGCCCCCGGTACTCCTTACATCCCGGATATCAACACTTATATTAGGGATCGTTTATTTGAGATAAAGGTTGGCCAAGCTCGTAGTGAATTGGATCTTGGTGAAGCATCTTCACAAGAATCATTACATCAAGAAGAGGAAATGGACAAGGTGCAAGGAAATGCACAAGTTGAACAAAATCCCTTGAATCCAAATGACTATCCTTCACCACCACCACAAGGACCATATCCACAAAGTCCACCACCTCCACTCGAACCACCACCACCAATTCCTCCACCACCCCAAGAACCATATCCATATGATCCACCTCCAAATCCACCCTACCAAAATGGACTGCTTTGTGAGCAAGCCACTCAAAGAAAAAATCAAGTTCATAATCCTATTCGGCTACCTCACATTGATGCTAAATTCTTTTCAATCAAGTCACATATGTTCGGTCTAGTTGAGAGTAGAGCTCAATTCCATGGAAATGCCCATGATGACCCACACTCACATCTTTACAACCTTGAAGAAATATGCAATACGGTATTCCAAAATAATGCTTGTCAAGAATTTACCCGTCTTGCATTATTTCCTTTTTCATTGAAGGGTCAAGCAAAGGAATGGCTTATGTCACTTCCCCACCATCACTTGCAATCATGGGATGATATACAAACCGAGTTTTTGAAGCAATACTTTCCACCGGGTAGATATTTGGAGTTGAAGGTAAGAGTTGCTAATTTCAAGCAATATTTAACTGAATCTTTGGACAATGCTTGGGACCGTTTTAAAAAGCTTTTGAGGGCGTGTCCAAATCATGAATATACTTTGGACATGAAAGTCCAATTATTTTGTAGTGGCTTGCATAAAGGGTCAAGGGCACAAATTGATTTGGCATGCCATGGATCACTTATGATGAGCACGGCCCAAGATGTTTATAAGGCTATTTAAAGAGTGACAAGAAAGAAGAAATTGTGGGATCCTGGTCCAAGTGAAACGGAAGTTGCCATTGGGGATGAGAAGAATTCGAATGAGGAAGAAATTTTGAGAGAAATGGCCGTGATGAATAAGAAGATGGATGAATTACAAGCGGGGAAGAGAGAGTTGAAGCGTAGAAAATGTGATGATGTGACATTTGGTGTTTTTCATATCGAAGAATTATCAAACTCCGATGTATCTACACAAGAAGAAATTAGTTTATTGAGAAAACATCGGGATTTGAACAACTATCACACCAATGCTTTTGATCCACCTCCTTTTTACCAAAAATTTCCTACTCAATATGCCCCGGTTCAACAAATTTCTCAATCAACGGAAGATGTTTCTCAATGGAAAAATTTGATGGAAAACTTGATGGGTGTAGTTGCTACTCAAGCCGCTAATATACAAACAATGATGAATTCTATTAGCGTGATGTCCCAAGATGTTGGCAATTTGAAATCATCCATTGTGGGTCAAAATTCAAGAATTGGAACTATGGAAGCATCAATGCAAGGTATTGAAGACTATTTGACAAGGCAAGGCGAGAGAAATAGTAGTAGACCCTCGGGTGGATTACCAAGCAACACCGAGAGAAACCCGAGAGAAGTCAATGCTATTATTACTCGAAGTGGAAGGTCATATGGGCATAATGAGGGAAGCATTGAGGTTGAAGAAGATTTGAATGATGAGAAGGAGGAAGAGTGGAGTGAAGAAGAAAAGAGCATCATTGATGGTTTCTTGAGGGGAGATGGTTTTGAGGAAGAAGAAGAATTGGTGAAAGTCCCGGACTCTTGAAAAACCTGAGAGATAGTGATTTGAGGACTCTTTTCAATGAGCATGTCACAATGGACCCCGTCAATGAGGAAGTGGCGCACGCCAAAAGTGAGTTGGCGCGTGCCAATATCAAACAGAAAAATCATGGGCATGGCAAGAAGAAAATGGTGCAACCCAATGATGAATGGCGTCCGCCGAATGCACAAAGTTACAAGGAAGCTCCATCATCTTCATCCAACACTAAGGGTAAGGGAGGTATACATTCTAATCCTAAATTTTTTGATCTTGCATCACTTATCTATCCCCCGAGAGAGGAAATTAAAAAAATGAAGTTGGATAAGAAAGATGCACGATTTCTTGACACTTTTCGGCACTTAACCATAAATATCCCTTTCATCGAAGCACTCACGAATATGCCGGCATATGGTAAGTTTCTTAAGGACATAATCTCCAACAAGAAACGGTTGGAAGAGTATGAGACGGTGTGTCTAAGTGAGGAGTGTTCCGCCGTGCTTCAACACAAGTTTCCTCCTAAACTTAAGGACCCCGGGAGATTTACAATCCCATGTGAGATTGGGGGACTTTTGTTTGAGAAGGCACTATGTGATCTCGGTGCGAGCATAAACCTCATGTCCTACAATGATTTCATGAAACTTGGCATAGGCAAGCTCAAGTGTACGTAGATGACTCTCCAACTTGTGGATAGATCCATAAAACGTCCAAAGGGAGTCATTGAGGATGTACTAGTGAAAGTTGATAAATTTTATTTCCCCGTCGATTTTGTTGTTATGAATATGGAGGAAGGGTACACTACACCTCTTATCCTCGGTAGACCATTTTTAGCAACGGTGGGAGCCGTGATCGATGTTTGTAAGGGAGAGCTTAGTTTGGGAGTTAATGATGAGCGTGTTGTCTTCAACATCTACACTTCATTGAAATATCCAAGCACTACACTAGAATCTTGTTCTTTTGTGGACACCTCGTGTCCCCTTGTTGTGGATTGTACTAACTCGCAGGTAGTTGAAGAATACGTGAGCAATAAAGCGAAGGTTCACAAACCAAAAGCTCGAAAATCAAAGGAAAAGGTCTAGAATCGTTGGGATTGGTGGCATTCGTCTACATTATGTTGGAGACCGGTATTGATAAAAAAAGACGGATGCGGTGCGCGAGGATGACCCACCAACCGTGCATTAAAGAAAAATGCCATGAAAATTCTAGCTATAGACTATAAATTTAGCGAATTACGGGTACTATCTTTCTAATTATTCATTAAGCATTATCTTCCGGTTGGCTTTTGTGCCTATTTGCCACATGCTTATATGGGTGATTGTTAGTGGTATCCATGCATGATAATATGTATAATTTCCATCACTTCTACCGTATAATCTCGTCGAGCAAACGACGTTAAACAAAAGCGCTACCGGGAGGCAGCCCGTAAAAGTTTGGTATAGTATTTTTGCTCTTTTGTGAGGCCCGGTGTGGCCAATGATTCTTTTGTGTCTACATTTTGGTTGATACTTTGCTAGTACTTGGGATTGCTTTTCATTTCATTTCTTGTCTTTCATGTTCATTCCCACCCACCCTCCCTTTTATAGCATCCCGGTACTTGGTTTGACTAGTTTTGATTCCCTTTTGTTTCCCTAACTACTTTCTTACTACTCACTTTCTATTGAGGACAATACAAGTTCGTAAGTGGGGAGTGGGAACGTAGTTAGTCCAACAAAAGGTAATGTCATTAAATGTTTGAGAAACACTTATTTTTGTGAATTTTTGAGCATTTTAAAGCACAACAAATCACCTTTTGTGAAAAGATTTGGTTTTGCAATTGATAGAGTGAGTACCTTAACAAAGTGATTAACCTTTGTGACATGTAAGTGCATTTTAACCGTGAATCTTTGTTTGTAGTGTGAATTCTTTGAGTACGTATATTCCGATCTTTTGTTAACATTCAAACTTTTGTGCAATTATGTAAGCATGCTTCCATAGCAACTAGAACTTAGGCTTGATATCCTTTCGAGGCGAAATAGAAAGGTGTTTGGAGTCGGAGTTAGGGATGACGGTTATGGCATTTCTTTGACTCAACCATAGCCAAATGGCCTTCCCGAACGTATTTTCCACTGTCCCCCATCTCAAATTGTAGAGTGGTGAGACCCCACTCGAAACTAACCATTCGTGATTAACCTCATTATATTCGACCCTTAGCCTAATTTTGGTCTACATTCCCTTGATGTCCCGTAAGTTTAGCAAGCTTCTATGTATTGTTGTGGTGACGACATTTGAAGTTGGGCAAGAGTTGGATAACTTTATTGGCACAAAGTTGAGATGGTATCTATCATGTTCGGAGTCCATTGGTGTTTTAAAAATAAATCAAAATCCAAAAAAAAAAGTTTCCAAAAATCAAATGAAGTCAATTAAGTTGTAAATAAAGATTCAATAAATGGTGAGCATTGGAAAGCAATTTTGGAGGACAAGTTCAACAAGTCCAAGTAATGTAAGTTTGGGTGATAAATCAATTGAAGTGGTAATTTATCTCTTACGTTTATTGTTGAAGAGACGTCTTTGGCAATTATGAAAGAGAGTTGGAGTTGCCAATTCAAAAATCATTGGAATTGAAGGTAAAGATTCTTGCTATCTTGCATTTGTTCTTTTTGATATATCCTTTCATCCCTTCGATTAGCCAATACCCGAGCCTAACGTTACAAGCTATCAAGTCCTACCCGACCTATCTTCTTGACTCTGAATGCCTCGATTAATGGAGATTGGTATCATTCTTAAGCATATGGTTTTCACCTAATAAGTTTTGCATGCATGATTTCATAATTGATTGCTTGGTAACAAATTTGAGGAGTATTCACACACACACTCCACTAATTTCTTAGATTGCGGTTAACATGTGGTTATAGGTACGATTGGTTGCATCATCTAGTTGAGCTCTTACTTCTTGATGTTGTATGGCCATATCTCTTGACTTGAGTTGTTTTGTCGCTTTATTTGCTCGAGGACGAGTAAAAGCTAAGTGGGGAGTTGTGATGTGAGTCAACTAGTTGATGCATTTCACGATTATTTATCCCTATTTCTCATGCATTTATTGATGTTCTTGTATCATTTTGAGTCATTATTTGCTTAGTTTCACCCAAATGTGTATACAATAATTATTATATAAAATATCGTATTTTGATAGTTTTGTACCGGTTATAGTAACCGTAGCGTCGTGTCGGGTTTATACTTGGTATTTTTGGTGTTGTATTGCAGGATTATAGGTTGACCAAGACCCCGATGGATGCCACGTGTTTACCATAAACACGTTTTTTGAGGACTAGAAGAGTGTGCCAGAAGCTTACAAGTCAAAATGGATCAACTGTCCTTAGTATTGCTACCGTAGTCTATCTTCAACGGACATTTGACCCAGCTTAGAGGCATTTTCTGGAGAATACTTTTGAATGAGAGTTGTAGATAAAGAAATGAGCTTTCCAACTCATTTTGAATCACATCAATCGGAGTTCTACAACTCGAGTTATGGCGATTTTGCTGAGCTACTATGAAATTGGCGCACGCCAACTTATTGTGGCGCGCGCCAAACGTCACTGTAGCTATTCAGAGAGTTTCAGGCTTTTTCGTGACGCACGCCAATGCGTCAGGAAAAGCAGAATTCAGCATATAAACCTAATTTTGGATCGAATTTATCAAATTTTCACCCCCAACTTCATCTTCTTCATTTTCCCTCTCCCTTGCAGGCACCTCCACGCCCCAAGGGCTCTCCTAGCCAAATTTTTGTATAAATTAACACTTGATTTTGATTGTAAAGGCTAAGGATTCTAGTTTAGCTTTGATTTCTTGTTGAAGTTTAACACACTAGTGTTGACTCCATTAAAGCTTTTTAGGTTGGATGATGAACACCAACTCGAATTTCATCATTTGAAGTGGCAATCTTTAATCTTCATTATCATTCAATTGTTCTTATGTTTATGAATTTTAATCTTGAGATGATTATGTTTGTAGACATGAGTGGCTAGATTTATGTTGTAGTTTTAGTTTATTCTCTTGTGTTGATTGGGAATGATTGTTTGTGTTGTTAGTTTTGATTGTTGTGAAGCTTTACCCACTTGTATTGTATTGATTGCTTGCATTGGAGTAATGGCCTAGTGTTAGCATTTACACGTTTAACGGATACCGAACGGAGATATTAGACGTGGGAAAAGGGTAGGTGAACCGGAAGGTAAAATTGACCTCTCGTAGGCATTCGATTTCTTATCCGGGGATAGTTGGCTTTGCCATCGCATTCTCGGGCATAGCATACCGAATCATTAGGTTTAGATTGCCTAGACCGAGGAGGAGGTAGAGAGCAATTTCATTCACTCGTATGAGGGGGAATTGCTTGATTAGGAATGCACCGCTTCACATTTTCAAATATGAATGGTAGGTAGGAAGGAAGTCATTCCCATGATACTACAAGAGAATTTCTAGTCTACGCGTCATCTTGGTTAGCCTCTTTTATCATTTTATCACCCTTTTTAGTAGTAGATTCCTAGAAACATTACTTTCATGTAAATTTGCGACTTAGATCAAGATAATGATATCTTTTCGGTGTTCAACCTCACAATCCTCGTGGATACGACCTTGACTCACCGTACTAGGCTACAATTGACCCGGTACACTGCCGGTTAGATTGGACACCTAGGAAAGTCCGATCAGGGAGCTCTTCCCGAGTCGAGGTTGTTTCTACGCAGCCGTCTAAAGGACGTACTGCTGATGTCGAGTCGGCGATTTCTACTCGTTGCTCTGCCCAGCCTCAGTCTGCTGATTTTCCAATTATTCACTATGGTTCATTGCGAGATGAAGATGATGAAGCCATTGTCGAGATAACACCGTCTCCTGGTGAGAATGTCGAGAACGTCACGCGACAACCAAAGAAGAGACCAACTCTACCCGACTTGGTGATGGATCAGCACAGACAGGCTAAGAAGGCTAAAGTCGGTGAAGCCCCTTCTGACATTGAAGTCGATATGAACCAGGCTGCTGATGAGAGCGCAACCATGGAGAACAAGGTTTTATCTTCTGCACTTCAGAAGCTATGTCGCATGGTAAGTCACTCCCTTTTTCCTACTTTCATCGCGGCCTGTCCTTTATTTCTGCTAGATGACACATTTCACAAACTACCTCGGCAAGGAGGCTGCTAAGAGATTGACTACGCCAGTCGAGGCAGAAGAGGATCTGAAGAGGCAAATAAGGAAATTGATCGACGAGAGTACTAAGAAGAGTGCCACCATAACGGATTGGAGTCCTAATTGAAGACTCATGCGAGAGAGGTGGGCGCCGAGATAAAGAAATTGAGGGACAAGATGTCTACATCTACCAATGACTTGAGCAGAACGCGAAGCGACTGGAAGGTCCTGGATAAAAAATTTGCCGATCTGGCGGTGGAGTTCGAGAAGATGCAGGAAGCGCATAATGCTTCTTTGACCGAGGTTACGCAGGCTCGGGAAGAGAGGAATGCTCTGAGGGTCGAACTAGAGAAGGTTCCTTCCCAGGTCGAGGCGGCCAAGAAAGATGCCATCCTGGAATATCGAAAGTCGAAGGAGCTTGACGAAGACTTGAACGTGATGATGCGCATGGCCATGATGGGCGGCTTTACAATGGCGGTGAATCAGGCTATGGCCATCTACCTGGATTTCGACATGTCTAAGCTTGCTACGCCGCAATTTTATGATACTGAGGCGGAGAAGTTGTATGACCAGTACGGCGAGGAGTTCCAACGAGGGGAATCTCTTGCCCAGAAGTATGGTCCTTCGACTTCCAATGCCGAGCCGACCCCTGTTGTACTAGAGCCGACTCCTGACGCTACCTCATAAGTGTTGTTTTATGAATTTTTTCTTCGTTGAACTTTTATTCGACTTTTTGAACTTGGATCTGTATAACTCGAATTTGGTCTGTATAATCTTTCTGATCATACTTTGGCTCGTTTTGGCTGGTCTTATCGACCTGACCTTATTTTGCATTGATTTTTGTGGTAGGGCCTCGGGCCCTATTTGCTGTTTGCTTTATCGATGTCGTGTTGCCCCCCAAGTGTATTATGAACCTTTGGTTCTTATTGCACTTGCGAGTCTAGTCTAGCTAAGATCGACCTAGTTGCCTTAGCATTTTTTGTCTCTCGGACTAGTTTTGATATGGACAGGTCGATGCTCTGGGCGTTGGGTCCAACTTTGCGAACCGTCCCTCTGCCTTGGCATTTTTTTTCCCTTAGGCTCAATTTGCTTTTGGCTGGTCGATTTTATGGGCGTTTGGTCCGACTTTGCGAACTCTCCCTTTGCCTTAGCATTTTTTGCCTTGTAGGCTCGTTTTGCTTTAGGCAATATTAAGGGGTCCGACTTACGGATTTCCCCTTCTCGTAGTCGATTTCATTGCCTTTGACATTTTGTATCGTATTAGACTTATAATGTTAAGGCTGTAGATCCTGAAAAACATAAAAGTATCTCGAGAAAATATATGTTTATTAGAATATCCATAAAATGGTCACACAGACTTATTACAAAGCATAAAAAAGTAAGACTAAATCGAGATAAAGTGTAATTAAACGTAATACTTCCTCAGATTATTGGCGTGCCATTGCCGAGGAACGGTAGGTCCATCTGCTCGTCCGAGTTGGTAGGATCCTTTGGAATGAACCTTTAGGATCTGATATGGGCCTTCCCAATTCGGGTCTAACTTGCCAGCCGCTTCTTGTCGACTTGCTTCATTTTTTATGAGGACCAAATCTCCGACTTTGAAGTATTTGTACTTGACCCTTGAGTTTTAATACTGCGAGATCTTCTGTTTGTATCTCGCCATTCGAGCTGAAGCTATTTCTCTTCGCTCCTCAACATTCGTGTCGAAGTCAGGAGCGTTGGTTTCGACGTTGTATGCTAGAACTCGAGGAGAGGGAAAACTGATCTCCGCGGGAATTACCGCCCTGCATCCGTAGACCAGAGAGAAGGGTGTGTTTCTCCTGTCGAAGAATTTTGAGCCATCCTATACGACCACAGGATGCTCGGAAGTTGTGCTGCCCAGTCTCGACCTTCGGCTTCTAGTCTCTTTTTCAACCCTATCTTGATTTGTCGATTTGTCTGCTCGACTTGACCATTTGCTTGCGGGTGAGCTACCGAGGTGAAGCGCTGACTGATATGATATTCGTTGCACCGTTCTCTAAATTTTTGGTCATCAAACAGAGTGCCATTATCTGAGATCAGAGCCTTGGGAATTCCATACCTGCAAAAAAATATCGACCCACAAGAATTTTTTTATGGTCGAAGCTCTGATGTCGGTCAAAGCCTTGGCTTTGACCCATTTCGTGAAGTAGTCCACTGCGACGACCAAGTATCTATTGTTGTCCGGAGCTCGGGGTAGAGGTCCGACTATGTCGACGCCCCACTGATCAAAAGTCCTGGCTGACGAGATGACGTTCATTTCTTGGGCCTGTTGATGAGTGATATTGTCATGGATTTGACAAGTTCTACACCTCTGAACTAGGCTGTTCGCATCTTGTTGCATCGATGGGCAAAAATACCCAGCTAGCTTGCACTTTCGAGCAAGCATCCTTGCTCCGCAATGATTTCCACAAGCTCCTCTATGAATTTCTTCCAGAAGATATGCACCCTCTTCTTCTGATGCACATCTTAACCATGGTGCTACAAAAGATTTTTGATAAATGATAGAATCGAATAACGCATACCGTGCTGATTGAAGTCGGATTTTTCCGTGCTTGTACTTTGTCAGATGGCAGAATTCTGTCCTTAAGGTAAAGGGCGATTAGATCCATCCATGTTGCCTGTTGAGTGATCGGCTGTATTTCTGATTCCTTGTAGCTTCTATCGGTCAATAGTTCGACCAGAACTTTCTTGCTCGAGACGAAGTTCGAAGCAAGTTTAGATAATGCATCGGCTCTCTTATTCTGACTTCGGGGGACCTACTCGATCTGAACTGACTTGAAATTTGGTATGAGGCCTTGTACCACTGTTAAGTAATTTTTCATGGTTTCTTCCTTGGCTTCATACTCCCCCCTGATATGATTTACCACCAACTGCGAGTCGCTGTAAACTAGTAGATTCTTGACCAATTTAAAGCAAGTTTCAGACCTGTGATTATAGCCTCATATTCAGCCTCGTTGTTTGTCACTTTGAAGTCGAATCGAAGGGCGTAGGGGAATTCTTCACCTTTCGGGCTGATTAGAAGGAGTCCAACTCCTGCCCCTTCTTTGCTTGATGCCTCATCGACTTGGAGAGTCCACTGTTCTTCTGTGCTTTGCTTCTCCTGCTCGAGTTGGATGGAAATTCCTTTAGCTAGAAAATCTGCCAAGGCCTGGGCCTTAACCGCAGTCCGAGGCACGAACTCGATATCATATTCTGCCAACTCCACTACCCATTTTGCTAGCCAACTCGACGTGTCGGGTTTCGCTAGGATTTGCTTCAGTGGTTGGTCGTGACCACCGTAATGGGATGGGCTTCGAAATAAGGCCTCAGTTTTCTCGAGGCATGTACCAAACATAATGCTAATTTCTCTGCTGGTGAGTATCGGATCTCGGGTCCCTGCAATGCTTTGCTGACAAAATAAATCGGCACTTGGCCGTGGACCCTTACCCGAATCAGAACCGCACTCACTGCTTCTTCACTTACTGGCAAATAAACCAACAATTTTTCTCCTTCCCGGGTGAAGTGAGAGTGGGTAGCTCCGACAAGTATGCTTTTAAATCCTCGAAGGCTTTCTGACACTCTTCGTCCCAATGGAAAGGGTTGGCCTTACGGAGGATCTTGAAAAACGGTAGAGCTCGCTGGGCGGATCTCGATAAAAACCTGTTGAGGACGGACATTCGACCAGTGAGTCTATGTACTTCCTTTATATTCCGAGTGCAGGCATGCTTTTCAAAGTGTCGATCTTATCTGGGTTCACTCGAATCCCGTCTTTCGAGATCATGTATCCCAAAAGCTTCCCCGACCTGACCCTAAATCTGCACTTCTTTGGATTTAATCTCGTCTTCGTTTCCTTCAAAACCTCAAATACTTCCCGAGCATCTACCAAGTACTGCTTCATAGATCGACTCTTGATGAGCAAGTCGTCTTCCATACACCTACCGATCTGCTTGGTGAAAATCTTGTTGACTGCTCTCTAATATGTAGCCCCAGCGTTTTTCAACCCGAATGGCATGGTTACATAGCAGAAAGTGCCGAATTTCATGATGAAAGCTGTCTTTTTAGCGTCTCGGTGATCCATTAGTATCTGATGGTATCCCTTGTACGCATCTAAGAAACCAAACACTTCGAAGTCGATAGTAGAGTCTACTAACCTGTCGATTTTTGGCAACGGATATGAGTCCTTCAGACATGTTTTATTCAAGACGGTGAAGTCCACACACATACGCCAGCTGCTGTAGGGCTTCTTGACTAATTCTGGGTTGGCTAGCCATTCAGGGTAGAGCACTTCCCTCACTATCTTGGCTGTTAACAGCTTCCCGGCTTCTTTCTCTATAGCTTGGTTTCGTTCAGGTGAGAAACTCCTCTTTTTCTGTCTGACTGGCTTCCGGCCTTGATCTATTTCGAGCTTATGGACCGCTATATCTGTGGATAGTCCCGGCATGTCATCAGCCTTCCACGCAAAGACATCTCTGAACTCGATTAGTAGCTCGACCAGTAACTATTTTTCTTTAGTTAGGATCCAAATCCCGACTTGCACACACTGGTCTTTTTCGTCTTCCCATAGACGAAAATCTTCGATGGGATCAACTGAGATCCAACTCTTCTCCTCTTCTTCTTCCGGAATCAACTCTTCAATCAGGACTTGCTGCACAGCCATTTTCCCATCCATGACGATGAAGTTGCAGCTCCGAGCAGCATCAATGTCTCATCTTATTTCATGCGAGCCGTTCCTGGTAGGGAATTTCATGCTATTATGGACAGTGGAGATGATAGCGCGCAAGTTGAAAAGAGCAGGTCGATCCAAGATGACATTGTATGCCGAATGAGCCTTTACTACCACATAGTTCAATTCAAGGGTCATTCCTCTTTCATCGTCCCCGACCGTAGTTAGCAACCTTATCGACCCCATGGGATGGACCGCTTGTCCTGTGAATCCAAACAAAGGAGACGCTAAAGGAGCCATGTCCTCATCTTTCTGCTTCATCGCCTTAAAAACCGAGTAGTATAAGATATTTACTGCGCTGCCATTGTCGACGCAGACTCTCGATACCCGACTTCGTCTAATCACCGACTCAATTACCAGCCCCTCACTGTGACTCCGAGAATTAGGAATATCATATTTGGGCCCATACCTGACTTCTGTTGTAAATCTCAGTCTCTTCTTATCCCTCGAGTCGTCAGTCGACTCTCGACTGGCTCGGTCTTTATCATTCTCAGCTGGCCCAAAGATCGTATTAACGTAATTATTGGGCCGATTATCGTCAGACCTGTCTCGATCATGGTCATCTTTGTTGTTTCTCTCTCGATCTAGAGATTGGTCCCGACGTGGTGATTGGTCCCTGCGTCTCTGAGCGTCACGACCTCGATCTCGATCTTTATCAGAATTTTTTCTTTTATACTCTCTGCGCCCTTTGGGCTCATTGCACTAAGACCTATTGTCGCGGATTTTTGCAATGAAAATAAACAAGTAATAAAATTTATAAATCCGGTATTCCCCAAGTGTAGGGATCGTAGTGTAGCGATTAATACCGGAGTCGATCATAGGGAATCGGGGTATCTAGTTCATTAATTTTCCTAAGATTGTTACTATTATTATTAAAACCTAAAACGATAAAATAAACTGGACAGAGAATTGTCAGTCCAAAGCCAGGAAGGATAAAAGCGAAAACGATATCTAAACTATAAACTATAAAATAAACAGTAAACAAGAAGATGATCATGGTGATTAAACAACGAACAAACAATAATCCACCGTTCCCGCAACCCTCTATTTCCTCTCTAACGTTGTCTTGTGATGATTCAATTAAAGATGTGGTTCACCTATCGGAGGTATGAATTCCTACTCTCGTAGATAATTTGCCTATCAATCTCTTATCTCTCGATATATAAGATTGACGCTCTCAAATCAAGGTGTAAGATCTCTCAATCTAGCAACCTAGATATTCAACCTATCAACTCTCGTTATGTCAAGATTAAAAATCCCATCTTTCCTATGGTGATCTAAGGTTTACACCGACTCTCGTCATACGGTAAACATCAACAACAATTCATCTCTCGATATTGATTGCATAGCACATAAGCATAGGAAAAATACAACTTGAATCAAATTCACAAAACAAATCTAGATTGAAAATAAAGAACCTGCTGAAACGGATTCACAAGGTTTGAACAATTGCTCACCTCAAGCATTCAAAGACAACAAAAGCAAAACGAACATAAAACAGAAAAATCGCAAACCCCACCTCCCCTGGCGGGGCTGGGCGCTAGGGTTTTCTCCCAATGATTGTGTATCAATAGGTCTCAATAATGTATGATTAGGGTTGAAATCCGTCTTTGCTATTTATAGAAAACTCGAGGCGGCCGCCGCTAAGTCGGCCGTGGGCGCCCGTCCGTAGTGTTGGGCGCCCGTCCGGGTGCCTTGGACTTGCTTCAGGACGCCCGTCCCACTCGGCGTCAAACTCTCTCGAATCAACTTTCTTCTCTCGGGCGCTGCTCACTATTCCGACGCTGTCCACTCGACGCCACCCAAATTGGATCCAAATTCGAAATCTTCATCTCTATCTCTTTTCTTCGAGCCAATTCCATCCTTATCTCTTTTTCATCCATTAAATCCGACATTTATCTTCATTTAACCGCAATTATGCATCTACACGTCATCAAAAACATCGCAAAGTGTAATAATTTTCAAATAAACATAAAATCACCAATAAAACTCATAAATTAACCAATTTTGCGATTAACTCGTTAAAAACATCACTTGCTCAATATTTCAATATAAAGCTCGATTTCTATGAAAAACATCCAGATATGGGGGAAATTGACATAAAATATATCCTTATAAAACGTATAAAATCACCCTTAACACCTATCGACCACCTTATCTAGCTTGCCTTCTTGAATACAAGCATCGATGTCTCTTTTCAGGTCGTCACAATCCTCCGTTGTATGGCCTATATATGTGTGATACTCACAATACTTTCTTGAACTTCTCTTTTCTCAAGGCCTTTTCAATGGTCTCGGTGTCTTCTCTATGTTCTTTGAGATCATAATGGATAACACTTCCCCCCGAGACCGATTGAGGGGGATGAAATCCTTATCATGTAGGGCTCCTTTCTTTCCTAAACGGTCCGAGATGGGTGCTGTGATACGATCCTAGACTGTCGACTTGCTTTCGGTGCTCTGCCCTTTGGATTGATTCTTATTTGGACCTAGAGTGTCCTTCTTTGAATCCATCCAGTCGGATTGGGTGTGCCTACGCACTGCCTCTTCCCCATGACAGAATCTATGCACCACATTAACACATTCATCCATGGTATGAGGGATATATCTGCTCAACTTCATATATAACCTTGTATTACGCAGCCTTCCCACAAACGATGTGATCAGAAGTCGATCGTCTGCGTCCTTGACTTGCATGGCCTCAAGATTGAATCTCTTCAAATAATTTATCACAGTTTCATCTTTTTGTTGCTTCATATTCATGAGGTGCGTAGCGCTTAAATGAAACTTTTTATTCACAATAAACGCATCTCGAAATTTGCGAGCTAACATAACAAAACTAGAGATTGAACCTGGTCGTAGCTTGGTGAACCATTCTCTGGCTCGACCGATGAGGAACGTCTCGAAGGCCCGACACCGCATTGCATCATGTGTGCCGTCCAACCTCATCTGAGACAGATACCTATGTAGATGGTCTTCTGGGTCGGTGGTGCCATCATAAGGTTCTATCTTTGGTATTTTAAACCCTTTGGGTTTGGGAAAAATTTTAATTTCCTTTGTGAAGGGCGATTCCAACCACAACGAGACCGAACTTTTACCCAAAATAACGTCCAGCTCCTGCCTAACGCTATCCTCATCAAACCTTTGATGTTTCTGCTGAATTTCACGTCTCTTTTTCTCCACAGAGCTGGACGACCCACTGATTTCTTCACCAGGGACTTGCTTGGCATTTTCTGTGGCGTCTTTCTTGCCGCCGTTCTCACGACCCTAAGCCATGAAAGCCTCCGCTACGATTCTGGACATCAATTCGCGATCAGCTGCTGTGAATTGATCTACGATAGCCTGATGTTCCGGAGCAAGGCCTTGTTTCTCCTTTGAGGGATCTTCATGGATAGGATCCAACAACGGATCCCTTGTCTCTTGCACATCCAGATCCACTTGCTCATTGATCTGCGAACCCTGTTGGTCCGTGGTTTTGGAATTAGTTTTCTTGGCGTTCTTATCCTTGGGAGGCATCGTGATCTTGGTATATTCAACAGTAGAAGGCCCTCCTTCTAGCGCCAATGACAATGACAGATTATGTCACCTAATTAATCCGGGCCTGAATGAATCTAATGATGAATACCCCAAACCCTAATGCCTTAATAACATGTTGTAGATTTTAAGATTTATGGCTGAGTCTAAGAGCTTGTCTTAGATTGCCTACGTATCATGTATTCATCCAGGAATCAAGCCTTACGTAGTTACTGGAACATGGTATTTATAATGATAATGCATGCCCTAACCCTAATATTAGGTCGGTCTAAGCTATTGTCATATTTAACCTTCATGGGTCTTGCCCCTTGCCCAAGTTGTCATGCTGATAATGGGTCTTCGTAGCTGGTGCGGACTCTGTCCTCTACGCCGACTTACGGTGGTCGAGCTGGGACCCTTGTCCTACCCTGCATAAAAGTCGACCGTCGTAGCCACGAGTCTAGCATCGACATTCACGCTTTGATACTTACTCATGCTGTAGGGACCAACCGTTAGACGACACGTGGAGGGGTGAAACCCTGTATCGTCACACATCACGTACTGTATTCGCAGATCTAAAAAAATTACATTTGATCAGTGTTTTTGTAAAATTTTGGCTATTCTATACGCCATGGAGTCATGTCTATTACTTTTGGGTAATTGTTTACAATAATCAGCCATTTCCGTCATGTTATGGGTCAGTTTCCATTTTTCTTTTTCATTGTTTTCCTTACATTAAATTTGAGTAGTTTCTTCTGCTCTATCATTTAATTGATTGCTTGGTTGGGATTATAGTTGGCTATGCACTTATATTTTCTGATGTTGTCATGGCAGGGTGAGCTGGAAATTGAAGGTCTAGTTTGTGTGCAACTGACATTGAATTTATTTTCCATTGTCTTATCAAACCCAAACTCCTTCAGATGAAATCAGATCCTTGCAATTTTGCTTAGTAGTGATGAGTACGTGGTGTAATGTTGTGCTGATCAAAATTTACAATGTTTACATTGCATCTGTGTAATTTTTTTTATTGGAGGGAGGTTGGGTTGTTATTATCAGGTTTTGTGAACCAGTAGTTTTTAATGTTGTTTTACATGATTAGTGAGTTAACTTTAAGACTCTCGGTTTTTCTACGAAGAGTGTTTTTTTTTTCTTTTTCCTTTCCTCTATGTAGGCATGGTCATTGCCGATGTTGACTCGGTAACATATGAAGGACTATGATATGGGGTAATCTGCTGACAAAGAAACAAACTACGATATAACCATATGGGTCATTGCCGGTGTTGACTCCGTATATGCATGACTCTTCTATCTTATTTAAAATCCATTTTTTGCTGTTAAGATATGTGTTTTTTGGTGCTTTTTTGCCTGTTTTTTATTTGTGTATGCTTTCGTGCTATTGCCCTCTCTGTTTCATAGCTGCGATAAGATTTGTGTTTCTTAAGGTGCTTCTCTGGAATTACAATATTTTTGCTTCTCTAAACTGTTATTATTTTCATTCTTTATGATTATTGACGTGGTGTTACATTTCAAACAATAGCAGGGGACTGGATGTGTTTCAAAGCCCGGCTTCCTGTTGAGCAATATTGCATGGGAGATGTCGCAGATGTTGTTATGATGTTCTCGACTCCGAAGGTAATTTGTAACTACATTAAACGTGCTATATGTTTTCAAGCTTATAGGCAAATGCTCTTACCATATACTCTTCGGTCAAGAATTTGTAAAACTCTGAACTCGATTATAAAAGTATACTTGAAAAAAAAATTAATGTTAGTTGTAACCACAATTGTCCATACCAAAGTGTTATTATTTTGGGGGTATTCTCCAGCTTTGTGACTTGAATTCAACTATGTATGATTGATCTAATCTGAATAATTTGCTCTGCAAAATGAAGGCAATAACATCAAATGGAGGGGAAATAGGTAGATCCATTCCTATTTGCAACCTGCCTTTACATCATGGTTATAGGTTGTCCATTGGTTTGTCTTCTTTTTCAGGTGTGAGTGATTTGTTTGTTTGTCTTCTTTTTCAGGTGTGGGCGTTTTCGGCGACTAAGCCCGACAGAGCGTTGTCGGCGACTAAGCATGTTCGCTACAATGCACAGCATATTGTTAATAGTTTGTAACCCAAACGTCAACCCTGACCCAAGCCCGACAGAGCATTGTCGGCGACTAAGCCTGACAGAGCGTTGTCGGTGACTAATCATGTTCGCTACAATGCAAAACATATTGTCAGTAGTTTGTAACCCAAACGTCAACTCTGACCGAAGCCCGACAGAGCGTTGTCGGCGACTAGGCCCGACAGAGCGTTGTCGGCGACTAAGCTTGTTCACTACAATGCACAGCATATTGTCAGTAGTTTGTAAACCAAATGTCAACTCTGACCCAAGCCCGACAGAGCGTTGTCGGCGACTAAGCCCGACAGAGCGTTGTCGGCGACTAAGCCTGACAGCGCGTTATCGGCGACCAAGCCCGATAAACATTTTCGGCACCTAAGCCCGTACGCTTCATAGCACGGAACTATAAACCCGACTCCAGCTCGGCATCATATTTGGAGCTTGCCCTTGAGCGTCTCTTCTGTAAGTCCGACTTCAGCTCGGCATCATATTGGAGCTCGCCCTTGAGCGTATCTTCTGCAAGCCCGACTCCAGCTCGGCATCATATTTGGCGCTCGCCCTCGAGCGTCTCTTCTATAAGCCCGACTCCAGCTCGGCATCATATTTATTCAGAGCTCTCTCTCGAGCGTCTCTTCTGTAAGCCAGACTCCAGCCCGGCATCATATTTGGAGCTCGCCGAAAGCGTCTCTTACAGAAGCCCGACTCGGCTCGGCATCATATTTGGCGCCGCCGAAATCGGCGTTTTTTGTAAGCCCGACTCCAGCTCGGCATCATATTTGGAGCTCGCCCTCGAGCGTCTCTTCTGTAAGCCCGACTCCAGCTCGGCATCATATTTGGAGCTTGCCCTCGAGCGTCTTCTGTAAGCCCGACTCTAGCTCGGCATCATATTTCTGCTCACACCCAAGCGGATCTTCTATCACTCTACAAACAGCCGTCTCGGCGAACGACACATTAAGTCGTCTACAGCTTTACTCCATGATTCTCACCTGTACAGTGAAGAGCTCAAGGAGTAGGGAGCCATTGATATACCAAAATCAACATTGGCCAAGGCAACGGCTAACAACTAGCTCGGTATGAAGCTCTAAGTCCGACCTCCGCTCGGCATTCTGGGGGCCTACTTGCCCGGGACTCTCTGCCCGTCGTGGGCTCTCCGAGTCCACCTGGACTCTCTGCCCGTCGTGGGTTCTCCGAGTCTGCCTGGACTCTCTGCCCGTCATAGGCTCTCCGAGTCTGCCTGGACTCTCTGCCCGTCGTGGAATTTTTGAGTCCGCCGGGGCTCTCTACTCTCTGCCCGTCGTGGGCTCTCTCGAGTCCGCTGGACTCTCTGTCCGTCGTGGGCTCTTCTCTCGAGTCCGCTGGGGCTCTACTCTCGCCCGTCGTTGGCTCTCTCGAGTCCTCTCGACTTCTCGCGTCGTGGGCTCCCGAGTCCGCTGGGACTTCTCGCTTTTCAGGGGCTCTCCGAGTCCGCTGGACTTCTCGCCCGTCGTGGGCTCCCCGAGTCCGCCGGGACTCTCTGCTCTCTGCTCTCTGTCCGTCTCTCACGACCGCAATATCTCGCTTTCGCCACCGACAATCGTTTTGTCTCGCCAATTGCCGGTTTTGCCCTCGCCAAACGCCACTCCATGCCTCTATAAGTATCACTTTCACCTCCATTACAAGTCTCCCGGATTTTTCTTCTAAGAACTACGCATTGGCTTGATCCCTAAAAAAGGGTACGTATGCAGCCTTTTATGCACAGCTCATAGTAAAAACACCATCCTCCTCCTCTTGCTCCAAAAAGAACCATCGTCTTTCTTGAGCTCCACCGCTACTCACCGGAGAAATCACCCACTATCAGCTAGATATCCGCCTCAAAATCCATATACCGCAAACCTGATATTTCTGACCATATCAATAAATAATCAAACTTTTAATTATTTATCAAAGTAGCATACATATTTATCAAAGCATTCTCCGGGCACAAGAAGGTTATCATGTCTCAATATATGTTTTATCACGCTAAAATGCTTAACTCGTTTTTGTCATAAAAATATTTGATTGAAATTATCTTCCACATAAGGCATATTATTGGAAATCATGTGCTCCTAACCAAGGCTCTGATACCACATGTTAAAACGATTTATCCATAGATCTTGAACATCATAATAGTTAATTGAGTATAAACGGTAAAGAACGAGTGTTACATCCGTTCGGCGCCATGATGTTGTCGCTGCCTTGATGGGGATTCCGACATATATCTCTCTCTATGCCTATATACATTATGATAGAATAAAACATTGCTTCGTGATGTGTTGGTTTTTTTGTATGCATTATGATAGAATAAAACATTGATTTATAGGTGGAGAGAGAGCTGAAATTCGAATTGACCTAGAGTTGAGCTTTAATCTCGGCTGTCCATCAAAACCGAGTTTTAATCGGATTAAAACTCATTTTAAATAACCAATAAATAAAATTATCATATTTCCTAGGGAAAACAAATTTCGTATATATAAGACCACTATTACAAGGAAGGAAATTACTCGGACTCAATTAACGGGCCGACATATTTTTCTTACAAAATACACCATGCATAAACGAGTTAATCTACTCGTAATCTATATGATAATGTTACAACTAGATTAACACGAATATACACATATATGAATATACGATAAATAGTTGTAATATTATACAAATATGCAATAATGTTTGCAGTTATTATCAAATATACGGATATGCAATAATGTTACAGCTCATTTTTCATCTTTACGATATCAAAACTTCATTGAAATTCATAATTTAAAATACAGAGGCATTAATACTACTACTGTGTAAATGTTGTGTAAAATGCAAAATTGTATGGAATGTGAAAAATGCATAACAGAGACGTCCAATAAGTACTAGAAAAAACCCGGCCCATGTTAGAAAAAGTAAGTAAAGTAATTAATACTAATGATGGTTTAAACAACTGCTAATTAATGTTCCCATATCGATAATTAGCGAAAAAGAAGGCAAGTAAATAAGCATGAAGATTACATTTCTCAATCGCCGAGCTGGGTAGCATCAGCTTGTAACCAAGCGGGGCATTAAGGTGGTGGAACTGTGGCTCAACTCTACTGGGTAGGGTGAAGGTGGCGGCTGCTGGTCTGCCCGTTCCAAGCTAGGAGTTGGACGGTGGTTGTCCGGGCGAAGGCTTGGGTGGCTCCGCCTCAGAGCGCAGGGTCCGCATCGGTGGGGCTTCACAGAGCAATGATAACCTGCCGCTCCTTGCAGTGGGAGGATTACAGGCCGGTGTCTCCTTTGCCCGCTAATACCTGGTGGGTCGTACCACCTGAACCTCCACCTTTTTGCACCGCTATTTTGCTTATGGATTCAGCCTGGTGTCTCCTTTGCCCGTTAATACCTGGTGGGTCGTACCACCTGAACCTCCACCTTTTTGCACCGCTATTTAGCTTATGGATTCACTGGTGGTGTCTCCTTTGCCCGTTAATACCAGTGGGTCGTACCACCCGAACCTCCACCTTTTGCACCGCTTATTTTGCTTATGGATTCACTAATAATGCTAACGGTTGGTTTAAAGAACCCAAAGAACCTTTTTTTTTCCATAGTTTTGCATGACAGATGAAGAAAACTATGGGAAAAACTATCTTGCAGGGTCCGCGTCAGTGGCTTCAC
Source organism: Gentiana macrophylla (assembly GCA_026214975.1). Lineage (NCBI taxonomy): Eukaryota > Viridiplantae > Streptophyta > Magnoliopsida > Gentianales > Gentianaceae > Gentiana > Gentiana macrophylla. Next base: position 76,965,537 of record CM047814.1, read on the forward strand.
AGAGCAATGATAACCTGCCTCCTCCTTGCAGTGGGAGGATTACGGGCCGGTGTCTCCTTTGCCCGCTAATACCTGGTGGGTCGTACCACTTGAACCTCCACCTTTTTGCACCGCTATTTTGCTTATGGATTCAGCCTAGCTAATACACGTGGGTCGTACCACTTGAACCTCCACCTTTTGCACCGCTTATTTTGATTCAAATAGCTAATACCTGGTGGGTCGTACCACCCGAACCTCCACCTTTTGCACCGCTATTTTGCTTATGGATTCACTGGTGTCTCCTTTGCCCGCTAATACCGTGGGTCGTACCACCCGAACCTCCACCTTTTGCACCGCTTATTTTGCTTATGGATTCACCTAATAATGCTAACGGTTGGTTTAAAGAACCCAAAGAACCCTTTTTTCCTCCATAGTAGTTTGCATGAAGAAAACTATGGGAAAACTATGCTTGGGTCCGCATCAGTGGCTTCACAGAGCAATGATAACTCCGCCTCCTCTTGCGGTGGGAGGATTACGGGCCGTGTCTCTCTTTGCCCGCTAATACCTGGTGGGTCGTACCACTTGAACCTCCACCTTTTTGCACCGCTATTTTGCTTATGGATTCAGCCTAGCTAATACCTGGTGGGTCGTGCCACTTGAACCTCCACCTTTTTGCACCGCTATTTTGCTTATGGATTCAGCCTAGCTAATACCTGGTGGGTCGTACCACCTGAACCTCCACCTTTTTGCACCGCTATTTTGCTTATGGATTCAGCCTAGCTAATACCTGGTGGGTCGTACCACCTGAACCTCCACCTTTTTGCACCGCTATTTTGCTTATGGATTCAGCCTAATAATGCTAACGGTTGGTTTAAAGAACCCAAAGAACCCTTTTTTTTTTTCCCATAGTTTTGCATAGACAGAGCATTTGAAAATTTACATGGTTTTGATTGATCCTGAAGTGCTTGAAATTCTTGACAATGAATGTGGTGGTTGTGCTTCATATTTGGTACTGTATATTGATCTAACCCGAAACCAAACAGAGTTTGGGGGACCTAGTAGCTGCCCTCATATTAAACCAAAAAATAGGTGATGAGGGATCTTGTGAATTTCATTATAGTTTACACTTTACACTTTAGGGTTTGAAAGTTGAATCCTGGAAACTCATTATCTTTCTCCCGTTAACGCCGTTCTCTGTTTTTCTTCACTGCTGTGCTGATTGGTTCTGTTTTTCTTCACTGCTGTGCTTATGTTACATGTAATATCCATCATTATAAATAGTATGAAGCTATAGGTACTTAAGCAAGGGCTTAGCAGATTATTTATTACAATACTTGGACTTAAAGAGTAGTTAAAATCTTGGTACAAAAACTTATGGAAAAGAATAGTAACAATGCTGCCCTTTTTGAATTAAATAATAATGAATCATTTTTGTGCAGCTAGAATTGATGTTTGAGTACTGTCCTCTATCCACTCATAACTAGGTTCACTCCAGGACCTTGGTCTGACCCCTGGTTTTGAAGAAAAAGATCATCTCGAGTACCTCAAACACTCTGTATCTATCCAATACCCCATTCCAAATCCCACTAACAATGCAGTAATTGTTGTTGTAAGGGGACGGTGGTGGGCTGCGTGCACGGTTCTCGACACGAGTATTCCTGCATCCTGTAGAGCCACCACAATTGGAGGGAGCTTGCTTTTGTGCCATGAGCCCAAGCATGGAACTGCTGGCTGAACATGATACAACCCGAGCACACGCCGACGAACCCGAGGAGTACAGGGTCGTTGATGATCAGATCAAGGGGAATCACTGTGAAGGTAACCGCTCGAGATAGAGCGTATAGATTGTTCGCGAATTCACGGCGTGTGATTGTCCAAGGCCATCTGTGATGGCCTTGGAATGCTTCGATTTGACTTCCGAAAACCGGAGTTTTTGCGGTACCATAGTTATCAATTCCCCAATGGTAAACTCCTGACCCAAGGTCTGCTAACACATAACCAATCAACCCTGCTAGCCAGATATGCGAATCATCGGCACCACCTATGGCAATGGACTTAGCTACTGAGATCAGAACGGTTGTGCAGCCGCTTGCCACCCAAGCTCGTTGAGACCATGTCGATCGCAATGTTGGATCGTCTTGCCTGATACCGGCCTTCGACTCAGTGCATGAATGCATTTCTTCGGGTAAAGACCGGTCCATATTGGACGGTTTTAAGTTCGGTTCATTCGGTATCTTGATACTAAGATTGGATGTGGATTTCGTAGTGGAGGAGGCGGAGCAGTAGAACACACTGCGGCGCCATGAGTAGGTGTGGGCATGGTGAAGAGGTTGTGTTATAAGAGAATGGCTAGTTTGTGAAAGTATGGACATTGGAACAACTCTTCAAAATCACTTGGGAGAAAGAACAGATTAAAAAAAAAAAAAAAAAAAAATTGTCTTGAAAAAACCAAGTTTTTGGGCTTTCAATTAATGATAGTAGTGGTAGTAGTAGTTATGATTTTGATGGGAAAATAGTTATGTGGTGGTGCTGAGTTTAGATATACGTGGTGTATGAAATGGCTATTCAAATTGTGTTGGAGGACTTTTTTTAGTTGTGAAAATGGTGATATGATAAGAAAAAGATGGATGGTAACGGAATGGTTGGACGTGGTTCTTTCTTTCCCAACCCATTCTGCCTTACTAAAACATCCTCTATTACAAGCTCCCCATATACGTAGGCATGTCCGTGTCCGCGTGAGTGCATGCGCAAGTGCGGATGTCCATATTCGTGTTGTCTTAGTGCGGCGTATGCGTGGCGCGTGTCCGTGTGGTCGTGTGAGTCGTGGTCGTGCGGTATGTCTCAGATTCGCTGCCGCGTCGCGAGTGCGACGTATGCGTGTTTGTGTTTGTGTCCATGTCATATCATGCAAATACGTCGTGTCCGTGTCGCGTGTGTGTCGTGCGGTATGCTCAGATTCGTGTCGGGCCGTATGGCGTGTCGGTGTCTGGTTGCTTTTATGCGGCGGCACGTGTCCGGCTAAACCTTTAAATGTTCTTACTCTCCGCCTCAAAATATAAATTCGCTTTGGCTTTTGAATTTATTCTCATAATATAATTCAAAATAGATGTTACGGGAGACCAAAAATAATTCAAAAATGATCCATGGGAGAGACTCGATTGAAGTGCGTATGAAGATATACCATAGAATATCCCTTCGTAGTTTCGTGTACGCAGCTAACATTTCTCAGCAATCGATTAATGTAGTAGTACTACTTTTTTTTCTTTTTATAATTAAATGACACCAAGAACTTGACTTTACGCAATCTTAGACGTTAATAATTACTAAAGGCTCAAATTGACCCCAAAAAAAAAAAAAAAAAAAAAAAAAAAAAAAAAAAAAAAAAAAAAAGAGATTTTGGTATGTTACTAATGTCAAAATCTAAGAATCATGTACATATAGTAAACCCTAAATTTTGGAGGAAGAACATAGGCTTTCACATAGCCGAAAATTAGGGGTTTAACTTACGATTTTACCCCTACTAATAATAACTAATTCCGTACAGTAAGAAGAGAAAATACATTTCTACCCTTGTAAGCACAAAATAACAACATTAATAGCCTCCTCAATTTGGGATGCGAGAACAAAAAATGTTGTATATAGGGTACGCTTGTGACAGTCTCTGAAGACTCGTTATGTCCAAGGCTTTGGTTAGAAGATCAGTGAGATGATATGCAGAACCAATAGGCATGGGGTTTGAGCAGCTAGATTGATATCGTTCTCGAACTACATGACAGTCAATCTCGATGTGTTTCGTGCGCTAATGGAAAACGGGGTTTTCCACAATATATACGGCACTGTTATTATCGCAAAACAGTGGAATGAGAGTAGATAAAGGCACCTGAAAGTCGGCAATGAGATAGAGAGAGCCATGCAAACTCGCAGAAACCATCGCCATGGCTCGATATTTGGCTTCGGAGGAGATTCGAGATGTCGTGGATTTTTTTTAAGCGCCAAGAGATAAGGGAATCACCAAGAAAATACTATACCCGGTAGCGGATCGTCTCGTAATGCTACAAGTCCCCTGTTCTGAATCAGAAAAAACTTTAAAAATCAAAGGAGTTGATACAGGATAGAAAAAGCCCTGGCCCCAATGACGTAGTCAATGTATATTTGTAGGGAGCTAAACCCATCCGGATAAAAAAAATATTACACTAAAATATCTAGGTGGTACGTTTGATATATAAAATATTTTTAATCCAAATTTACCCTGCGAACTCGACATAGTCAATTAAATTTACCCTAAGTCAAAATCCTAGCTCCATCCTTGCCTGGCCCGGACTTAACTTTAAGTAATGGAGGAAACGATGAGCTGCACGAAGATGAATACCTCTAGGCTGATCCAAAAACTGACTTAGTTGTTGGACAACGCAGGAGACATCGGGCCGAGTGAGACCGAGATACAACAGCTTGCCGACAAGGCTACGTTACGTGGTCAGGGGCGGATGTACCTTAGTGCTTGGGGGGGGCAAGCGCCCCCCCTTAGATCCGGAAAATACACTATTATGTATGTTGTGTATTTTTTTGCCCTCTAAAATTTACACTCGCCCCAGATCGCCTCACCCGGATCTCGTCCCGCCATCAGACGTGGTAATATCATGAAGAAGCGGAGAACTCTCATCTGATAGATCAACATTCACTTTAATAGGAGTATGGACCGGCTTGCAACCAAGCATTATAGTGGATGTCTTAAAGATGAAGGCAATTTACTTGGCGCTTATTGAGGTAGATTGTTTGGGGTTTTCTCGCATTATAGAAATTGACTGCTTGTCTTGTATTCAATCGTTCACCCGCCCTACGGGGGAAATGTCGGTGGTGGGCTGCTTAGTGAGGGATTGTGTATTTCTTTCGTCTAGGATCATTTCTTTTTTTTTTTTTTTGAAAATAGGATCATTTCTTTTGGTTTTTCCTTTAGTTAAGCATACACAAAATATCATAACACACTTCATAATTTCATGAGCTATATATATATACTAGATGGGAGGCGCCGCGACAACGCGCGGCCATGCACACTTCGTTGGATATGAAATGGGATACATAATTGTGCTTCTTTGACATTTCCCAAATGTAATTAAATTGGAATCGGATGCATCTTAAGATAACACACATAATAAGATTAAGAATAAATTAAAGTTTAATGTGTAGATTAAAAATACAATTGAATTCTAAAAATTAACAATTTAACTCAAACCCTTCCAAAAAAAGCATTTTTTTTTCACTTGTAAGCTAATAAGCAGATAAAAAAAAAAAAAAAAAACATTTTTTTTTAGTAGGTACATGATGAACAGTAAAAAAAAAAAAAAAAAAAATACGTGGCCACCATTGGTTGGAGTTTCCCAACCAAGGATTATAAATAGGTATATATATATATATATATATATTGTTTTTTTAATTGGTCCTATTTGTTAGAGTATTTATCCTCGGGATTATACTTTTTCCCCAGCTCATGCGGGCTTGATTTAATGAATTTGTTTTTTCATAATAAAAATAAAAGAAATAATAATTGCCCTGCGGTTGTTTCGCGGCAGGGTAACAAGAAGAAGAACCCCTTGTCGTTATTCCCCGGTGAACAGTAGAAACCGCAGTAGAAACCCCGAAAAATCACAGCAATAAAGACTTTTTATGTGTATATCGACTGCAATTTTCACCTCTACTTCATTTCATCACTTTCTTCCACCCTACCAATTCTTGCAAGAATCCAGAAGCCACAACCACCATGGCAGTACGTTTGAAGAAAGCCCAATTTCTCTTGACAATTTTCATACTTTATTGGATATTTACTCAATCAGCCTACGCCTTCGAGGCCCCTTTTCATGCCCGTGATATTTTGCCTCTGTTACCAAGAAAAGTCTCATGGCCTATGCTTAACTATCTGAACAATCCTGAGGACCTCTTACCGGTTTTTATGGGTGCTGTTTCAGCTGGAAACGACACTTTGAATTGGAAAGGTGCTTGCTTTTATGAGAATAGCGCTTGGATGGAGTTTCACAATAAGACTGGTAGCCAATTTGGAGGCGGCACTTTACATCTTAAGGTTGATTTTTCTTTTTTTTCCCCTTGTTTTATTCTCTTCCTGTTTAAGTTATTTTGAGTTGCGGTTTTTGAGATTCATTCATGTTGTTAACAGAATTAAGTATCTCATGAGTGTGATTCGATTCCTAATTGGGGATGAATGAAATATTACTTTTTATTTGCGATGTCCAAATTTTTTATCTTTTGTGTTTGAAATTCCAGTTTGTTGCTCTGTTTGTAAGTTCTTTGATAACTTGGCAATAGTGATCCTGAGATTTTCCTAGTCAGGAAGCAGAAGATTTTGACTACTTCAATTTGATTTGGTATAACCTATATGTGGATACCAGACTTTATAAATTTCTTTGAAGTAGCTTGGATAACAGAATCAAACAAATTGTAGAATGATGAAACGGCACCTTGTCTGATCCTGTTCAATAAGTTTCATCTGCCTCTTTTGCCAATCTTGAATTCAATTATTTCTGCTTTCTGATTGTGAGATACCATGGAGTAGACTACCTCCTTGGATATTGTGTTTCCTTTTTGTGGTTTTAATGGTATACTTCCTGTTGGATAAGTTTTGTGTTATCTGTTATGTGATGTAATTAAGATTGTAAGAGATAAATATTCCACTTTCATTTAGCACTTGTATGACTTGAAATAGACTATACGATTCTAGGTAAAAAAAAAGAGGGTAATGACCTTATTGTTAAGAGTTTCCCACAAAGAATAAGAATTAAATCTATGCTGTTTCTTCTAGAGTACGTAGCGGGCTATTTTCTCTATTTTTTTTGATGTAATGTCCTTTGCTAGGCTTATTTATCTTTGATAGAATGCAACCCTGTAGATAAGAATATTGGCAAGTGTTCTTTGGCTATTTTAGTTTCTTTATACCTGCTCAATTAAAATTTTGTTCTTCTAGCATGACCTTTGTACATGGTATTATATGTGACCGTTTTTTCTTTGTTTCTAATCTGTTCTTTACTTTTATCCTCTGTTTAAATTTTTTTTAAACTGAATTCTTCGTTGTGAAACATTATTTCTGCGTTTCTATTTGACTTGCTTACGTTTTTGGAGACCCAATTGGTTTATGTCAATATATATTATTTATCTTTTACTCTCTTTTTTCCACTTTTTATCCAGGCTAGTAATGCTCATAGCTGGACATGCATGGACCTGTATATTTTTGCAACTCCATACCGTGTAACATGGGACTATTATTTTATTTCTCGTTCGCACACGCTTGAGTTCAAGGAATGGCAATCAAAAACCGAGTATGAGTATGTGAGTTCTATATACTTTTGACAAAAGCACACTAATGTGGATTAAGCTTGATATGGATGAACTAATTAGGATATACCCTCAACGTTTCAGGTTAAACGTCATGGGGTTTCTATATTCCTAATGCAAGCAGGAATGTTGGGAACCCTTCAAGCACTATGGGATGTATTCCCTTTGTTCACCAATACTGGATGGGGAGAATTCAAATCTCCGGTTTCTGCAGAAACACATGGGGCCTCCTTTGAGAAACGCCCTCAACCTTGGGTCACAAACATTACTGTTGATGAAATACACTGGGTGATTTCATAGCTATTTCAAAAATCCGAGGCCGGTGGGGAGCTTTTGAGACTCTGGAGAAATGGGTAAGTGGAGCTTATGCTGGTCATACTGCTGTTTGTTTGAGAGACTCTGATGGAAAGCTATTTGTCGGCGAGTCAGGGCACGAAAATGAGGAGGTAATTACTTGAATATTTCAAAACTAAGAATGTCTTTGTCTTTGATGGAACAGCCAACATTAAATTTTTCTGGACGATGAGGTCTGTTTTTGTGTTGCTTTGTGTGATTCCTTACGTATCTCTGGAAATGGACCCTTTTTTCTTTTTGGTTGTTAGGGAGAAGATATCATTGCTATCTTGCCATGGGATGAATGGTGGGAATTTGAACTGACAAAGGACGGTGCGAATCCTCATATTGCTTTGCTTCCTTTACGACCTGATCTAAGGGCCAAGTTCAACGAGACTGCTGCATGGGAGTATGCAAGAAGCATGTCTGGCAGACCTTATGGTTACCATAATTTAATTTTTAGCTGGATAGACACTCTGGATGGAAATTATCCTCCACCCTTGGATGCTCATCTGGTACTGAACTTTTCTCGGCTCTAAACAATTTTACTTGTCAGCTAATATTATTCATTTCAAGGACTCAAGGATTTATCTTTTCAATGTTTTAGCCAGCATTTCAACACTTGAGTTGTTCCTGTATATGTTTTTGGCACTAGATGTGTATTCAGTTGGTGTTTGGGTGGTCATGTTAGTTACACTTGTTCACCGGATCCTGCTTAGACATCATCAATTGTCTTGGATTTTACGAGCACAAACCCTGTGTGAATTTCCATGAGAACATGAGCCATATAATAGCTATATTGAAAGAGGTTTTGGTAATGGATGCTACAGGTTTCAGATCCAAGATTTGATGGAAATGTGATTGTAATATGATGATGTAGTGGTACCAGTTTTCTGGGTGTAGACTTGAATTAGCAACCTTTTGCAAGCAGATTTTGAGTCTTAATTTTTGGGTGTTATTATACAACATCTTATATAATGTCAGAACCCACCGCGTGACAATGTTTTTGATATTAGCTTGATGATGTGGTCGGTTGACATTAATACTAGACTCTTATTTTGAGGATGCAGGGATGATTTTTAGTTTACTTTTTCCTGCTGCTGATGTTGTTTCTGTGTGCTGCTTCATGTTTACTCAGAAATAATCTCCTTGGTTAACTTCCCTGGCTTTCTGCAGGTTGCCTCTGTCATGACTGTTTGGAATCAAATGCAGCCTGCATATGCTGCTAACATGTGGAATGAGGCGTTGAATAAACGACTTGGGACTCAGGTTTTCTTACAAATCCTTTTGTAACCAGTTCCATTGAATAATTGCAAATGTTGGATGGGGTGTAGGATTACAATGGCAACGAGACTGTTGATATTGAAAGAACACTTATTCAAAACTACCTCCATCCCTAAATAATTGTCACTTTGGAGGTTTTCACATATATTAAGAAATTGGATGATTGTAATTAATATTCAGCCAATAAAGTCTAATATACCTTTGAACATCATTAATGCAATGAATGTAAAGTGTGAAAAGTTGTTGAATGAATAATAAATTAGGGGTAGTATGAAGGAAAAAGTAATAAAAGCTTTCTTGGTATTCTAAAATGACTAATATAAAGGGACAAATCAATTTACCTAAAATGCGATATTTCGGGAAATATTTAGTATATCTCAACCAGACGGGGGGAGGTGTAGCAGTGACTTGCTGCTCATTTATGTATGCAACCTATGGATTGGTAGTTTGTATCATGTGTTTATTTACTGGAAGATCTGATTCAATGCCCAGATACTGAAAACTTGCTAAAAAATGCTTTCTTATGTGCAGGGGCTTGGTCTTCCTGAAGTTCTTGTTGAAGTTGCGAAGCGTGGATCCTCCTTTGGTGAACTTTTGGCTATTCCTGAACGAGATGATTGGGTATACGTTGATGGAAAGTCAACCTCGTGTGTTGCCTTTGTTCTTGAGATGTACAAAGAAGCAGGACTATTTGGTCAGCTGGCAAAATCCATTGAAGTTACTGAGTTTACTGTAAGTCTTTAGCAAATTTTGTTTCTTGTCTAACTTTTTCTGCTTGCAATTAAATGATTTTAAATGGAGTTGGACTATTGAAATAGTTATTTGATGAAGTGTTACAGATGTAATTCAGTTGTACTTAAGTGGGCATCTGAATTGTGAACTATTATGATTGTAAACTTTTGGTCCTTTAACTTTTTTTTAAACAAACTGGCCCCTGATCATGTTTTTTCAGTAGCACATTGGCCCCTTATTAGTTAAAAATGATATGTATTTGGCTCTTATGGTATTAAAATCCCCCTTTATTTTTCTATGACACCACAACGTAGCTTTTCTTCCATTAGTTCAATGCAACAAACAGTGTAAAAAACGGATATCAAAATCATCGTCCATTTTTCAGTCAAAGTTGATTCTTGATGAGGATTTTGAAGTCGGCTTGTATGCTGTTTGTTGCATAGAACACCTGAAAATAAGGTCTACGCATTGTCGTGATCAAAACGGGGTTTTAATATCGTGATACAATACATACTGATGGGGGCCCAAAGTATTAAGGTTATGTTGGCTGGTTGAATTTGTCATCGTGGTAGAAGTAATAAATCTTTGACGTATACATTCTGTGATTGCAGATAAAGGATGCGTACATGCTTAACTTTTTGAGACCAATTCAAGCCGGTTGCCAAAATGGTGCAATGATGGAGACACAGTAAAACTACCTTTTTGTCAGATACGAGGGGAGTACCTTATGGAATTGCCAGGTTACAATACCATGGATATATACTCTCACATGAATGAAAGGTGCCCTACTTTGCCTCCTAAATATTACCGCCTAGGGGTTGCTAAACTTGTGGGGACTGCTTCTAAACTTGTAGGCATTGATTTCCGGTATGGATGCTTGCTATGTTCAATGCTTCTATGTTAAATGTAAGGCAGATAGATTAAGATGTCATAAGCTTGTTGTTAAGGCTCAATTGTAGTAGAACATTCAACAACACATGTAAATATTGAAAAAGGTAGCTTAGTGTAAATATGACGATGGTGCGTGCCATTACTTAGATTACACGGTTCAACTTTGCTCGGGTTAGTATCCTGTGGAGGGACCACTGGACGAACAGACAGCATGCTTTTAGTAATCTTATCTGTCAGTCTGCTATGCAGCTAATATAAATTTGTTGAAGCTTATTATCAAAACAAAAGAGATGATTACAACTTGTATCAAAATATTTATTCTTGTATCTCAAGGAATGTTATTATTTTTCGGTATCTTTGATAGAGATTACGTTGTGTTCATGTATGATGTATCATGTGCCTGAAGTATCAACAAGCTGTTCCTTTCTTGCTTTATGATCAAGACCAACCAAGTAGTAAGCATATTATGTTGAATGTTAGTGTTTTCATTTGTTGTAGCACATGTAAACATAATCATCAAGAACCTAATGGGTCACATTTTTAAAGAATATATATATATTTTGCCAGGATTAAAATGCAAGTATTAGACAGTTAGAGACTAGAGAGACATGTTGTAAAATTTGCAGTGTAACTTGGACTTCAGGTTTACCTTTTGCTTTTAAGGAAGCATGACTATTGAGTTTATCTTTTTCAACAAGATTACAAGAATATGTTTCTCTTTTTCTCCCAAAATTCAAAACTTGCGCCTCCTTCTTGTAGTTAGGAAGAAAAATGTTTTCTTTTTCCGCAATCATCTAGGTTTCTAAAGAGAGGTGGGGGTGGGGGGAGATGATGTAACGATCTCTAGTTTTGTGTCTACAATCTTAGGAAGGATACCGTTTGGAACGTTTGGATGGCTAGGGCTTTGTTAGGCAACTAGAAAATCGATCAAGAAATTTAAAATGTAAGTTTTGAAGCCAATCCTATAGGAAGGAATTGGATTTCAAAATTGTGATGTGCTATTTGTTATTTACTTAACTCTCCAAGCAATTGTTGATTATCAGCCGCTTCCTGTACTGTGCAAATGGGTCCAGCACCAATGGGGGTACCCTTCATCCATTATTTTTTTTTTCCTTGAACAATTCATTCAATTAGTCATTCCTAAGGTAGTGAATTCCTTGAACAATTCATTCAATCAGTCATTCCTAAGCTAGTGAAATCCTTGAACAATTCATTAATGTCGGTAAAAGATTGTTTTTCTTTTTTGCAAAGCTGGAAACAAGATGTCTAGGATTTTCAATCAAACATGTCTATTTGTCTGACCTTCCCCTGTAGCAACAAGGAAGATTAATTTATTGATTCTGAAACAAATCTCTCTCTCTCTCTCTCTCTCTCTCTCTTTATAAATGGCAAGGGGCACACTTTAGTGTTAATTTTTGTTTTTGGCTAGAGCGAGCGAACAGGGCTTCCGAACCCCCATTATGTTTTTACCTTTTTGAATGGTTCATGACAGACATCGTGGCAAACAATATATATTAAGTGAGGGTTAAGTTCGTAAACCTTTGTAAATCCAGGGAGGGGAGCTTATTTTGCAACCAAAAAAACAAAAAAACAAAAAAACCTTTTGTGATAGTAACTTGTTATAGAATGCTAGTCTTACAAACTTGTTTTCCATCTAGTAAGGATTGTTTTCTTTCTGGGTAGTGTGCTTTTAATTGTAATGCATAAAGCTGGTATAAAACAGTAGTCTTTTCAGTGATACAACGATTATTACATCTGATATGGTCGTTCGTTCACGAGTAGCTGCTAAGGGTAGACAACATTCTTCGGTGTTAACTGGATCGGAAGACCTTGAGGCGGCACTAGAAACGGATCCCTTCTAACCCTGTTGTCAGAGCAAGACAACTTCCATTTGAATCTATTAACCAGGCTATACACAGTGAGAAGAGTTTCTATCTTAGCAAACTCGTAGCCTGGGCATATTCGAGCTCCACCACCAAAGGGGATATAGCAATAAGGTGGGATAGATGTTGGATTGTCAAATCTTGCAGGGTCAAACTTCGACGGCTCCTCAAATATGTTGCTATCTATATGAGTCATGAGGGTAGCCCAGATTATCTGTTTTTATTAAAAAGACTTGTCAGTAGTGGCAATAACATTGTTTCTTGCAATAGATTGAAAATAAATGAATACGTTTATTGCAGATAGCTTTCTTGTATAGATAGATTCTTACTTGCCATCCTTTAGGAATGATGTAGCCCCCATACTCAATGTCTTTTGCTGCCTTCCTAAGACCTCCAAATGATGGAGGATACAATCTTAGTAACTCCTGTGCCACTTTCCATGTATACTTCATCTTGGTCAGGTCTTCCCATGTAAGATGATCTCCACTTGATTTGCTCTTGAAAATCCCTTCTTGTTCTGCATTCATTCGGTATGAATATTTCAGCCCTTTTATGCATAGCTAGGAGTGTTGCCATTTTATAGGCATTTGTAATTGAGGGGGGGAGTTTGAATAGTAAATACCTTTAAGAACAGCTTCATAAGCAGTTAGGTTGGTGGCTAAAAGTCTAATCATGAAAGTAATCAACACAGATGAAGTATCATATCCTGCTACCAAGATAAGTATGACATTGTCCAATATTTCTTTTTCAGAAAGCATTTGTTCACCACCGTCTTCACCACGAATGCTTAGTAAGCAAGAGATCAAGTCTTGGTGCGTAGATGCTCCGTTCTGTAGTTGAATCCTCTTCTCCTGTATAACGTCCTTCAAGATGTGGTCAGCCTTTGCCCTATCCTTAATGCTGCGATTGAACCGTGTGAATGGAATGTTTAGAGGTATTGACAACATCCCTTCCATCATGTGATGGAAACAATCAAATAGTTGTTCTCTTCTTACTCCACGTTCAATCCCAAAAAGTAGGGAGCAGATTATGTCAAATGTGAGATTTTTCATTAATGGAAAAATCTACAAGCAAGATCTAAATATTAGCATGGCTTATCCCCAGTAGAAAAGAAAAGAGTAGAAACATACATACCGTCACATTCTGCTTGCCTTCCCAGTAAGTGTCAATATGGTACCTGACCTCATCTTCCATCTTACCAACATACATCTTTAAGCAATCTGGCTTCAAGAAAGATACAAGTGCCCCTCTAACTCGCTTATGATCTTCACCTGAAAGATTTAGCAGACATCGATCTCCTAATATCATTGTCACTGTTTGTACCTCTTCGTTGGAAATGCTATCACTGCAGAAAACAAGCTTGTTTGCAGCTTGTCCGTAGATGAAGACAGTCGGTTTACCGAAAAGGCTGAGTTTAGAGACTGGACCATACTTTTTGGCTCTTTGCTCCAGCCAATTCTCAGCAGTGTTGGACCTCACTTTCCATAAAAGATTAAAGGTTTGGCCTATTAAGGGCAGTCCCATTGACCCTGGTGGAATTCTTTTTTCTTGATTTGATCTTTTCCGGGCTAGGAGAAAGATGAGTACCGGAAGAAGAGCAAGTAACAAAGTGAGGAAGATGTTCATCATCAATATTGCCTAGACGACTTGTGAAAGGAAAAAAAAGCCTAGTACAGATGGATTGCCAATGTTTTCTTCTTTGATAAATTTAATGAAAGAATCTGTGTAAGTGAATGATCCTGCTGATCTCTTTTGTATGGAACTTGTTTGACTTTTGTGTGTGCATATATATATATATATATATATATATATATATATATATATATACCTTCTACCTTACAATTAAAATAATCCTGCTGATCCCTTTTGTATGGGACTTGTTTGACTTTATGTTTATGTATCCCTTCTGTTATTCAATGTACTGTGGCAAAACATTTATCACAATGTCATGTTAAATATCAGTTGAGTTCTTTGATAAATTCCATAATATATATATATATATATATATATATATATATATATATATATATATATATATATATATATATATATATATCTTCTTCTCTTCTTCTATTAAAAGACAAAAGGGACTGTGCTTGTGTATGTGTCACGTACGCCTCTCTCTGAGCGAACAGCTGACAAACGCAGCAGACTTTTTTCTTCTTCTATTAATATATATATATATATATATATATATATATATATATATATATTTTTTTTTTTTTTTTTTCGGTAAAAAACGGAATTTGATTAGCGTTATAGAAATGAATCAAATTTTTTGTTCGACCCTCCGTTACATCTATCTTCTATTAAGAGTTAACAAAGCTCTTACCATAAGAGTCCACGTCGGTGCTTTCTGGGGTGACATGTGGCATTTTTTTTTTGTTTATTATTATTATTTTTTTTTCTTCTAAAAGCAAATCCTAATTTCGGTTAAGCGTTATGTAAGAATCAAATTTTTGTTCGACTCTCCTTTACATCTATCTATATCTTCTATTAAGAGCCAACAAAGCTCTTACCACAAGAGTCCACGTCGAAGCTTTCTGGTGCTGACACGTGTTTTTTTTTTTTTTTTTTTATTTTTTTATTTTAGCTTTTGCTTTGTTCTACGTTAAATATATATATTTATAATTTCTCCTCCTCACGTATACTACACAGTAGAACTTCAAATCCATCGGGCTTTCCTTTTTTTTTTTCTCCATTTTCTGTAAAAACTACTAACGGTACATGTTTGATAAAAAAAAGTACACGGTTTTATTCAATTGTTGTGCCGAAATCGAATCAAAAAATTTCGGTTGATTGAAATTTAAAAATGAAGCCTCACTGTCTGTTGGAGGTAATAAAAATGAACCGTATCGAAATATAGGCTTAGGTTCGGTTTATGTAATGGAGAATGCAACGAAAAATTTCGGTTTCTATATTACGCTAACCTTCCGTTTTTTCCCCCTTTTCTGTAAAAACTACTAACGGTACATGTTTGATAAAAAAAAAGTACACGGTTTTATTCAATTGCTGTGCCGAAATCGAATCATAATTTTTTTTTCCTTCGGTAAAAACCGGAATTTCGGCTAACGTTATAGAGTAATCGAAATTTTTTGTTCGACTCTTCGTTAAATCTATCTTCTATTAAAAGCTAACAAAGCTCTTACCACAATACACCACAAATATTATGTTTTTGGTTCAACATTCTATCTATACACCCCATGCCTCCTCTTCTATTAAAAGTTAACAATGCCCTTCCCACAATGCTCCATATCTTTGTGAAGGACCATCTGACACGTGTTATTTTTTGTTTTTTTAGTTTTTTTTTCCTTTATAACAAATGTGTAATTTTTTTGGGCCCCTTTATTCACACCCTGGTAATTCTACTCATATACACCCCATGTATTGTAAAAAAAACTCTTTTCATACACCACAAATATTATGTTTTCGGGACGGAAGGACTACAATTTTTTTTTTTAGGGATTACGATCAATTTTCATTTATTTATTAGGGAAAATCAAGCGATCAGAGCGATATGAATAACACAACACAATTTTGCACTTTGATTATGCTGGACATATATGTTAATCAATAAGACATAATCACAATGAATAATGAAAAAATGTATTGCGTCATTTATTATAACACAACTGTTGTGACCATAGCATTTCTCACGGCCACAACATTGATATCTGGGAAAACGAAATTAGAGGAAGAAATATTTTAAAAATGCAGGTCGTTGCACAAATTAAAAAAAGAAAAAAAAAAAAAAAAAACACGCAGGTCGCCGGAAATGGAAACGGAAAAAAGCTGTCCGGAACATGAGGAAAATAGTTTAGGCCAATTCTTGATTTGGAGATATTTCTTATTTATAGCTGATATATTTCTTATTTATTTAATTAATAGCTGAGATATTTCTTATTTATTTATTTCAAATAAATAGAAAGGTGATGGATTTAGGTAGAAATGATCCGTTTTAAAAAAAAGGTTGTTTGGGTAGAGCATATTATATTTTAGGGAAATATATGTGAAAATACTATTTAAGCAATGCTTCTAGACAAATGCCTTGAGCCATAGCCCTAAATTCTATCTCTACAATGCTTCTAGACACCACACTCTGATTCTAGCACTTCCATGTAACCAAGTTTCCCCACACAAAGGTGCAATTGCCAGTAGTTGGCCTCTTTTCTTTTGAACCAGCCCAATCAGCATCTGTAAAGATCTCTACACTTCTCTTTCCACTCTTGTTAAACATAAGTCCTTCTCCCACTGTTCCTTTTAGATACCTCAGAATTCTGATGGCTGCCAAATTATGATATTAACGTGGTGAGTGCATAAACTGGCTCAACATACTTACTGCAAATGAGATATCTAGCCTAATATGAGCCTGATACATCAGCTTGTTAACCAATCTTTGGTAGTGCTCCATGTTGACAGCTTCTTCCCCTGTGACTTTATCCAGCTTTAGATTGCACTCCATTGGGGTAACAGCAGGCTTACACCCCAACATTCAAGTTTCTTCCAATAGATCCAGAATATATTTCCTCTGAGATACTACCATGCCTTTTTTGGATCTTGCCACTTCCATTCCTAAGAAGTACTTAAAGTACTTCCAGGTCCTTGATCTCAAATTCTTCAGCTAGCCTTTTCTTCACATCCTCTATCTCAACAGTATCATTCCCAGTGAGAATGATATCATCCACATACACCAGCAACACCACCACCTTGTCACCTAAGGATCTTTTCACAAACAAAGTGTGATCTGAATGGCCCTGTGCAAACCCAATCTTCACCAAGATATGTCTGAACCTGTCAAACCAAGCATTATGACTCTGTTTCAGTCCATTTAATGACTTCTTCAATCCACAAACTTTCCCATTGTACCCTTTTGCCAATCCTGTAGATCTAGTTATTTTCCTATATAAAGAGAGTTACTCATAGCACAATAATCATCATAATTGGCGCCACCATCATAATAAAGGAAGAAAAATAGGATCGACGTCCACCAGTGAGATACAATCCGGAAGACTACGGCATCTCCCTGTTAGGTGTGATGCCCGAAAGACAATTTTGTAATTGTTTTATTTAATAAATGAAATGATATTATTATTCATATTTATTATTCTCATAATCACCGATGTGACAATAGTATTTACACTACAGAAAACCCTAAAGTATATCGTTTATGTAATCACTTAACTCAGTGTATGGTATATACACGGGAGGATTGAGTTAGTGAAGATGTACTTAAAATACAATTAGCCCGTAGTGAAGTTAATCGAGAGTATCGGGTCTCTCCTTTAACGTGCTATTAATGTGCCCATAACACAATAGGTGTGATTGTCTTATCCGGACTTTCGGTTAAGAGAACCTAATGGGGCATTTATATATGATAGATATATCATATAGAGCTGGACCGATTTGATTAGATTTCACGATATAATTCCGTAATCGAGAAGTCTTATCGAATCAATGGATGATCATATTTATGGATATATCTTAATCTCGAGGTGATCACGATCAAGCGCTTGAATCGATTATGAAGTTTGACTTGACGGTTAAGGATTACACCGAGTCTGTGGTCCGAATTACCCCATCTTGGCATTGTCTTTGGATTGAGTGAGTAGTACGTGTTATCACAGATCACGAATCCATTCCTTCCATTTATGGAAGTAGATAGACAGTTCCCTTATTTGTTAATCCTAGAAACTGATCGATCCATGGAGTTCATATTACACTGATTAGCTACCAGTGAGTTGTATGAATTAATTGATCACTAGGGGGTTAATGGTAAATAAGGATAAGAGGTTCTAGAAAGGGTTAACGGTAACTTCCCGATTTAGAATGAAACGATCTATGGAGGATTAATCCATATGTAATGATTATATCGGTGGGCGCTTATTATTATTCTCGTGAGGAGATAAATATAATCTCATAATCGGAGGAGTGCGATCACGGGATTATGGTGGCATATTCCTGTGATTGATTTATCGAATATAATTATTCTATAATTATTTATTTGATTTATCGGAGTCACGATTATTAGTCCATGGTCGACGTCGTCTTCTAATATAGCATAGCTATTCTCGGACGTCGAATCCTAATAATATTAATTTAGTTCTTGTTGGACTTTGTTAAAGCGATATGTGAATTAATTGTTTAGTTGGACTAAATAATTAAATACACTGGAAAAGACATTTTTCGTGAGCTTGCGTACTTTAATTGGTGTGTTGACCAATTTTGACCCAAATTGGTCAAATATGCGTGGACTTTGAATTTGAAGGAAAAGGTGCGCATGTTATATTATTTAATTATTAAGAATTTGTTTTCTTGGATAATTATTTAATGTGTGATTTATCTTTTATTTGTTAAATGATAAATCATGGAATATTGGATAATATATTTATTTATCCTAATTTGTTTGGGATAAATATTATATTTATCTTTTATTTGGAAAAGGATTAATGTAATAATTATCTCTTAATTATTTAATCCTTGGAGGTTAAGTTTTACTCTCTATATATAAAGAGAGTTCTCCCAAGCCTTTTAACACACATAAATTTCGACTTCTCTTAGAGAGAAGGAGCAAATTTTCGCCAAGGGAATATGGGGAAAATCTTGGAGATTTTTCCGGGTAGCATATCGGAAGGATTCGAGACGAGGATTTCCTTCCACCGGAGTTGCTTGGATCACACGTCACGGAAGATCGTGGTGCTCTTCACATCTTCTTTTCTATTGCGGTTCTCCAACTTGGATTTTGAGATCCAAGAGGTATGTTCTACAACCCCTTGTAGATGTAGATCTAGTTATTTTATTACGTGTATTTTATAGATCTAGATCCATAAATCGCTTCCGTTGCGGATGGTATTACTAACGATGATATCGATCGCCAAGGTGATCTATATTTATACGTATAAAATATTAGATCTCGGAGTGGTAAAACATGTAGATTTTTGTCCCAATTTTTTTTTTGGGGCCGATGCACATGTATGTATTTTTTTTATGTTGCGATTGTCGTGGTTGAAGAGATGGATTGGGGTTGGTATTGTTTACCCGTAGATCTATTTTGTAGCTCTTTTGATTAGTATCACTTGAGCATAGGACTTGTAATTTAATTTTATGCAACTCGAAAATTGTAAAGATGGCTCCTTTGTAATTTTATTTTTGATCCGGGTTCGAGGCAGCGAAGATCATGGTGTTGAAGATCATCAAGAAGGTAAAAGCGGAGGAGGCCGAAATTGTTTTTTTAATATACGGCTCGGCTGAATTTTTATTTACAAAGATGCGGCAAATTTTTTTTTTTTTTGTTGCATTGCATGTTGCTAGGGTTTCTTTTAGATCATGCGGCAATAACATTTTTTTAAACTTTGATCTAATTTGACCATTAGGTCAACAACAAAAAAAAAAAAAAAAAAAAAAAAGGGCCGCTTAATTTTTTTATAAGCGGCAGCTTAAATTTTTTATATAACCTAATTGGTTTGCCGACATTACTTAAAAAAAAAAAAAAATTTCCTTTTCTTTTGAACTTGGCCGAGAGCCTTTAATAAAAAAAAAAAAATTAATAAGTTTTTTATAAAACAATTTGATAATATAGATATATTTTAAATATATTGGTATATTACGCCCTCCTCTCTCGCGTTCGTAGTTAGGTATCCGAGATCGAAGCTTTGAAGATCCGGAAGTTTCAAGATCAAGATCGAAGATCGAGATTTGAAGACTTAGAATTAGTTTTACCTTTTCTTAGAAAATAGGTTAGTCGGGGGTACCAACGATCCATCTCGGTGTTTAAATTTTCCGCAATTTATTTTTTATGTGTTCGATCATAAAATAGATATAAAATCGGAATTGCCATGACATGCATCATATCATAAATCCACTCCATGCATACATGTAGAATTTTAATTTTGGTAATTAAAATAGGCATGTATACAAACTCGTGTAATTAGTTGAAATTTAATTAATACGTGGTAATTAATAAATTTAGTAACTAATTAAAGATCCGAGGACGGGTTATGAAATCGTTAAGCCTTTCGGTGTGTGTTCTCGGTGAACCGCCTTAAAGCACAAACGAGATCACGTTTTCAATTCGTAGTGTCTACGAGATTGAATGATGGTAAAAGAACAATAAATCTTGGATAAAAACGGTTCGCTTATAGGTCGGGTGGTCAAATGAGCTTCGCTCGACCGACTTAACCCTCCTAGTGTGATGTATGCATGGGGGTCCGGCAAGACTGAGCTACACTGGAGAGCGGAGGGGTGATTCCTTCTTATCTCAATGGGGCCGTCTTGACCCGATTTCGTCCGGTCATCACATATGTTCCAACGAATAGGGCGGGTAGGCTTGCCTCGTTACCGACACCATTCGAATCCTTGATTTGATGTGTTTTATGTTAACATCAAAAGACGTGGTTAGTTAACCCACCACCACTTCCAAAATATTGAGTGGGAGCGGGGAGGCGACGACCAACCCCACGGCCTCTACTATAGATACAAGTAAGTGAGAGAAGGGTGGCGCCTCGCGGCGCTTTGATTTCGTCCCCCTACGGATGGTGTTCACCCTATCAACATTCATGGCTTGGTCTCCGAAAGGATAGGATTTACGGGTACTCGTCGGGTCAGCGACCTATCACGACGGCATACTCGGGCGTACCTAAGAGATCCGATATAGTAGGTCACACTCATCATGGGTATTTTTGGTAATATCTAGGCTAAAAAAGGAAGGTAGTCAATGAATAAAGGGATGTTCGATTCTCGTGGGATGTTTGATTCTCACAAGTTATTCATTGATGAGATTGTCTCGATTTAACCGTCATCTCTTTGACCTACCCTACGGCGGCACTGAGATGCGAGGTTAAAACCTTGGAATGGTAGAGTAGACTTATTTTTAGTTTACAATTCCTAAAATAAAATAATATAGTAGTGTTAAACTTGAATTAATTTATGTCATTTTATTTACAGCATTATATCCCTTACTAAATTGCTTAAAATTTATAATTGACTAGTATTGACTTCGTTAAAAAGTGGAAAGTAACTAGGACGTTGAACTAGTTAATCAATAATGCAATTAATTTTTGGAAGAGATATTTTCTCTTAAGCCTTTTAAAAACCAGAGTGACATATAGTGTCATTCGTGTCAAAACGGAAGACAAACTTAGTTTGATCAAAGGTGATTTTGGACTTTGAAATTCTTCTAGTGAATTTTGAGTGTGTAGTGATTACACGAGTAATTTTCTAATTGAAAAATTGGAAAATCATGAAGTATCGCTAGTTGGACGATATTTGGAATCGATGAACTAGTGGGAGCTTTATGATTTGTTGTTTTTCTAGAAACGATAGAAAAGTGTAATCGACTACACATATAATCGTTTCTAATTGAAAAACCGGAAAGTCATGAAATGTCGCTAGTTGGACGATATTTGGAATCGATGAACTAGTGGAAGTTCTATGATTTGTTGTTTTTCTGGAAATATTGGAACTATGAGGTTTTTTTTCTAAATCGAAAAAAATCGGAAAATCATAAATAAAGCATTGCTCGTTAGACGGTATTTGGAACCGATAAACTAGTGGGAGCTTTAATATGATTTGTTGTTGTTTTTTTTTTTTGGTATATTAGAAAATCCGAGAAGTCCCGACGAGTAACACTCGAAATAGACATCCCACGGTTCAAGAGTAGTGTCTACTCAAACGAACCGCTGGTTCAAGACTGTTTCCATTCACGGAAAGTCAAGAATGGGAGAATATGTCTAAAAGTGTTAGTCATCTAAACTGAGTAAACTTTAAGGCTAAACCGAAAATTAATTAATCGAAAATCATAGGATTAGGGCGGTGATTTTGGATCACCAACCTATGAATCCTTGGCGATTTTCTCGAGCTAAGTTCTTTGGCGTAACAAGGTAGCAATGCATTTAACGATTAAAAGAGTAAACAACGGGCGATTCGTTTTAGCTATAATAGTGGGAGTGATATAAGGAAATGAATCTCGATTCAATCCTTGGATATCGCGGAAAAATTATTTCTGCTTTAAGATTCGTTGGAGCGAATGGATTTACCTTATATTCGATAATTTGTTTGTCGTATAGAAAGTGAATATACCATTTGTAGTGCGAATCCAAGACTCGGACTTTTGTTTGATAAAGTCAAAACCACTTAGAATCTATGAAATATGTATATAAAACACATCTTAAGAATCGTTAAAAGCAATTGGTTTCTATATTTAGATAAACGCTTCTTCATATTCCATAGTTAGTGCATAGTCCCTAAAAGACAAGACCTGAAGACTGGCTCAGGGTGATTCCTTTTCTCCCAGTCTGGTTATATTGTCTCAAAGTTTCAATGACTATGTTTCCTTTCAATCGGGAAAGGATAATGGTTATAAAGAAGTAACATAGCTTGTTCATGACGACCTTCGAGTCCGATGAAAGATACGAGCTAGTAGGAGCTTCAGTAGTGACTTCTTGTCGATAACTATTCAAACACTCCGGTAAGTTTATCCAAAATATTATGAGGTTTCTCTGTTTTCAACAGATAGAGTATTCTATACTCGAAATGAGCCATCACATAGTCCTAGGGACCGATGCTCGGCTTTGCCTCATAGTGAAATGCTTTCACTAAGTGAGAAACCGTTAAATTGCCTTATATATTTTTTAGATGTGCTACAATACACTGCTTAACTCAATAAAGATATTGGAAGCGAAATAACGGTTTACATTGAAATGTAAGACCGAGAAGTCTACCTAGAATATGCTTTGGAATTTACGGATAAGGTGTGGATTCGGTTCACCCCACTTCCGTAAATATAAGCATTTAGCACACGGTGCTTGAAGGTAAGACTGGGAATTTCGTGCATACGTTCGGTCAATGACCATTCGTGCTATATCTTTTAAACTATTGAGTATAAAGGTTAGATATAGGATTCTTGAAATCGGAAGGGACGATTATCTTGTTGCATCATTTTTGATAGAATCCATGATCAGAAAAACCTTGAACCTTGAAGTACGTTTACTCAAGGTAGTTACTAACTGATTAAAATCAGACCACATCCAACATCGGTTGTTGGTGATAACACTAAATACTACTAAACTAGATCAGAATTTCGATCCACCCAGAATGTAGTGGGAGTATGGTTTATCCATCACCCGTTACGAGTTCTGCAGACTTTGTAGTCTAAGGATCGATCGATGACCTATGCTCTTTTGTGAAGCGATATAGGATTCTCGATAATAGAGGTTGGTTTACAAGCCATAACCCTGTGAATGGAGTTTGGTACTCCGAGAGTCATTCATACTCTTGTAGAACCACCGAGCGTCTCAGGCCCAGTGGGAGTAATTGGATCTACACGGAAAAGAGTAGAATGAGTTCGGTATTGCATGATTTCGTTCAAAAGCAGAAAATAGGGGTGATTCCCTGAGACTTTCTTGCCAAACAAACGGAGTCTGGATTCATTCGAAACAGAAGGGTATTGACTTATGAACTTATGATAGGATGACTGTCAAGGCTTATGTCCTTTGTGGATAAAAAGCAAACCTCTCGGTCATTGGAAGTCATATATTTCTACAATATGTGGATTTGACCAGAATATTGATAAGTCTTTTTTTGTAGACTGGATATCAATTTTAGTATAGTAGTGAATATATAAATATATATTAGTGTTTGTGAAGGATAACACTGCACCAGTTGGAATCAACATGGGTGTGTTATCTGAAGTTAGAATCTGACAATACCACAATTCTCTCGCAATGAGATTTGGACAACATTCTTAAGAGTTTGACTCGGTCGAATTCATTAGAATCGATCCATTGGTTTCCCATCCATCTTATTGGTTAAGATGATGCATCTGTGTATGCAACATTCGACGAGGAAGTTCTACCTATATGCCTCAGAATGACTCTCAAATCTTTGGATCAAGAGAAATGGGATAGATTCTCTTTCTAGTAAGAGATGGTCGGGTTATTGAACGTCAACTTTGATCGAATCTTAGATTCGGCGGTTAAAAAAGCAAGTTTAGTATGTCCTTTAGTATCTTGAGAGAACGAGGAATAATATGCGGACATATTCATGTATGAACTTGGATATGTGTGATACACTGATTTTGACTTTAAGTCGATTGAGGATGATCGTTAAGTCGATCTCGGGCTCGATGTTTACTCGGTACCACATGATTAGATGGACCGGTAACGTTTCGATTCTACGGATCGTCTCAAGCCGACAACCTGACTAATCATTAAGACCCATGACATTTAGATGTAGGTACTCCCCGAGTCACTGACCTATCCTACGACGGCATACTCGGAGTGTACTTTGGAATCGAAATGGTTATGATATGCTTAGTGGGTACTAGCATACGGGATGAGTCTCCATTGCTTTAGAGCAAGTGGGAGATGTAGTTTGTTGTATTTTAAATAATAGGGTGTGCTCTAAAACAATTAATCACATGCTTTCGTGCAAGTGGGAGATTGTTAGGTGTGATGCCGAAAGACAATTTTGTAATTGTTTTATTTAATAAATGAAATGATATTATTATTCATATTTATTATTCTCATAATCACCGATGTGACAATAGTATTTACACTACTGAAAAACCCTAAAGTATATCGTTTATGTAATCACTTAACTCGGTGTATGGTATATACACGGAGGATTGAGTTAGTGAAGATGTACTTAAAATACAATTAGCCCGTAGTGAAGTTAATCGAGTATATCGGGTCTCTCCTTTAACGTGCTATTAATGTGCCCATAACACAATAGGTGTGATTGTCTTATCCGGACTTTCGGTTAAGAGAACCTAATGGGGCATTTATATATGATAGATATATCATATAAGTGGACCGATTTGATTAGATTTCACGATATAATTCCGTGAATCGAGAAGTCTTATCGAATCAATGGATGATCATATTTATGGATATATCTTAATCCTGAGGTGATCATCAAACCGCTTGAATCGCATTATGAAGTTTGACTTGACGGTTAAAGATTACACCGAGTCCGTGGTCCGAATTACCCCATCTTGGCATTGTATCTTTGGATTGAGTGAGTAGTCCGTGTTATCACAGATACGGAATCCATTCCTTCCATTTATGGAAGTAGATAAACGATTCCTTTATTTGTTAATCCTAGAAACCGATCGATCCATGGAGTTCATATTACAACGATTAGCTACCGGTGAGTTGTATGAATTAATTGATCACTGGGGATACTAAAGGACATGCTAAACTTGCTTTGTTAATCGCCGAATGTAAGATTCGATCAAAATTGACGTTCAACAACTCGACCATCTCTTGTCACAAAGAGAATCCATCCCATTTCTCTTTATCCGAAGATTTAGAGAGTCATTCCCGAGGCATAGGGTAAAACTTCCTCGTTGAATGTTGCATACATTGCATGCATCATCTTAACCAATAAGATGGATGGGAAACCAATGGATCGATTCTAATGAATTCGACCGAGTCAAACTCAGAGAATGTTGTCCAAATCTCATTACAGAAGATTGTGGCATTGTCGGTTTCGACTTCAGATAACACACCCATGTTGATTCCAACCGCGCAAGGTTATCCTTCACAAACACTAATATATATGTATATATTCACTCTTGTACTAAAAATTGATATCCGGACTTCAAAAGACTTATCAATATTCGGTCAAATCCATATATTATAGAAATATATGACTTCCAATGACCAAGAGGTTTGCTTTTTTCCACAAAGGACATAAGCCTTGACAGTCATTCTGTCATAAGTTCATAAGGCAATACCCTTTTGTTCCGAATGAATCCAGACTCCGTTTGTTTGGTAAGAAAGTCTCAGGGAATCACCCCTATTTTCTGCTTTTGAACAAAATCATGCAATTCCGAACTCATTCTACTCTTTTCCGTGTAGATCCAATTACTCCCACTCGGGCCGTAGACGCTCGGTGGTTCTACAAGAGCATGAAATGTAATGGAGTACCGAACTCCATTCACGTGGGTTATGGCTAACCAACCTCTATTATCAGAATCCTATACTGCTCACAAAAGAGCCATAGGTCATCAATCGATCCGCAGAAAACCGTAATGGGTAATGGATAAACCATACTCCCAATACTTACTGGGTGGATCAAAATTCTGATTTAGTTTAGTAGTATTTAGTGTTATCACCAACAACCGATGTTGGATGTGGTTTGATTTTAATCAGCTAGTAACTACCTTGAGTAAACGTACTTCAAGGTTCAAGGTTTTGTTGTTCACGGACTCTATCAGAAAGGATGCAACAGTATAACTGTCCCTTTCTGATTTCAAGAATCTTATAACAAACCTTTTTCTCAATGCTACAAGATATAGAACGATTGGTCACTGACCGAACATGTTCGCGAAATTCCCAGTCTTACCTTCTAGCACCGTGTGCTAAATGCTTATATTTATGGAAGTGGGGTGAACCGAATCCACACCTTATCCGTAAATTCCAAAGCATATTCTAGGTAGACTTCTCGTCTTACATTTCAATGTAAACCGTTATTTCGCTTCCAATATCTTTATTGAGTTAAGCAGTATATTATAGCACATCTAAAACATATATAAGGCCATTTAACGGTTTCTCACTTAGTGAAAGCATTTCACTATGAGGCAGACCGAGCATCAGTCCCTAGGACTATGTGATGGCCCATTTCTGAGTATAGAATACTCCATCTCCGACAAAATCAGAGACACCTTTGAATATTTTGGATAAACTTACCGGAGTGTTTGAGTAGTTGTCAGACTAGAAGTCACTACTCATAAGCCCCTACTAGCTTGTATCTTTCATCAAACCCCGAAGGTCGTCATGAACAAGCTATGTTACTTATTTATAACCATTATCCTTGTTAGGTGTGATGCCCGAAAGACAATTTTTGTAATTGTTTTATTTAATAAATGAAATGATATTATTATTCATATTTATTATTCTCATAATCACCGATGTGACAATAGTATTTACACTACAGAAAACCCTGAGTATATCGTTTATGTAATCACTTAACTCAGTGTATGAGATATACACGGGAGGATTGAGTTAGTGAAGATGTACTTAAAATACAATTTGTCCGTAGTAAAGTTAATCGAAAGTATCGGGTCTCCCTTTAACGTACTATTAATGCGCCCGTAACACGATAGGTGTGATCGTCTTATCCGGACTTTCGGTTAAGGGAACCTAATGGGGCATTTATATATGATAGATATATCATATAGAATTTGGACCGATTTGATCTCGAGTTCTCAATATAATTCCGTAATTGAGAAGTCTTATCGAATCATTAGATGATCATATTATGGATATATCTTAATCCTGAGGTGATCACGATCATTTGCTTGAATCGGTTATGAGGTTTGACTTGGCGGTTAAGGATTACACTTTGAGTCCATGATCCGAATTACCCCATCTTGGCATTGTCTTGGATTGAGTGAGTAGTCCGTGTTATCACGGATCACGGAATCCATTCCTTCCATTTATGGAAGTAGATAAACGATTCCCTTATGAGTTAATCCTAGACATTGATCGATCCATGGGATTCATATTACAACGATTAGCTACCAAAGAGTTATTTGAATTATTGATCACTAGGGGTTAATGGTAAGTAAGGACAAGATGTTCGAAAAGGGTTAACGGTAACTTCCCGATTTAGAATGAATAACTATGGAGGATTAATCCATATGAAATGATTATATCGATGGGCGCTTATTACTTTCTCGTGAGGAGATAAATATAATCTTATAATCGGAGGAGTGCGATCACGGGATTATGGTGGCATATTCTGTGATTGATTTATCGAATATAATTATTACTGTTCATAAGATAATTATTTATTTGATTTATCGGACCATGATTATTTGTCCATAGTCCCCGACGTGCCTCCTAATATAGCATAGATATTCTCGGACGTCGAATCCTAATAATATTAATTTAGTTCATGTTGGACTTTATTAAAACGATATGTGAATTAATTGTTTAGTGGACTATTAAATTAGTTGGGCTAAATAATTAAATATGTGGAAAAGACATTTTTCATAATCTTGTTAAATTATTGTGTAGTGGCAAAATTAATATTGACTAGGTCAATATTTGAAAGTGGCGCCCCATATGTCTAATTTTGGCAAGGAATTAGTTTTTATTGTGTATTAAAAAGACATGTGCATAAAATATTTATTGGATAAATATTTATGGTAAGAAATAAAGATAAAAATATTCTTGATTTGTTCTAGAATATTTTGGGATTATCTTTTATTTACTAGGATTATTATAATTGATTTTGTATTAATTATAAAATCCTTGGAGGTCAAGGATTACTCTCCTATATAAAGAGAGTTCTCCCAAGCCAAAAACAACACATAATTTCGACTACTCTAGTAAATTAGAGGAAGAAATATTCGGCCAAGGGTTGGGAAAAATCTTGGTGATTTTTCCGGGTAGCATATCGGAGGGGTTCGAGTCGAGAATTCCTTCCACCGGGAATTGCTTGGATCAACACGTATGGAAGATCGTGGTGCTCTTCACATCATTGTTCGATCATCCTAATAGCGGTTCTCCAACTTGGATTTTGAGATCCAAGAGGTATGTTCTACAACTTACTTGTAGATGTAGATTTAATGTTTTATTACGTGTATTATATAGATCTAGATCCTTAAATCGCTTCCGTTGCGATGATATTTTCCTAACGATGGTATCGAGGCGCCAAGGGGATCTATATTTATTAAGTATAAAATATTAGATCTAAGGAGTGGAATATGCATGTGTAGATTGCATTATTTTCGTTTTTAATTTTATTATTTTCAAAATTTTATGATGAATGCTTGCGATTGTTGTGGTTGAAGAGATGGATTGGTGTTGGCATTGTTTACCCGTTAGATCTATTGTACACTCATATGAATGATGAAAATTCGTTCATATGAGTATAGAAATTATGTAATTTATCTTTATTGCAAGTTTAATTTCCAGCAAATAGATCTAGTTTGTAGCTGTTTAGTATTGTTTGCTTTTCCCGTTGATCGAGCCTTTGAAACGACGATCCCTCCGGTCAGAATGAAGATTAGAAGACGATGATCAACTCCACAAATTTTGGCGTCGATCAGAGTCCGTTTCGATATCCGTGTGATGCTGCGAAGAGGCTGCTGTAACAGAAAAACGCAGGATTCACAGAAACCCTACCTGTGACTTCCTCGATTTTCTGGGAGAGTTTGGACCGTTGAAACGAAAATCCGACCGTTCAGATTGATCAACTTGGAGTTTTGGAGGTACCATAAAACTTTCAGGTCGATCGGGATTCATCTCGATTCCCGATCTGCCTCAGGAAGTCCTTGATGCGGTGCAGTCAAAGTTTGATTCAGCAGCAAGTTGGGCGGTTAACTGGAGAACATTGACAAGTCAAAGCTCCGATCCAACCGTCCATATTGGAGTTCGAGAAGTGAAGAAAAGATCTGGAAAGTTTCGTCCCGATCCGAGTTCGTTTGGTTTCCCGATCATCGAAGAGTTCGAACAGCTGCAGTTTTTTGTTAGAAAGTAGTAAACCCTAGTTAGGGTTTTGGTTTTTCTTTATTTTCTAATAGATTAGTTACGAAATGCCAAACGATCCATCTCGGTGTTTAAATTTTCCGCAATTTTATTTTTTATGTGTTTGATCATAAAATGACATAAAATCGGAATTGCCATGACATGCATCATATCATAAATCCACTCCATGCATACATGTAGAATTTTAGTTTTGGCAATTAAAATAGGCATGTATACAAACTCGCGTAATTAGTTGAAATTTAATTAATACGTGGTAATTAATTAATTTAGTAACTAATTAAAGATCCGAGGACGGGTTATGAAATCGTTAGCCTTTCGGTGTGTGTTCTCGGTGAACCGCCTTAAAGCTGAAACGAGATCACGTTTTCAATTCGTAGTGTCTACGAGATTGAATGATGGTAAAAGAACAATAAATCTTGGATAAAAACGGTTCGCCTTTAGGTTGGGTGGTCAACTGAGCTTCGCTCAAACGACTTAACCCTCCTAGTGTGATGTATGCACGGGGGTCCGGCAAGACTAAGCCACACCGGAGAACGGAGGGGTGATTCCTTCCCATCTCAAACGCGGCTCTCTTGACCCGATTTCGTCCATTCATCACATATGTTCCAACGAATAGGGCGGGTAGGCTTGCCTACGTCACCGACACCATTCGAATCCTTGATTTTATGTACTTTTATGTTAACATCAAAAGAGCGTGGTTAGTTAACCCACCACCACTTCCAAAATATTGAGTGGGAGCGGGGAAGGCGACATGCAACCCCACGGTCTCTACTATAGATGCAAGTAAGTGAGAGAAGGGTGGCGCCTCGCGGCGCTTTGATTTCGTCCCCTACGGATGGTGTTCACCTATCAACATTCATGGCTTGGTCTCCGAAAGGATAGGATTTACAGGTACTCGTCGGATCAACGACCTATCCTACGACGGCACACTCGGGGCGTACCTAAGAGATCCGATATAGTATGTCACACTCATCAGGGGTATTTTTGGTAATACCTAGGCTAAAAAAGGAAGGTAGTCAATGAATAAAGGGATGTTCGATTCTCGTGGGATGTCGATTCTCACAAGTTATTCATTGATTTAACCGTTGATCTCTTTGACCTACCTACGGCGGCCTTTGAGATGCAAGGTTAAAACCTTGGAATGGTAGAGTAGACTTACTTTTAGTTTACAATTCCTAAAATACAATAATATAGTAGTGTTAAACTTGAATTAATATATGTCATTTTATTTACATTATATCCCTTACTAAATTGCTTAAAAATTTATAATTGACTAGTATTGACTTCGTTAAAAAGTGGAAAGTAACTAGGACGTTGAACTAGTTAATTGATAATGCAATTATTTTTTCGAAAGAGATATTTTCTCTTAAGCCTTTCAAAACCAGAGTGACATATAGGTATGTCACGGTGTCGTTCGTGTCAAACGGAAGACAAACTTAGTTTGATCAAAGGTGATTTTGGACTTTGAAATTCTTAGTGAATTTTGAGTGTGTAGTGATTACACGAGTAATTTTCTAATTGAAAAATTGGAAAATCATGAAGTATCGCTAGTTGGGCGATATTTGGAATCGATGAACTAGTGGGAGCTTTATGATTTGTTGTTTTTCTAGAAACGATAGAAAAGTGTAATCGACTACACACATAACCGTTCTAATTGAAAAACGGAAAGTCATGAAATGTAAGCTAGTTGACGATATTTGGAATCGATGAACTAGTGGGAGTTCTATGATTTGTTGTTTTTCTGGAAATATTGGAACTATGAGGTTTTTTCTAAATCGAAAAAAATCGGAAAATCATAAATAAAGCATTGCTCGTTAGACGGTATTTGGAACCGATAAACTAGTGGGAGCTTTAATGTTATGATTTGTTGTTTTTACTGGTATATTAGAAAATCCAAGAAGTCCCAACGAGTAACACTCGAAATAGACATCCCACGGTTCAAGAGTAGTGTCTACTCAAACGAACCGCTGGTTCAAGACTGTTTCCATTCACGGAAAGTCAAGAATGGGAGAATATGTCTAAAAGTGTTTGTCACCTAAACTGAGAAAATTTTAAGGCTGAACCAAAAATTAATTAACTGAATATCATAGGATAAGGACAGTGATTTTGGATCACCAACCTATGAATCCTTGGCGATTTTCTCGAGCTAAGTTCTTTGGCAGAACAAGGTAGCAGTACATTTAACGATTAAAGGAGTAAACAACGGGCAGTTAATTTTAGCTAGAATAGTGGGAGTGTTATAAGGAAATGAATCTCGGATTCAATCCTTGGATATCGCGGAAAAATTTATTTTCGGTTTAAGATTCGTTGGAACGAATGGATTTACCTTCTATTCGATAATTTGTTTGTCGTATAGAAAGTGAATATACCATTTGTAGTACGAATCCAAGACTCGGACTTTTGTTTGATAAAGTCAAAACCACTTAGAACTCTTTGAAATATGTATATAAAACACATCTTAAGAACTATTAAAAGCAATTGGTTTCTATATTTAGATAAACGCTTCTTCATATTCCATAGTTAGTGCATAGTCCCTAAAAGACAAGACCTGAAGACTGGCTCAGGGTGATTCCTTTCTCCCAGTCTGGTTATATTGTCTCAAAGGTTCAATGACTAAGTTTCTTTTCAATCGGGAAAGGATAATGTATATAAAGAAGTAACATAGCTTGTTCATGACGACCTTCGGGGTCTGATGAAAGATACGAGCTAGTAGGAGCTTCCGAGTAGTGACTTCTTGTCTGATAACTATTCAAACACTCCGGTAAGTTTATCCAAAATATTGCGAGGTTTCTCTGTTTTCAACAGAGATAGAGTATTCTATACTCAGAATAGACCATTCATAGTCCTAGGGACTGATGCTCGGCCTGCCTCATAGTGAAATGCTTTCACTAAGGGAGAAACCGTTGAATTACTTTACATAGTTGTAGATGTGCTACAATACACTGCTTAACTCAATAAAGATATTAGAAGCGAAATAACGGTTTACGTTGAAATGTAAGACCGAGAAGTCTACCTAGAATATGCTTTGGAATTTACGGATAAGGTGTGGATTCGGTTCACCCCACTTCCATAAATATAAGCATTTAGCACACGGTGCTTGAAGGTAGGTCTGGAAATTTCGCGAACACGTTCGATCGATGACCAATCGTTATATCTTGTAGCATTGAGAAAAGGTTTGTTATAAGATTCTTGAAATCAGAAAGGGACAGTTATACTGTTGCATCCTTCCTGATAGAGTCCATGAACAGCAAACCCTTAAACCTTGAAGTACATTTACTAAGGGTAGTTACTAACTGATTAAAATCAGACCACGTCCAACATCGGTTGTTGGTGATAACACTAAATACTACTAAACAAGATCAGAATTTCGATCCACCCAGAATGTAGTGGGAGTATGGTTTATCCATTACCCATTACGGGTTCTGCGGACTTTGTAGTCTGAGGATCGATTGATGACCTATGGCTCTTTTGTGAGCAGTATAGGATTCTGATAATAGAGGTTGGTTTAATAGCCATAACCCTGTGAATGGAGTTCGGTACTCCAGTTCTGTTCATGCTCTTGTAGAACCACCTGAGCGTCTCAGGCCCAGTGGGAGTAATTGGATCTACATGGAAAAGAGTAGAATGAATAGGAAAGTTTATCTTTCAGAGCAAAGCTTGAGTGGTCTAGGGGTAATTCCTTAAGAAGTAGAGAGTTAATCAGACCTTGGACTCTCTTACCACTTAGTATAGCATGATTTCGTTCAAAAGCGAAAAATAGGGTGATTTCCACTGAGATTTTCTTGCCAAACAAACGGAATCTGGATTCATTCGGAACAGAAGGGCATTGCCTTATGAACCCATGACAGGATGACTGTCAAGGCTTATGTCCTTTGTGGATAAGAAGAAAACCTCTTGGTCATTAGAAGTCACCTGTTTCTATAATATATGGATTTGACCAGAATATTGATAAGTCTTGTGTAGACTGGATATCAATTTTAGTACAGTAGTGAATATATACATATATATTAGTGTTTGTGAAGGGTAACGCTGCACCAGTTGGACTCAACATGGGTGTGTTATCTGAAGTCAGAATCTGACAATGCCACAATTCTCTGCAACAGAGATTTGGACAACATTCTGAAGAGTTTGACTCGGTCGAATTCATTAGAATCAGTCATTGGTTTCCCATCCATCTTATTGGTTAAGATGATGCATCTGTGTATGCAACATTCAACGAGGAAGTTCTACCCTATGCCTCAGGAATGACTCTCAAATCTTCGGATAAAGAAGAAATGGGATGAATTCTCTTTGTGACAGGAATGGTCCAGGTTATTGAACGTCAATTTTGACCGAATCTTAGATTCGGCGGTTAACGAAGCAAGTTTAGTATGTCCTTTAGTATCTTGAGAGAACGAGGAATAATATGCGGACATATTCATGTATGAGCTTGGATATGTGTGATACACTGGTTCTGACTTTGTGTCAGATTAAGGATGATCGTTAAGTCGATCTCGGTCTCGATGTTTACTCTTGTGTTGAAGCTATTGCCTGGAGGAATCGGCAACGCCAACTCGACTTTAACTAGTTGGGTGATTAGCGGCTTACGTAGTAGCTAGAGGCGATATAGCTTAAGGATTTCCTTTCCATATATGGGAGTCATTCTAGATTTGGAAAGCAGATACCACATCATTGTGCAAACGATGAAGGGGTAGCTTATAAGGATTTCCGAAATCACTTGAGTTCAAGAGCATATTGGGAAAGTACCACATGATTAGATGGACCGGCGACGTTTGATTCTACGGATCGCCTCGAGCCGACAACTTTGACTGATCATTAAGACCCATGACATTCGAGATATAGGTGCTCCCGAGTCACCGACCTATCCTACGACGGCATACTCGGAGTGTACTTTGGAATCTGAAATGGTTATGATAAGTTTTGTGGGTACTAAAATACGGGATGAGTCTCATTGCTTTAGAGCAAGTGGGAGATGTAGTTTCTTTGTAGTTTTAAATAATAGGGTGTGCTCTAAAACAATTAATCACAAGCTTTCGTGCAAGTGGGAGATTGTTAGGTGTGATGCCGAAAGACAATTTTGTAATTGTTTTATTTAATAAATGAAATGATATTATTATTCATATTTATTATTCTCATAATCACCGATGTGACAATAGTATTTACACTCTGAAAACCCTGAGTATATCGTTTATGTAATCACTTAACTCGATTGTATGAGATATACACGGGAGGATTGAGTTAGTGAAGATGTACTTAAAATACAATTTGTCCGTAGTAAAGTTAATCGAGAGTATCGGGTCTCCCTTTAACGTACTATTAATGCGCCCATAACACGATAGGTGTGATCGTCTTATCCGGACTTTCGGTTAAGGGAACCTAATGGGGCATTTATATATGATAGATATATCATATAGAAATTTGGACCGATTTGATCTGAGTTCTCAATATAATTCCGTAATTGAAAGTCTTATCGAATCATTAGATGATCATATTATGGATATATCTTAATCCCGAGGTGATCACGATCATTTGCTTGAATCGATTATGAGGTTTGACTTGACGGTTAAGGATTACACCGAGTGCGTGATCTGAATTACCCCATCTTGGCATTGTCTTTGGATTGAGTGAGTAGTCCGTGTTATCACGATACGAATCCATTCCTTCCATTTATGGAAGTAGATGAAACGATTCCTTTATGAGTTAATCCTGAACATTGATCGATCCATGGGATTCATATTACACCTGATTAGCTACCAAAGGAGTTATTTGAATTATTGATCACTAGGGGTTAATGGTAAGTAAGGACAAGATGTTACGAAAAGGGTTAACGGTAACTTCCGATTTAGAATGAAATAGTCTATGGAGGATTAATCCATATGAAATGATTATATCGGTGGGCGCTTATTACTTTCGTGAGGAGATAAATATAATCTTATAATCGGAGGAGTGCGATCCGGGATTATGGTGGCATATTCTGTGATTGATTTATCGAATATAATTATTACATTTCATAAGATAATTATTTATTTGATTTATCGGAGCCACGATTATTTGTCCATGGTCCCCGACGTGCCTCCTAATATAGCATAGATATTCTCGGACGTCGAATCCTAATAATATTAATTTAGTTCATGTTGGACTTTATTAAAACGATATGTGAATTAATTGTTTAGTGGACTATTAAATTAGTTGGGCTAAATAATTAAATATGTGGAAAAGACATTTTCCATAATCTTGGCCCAAATTATTGTGTAGTGGCAAAATTAATATTGACTAGGTCAATATTTGAAAGTGGCGCCCCATATGTCTAATTTTGGCAAGGAATTAGTTTTCTTGTGTATTAAAAAGACATGTGCATAAAATATTTATTGGATAAATATTTATGGTAAGAAATAAAGATAAAAATATTCTTGATTTGTTCTAGAATATTTTGGGATTATCTTTTATTTACTAGGATTATTATAATTGATTTTGTATTAATTATAAAATCCTTGGAGGTCAAGGATTACTCTCCTATATAAAGAGAGTTCTCCCAAGCCAAAAACAACACATAATTTCGACTACTCTAGTAAATTAGAGGAAGAAATATTCGGCCAAGGGTTGGGAAAAATCTTGGTGATTTTTCCGGGTAGCATATCGGAGGAGGGTTCGAGTCGAGAATTCCTTCCACGGGAATTGCTTGGATCACACGTCTGGAAGATCGTGGTGCTCTTCACATCATTGTTCGATCATCCTAATAAGCGGTTCTCCAACTTGGATTTTGAGATCCAAGAGGTATGTTCTACAACTTACTTGTAGATGTAGATTTAATGTTTTATTACGTGTATTATATAGATCTAGATCCTTAAATCGCTTCCGTTGCGATGATATTTTCCTAACAATCCTTTCCTGATTGAAAGGAAAATTAGTCATTGAACCTTTAAGACAATCTAACCAGGTCGGAGAAAGGAATCACCTCAACCAGTCTTGTGTCTTGTCTTTTAGGGACTATGCACTAACTTGTGGAAAATGAAGAAGTGTTTATCTAAATATAGAAACCAATTGCTTTTAATAGTTCTTAAGATGTGTTTTATATACTTATTACAGCAGTTGTAAGTGGTTTTGACTTTATCAAACAAAAGTCCAAGTCTTGGATTCGTACTACAAATGGTATATTCACTTCATATACGACAAACAAATTATCGAATAGAAGGTAAATCCATTCGTTCCAACGAATCTTAAACCGAAAATAAATTTTTCGCGATATCCAAGGATTGAATCCGAGATTCATTTCCTCATATCACTCCCACTATTTATAGCTAAAATTACGCCCGTTGTCTAGTCTATTAATCGTTAATGCATAACTATCTTGTTCTTCCAAAGAACATAGTCTACGAGAAAATCACCAAGGATTCATAGGTTGGTGATCCAAATCACTATCCTTATCCTATGGTTTTCGAGTTTATTAATTTTCGGTTTAGCCTTAAAATCAACTCGCTTTTAGATGACTAACACTCTTAGACATACTCTCCCATTCTTGACTTTCCGTAAATGGAAACAGCTTTTGAACTAGCAGGTTCGTGTGAGTAGACACTACTCTTGAACCGTGGGATGTCTATTTCGAGTGTTACTTGTCCGACTTGTCGGATTTTCTAATATACTAGAAAAACAACAAAACATAACATTAAAGCTCCCACTAGTTTATCGGTTCCAAATACCGTCTAACCAAAGAATGCTTCATTTTATGATTTTCCAATTTTTCAATTTGAAAATCTCTCGTAAACACTTACACAGTTCTAATGTTTCGAAAAAATACAAATCATAAAACTCCCACTAGTTCATCGATTCCAAATATCGTCTAACTAGCTAGCAGTTCATGATTTTCCGATTTTTCAATTAGAACGATTACGTGTGTAATCACTACACACCTAAAATTCACTAGAAGAATTTCAAAGTCCGAATCACCTTTGATCAAACTAAGTTTGTCTTCCGTTTGACACGAATGACACTAGTGACATGCCTATATGTCACTCGGTTTTAAAAGGCTTAAGAGAAAATATCTCTTTTGAAAAATAATTTGCATTATAGATTAACTAGTTCAACGTCCTAGTTACTTTCCACTTTTAACGAAGTCAATACTAGTCAATTATAAATTTTAAGCAATTTAGTAAGGGATATAATGTCAGAAATAAAATGACATATATTAATTCAAGTTTAACACTACTATATTTATTTTAGGAATTGTAAACTAAAATTAAGTCTACTCTACCATTCCAAGGTTTTAACCTCGCATCTCGAGTGCCGCCGTAGGGTAGGTCAAAGAGATGACGGTTAAATTGGGACAATCCCATCAATGAATAACTTGTGAGAATCGAACATCCCTTTATTCATTGACTACCTTCCTTTTAAGCCTAGGTATTATCAAGAATACCCTTGATGAGTGTGACCTACTATATCGGATCTCTTAGAGTGCGCCCGAGTGTGCCGTCGTAGGATAGGTCGGTGACCCGACGAGTACCAGTAAATCCTATCCTTTCGGAGACCAAGCCATGAATGTTGATAGGGGTGAACACCATCCGTAGGGGACGAAATCAAAGCGCCGCGAGGCGTCACCCTTCTC
Organism: Gentiana macrophylla; assembly: GCA_026214975.1. NCBI lineage: Eukaryota > Viridiplantae > Streptophyta > Magnoliopsida > Gentianales > Gentianaceae > Gentiana > Gentiana macrophylla. The sequence goes on from CM047814.1 coordinate 77,004,071, forward strand.
TCACTTACTTGTATCTATAGTAGAGGCCGTGGGGTTGGCTGTCGCCTCCCCCGCTCCTACTCAATAATTTGGAAGTGGTGGTGGGTTAACTAACCACGTCTTTTTGATGTTAACATAAAAGCACATCAAATCAAGGATTCCGAATGGTGTCGGTAACGTAGGCAAGCCTACCCGTCCTATTCGTTGGAACATATGTGACAGTCGGACGAAGTCGGGTCAAGAGAGCCCTATTGAGATTAGAAGGAATCACCCATCCGCTCTCGGTTTGGCTTAGTCTTGCCGGACCCCCGTGCATACATCACACTAGGAGGGTTAAGTCGTTCGAGCGAAGCTCAATTGACCACCCAACCTATAAGCGAACCGTTTTTATCCAAGATTTGTTGTTCTTTTACCATCATTCAATCTCGTGAGACACTACGAATCGAAAACGTGATCTCGCTTTGAGCTTTAAGGCGTTCACCGAGAACACACACCGAAGGCTAACGATTTCATAACCCGTCCTCGGATCTTTAATTAGTTACTAAATTAAATTAATTACCACATATTAATAAAATTTCAACTAATTACACGAGTTTGTATACATGCCTATTTTAATTACCAAAATTAAAATGCTACATGTATGCATGGAGTGGATTTATGATATGATGCATGTCATGGCAATTCCGATTTTATATCTATTTTATGATCAAACACATAAAAAATAAATGCGGAAAATTTAAACACCGAGATGGATCGTTGGCACCCCCGTATCTAATCTATTAGAAAATAAAAAACAACCAAAACCCTAACTAGGGTTTACTACTTTCTAACTAAATATGTAGCTGTTCGAACTCTTCGACGATCGGCATACCAAACGAACTCGGATAAGACAATCACACCTATTGTGTTCTGGGCGCATTAATAGCACGTTAAAGGCCGAAAATTTCTTCCTCCTCTCTAAGAGGTGGAACTCGAAAATATTGTGTGTGTTAAGGCTTAGGAGAACTCTCTTTATATAGGAGACTAATCCTTGTCCTCCAAGGATTAAATAATTAAGAGATAATTATTACATTAACCCTTTTTCCAAATAAAAGATAGATAAAATAATTATCCCAAACAAATTAGGATAAATCATATTATTATCTAATATTCCATGATTTATCATTTAACAAATAAAAGATAAATCACACATTAAATAATTATCCAAGAAAACTAATTTCTTAATAATTAAATAATATAAATTGCATGCGCACCTTTCTTTAAAATTAAGGTCACGCACCTTTTCAATATATTTGACCAAAAATTAGGTCAACACACCAATTCGGGCGAGTCCACTTAAAAATGTATTTTCCGTGTATTTAATTATTTAGCCCAACTAATTTAATAGTCCACTAAACAATTAATTCACATATCGTTTTAATAAAGTCCAACAAGAACTAAATTAATATTATTAGGATTCGATGTCCGAGAATAGCTATGCTATATTTAGGAGAGCACGTCGGGGACCATGGACTAATAATCGTGCTCCGATAAATCAAATAAATAATTATCTTACGAAATGTAATAATTATATTCGATAAATCAATCACAGAATATGCCACCATAATCCCGTGATCGCACTCCTCCGATTATAAGATTATATTTATCTCCTCACGAGAATAATAATAAGCGTCCCATTGATATAATCATTACATATGGATTAATCCTCCATAGATCGCTTCATTCTAAATCGGGAAATTTCCGTTAACCCTTTTTTAGAACCTCTTATCCTTATTTACCATTAACCCCTAGTGATCAATTAGTGCACATAATCGACTAGTAGCTAATTAGTCAAATGTGAACTCCGGGATCGATCATTTTCTTAGGGCTAACAAATAAGTGGAATCGTGTCTATCTACTTCCATAAATGAAAGGAATGGATTCCGTATCCGTGATAACACGTACTACTCACTCAATCCAAAGACAATGCCAAGATGGGGTAATTCGCACCACGACTCGGTGTAATCCTTAACCGTCAAGTCAAACCTCATACTTGATTCAAGCGGTTGGTCGTGATCACCTCGAGATTAAGATATATCCATAAATATGATCATCCATTGATTCGATAAGACTTCTCGATTACGGAATTATATCGTGAACTCTAATCAAATCGGTCCAAATTTCTATATGATATATCTATCATATATAAATGCCCCATTAGGTTCTCTTAACCGAAAGTCCGGATAAGACAATCACACCTATTGTGTTCTGGGCGCATTAATAGCACGTTAAAGGAGAGACCCGATACTCTCGATTAACTTCACTACGGGCTAATTGTATTTTATGTACATCTTCACTAACTCAATCCTCCCGTGTATATACCATACACTGAGTTAAGTGATTACATAAACGATATACTTAGGGTTTTCTGTAGTGTAAATACTATTGTCACATCGGTGAATATGAGAATAATAAATATGAATAATAACATCATTTCATTTATTAAATAAAACAATTACAAAATTGTCTTTCGGGCATTACACCTAACAATCTCCCACTTGCACGAAAGCATGTGATTAATTGTTTTAGAGCACACCCTATTATTTAAAACTACAGCAAACTACATCTCCCACTTGCTCTAAAGCAATGGATACTCATCCCGTATTTTAGTACCCACAAAACTTATCATAACCATTTCGATTCCAAAGTACACTCTGAGTATGCCGTCGTAGGATAGGTCAGTGACTCGGGGAGCACCTATATTGAATGTCATGGGTCTTAATGATCCATCCAGGTTGTCGGCTCGAGGCGATCCGTAGAATCGAAACGTCGCCGGTCCATCTAATCATGTGGTACTTTCCCAATATGCTCTTGAACTCAAGTGATTTCGAAATCCTTATAAGCTACCCTTCATCGTTTGCACAATGATGTGGTATCGGCTTTCCAAATCTAGAATCACTCCCAGATATGAAAAGGAAATCCTTAAGCTATATCGCCTCTCTACAGCTACTACAAAAGCCGCTAATCACCCAACTAGTTAAAGTCGAGTTGGCGTTCTTTGGATTCTTCCAGAAATAGCTTCAACACAAGAGTAAACATCGAGACCGAGATCGACTTAACGATCATCCTTAATCGACACAAAGTCGAACCGGTGTATTCTCACATATCCAAGTTCACAATTGAATATGCCCGCATATTATTCCTCGTTCTCTCAAGATACTAAAGGACAAAGCAAACTTGCTTTGTTAATCACGAATGTAAGATTCGATCAAAATTGACGTTCAACAACTTTGACCATCTCTTGTCACAAAGAGAATCCATCCCATTTCTCTTTATCCGAAGATTTGAGAGTCATTCCCGAGGCATAGGGTAGAACTTCCTCGTTGAATGTTGCATACACAGATGCATCATCTTAACTAATAAGATGGATGGGAAACCAAAGGGTCGATTCTAATGAATTCGACCGAGTCAAACTCAGAGAATGTTGTCCAAATCTCACATTCTGAGAGAATTGTGGCATTGTCGATTCGACTTGAGATAACACACCCATGTTGATTCCAACTGGTGCAGTGTTATCCTTCACAAACACTAATATATATGTATATATTCACTACTTCAGACTAAAAAATTGATATCCAGACTTCAAAAGACTTATCAATATTCTGGTCAAATCCATATATTATAGAAATATATGACTTCCAATGACCAAGAGGTTTGCTTTTATCCACAAAGGACATAAGCCTTGACAGTCATCCTGTCATAAGTTCATAAGGCAATACCTTTCTGTTCCGAATGAATCCAGATTCCGTTTGTTTGGCAAGAAAATCTCGGAAATCACCCTATTTTTTACGCTTTTGAACGAAATCATGCAATACTAAGTGGTAAGAGAGTCCAACGTCTGATTAACTCTCTACTTCTTAGGGATTACCCCTAGACCACTCAAGCTTTGCTCAAAAGATAAACTTTCGTATTCATTCTACTCTCTTCCATGTAGATCCAATTACTCCCACCGGGGCTGAGACGCTCGGTGGTTCTACAAGAGTATGAACAGAATCTGATCTTCGAACTCCATTCACACAGGGTTATGGCTATTAAACCAACCTCTATTATCGTAATCCTATCGCTCACAAAGAGCCATAGGTCATCAATCGATCCTCGACTACAAAGTCCGCAGAATCAGAATGGGTAATGGATAAACCATACTCCCAACTACTTACTGGATTGATCGAAATTCTGATCTAGTTTAGTAGTATTTAGTGTTATCACCAACAACCGATGTTGGATGTGGTCCGATTTTAATCGATTAGTAACTACCTTGAGTAAACGTATTTCAAGTTCAAGGTTTTATTGTTCATGGATTCTATCGTAAAGGATGCAACAAGATAACCGCCCCTTCCCGATGTCAAGAATCGATAACGAACCTTTTCTCAATGCTACAAGATATATAACGATTGGTCACTCGACCGAACGTGTACGCGAAATTCCCAGTCAAACCATCAAGCATCATGTGCTAAATGCTTATATTGACGGAATTTGGGTGAACCGAATCTACTCATTATCCGTTAATTCCAAAGCACATTCTAGGTAGACTTCTCGGTTCTACACTTCAATGTAAACCGTTATTTCACTTCCAATATCTTTATTGAGTTAAGCGTGTATTGTGGCACATCTACAACTATGTAAAGGCAATTCATTGTTTTCTTCCTTAGTGAAAGCATTTCACTATGAGGCGAACCGAGCATCGAGGCCCTAGGACTATGTGATGGCCCATTTCGAGTATAGAATACTCCATATCCGACAAAATCGAGAGACACCTTTGAATATTTTGGATAAACTTACCGGAGTGTTTGAGTAGTTGTCAGACTAGAAGTCACTACTCATAAGCCCCTACTAGCTTGTATCTTTCATCAAACCCCGAAGGTCGTCATGAACAAGCTATGTTACTTCTTTATAACCATTATCCTTTCCCGATTGAAAGGAAAATTAGTCATTGAACCTTTAAGACAATCTAACTGATCGGGAGAAAGGAATCACCCCGAACCAGCCTTGAGTCTTTGTCTTTTAGGGACTATGCACTAACTGTGGAATATGAAGAAGTGTTTATCTAAATATAGAAACCAATTGCTTTTAATAGTTCTTAAGATGTGTTTTATATACTTATTTCAAAGAGCTTGTAAGTGGTTTTGACTTTATCAAACAAAAGTCCGAGTCTTGGATTAAATTTTACAAATGGTATATTCACTTCTATACGACAAACAAATTATTGAATAGAAGGTAAATCCATTCGCTTCCAACGAATCTTAAACCGAAAATAAATTTTCCGCGATATCAAAGGATTGAATCCGAGATTCATTTCCTCATATCACTCCCACTATTTATAGCTAAAATTACGCCCGTTGTCTAGTCTATTAATCGTTAATGTATAACTATCTTGTTCTTCCAAAGAACATAGTCTACGAGAAAATCACCAAGGATTCATAGGTTGGTGATCCGAAATCACTATCCTTATCCTATGGTTTTCAGTTTATTAATTTTCGGTTTAGCCTTAAAATCAACTCAGTTTTAGATGACTAACACTCTTAGACATACTCTCCCATTCTTGACTTTCCGTAAATGGAAACAGTTTTGAACTAGCAGTTCGTGTGAGTAGACACTACTCTTGAACCGTGGGCTGTCTATTTCGAGTGTTACTTGTCCGGACTTGTCAGATTTTCTAATATACTAGAAAAACAACAAATCATAACATTAAAGCTCCCACTAGTTTATCGGTTCCAAATACCGTCCTAACCAAAGAATGCTTCATTTTATGATTTTCCAAATTTTCAATTTTTGAAAATCTCTCGTGTAAACACTTACACAGATTCTAATGTTTCGAGAAAAATACAAATCATAAAACTCCCACTAGTTCATCGATTCCAAATATCGCCTAACTAGCAACGATTCATGATTTTCCGATTTTTCAATTAGAACGGTTACGTGTGTAGTCACTACACACTGAAAATTCACTAGAAGAATTTCAAAGTCCGAAATCACCTTTGATCAAACTAAGTTTGTCTTCCGTTTGACACGAATGATTCTAGTGACATGCCTATATGTCACTCTGGTTTTAAAAGGCTTAAGAGAAAATATCTCTTTTGAAAAATAATTTGCATTATCGATTAACTAGTTCAACGTCCTAGTTACTTTCCACTTTTTAACGAAGTCAATACTAGTCAATTATAAATTTTAAGCAATTTAGTAAGGGATATAATGTTGTAAATAAAATAACATATATTAATTCAAGTTTAACACTACTATATTTATTTTAGGAATTGTAAACTAAAATTAAGTCTACTCTACCATTCCAAGGTTTTAACCTCGCATCTCAGTGCCGCCTTAGGGTAGGTCAAAGAGATGACGGTTAAAGCGAGACAATCTCATCAATGAATAACTTGTGAGAATCGAACATCCCACGAGAATCGAACATCCCTTTATTCATTGACTACCTTCCTTTTTAAGCCTAGGTATTACCAAAAATACCCATGATGAGTGTGACCTACTATATCGGATCTCTTAGGTACGCCCCGAGTGTGCCGTCTTAGGATAGGTCATGACCCGACGAGTACCAAATCCTATCCTTTCGGAGACCAAGCCATGAATGTTGATAGGGGTGAACACCATCCTTAGGGGACGAAATCAAAGCGCCATGAGCGTCACCCTTCTCTCACTTACTTGTATCTATAGTAGAGGCCGTGGGGTTGGTTGTCGCCTCCCGCTCCCACTCAATATTTTGGAAGTGGTGGTGGGTTAACTAACCCACGTCTTTTGATGTTAACATAAAGCACATCAAATCAAGGATTCGAATGGTGTCGGTAAACGTAGGCAAGCCTACCCGTCCTATTCGTTGGGACATATGTGACAATCGGATGAAATCGGGTCAAGAGAGCCCTATTGAGATTAGAAGGAATCACCCCTCCGCTCTCGGTTTGGCTTAGTCTTGCCGGACCCCCGTGCATACATCACACTAGGAGGGTTAAGTCGTTTGAGCGAAGCTCAGTTGACCACCCAACCTATAGGCGAACCGTTTTTATCCAAGATTTTTTGTTCTTTTACCATCATTCAATCTCGTAGACACTACGAATTGAAAACGTGATCTCGTTTGGGCTTTAAGGCGGTTCACGAGAACACACACCGAAAGGCTTAACGATTTCATAACCCGTCCTCGGATCTTTAATTAGTTACTAAATTAAATTAATTACCACATATTAATAAAATTTCAACTAATTACACGAGTTTGTATACATGCCTATTTTAATTACCAAAATTAAAATGCTACATGTATGCATGGAGTTGATTTATGATATGATGCATGTCATGGCAATTCCGATTTTATATCTATTTTATGATCAAACACATAAAAAATAAATGCGGAAAATTTAAACACCGAGATGGATCGTTGGCACCCCCGTATCTAATCTATTAGAAAATAAATAACAACCAAAACCCTAACTAGGGTTTACTACTTTCTAACTAAATCTGCAGCTGTCGAACTCTTCGACGATCGGCATACCAAACGAACTCGGATCGGGACGCAACTTTCCAGATCATATCTTCACTCCTTGAACTTCAATATGGACGGTTGGATCGGTGCTTTGACTTACCAATTTTCTCCAGTAAACCGCCAAACTTGCTGCTGAATCTGACTTTGACTGCACTGCATCAAGGACTTCCTGAGGCAGATCGGGAATCAAGATGAATCCCGATCGACCTGAAATTTTTATGGTACGTCCAAAACTCCAAGTTGATCAATATGAACGGTCGGATTTTCGTTTCAATTGTCCAAACTCTCCCAGAAAATCGAGGAAGTCACAGGTAGTGTTTCTGTGAATCCTGCGTTTTTCTGTTACAGCAGCCTCTTCGCAGCATCAAACGGATATTGAAACGGACTCTGATCGATGCCAAAATTTGTGGAGTTGATCATCATCTTCTAATATTGATTCTGACCGGAGGGATCTTCGTTTCAACGGTTCGATCAATGGGAAAAGAAAAAAAATACTAAACAGCTACTAACTAGATCTTATTTACTGGAAATTAAACTTGCAATAAAGATAAATTACATAATTTCCTATACTCATATGAACGAATTTTCATCGTTCATATGAGTGTACAATAGATCTAACGGGTAAACAATGTCAACCCCAATCCATCTCTTCAACCACAACAATCGCAACAACATAAAAAAAATATGTAAACATGCATCTCTTCAGTGTATGGTATATACACGGGAGGATTGAGTTAGTGAAGATGTACTTAAAATACAATTAGTCCGTAGTGAAGTTAATCGAGAGTATCGGGTCTCTCCTTTAACGTGCTATTAATGTGCCCATAACACAATAGGTGTGATTGTCTTATCCGACTTTCGGTTAAGAGAACCTAATGGGGCATTTATATATGATAGATATATCATATAAATTTGACCGATTTGATTACGATTCACGATATAATTCCGTAATCGAGAAGTCTTATCGAATCAATGGATGATCATATTTATGGATATATCTTAATCTGAGGTGATCACGAGTCAATCGCTTGAATCAATTATGAAGTTTGACTTGACGGTTAAGGATTACACCGAGTCTCAATGGTCCGAATTACCCCATCTTGGCATTGTCTTTGGATTGAGTGAGTAGTCGTGTTATCACAGATCACGAATCCATTCCTTCCATTTATGGAAGTAGATAGACGATTCCTTTATTTGTTAATCCTAAACGATCGATCCATGGAGTTCATATTACAATCGATTAGCTACCAAAGTGAGTTGTATGAATTAATTGATCACTAGGGGTTAATGGTAAATAAGGATAAGAGGTTCTAGAAAGGGTTAACGGTAACTTCCCGATTTAGAATGAACAGATCTATGGAGGATTAATCCATATGTAATGATTATATCGGTGGGCGCTTATTATTATTCTCGTGAGAGATAAATATAATCTCATAATCGGAGGAGTGCGATCATGGGATTATGGTGGCATATTCTGTGATTGATTTATCGAATATAATTATTCTATAATTATTTATTTGATTTATCGGAATTACGATTATTAGTCCATGGTCCCGACGTGCCTCCTAATATAAGCATATCTATTCTCGGACGTCGAATCCAATAATATTAATTTAGTTCTTGTTGGACTTTGTTAAAACGATATGTGAATTAATTGTTTAGTTGGACTAAATAATTAAATACACTAGAAAGACATTTTTCATGATCACTTCGATTTGGTGTGTTGACCAATTTTGACCCAAATTGGTCAAATATGCGTGACTTTGAATTTGAAGGAAAAGGTGCGCATGTTATATTATTTAATTATTAAGGAATTTGTTTCTTGGATAATTATTTAATGTGTGATTTATCTTTTATTTGTTAAATGATAAATCATGGAATATTGATAATATATTTATTTATCCTAATTTGTTTGGGATAAATATTATATTTATCTTTTATTTGGAAAAGGATTAATGTAATAATTATCTCTTAATTATTTAATCCTTGGAGGTTAAGTTTTACTCTCCTATATAAAGTGAGTTCTCCTGCCTTTTTAACACACATAAATTTCGACTTCTCTTAGAGAGAGGAGCAAATTTTCGGCCAAGGGAATATGGGGAAAATCTTGGAGATTTTTCCGGGCGCGATATCGGAAGGATTCGAGACGAGGATTTCCTTCCACCGGGAGTTGCTTGGATCACACGTACGGAAGATCGTGGTGCTCTTCACATCTTCTTTTCTATTGCGGTTCTCCAACTTGGATTTTGAGATCCAAGAGGTATGTTCTACAACCCCCTTGTAGATGTAGATCTAGTTATTTTATTACGTGTATTTTATAGATCTAGATCCATAAATCGCTTCCGTTGCGGATGGTATTACTAACAGTGGTATCAGTCGCCAAGGTGATCTATATTTATACGTATAAAATATTAGATCTCGGAGTGGTAAAACATGTAGATTTTTTGTCCCAATTTTTTTTATTGGGGCCGATGCACATGTATGTATTTTTTTTTATGTTGCGATTGTCTTGGTTGAAGAGATGGATTGGGGTTGGTATTGTTTACCCGTAGATCTATTTTATAGCTCTTTTGATTAGTATCACTTGAGCATAGGACTTGTAATTTAATTTTATGCAACTCGAAAATTGTAAAGATGGCTCCTTTGTAATTTTATTTTTGATCCGGGTTCGAGACGACGAAGATCATGGTGTTGAAGATCATCAAGAAGGTAAAAACGGGAGGAGGCCGAAATTGTTTTTTTTAATATACGGCTCGGCTGAATTTTTTATTTACAAAGATGCGGCAATTTTTTTTTTTTTGGTTGCATTGCATGTTGCTAGGGTTTCTTTTAGATCATGCGGCAATAACATTTTTTTTTTAAACTTTGATCTAATTTGACCATTAGGTCAACAACAAAAAAAAAAAAAAAAGGGCCCTTAATTTTTTTTTATAAGGCGGCAGCTTAAATTTTTTATATAACCTAATTGGTTTGCCGACATTACTTTAAAAAAAAAAAAAAAAAAAAAGTTTCCTTTTCTTTTGAACTTGGCCGAGAGCCTTTAATAAAATAAAAAAAAAATAAGTTTTTTATAAAACAATTTGATAATATAGATATATTTTAAATATATTGGTGGTATATTACGCCTCTCTCTCTCGCTTCGTAGTTAGGTATTAGAGATCGAAGCTTTGAAGATCCGGAAGTTTCAAGATCAAGATCGAAGATCGAGATTTGAAGACTTAGAATTAGTTTTACCTTTTCTTAGAAAATAGGTTAGTCGGGGTACCAACGATCCATCTCGGTGTTTAAATTTTCCATAATTTATTTTTATGTGTTCGATCATAAAATAGATATAAAATCGGAATTGCCATGACATGCATCATATCATAAATCCACTCCATGCATACATGTAGAATTTTAATTTTGGTAATTAAAATAGGCATGTATACAAACTCGTGTAATTAGTTGAAATTTAATTAATACGTGGTAATTAATAAATTTAGTAACTAATTAAAGATCCGAGGACGGGTTATGAAATCGTTAAGCCTTTCGGTGTGTGTTCTCGGTGAACCGCCTTAAAGCACAAGCGAGATCACGTTTTCAATTCGTAGTGTCTACGAGATTGAATGATGGTAAAGAACAATAAATCTTGGATAAAAGCGGTTCGCTTATAGGTCGGGTGGTCAAATGAGCCGGCTCGACCGACTTAACCCTCCTAGTGTGATGTATGCATGGGGTCCGGCAAGACCGAGCTACACTTAGAGGCGGAGGGTGATTCCTTCTTATCTCAATGGGGCCGTCTTGACCCGATTTCGTCCGATCGTCACATATGTTCCAACGAATAGGGCGGGTAGGCTTGCCTCGTTACCGACACCATTCGAATCCTTGATTTGATGTGTTTTTATGTTAACATCAAAGACGTGGTTAGTTAACCCACCACCACTTCCAAAATATTGAGTGGGAGCGGGAGGCGGCGGCAACCCCACGGCCTCTACTATAGATACAAGTAAGTGAGAGAAGGGTGACGCCTCGCGGCGCTTTGATTTCGTCCCCTACGGATGGTGTTCACCCCTATCAACATTCATGGCTTGGTCTCCGAAAGGATAGGATTTACGGGTACTCGTCGGGTCATCGACCTATCCTACGACGACATATACTCGGGCGTACCTAAGAGATCCGATATAGTAGGTCACACTCATCATGGGTATTTTTGGTAATATCTAGGCTAAAAGGAAGGTAGTCAATGAATAAAGAGATGTTCGATTCTCGTGGGATGTTTGATTCTCACAAGTTATTCATTGATGAGATTGTCTCGATTTAACCGTCATCTCTTTGACCTACCACTACGGCGGCATCTTTGAGATGCGAGGTTAAAACCTTGGAATGGTAGAGTAGACTTATTTTTAGTTTACAATTCCTAAAATAAAATAATATAGTAGTGTTAAACTTGAATTAATTTATGTCATTTTATTTACAAACATTATATCCTTACTAAATTGCTTAAAATTTATAATTGACTAGTATTGACTTCGTTAAAAAGTGGAAAGTAACTAGGGCGTTGAACTAGTTAATCAATAATGCAATTAATTTTCGGAAGAGATATTTTTCTCTTAAGCCTTTTAAAAACCAGAGTGACATATAGTGTCATTAGTGTCAAACGGAAGACAAACTTAGTTTGATCAAAGGTGATTTTGGACTTTGAAATTCTTACAGTGAATTTTGAGTGTGTAGTGATTACACGAGTAATTTTCTAATTGAAAAATTGGAAAATCATGAAGTATCGCTAGTTGGGCGATATTTGGAATCGATGAACTAGTGGGAGCTTTATGATTTGTTGTTTTTCTAGAACGATAGAAAAGTGTAATCGACTACACACATAACCGTTCTAATTGAAAAACCGAAAGTCATGAAATGTCGCTAGTTGGACGATATTTGGAATCGATGAACTAGTGGAAGTTCTATGATTTGTTGTTTTTCCGGAAATATTGGAACTATGAGGTTTTTTTCTAAATCGAAAAATCGGAAAATCATAAATAAAGCATTGCTCGTTAGGCGGTATTTGGAACCGATAAACTAGTGGGAGCTTTAATATGATTTGTTGTTGTTTTTTTTGGTATATTAGAAAATCCGAGAAGTCCCGACGAGTAACACTCGAAATAGACATCCACGGTTCAAGAGTAGTGTCTACTCAAACGAACCGTTGGTTCAAGACTCGCTTTCCATTCACGGAAAGTCAAGAATGGGAGAATATGTCTAAAAGTGTTAGTCATCTAAATCGAGTAAACTTTAAGGCTAAACCGAAAATTAATTAATCGAAAATCATAGGATTAGGGCGGTGATTTTGGATCACCAACCTATGAATCCTTGGCGATTTTCTCGAGCTAAGTTCTTTGGCGTAACAAGGTAGCAATGCATTTAACGATTAAAAGAGTAAACAACGGGCGATTCGTTTTAGCTATAATAGTGGGAGTGATATAAGGAAATGAATCTCGGATTCAATCCTTGATATCGCGGAAAAATTATTTTCTGTTTAAGATTAGTTGGAGCGAATGGATTTACCTTATATTCGATAATTTGTTTGTCGTATAGAAAGTGAATATACCATTTGTCGCATGCGAATCCAAGACTCGGACTTTTGTTTGATAAAGTCAAAACCACTTAGAATCTATTTGAAATATGTATATAAAACACATCTTAAGAATCGTTAAAAGCAATTGGTTTCTATATTTAGATAAACGCTTCTTCATATTCCATAGTTAGTGCATAGTCCCTAAAAGACAAGACACGAAGGCGGCTCGGGGTGATTCCTTTTCTCCCGATCTGGTTATATTGTCTCAAAGGTTCAATGACTATGTTTCCTTTCAATCGGGAAGGATAATGGTTATAAAGAAGTAACATAGCTTGTTCATGACGACCTTCGAGTCGATGAAGATCTGAGCTAGTAGGAGCTTCCGGTAGTGACTTCTTGTCGATAACTATTCAAACACTCCGGTAAGTTTATCCAAAATATTATGAGGTTTCTCTGTTTTCCATGAGAGATAGAGTATTCTATACTCGAAATGGGCCATCACGTAGTCCTGGGGATGATGCTCGCCTTTGCCTCGTAGTGAAATGCTTTCACTAAGTGAGAAACCGTTAAATTGCCTTATATATTTTTAGATGTGCTACAATACAACGCTTAACTCAATAAAGATATTGGAAGCGAAATAACGTTTACATTGAAATGTAAGACCGAGAAGTCTACCTAGAATATGCTTTGGAATTTACGGATAAGGTGTGGATTCGGTTCACCCCTTCCGTAAATATAAGCATTTAGCACACGGTGCTTGAAGGTAAGGCCCGGGAATTTCGTGCATACGTTCGGTCAATGACCATTAGTGCTATATCTTTTAAACTATTGAGAATAAAGGTTAGATATAGGATTCTTGAAATCGGGAAGGGACGATTATCTTTGTTGCATCATTTTTGATAGAATCCATGATCGAAAAAACCTTGAACCTTGAAATGCGTTTACTCAAGGTAGTTACTAATCGATTAAAATCGGACCACATCCAACATCGGTTGTTGGTGATAACACTAAATACTACTAAACTAGATCGAATTTGATCCACCCGAATGTAGTGGGAGTATGGTTTATCCATCACCCGTTACGAGTTCTGCGGACTTTGTAGTCTAAGGATCGATCGATGACCTATGCTCTTTTGTGAAGCGTTATAGGATTACGATAATAGAGGTTGGTTTACAAGCCATAACCTGTGAATGGAGTTTGGTACTCCGAGAGCTGTTCATACTCTTGTAGAACCACTGAGCGTCTCGAGGCCGATGGGAGTAATTGGATCTACGGAAAAGAGTAGAATGAGTTCGGTATTGCATGATTTCGTTCAAAAGCGAGAAAATAGGGGTGATTCCACGAGACTTTCTTGCCAAACAAGCGGAGTCTGGATTCATTCGAAACGAAGGGTATTGACTTATGAACTTATGATAGGATGATCGTCCAAGGCTTATGTCCTTTGTGGATAAAAAGCAAACCTCTCGGTCATTGGAAGTCATATATTTCTACAATATGTGGATTTGACCGAAATATTGATAAGTCTTTTTTTGTAGATCGGATATCAATTTTAGTATAGTAGTGAATATATAAATATATATTAGTGTTTGTGAAGGATAACACTTGCACCAGATTGGAATCAACATGGGTGTGTTATCAGTCGAATCGACAATACCACAATTCTCTTGCAATGAGATTTGGACAACATTCTTAAGAGTTTGACTCGGTCGAATTCATTAGAATCGATCCTTTGGTTTCCCATCCATCTTATTGGTTAAGATGATGCATCTGTGTATGCAACATTCGACGAGGAAGTTCTACCACTATGCCTCAGGAATGACTCTCAAATCTTCGGATCAAGAGAAATGGGATAGATTCTCTTTCTAGTAAGAGATGGTCGAGTTATTGAACGCGTCAACTTTGATCGAATCTTAGATTCGGCGGTTAACAAAGCAAGTTTAGTATGTCCTTTAGTATCTTGAGAGAACGAGGAATAATATGCGGACATATTCATGTATGAACTTGGATATGTGTGATACACGATTTTGACTTTAAGTCGATTGAGGATGATCATTAAGTCGATCTCGGGCTTAGTGTTTACTCGGTACCACATGATTAGATGGACGTAACGTTTAGATTCTACGGATCGTCTCGAGCCGACAACCCGACTAATCATTAAGACCCATGACATTTAGATGTAGGTACTCCCGAGTCATCGACCTATCCTACGACGGCATACTCGGAGTGTACTTTGGAATACAAATGGTTATGATATGCTTAGTGGGTACTAGCATACGGGATGAGTCTCCATTGCTTTAGAGCAAGTGGGAGATGTAGTTTGTTGTATTTTAAATAATAGGGTGTGCTCTAAAACAATTAATCACATGCTTTTCGTGCAAGTGGGAGATTGTTAGGTGTGATGCCGAAAGACAATTTTGTAATTGTTTTATTTAATAAATGAAATGATATTATTATTCATATTTATTATTCTCATAATCACCAATGTGACAATAGTATTTACACTTCTGTAAAACCCTAAAGTATATCGTTTATGTAATCATTTAACTTTCGGTGTATGGTATATACACGGGAGGATTGAGTTAGTGAAGATGTACTTAAAATACAATTAGCCCGTAGTGAAGTTAATCGAGAGTATCGGGTCTCTCCTTTAACGTGCTATTAATGTGCCCATAACACAATAGGTGTGATTGTCTTATCCGACTTTCGGTTAAGAGAACTAAATGGGGCATTTATATATGATAGATATATCATATAGAAGTTTGGACGATTTGATTAGATTTCACGATATAATTCCGTAATCGAAAGTCTTATCGAATCAATGGATGATCATATTTATGGATATATCTTAATCTGAGGTGATCACGATCAAATCGCTTGAATCGATTATGAAGTTTGACTTGACGGTTAAGGATTACATCGAGTCGTGATGCGAATTACCCCATCTTGGCATTGTCTTTGGATTGAGTGAGTAGTACGTGTTATCATGCATCTGGAATCCATTCCTTCCATTTATGGAAGTAGATAGACAGATTCCACTTATTTGTTAATCTAGAAATCGATCGATCCATGGAGTTCATATTACATCGATTAGCTACCAGGTGAGTTGTATGAATTAATTGATCACTGTGGGTTAATGGTAAATAAGGATAAGAGGTTCTAGAAAGGGTTAACGGTAACTTCCCGATTTAGAATGAATAGTCTATGGAGGATTAATCCATATGTAATGATTATATCGGTGGACGCGCTTATTATTATTCTTGTGAGAGATAAATATAATCTCATAATCGGAGGAGTGCAATCACGGGATTATTGATCAATCACAGAATATGCCACCATAATCCCGTGATCGCACTCCTCCGATTATGAGATTACATTTATCTCCTCACGAGAATAATAATAAGCGCCCATTGATATAATCATTACATATGGATTAATCCTCCATAGACTGCTTCATTCTAAATCGGGAAGTTACCGTTAACCCTTTTAGAACCTCTTATCCTTATTTACCATTAACCCCTAGTGATCAATTAATTCATACACCCCACCGGGTAGCTAATC
Source organism: Gentiana macrophylla (assembly GCA_026214975.1). Taxonomy (NCBI): domain Eukaryota; kingdom Viridiplantae; phylum Streptophyta; class Magnoliopsida; order Gentianales; family Gentianaceae; genus Gentiana; species Gentiana macrophylla. The sequence goes on from CM047814.1 coordinate 77,020,675, forward strand.
GATGTAATATGAACTCCATGGATCGATCGCTTTCTAGGATTAACAAATAAGGGAATCGTCTTATCTACTTCCATAAATGGAAGGAATGGATTCCGTATTTGTGATAACACGTACTACTCACTCAATCCAAAGACAATGCCAAGATGGGGTAATTCGCACCACGACTCGATGTAAATCCTTAACCGTCAAGTCAAACTTCATACCGATTCAAGCGCTTGATCGTGATCACCTCAGATTAAGATATATCCATAAATATGATCATCCATTGATTCGATAAGACTTCTCGATTACGGAATTATATCGTGAACTCTAATCAAATCGGTCCAAATTTCTATATGATATATCTATCATATATAAATGCCCCATTTGGTTCTCTTAACCGAAAGTCCGGATAAGACAATCACACCTATTGTGTTATGGGCACATTAATAGCACGTTAAAGGAGAGACCCGATACTCTCGATTAACTTCACTACGGGCTAATTGTATTTTAAGTACATCTTCACTAACTCAATCCTCCCGTGTATATACCATACACTGAGTTAAGTGATTACATAAACGATATACTTTAGGGTTTTCTGTAGTGTAAATACTATTGTCACATCGGTGATTATGAGAATAATAAATATGAATAATAATATCATTTCATTTATTAAATAAAACAATTACAAAATTGTCTTTCGGCATCACACCTAACAATCTCCCACTTGCACGAAAGCATGTGATTAATTGTTTTAGAGCACACCCTATTATTTAAAATACAACAAACTACATCTCCCACTTGCTCTAAAGCAATGGAGACTCATCCCGTATGCTAGTACCCACTAAGCATATCATAACCATTTCGATTCCAAAGTACACTCCGAGTATGCCGTCGTAGGATAGGTCGATGACTCGGGAGCACCTACATCTAAATGTCATGGGTCTTAATGATTAGTCAGTTGTCGGCTTCGAGACGATCCGTAGAATCGAAACGTTACGGTCCATCTAATCATGTGGTACTTAGTAAACACTGAGCCCGAGATCGACTTAACGATCATCCTCAATCTGACTTAAAGTCAAAATCAGTGTATCACACATATCCAAGTTCACACATGAATATGTCCGCATATTATTCCTCGTTCTCTTCAAGATACTAAAAGGAAATACTAAAGTTGCTTTGTTAACCGCCGAATCTAAGATTCGATCAAAGTTGACGTTCAATAACCTGACCATCTCTTATTAGAAAGAGAATCTATCCCATTTCTCTTTTATCCGAAGATTTAGAGAGTCATTCCTGAGGCATAGGGTAGAACTTCCTCGTTGAATGTTGCATACACAGATGCATCATCTTAACCAATAAGATGGATGGGAAACCAAAGATCGATTCTAATGAATTTGACCGAGTCAAACTCTTAAGAATGTTGTCCAAATCTCTGCAGAAGAATTGTGGTATTGTCGATTTCGACTTCGATAACACACCCATGTTGATTCCAACTCAAAAGCAAAGGTTATCCTTCCCAAACACTAATATATGTATGTATATATTCACTCATCAGTACTAAAATTGATATCCAGCCTACAAAAGACTTATCAATATTCTCGTCAAATCCACATATTGTAGAAATATATGACTTCCAAAGGACCGAGAGGTTTGCTTTTATCCACAAAGGACATAAGCCTTGACAAATACCCCATCATAAGTTCATAAGGCAATACCTTCTGCTCCGAATGAATCCAGACTCCGCTTGTTTGGCAAGAAAGTCTCGTGGAATCACCCCTATTTTCTCGCTTTTGAACGAAATCAAGCAATACTAAGTGGTAAGAGAGTTCAAGGTCCGATTAACTCTCTACTTCTTAGGGAATTACCCTAGACCACTCAAGCTTTGCTCTGAAGATAAACTTTCCTATTCATTCTACTCTTTTCCGTGTAGATCCAATTACTCCCACTGGGCCTGAGACACTCAGGTGGTTCTACAAGAGTATGAACAGCTCTGGAGTTCCAAACTCCATTCACAGGGTTATGGCTATTAAACCAACCTCTATTATCAGAATCCTATCCTGCTCACAAAAGAGCCATAGGTCATCAATCGATCCTCAGACTACAAAGTCCGCAGAACCCGCAATGGGTAATGGATAAACCATACTCCCACTACATTCTGGGTGGATCGAAATTCTGATATAGTTTAGTAGTATTTAGTATTATCACCAACAACCGATGTTGGACGTGGTCTGATTTTAATCAGTTAGTAACTACCTTGAGTAAACGTACTGCAAGGTTTAAGGTTTTACAGTTCATAGATTCTATCAGAAAGGACGCAACAGTATAACTGCCCCTTCCCAATTTCAAGAGTCTTATAACACACCTTTTTCTCAATGCTACAAGATATATAACGATTGGTCATCGACCGAACGCGTGTTCGCAAAATTCCCAGACCTACCTGCAAGCACCGTGTGCTAAATGCTTATATTTATGGAAGTGGGGTGAACCGAATCCACACCTTATCCGTAAATTCCAAAGCATATTCTAGTAGACTTCTCGGTCTTACATTTCAATGTAAACCGATATTTCGCTTCTAATATCTTTATTGAGTTAAGCAAAGGTATTGTAGCACATCTAAAAACTATATAAGGCAATTTAACGGTTTCTCACTTAGTGAAAACATTTCACTATGAGGCAGGCCGAGCATCACCCCTAGACTATGGGATGGCCCATTTCGAGTATAGAATACTCTATCTCTGTGAAAACAGAGAAACCTCAAAATATTTTGGATAAACTTACCGAGTATTTGAATAGTTATCGACAAGAAGTCACTACTGAAGCTCCTACTAGCTTGTATCTTTCATCGACCCCAAAGGTCGCCATGAACAAGCTATGTGACTTCTTTATAACCATTATCCTTTCCCGATTGAAAGGAAACATAGTCATTGAACCTTTGAGACAATATAACCAGATCGGGAAAAGGAATCACCCTGAGCCGCCTCTTGAGTGTCTTGTCTTTTAGGACTATGCACTAACTATGGAATATGAAGAAGCGTTCATCTAAATATAGAAACCAAGTGCTTTAATGAGCTTCTTAAGATGTGTGTTATATACATATTTCAAATAGCTTTCTAAGTGGTTTTGACTTTATCAAACAAAAGTCCGAGTCTTGGATTCGTATTACAAATGGTATATTCACTTTCTATACGACAAACAAATTATCGAATATAAGGTAAATCCATTCGCTCCAACGAATCTTAAATGAAAAATAATTTTTCCGCGATATCCAAGGATTGAATCCGAGATTCATTTCCTTATATCACTCCCACTATTATAGCTAAAACTAATCGCCCGTTGTTTACTCTTTTAATCGTTAAATGCATTGCTACCTTGTTCTCGCCAAAGAACTTAGCTCGAGAAAATCGCCAAGATTCATAGGTTGGTGATCCAAAATCACCGCCCTAATCCTATGATTTTCGCTTAATTAATTTTCGGTTTAGCCTTAAAGTTTACTCGCTTTAGATGACTAACACTTTTAGACACATTCTCCCATTCTTGACTTTCCGTGAATGGAAATAGATCTTGAACCAATGTTCGCTTTGAGTAGACACTACTCTTGAACCGTGGGATGTCTATTTCGAGTGTTACTCGTCGGGACTTCTCGGATTTTCTAATATACCGTAAAAAACAACAAATCATATTAAAGCTCCCACTAGTTTATCGGTTCCAAATACCGCCTAACGAGCAATGCTTTATTTATGATTTTCCGATTTTTTCGATTTAGAAAAAACCTCATAGTTCCAATATTTCCAGAAAAACAACAAATCATAGAACTCCCACTAGTTCATCGATTCCAAATATCGTCCAACTAGCGACATTTTCATGACTTTCCGGTTTTTCAATTAGAATTATTATGTGTGTAGTCGCTACACTTTTCTATCGTTCTAGAAAAACAACAAATCATAAAGCTCCCACTAGTTCATCGATTCCAAATATCGTCCAACTAGCGATACTTCATGATTTTCCAATTTTTCAATTAGAAAATTACTCGTGTAATCACTACACACTCAAAATTCACTAAAGAATTTCAAAGTCCAAAATCACCTTTGATCAAACTAAGTTTGTCTTCCGCTTGACACGAATGACACTATAAGTCACTCGTTTTTAAAAGGCTTAAGAGAAAAATATCTCTTCCGAAAATTAATTGCATTATCGATTAACTAGTTCAACGTCCTAGTTACTTTCCACTTTTTAACGAAGTCAATACTAGTCAATTATAAATTTTAAGCGCTTTAGTAAGGGGATATAATGTCAGTAAATAAAATGACATAAATTAATTCAAGTTTAACACTACTATATTATTTTATTTTAGGAATTGTAAACTAAAAATAAGTCTACTCTACCATTCCAAGTTTTAACCTCGCATCTCGAAGCACCACCGTAGGTAGGTCAAAGAGATGACGGTTAAATCGAGACAATCTCATCAATGAATAACTTGTGAGAATCAAACATCCCACGAGAATCGAACATCCCTTTATTCATTGACTACCTTCCTTTTTAGCCTAGATATTACCAAAAATACCCATGATGAGTGTGACCTACTATATCGGATCTCTTAGTACGCCCGAGTATGCCGTCGTAGGATAGGTCGCTGACCCGACGAGTACCTGTAAATCCTATCCTTTCTGAGACCAAGCCATGAATGTTGATAGGGGTGAACACCATCCGTAGGGGGGCGAAATCAAAGCGCCACGAGGCGCCACCCTTCTCTCACTTACTTGTATCTATAAGAGGCCGTGGGGTTGGCTGCCGCCCCCCGCTCCCACTCAATATTTTGGAAGTGGTTGTGGGTTAACTAACCACGCTTTTGATGTTATCATAAAAGCTCATCAAATCAAGGATTCGAATGGTGTCGGTGACGTAGGCAAGCCTACCCGCCCTATTCGTTGGAACATATGTGACAATCCGGACGAAATCGGGTCAAGACAAATTTCATTGAGATAAGAAGGAATCACCCTCCGCTCCCAAAGTGTAGCTTAGTCTTGCCGGACCCCGTGCATACATCACACTAGGAGGGTTAAGTCGGTCGAGCCTAGCTCGACTTGACCACCCAACCTATAAGCGAACCGCTTTTATCCAAGATTTATTGTTCTTTTACCATCATTCAATCTCGTAGACACTACGAATTGAAAACGTGATCTCGCTTTGTGCTTTAAGGCGGTTCACCGAGAACACACACCGAAAGGCCTAACGATTTCATAACTTCGTCTCGGATCATTAATTAGTTACTAAATTTATTAATTACCACGTATTAATTAAATTTCAACTAATTACACGAGTTTGTATACATGCCTATTTTAATTACCAAAATTAAAATTCTACATGTATGCATGGAGTGGATTTATGATATGATGATGTCATGGCAATTCGATTTTATATCTATTTTATGATCGAACACATAAAAAATAAATTATGCGAAATTTAAACACCGAGATGGATTGTTGGCACTTCGTATCTAATCTATCCTAGGAAAAATAAATTACAATCTTGTTGTCTTGAGTCTTGATCTTCGAATCTTGAACTCGAAACTTCCGGATCTCGGCTTCGATCTTGACACTCAACCACGAACGACGATGAGAGAGGAGGCCGTAATATTCCAATATATTTAAAATATATCTATATTAATAATTGGTTTTTTATTTTTATTTTTATTTTTAATTTTTAAAATATGTCGGCAAAACCAATTAGGTTATAACAATAAAAAAAATGCATGCAACACCATGCAAAAAAAAATGTTGCCGTGAAAAGCTTTTTTTTTTTTTTTTTTTTTTTTTACGGCAGGTCCCAAAAAAAATTTTATTTTTATTATATTGATTGACCTAATGTCAATCCCTACAACAATGTTATCAAAAAAAAATTTGTTGCCGAGACCAAAAACAAACCAGATTACGCCGCCGGCAATTATAAAAAAAAACAATTCGGCCTCCTCCCGTTTTTACCTTCTTAATGATCTTTAACATCATGATCTTCAACACATCATCTTCGTCGTCTTGAATCCGGATCAAAAATAAAATTACAAAGGTACTACCTTTTACAATTTTTTTTTTTGCATTACATAAAATAAATTACACAACCTATGCTCAATTGATGCTAATCAAAAGAGCTACAAAATAGATCTACTGAAGAAACAATACCAACCCCAATCCATCTCTTCAACCAAGACATTCATAACATAAAAATAAAACAAAAATTTTCGCCCTTTAAAAAAAAAAATTTGGGACAAAAAAATCTACATGTTTTCCACTCCTGATCTAATATTTTATACGTATAAATATAGATCACCATGGCGATCGATACCAATTGTTAGTAATACCATCCGCAACTAAGCGATTTATGGATCTAGATCTATATAATACACGTAATAAAACAACTAGTTCTATTCTACAAGGGGTTGTAGAACATACCTCTTGGATCTCAAAATCCAAGTTGGAGAACCGCAATAGAAAAGAAGATGTGAAGAGCACCACGATCTTCAATGACGTGTGATCCAAGCAACTCCCGTGGGAAGGAAATCCTCGCCTCGAATCCTTCCGATATCTACCCGGAAAAATCTCCAAGATTTTCCCCATATTCCTTTGGCCGAAAATTTGCTCCTTCTCTCTAAGAGAAGTCAAATTTTTGTGTGTTAAAAGGCTTGGAGAACTCTCTTTATATAGAGAGAGAAAACTTAACCTCAAAGGATTAAATAATTAAGAGATAATTATTACATTAATCCTTTTCCAAATAAAAGATAAATATAATATTTATCCCAAACAAATTAGGATAAATAAATATATTATCCAATATTCCATGATTTATCATTTAACAAATAAAAGATAAATCACACATTAAATAATTATCCAAGAAACAAATTCCTTAATAATTAAATAATATAACATGCGCACTTTTCTTCAAATTCAAAGTCCACGCATATTTGACCAATTTGGGTCAAAATTGGTCAACACACCACCAATCAGCCAGCTCACTTTAAAATGCTTTTTCCAGTATTTAATTATTTAGTCCAACTAAACAATTAATTCACATATCGCTTTAATAAAGTCCAACAAGAACTAAATTAATATTATTAGGATTCGACGTCCGAGAATAGCTATGCTATATTAGGAGGCACGTCGGGGACCATGGACTAATAATCAATCGGCTCCGATAAATCAAATAAATAATTATCTTACGAACGTAATAATTATATTTGATAAATCAATCACAGAATATGCCACCATAATCCCGTGATCGCACTCCTCCGATTATGAGATTACATTTATCTCCTCACGAGAATAATAATAAGCGTCCATTGATATAATCATTACATATGGATTAATCCTCCATAGATCGCTCATTCTAAATCGGGAAGTTACCGTTAACCCTTTTAGAACCTCTTATCCTTATTTACCCTTAACCCCTAGTGATCAATTAATTCATACACCCCACCGGTAGCTAATCGATGTAATATGAACTCCATGGATCGATCGCTTTCTAGGATTAACAAATAAGGAATCGTTTCTATCTACTTCCATAAATGGAAGAATGGATTCCGTATCTGTGATAACACGTACTACTCACTCAATCCAAAGACAATGCCAAGATGGGGTAATTCGCACCACGTGACTCGATGTAATCCTTAACCGCAAGTCAAACTTCATAATCGATTCAAGCGCTTGATCGTGATCACCTCGAGATTAAGATATATCAATAAATATGATCATCCATTGATTCGATAAGACTTCTCGATTACGGAATTATATCGTGAGCTCTAATCAAATCGGTCCAAATTTCTATATGATATATCTATCATATATAAATGCCCCATTAGGTTCTCTTAACCGAAAGTCCGGATAAGACAATCACACCTATTGTGTTATGGGCACATTAATAGCACGTTAAAGGAGAGACCCGATACTCTCGATTAACTTCACTACGGGCTAATTGTATTTTAAGTACATCTTCACTAACTCAATCCTCCCGTGTATATACCATACACTGAGTTAAGTGATTACATAAACGATATATTTTAGGGTTTTCTGTAGTGTAAATACTATTGTCACATCGGTGATTATGAGAATAATAAATATGAATAATAATATCATTTCATTTATTAAATAAAACAATTACAAAATTGTCTTTCGGGCATCACACCTAACAGGTCCATATACACCTCCTCCTTCAAACATCCATGTAGGAAGGCATTTTTCACATCCAACTGATAAAGCTACCAGTCCAGATTCACTGCCATTGAAAAATCACCCTCAAAGTAATTAACTTAGCCACTGGTGGGAAGGTCTCATAATAGTCTGTACCATAAGTCTGACTGTGCCCCTTGGCCACCAACTTGGCCTTGTACCTCTCCACCTCACCATCAGATCTATATTTAATGGTGAAAACCCATTTACATCCCACTGGTCTTTTTCTGCTTGGACAATTCACAAATCCCACAAATCTCACACTGAAAATCAGACACATCTTCTTTATTAATAAAAAGTGAAGGAAACAACCTTCTCAAATATCCAAAACTTGGATGACCTAACCTAAAGTGCCACTTCATGGCATCATTATTAGACAAATTTGAAGAATTGTAACAACAAAGTCTAGGATCGTCCTTCTTTCTAGGACATTCCTCTTCTCAAGGATGTAGAGACCACCTTGCTTCCTAGCACTGCCAATCACCTTCCCCAAATTTACTTCCTGAAACTCACAAACATAAGAAGAAAATGTTACATCATAGTTAGCCTCTGAGTCTAATTGATTGACATATATCAAATTATAGGATAATTTAAGGACATGTAAAACCTCTTACCCCATGGAGAATAAGAGAATGGGAGATACAAACTGAGCCTTTCCCAGCAATTGCTGAGTAGGTCCCATATGCAATTCTCACATTCTGATTTCCTTCAAAGGGATAACTGTTAGGAAATCTACGCGGGAACGCAGCGGAATTCAAAAATTTATTTCCTATCGACCCAAGATCGACTTCGTTTAAGCAATAAACGAATAAACTAAAGACGGCGGTTACCTTGGTTGATCTAAAAGATCGACGCTTTGACCGCTCTAAGAGAGAGTAGTTCAAAGATGGAGCCGCCCAAGTGTTCGGCCTCTACCGCTAGTCCACACGAACAGCCCGCCGGAATCCCACCATGGATTGCTATCGGAAAACTCCGGTTGCTAGACCGGCCCTTTTCCCCTCTCTCCAACTCTCCAAAAGATGCTCTCTATTTTACACAAGAACTATGAGCTCTTGCAATTGTGATGATACAAAAGAGCTTGACACCCACCTCCCTTTTATAATGGATGTGGCGCCCAAGAGGTGTGGAGGAGAAGAAAACCTTTTCCCAATAAAATAAGGAAAATATAATTGATTGATTTATCTCATTTATTATAATATCTCATATCAAATAAATCTAGGATTTTGTCAATATCTTATATTGAATATTCCCAAGATATTGTCAATATCTAATATTGACTATCTTTATTTTATTACCATAAATCAATTTACACATGTGTATATATCATATATATATTTATTACACATATAAATCTATAAATATTCAAACATGTTAACTTGGCTTTCACGTGTGACATGCACACAAATGTTAGCCGCATGCATTTTAGATATATACATATATATCAATATCTTATATTAATATATTTGGTAATACTATTAATTAAATTGCACAATCCAAGTGTATCTTATACACACACAAACTGCGCCCCATATGCCAATAAATTGGCATCCGGAATATTCTTTAATTAATATAATTCTATTAATATCTTGTATTTAATTTATTCATAATAAATAAATACCACCATATTAATTTACCACTATAACCTTTATAGTCTCGAGATAAACTTTCCTTATTTGGTTATCATCTATAACCACATTTTAATCCGGCTAGATGTTCTTATGTGTGTGACCCGATAGGCTTCCGAATATGTTGGCCGTGAGACGAAAAGTGCAAATTACGAAAATGCCCTTTATGCCTAACGATTACGGGATAGCGCTCTAGCAACACACCGTGACCCACAATCATCGGAAGAGTCAAATGCAATGACTACTACCTTTCATGTGAAACAGCTTATCGTGTAACTTACAATCCTATCATTGCCAGAATAATATCCATACGGTCGTTAGTCGAGTGTCAAAACATCAACAACCGTATCTTATAATCTGGATATCATGCTCTCTCAAGTAACTCATTTACTCCCACTTTGCAAAGATTCACGAGAGTAAGACATTCCTTATAAGAAGGCCATTTCGATATTCGATCCCAATCATAGATACGCGATTCCCGGACGACCAATCATGTATACTCCGCGATGCTTCAAAGATCATACCCAATCACTACCGCATGATCGCCCGCGGGCTGTGGAAACCTCAATAGTGTCAAAGCATGACAATCCACACCGTGATGCCATGAAGACTCGGTCTTAAGGATAATTACACAACCGCCACATAGTGTGACACTTATCCGTGTAAGTGGGTCATCTAACGTCATTTGCATTCTCTAATACACGCCCACGCATACCCAAGTGTCTCTACACTTCGATAGACGAGATCTATCCCCGCCTCTTAAAGATGTAAGACATCTAATACGTGCTAGTCTGCTTATACTATCAATGCCCTGCTTTAATAGTACATCGCCTGTAGACATTTAAGTATCAAACTTATTAAAGTGATTAGAGATCTCATCAACCATAATCGCCTATCATGGTTTCTCTATCACGCTTTAATACTAAGGACGTTATCATATAACAATTCATAATTGGTTCTTTAAAAGAACATATATATGACAACATAAAAGCCATTTAATATATGTATAAACATAAAGAAATAGTAGAAATGATCCGACCCGGTCGGATCCGGTCCAACCCGATTGGGTTTAGACACTATTCCAACAATCTCCCACTTGGCCTAAAACCAATCACTGTATACACAAGACCAAGTTGAAACACAAGAATCTCATGCAATACTCGCAACCATCCCTAGCCATAAACGGATCGCTATCCGTGGGGACTCGACTATCTTCATATCACGCCCAAATGACCAAGTCAAAGGAACCGCCTCAACACACACACGAATCTCCGACGAGACCCGGTCCTTGCTTCAAGCAATGAATCCACTTACTATATCAACTATATAGAAAAGGTGGAAGAACCGCATAAGGTTCGTGAATGAACCTCATGACTCATGTATCGCCTCCCGCCGCGCCTCTAAGGCACTCTTGCGTTTTTTTGGCCTACTTGTAGAATTTACAAAGTGACCCATATGCTAGAACATTTCCACTCACCGTATCACTTAATCAAAGTGATTACAAACCTGCATGTTAGCTCCCACTTGCCTTCATAAGACTCAGGATTTACGCCTCAGATATCTACGCTATTTAATTCCAAGTTTCAATAAACTAAGAACTTTCCTTAACTTGTTTCTCGACGCTTGCTAGAATTACTTTCATACTTGCTCATGACTATTCATGGAGTGTGAACCTCTAGCATAACTTTTATGATGGTTCCAATTTCCATAGAGAGGAAACCTTTCATAAGCATCATCTTTCACCTTATCTTTAGGACCAATGTCCTAACATAAATGCAGATCTCATGATCTATGCTAAACTTCTTTTAGCATCACATCTATATAGGTAAACTATAATCTAACAAAGATTAAATCTATCGCTATAGATTCTTATTTCTAAGATAAGAACCGCTAATCCAAGTGCTTTCGTAAAGACCTTGAACTACCAAACATTAATTGATCGTGACACTGGGCGATAATTCTCGAGATAGATATCTAATACCATGCTCAAAAATCATAACACACTCCCACTATCCATCTTGCACATTGGGCATATCCTTCTTTTGACTAAATCAAACTCTTTTGATTATCAAACAAAGAAATTGTCTAGAGAAACTTGTTTGAGTCCATAAATGGATCTCGTGGGCTCACATATCATGTTATCGCCTATGAACATCGAGCCGCTTTGCCCAACGCCTTCAACACTATCATATAGCCATGATACGAAGTTATAACAAGCATCATCCGATTAGAATCGGCTCACCGGCAAAGATAAAGGTAATTACAAGGTTTACACCCCATACCCTTCAAATTTCACTATAGCCTTATGGTAATCGTATTACTATCCATGTCACCTTTCAGTGACACTCCCTTGTGTAAGACATACTAGGTTCGCAACCTGGTTGTCACCGATGGAATCTAATTCGCATTTTATGGCTCCTAGCCATATCTCTCAATCCCGCTTTTTAAATTCATTCTTTCATAAGTCGTGGGATATACATTCATCAAGATGAACATACCAAAGAAATTTTTTGGGCTTGAGGTTATCCACAGACTTACGTAACTTTTGTGTGCACTGAGCAAAGGATCTACACCTCATCGCTACATGCGGCGTGCGCTCCACGCTCCATTGGTTGAATATATCTTTGTGGTTCTCAAACTCTTTTGAGATCTTATTCACTCCCAATGCTTCTTTTGGAAGAAACACTTCTCTAGAAAACAAAGATGTTTGGAGACAAACATTTTGCTCCACGGACAAGTAAATAATATCCAAATGCTAGCTAAGATATTCCACAAAGTTGCATATGTCGTACTAGGCTCCAAGCCTTTCTCGACTCTTGCTACGACAACTTTAAACCATCGGTTAAGATAGATTCGACATTATCCTCTTCCATATCTAATATGGAATTTATTCAATCTTTATTCTTTGGAACTAAGTTAAGTATAAGGCACTATCCCCAAACGGGTAAGGATACATCGCATGGCTTGCGTCACACCTTTATCATATAAAGTGTTATTTCCATTTTGGGAACACAATCTAATCATGCGTATCCCAAAGATGGTATCCTTCAAGGAGAATCTTATTCCTTTCGCATTTACTTCAAAACACCCTTCGTGTATTAATTACTTCAATCCAATTGAAGATTAATTCCTAAATAGCTCATCAATCTCATATTCGTACTAGCTCGAACTTTTCGGCTTTCCGAATTGTCGCATTTCAATAAGTACACTTGACTATTTCTAACAATAGTTATAGAGATTAACAAACAATTATTTGTGGCATTAATTGTCATAAGCCAACAAACATCGGTATGTTTAGGCTTTAGACAATTTTTCTAGATTTATAACCTTTTCTTAAAAGGGTATTTTAGTCCTCTTTGGATAAGATACGTATAACCCACATGATTCATAATCATAAGGTTCAACATCATCGTAATGACGCTTTGATTACACGCCTCATGTAGATCGTGTGCCTGTGAGTAACCACAAATCAAGGATACTCCATACAAATATTTAGTTAAGATCTTATCACATATATCAACTATATAGTGACAACAGTCTAGCATGTTAGGTTCAGTGACCTTCCAACTTTATCGGAATAACATTTATTCTTTACAATTGAATATGTCTACTAAATCCTAACAAATAACTGAAAGTATGTTCTTCATAAGAACCGGAACATAATAACATTTATTTAGTTCCCTTTATCGCTTTACTTAGATCCGCAATATGGTAAGTGTTACAACATTTGTTTAACCTTCCATATCTCATTTTAATCTTTCTAATTTAATCACACTGTAAAGATATCATATATCTAAGAGTTGACTTGAACTTAGATAGATTTATCTCAACTTACTTGCCTATAATAGAAACTTCAATAAGTTCTCTATTTAAGCACATGCCCTGACTTTCCTTTTAATCCTTCAGGCACTTGTAAATATTTCTTAGTGTAGTCTTCATAAGACTTAAGAAAAATCACAAGAGGTATGTCTTTGATTTCCTTTCATAAAGAAAATCTAAAGTTTGTTTAAATAGTTTATTTAACCTTTTAAATCATATTTAAAACATTAACTATTTAATTAACCTTTAAGCAATGGTAGAATTAAGTCGATACTTAAATCATATAATTTCAAAACAACCTTTTCAAAATTCGATGTGGTCATTCTTATTCAACGCTTGAATTAATTGTCATCGTGATGATCGAATGATCATCTTGGATCGTATCCAATATATGATTAACTTATTTCAAATGTTTTAATCATATCATGAGCTTCCGCTTTCATTAATAATTAAAGTCTCGAGCACTTGCATCAATTATGTAATCTCCTTGTCTCTAACTACTATAACGAGATTGCTCATATCATTGCTTATTTTAAAAGGATTAAAATTACTTAACCATATTTGAGAACGCTTCTCAAGATTAATAAATGTAATTTGGTTTTACTAATCGAGAATTAAACATAAATATAAAGTCCGCTAAAACTACAACATAAAAATGAAAATAAAAGAGTGTTGTTGTTTATACACGCAAAATCAAAATGGTCTTTTGGTTTATGATTTTGCACCCACTAGTCAACTACTTCCAATTGACTTTCAAGAATTTTTCAAAATTCTTTAGTGGTTTGAGATCCCATCTAGTTACCTCGATTCCCGGTGGTGGTCGATCAACCAAGATAATTTCGATAGGTAGGTAACTCTTTACCATTCACATCTCTATGTGATTCTCAAAGTGGTTGACTAGTCAACTCTTTGGCGATACACATCACTATGTGTTAGTCAACCCTTGTCTCTAAAGTCGACGACGACGGCGACGGTGGTCAATCACCGAAAGACTCTAGTCAAGTTATAACCCAATATTCACGAGATCTCATACGATCATATCTCAATAACGACGATATACCCGAGGTAGGTCAACTCCCGGTGGTCGTCGATTGCTTGATCCGAACACAGCTCTTCACCGTCGTTATAATATTGGGAGACAATATTTCGACTTGATTTTTGTTGTGGAAGTATTTTCGTAAATTAATTCACTTAATTAATTTTAATCATGGTCTCATCAAATATATATATCTCTATAGATACAAATCCTACACATTTATCTAGATCGTGCCTAGTCATGCATCTATCGTATCATATAAAATAAATACAAGCACAAAATAAATAAATGCGTAAAGTAACCGGTATGATCATGGACTTTTCCTGAGTGCGGTTTCGAATACAAATCGACGAAAACCGCTGGTCACAATCTAAAGGTAGCTGCAACCGCCAATAGGATCTTTAATGCCCCATCTCCAACGGGATCTTTATTTTCGTATTTCTTTGGTCTCCATCTTCGCTCCATTCTTGTTACATTTAATTCTATCTAATAAAATAAATACACCCGCCGCACACGGGGAGTCAACGGAATGGGATAAATCCAGAAAATAAACTAGGTCACGTTTTTCATAACGGCTCAGACAACTTTTAAACCAACAAAAATTAAATCATTCACATCTATCCTATCGGTGGAGTCAGTCCACGATCAATCGCATCCATATAATCATATTATATCTACACTATCTAATCCATACAATAAAATCTTATGAAAAAGATAAAATTAAAATTTAACTACTTAAGTCTTTAATTAATCAATTAACATTTAATCTATTAAATAATTTTATCCAATCAATTAACTAATTAACATTTAATTAATTAAATAATTTTAATCGAAATAAAATTAACGATTAATTTTAAACCGATTTTAATTTTAATTTTAATTAATTAGAACTATTCCAAAATAAATCAAAATTAAAATTATTTTTTTTTTCTTTCCTTTGATTCGTAATCAAAAGGGATGCTTTGGTTTCCTAAACCAAATTTGGCAGCTTCGCCACTTTCCAAAATCAAAATTTTGGAAGTGAAGCTTAGCTTGCTAAGCTTTTTACAAATCAAATATTTGAAAAGCGCTTGCAGCTTATTCCAAATCAAATATTTGGAAAGGCCAAATAATTTTAGTTTAGGCTTCAGCACTTTCCAAAATCAAAATTTTGGAAAGTGGCTTGAGCTTCAGCCTTTCCCAAATCAAATATTTGGAAAGTCTTAGCCTATTCCAAACAAAGCTTGGAAAGCGCCATTATTATTTTAATCGCCATGTGGCATCCCAATGGCCCAAACTATTTGAACCATTGGTTAGCCACACGACACAACTAAACAAAAGAGGTATTAATCACAACTATGAACCATATTGAAACACAAAATACACAAAACAAAAATTTGGAGATCCGCCAGCATTGACCGGTCAACCGATCGCCGGCAAGAAGTCGCCTCGCCACCGCGCCGACCGACCGCCGCCGCGGTGGTGGTGCCGCCACCGGGCCGAGCACCACCACCGATCTACCTTTTTTTTTTCTTTTCATGTATCACTTTTGTGAATAAAAAATCTTTCATCTTTTAATTGCGTGATTTAAACGATAAAATTAACTACGCGAATACATGCTTATTGCTTAAGCTCGAAGCTCTCTCTGATACCACTGTTAGGAAATCTACGCGAACGCAATGCTGAATTCAAAATTTATTTCCTATCGACCCAAGATCGACTTCGTTTAAGCAATAAACGAATAAACTAAAGACGGCGGTTACCTTGGTTGATCTAAAAGATCGACGCTTTGACCGCTCTAGGAGAGAGTAGTTCAAAGATGGAGCCGCCCAAGTGTTCGGCCTCTACCGCTAGTCCACACGAACAGCCCGCCGGAATCCCACCATGGATTGCTATCGGAAAACTCCGGTTGCTAGACCGGCCCTTTTCCCCTCTCTCCAACTCTCCAAAAGATGCTCTCTATTTTACACAAGAACTATGAGCTCTTGCAATTGTGATGATACAAAAGAGCTTGACACCCACCTCCCTTTTATAATGGATGTGGCGCCCAAGAGGTGTGGAGGAGAAGAAAACCTTTTCCCAATAAAATAAGGAAAATATAATTGATTGATTTATCTCATTTATTATAATATCTCATATCAAATAAATCTAGGATTTTGTCAATATCTTATATTGAATATTCCTAAGATATTGTCAATATCTAATATTACTATCTTTATTTTATTACTATAAATCAATTTACACATGTGTATATATCATATATATATTTATTACACATATAAATCTATAAATATTCAAACATGTTAACTTGGCTTTCACGTGTGACATGCACACAAATGTTAGCCGCATGCATTTTAGATATATACATATATATCAATATCTTATATTAATATATTTGGTAATACTATTAATTAAATTGCACAATCCAAGTGTATCTTATACACACACAAATCAAGGCTTCATATGCCAATAAATTGGCATCCGAAATATTCTTTAATTAATATAATTCTATTAATATCTTGTATTTAATTTATTCATAATAAATAAATACCACCATATTAATTTACCACTATAACCTTTATAGTCTCGAGATAAACTTTCCTTATTTGGTTATCATCTATAACCACATTTTAATCCGCTAGATGTTCTTATGTGTGTGACCCGATAGGCTTCCGAATATGTTGGCCGTGAGCGAAAGTGCAAATTACTTAAAATGCCCTTTATGCCTAACGATCACGGGATAGCGTCTGCAACACACCGTGACTCCCGATCATCGGAAGAGTCAAATGCAATGACTACTACCTTTCATGTGAAACAGCTTATCGTGTAACTTACAATCCTATCAGTTGTAGAATAATATCCATACGGTCGTTAGTCGAGTGTCAAAACATCAACAACCGTATATTATAATCTGATATCATGCTCTCTCAAGTAACTCATTTACTCCCACTTTGCAAAGATTCACGAGTAAGACATTCCTTATAAGAAGGCCATTTCGGATATTCGATCCCAATCATAGATACGCGATTCCCGGACGACCAATCATGTATACTCCGCGATGCTTCAAAGATCATACCCAATCACTACCGCATGATCGCCCCGTGGCTGTGGAAACCTCAATAGTGTCAAAGCATGACAATCCACACCGTGATGCCATGAAGACTCCGGTCTTAAGGATAATTACACAACCGCCACATAGTGTGACACTTATCCGTGTAAGTGGGTCGATCCTAACGTGCGCATTCTCTAATACACGCCCACGTCATACCCAAGTGTCTCTACACTTCGATAGACGAGATCTATCCTCGCCTCTTAAAGACGAAGACATCTAATACGTGCTAGTCTGCTTTTATACTATCAATGCCCTGCTTAATAGTACATCACCTAGAGACATTTAAGTATCAAACTTATTAAAGTGATTAGAGATCTCATCAACCATAATCGCCTATCATGGTTTCTCTATCACGCTTAATACTAAGGACGTTATCATATGGTCATATGGTCCTGTTGCACCTGAGTCAACAATCTAATAGGACTCAGATCTAGTGTTTGAAATAGAAAAAGCAGCTGCATTACCAGATTCTGCAAGGGAACATTTAGGGTTGGACCGTAGCTTGTTTAAGATAAGGAGGTTTATCTACTCCAGTTGTTCTTCTGTGAAAGGCAGCTGAGCGGAGGGTTGTGACACTGGATCAGAAGACACTTGATTGGCTCTGCCTAGTGCCTCGCCTCGATGATGCTCCCGCTGACCACCAAAGCTTCCAATTTGGGGGCTTCCATGAATTCCCCAACATGTGTCTCTGTGTGGCCTTGTTTTTATAAGTGGTCACACCAAGTCTTCTCGCTTTTCTCCTTGTTATCTCCATTAACTACAACCAGATGCAGTATGCCTCCAGATTTGGATTTGATCCCTTTGACTGTGATCTTTGTGGAAATCCCTAAAGTGGTCGAAAACTTAAATGGTAAATAGACAACAATGAAGATGGGAAATCCCTAAAGTGGTCGAAACATAAGAGAGGAGAGAAAGTACATCATGTCGAATCCTACGGTGGACAAGAAAATACAAATGTAGTAAGAAATGACCAGATTCTAAAGTAGTACAACAAGAAGAGAAATGTCAATAAAGTAGCATTGGAATCAAATATGTGCCGAAAGTGGTCAAAGCGGTTGAGGTTACTCCTCATGTCAATCCTGAGGGGAATGAGAAAGATAAGATAATATGTTTCCAACACAAAGATTTCAGACAGAAGACAACCAACCACTCATACATCCTTTATTGATGTATCAAATGGCAATAAGAAGACCAACAATATAGCGGACACAAGTGGTATACCAAGGAATCTTCAGAGGGACAACAAAACCTCCATGAAGAAAGGATAGTGTCAAGACACACCCACCTGACAAACCCCATGGTGACACACTTCATAATACGGGAGTTGATTTATTCTTTGAAAATCATGCATTTGATGTTGAAATGATGGATGACCCACATCATAACGGCTCATTTTGCTTATACTTTTTCATTATGAAGATCATAGCATGGAATTTTAGGGGTGCCCTCTTCCAAGGAATTCCTACGCGATTTGCAATCTATGTTGTCTCAACACAAACCGGATATATTGATCTTAGCTACAATGTGGTTAAAAAAAAGGCTTCATCACTCATTGATTACAATTTTTTTCAAAGTTTAAGCACATCAAGTAAGTTGAACGAAAAAGGAATTGATTATTACTTGATTCAAATCTATCAGGGTTTAGATCAACACCGATTATCCTCGAGGCACCAGCAATTCTTGCTCCTTCAGCAGCCTGATCAAGTAGTTTCATCAAACCAATAAATAAAATTCAAGAAAAGGCAATAGATTTCTTGAAGAAGCTAGCTCAAAAGACTTACAGCAAGGCCAACAGCCCCCAACCCGAAAACAACAACAGTTGAGCCCTTTTTAGGTTTAGCAACATTTAAAGTAGCACCAAACCCTAATCCATATACAATCAAGAAAACTTACGTATAACAAAACAATGCATCAAAAAAAAAAATCTCGAAACTAAACAAAATTTGGCCTACCTGTAGAGATTCCACAACTCAAAATACAGACTTCATCCAGAGGAGCATTGGGATTGATTTTGGCTAAGCAGCCAACATAGACAACAATGTATTCACTGAATGCAGAAGTTCCAACAAAATGAAAAATCGGTTTTCCATTGTGCGTAAACCGCGATTTTCCATCATTGAGCATTACACCTCTATCTGTGTTGATCCTAAGTAGATCACACATATTGCTCTCCTCTGATTTGCAATGAGCACATTCTTTGCATTCTCCTGAGAATATTGGGAGTACATGGTCACCTACTTGCAGCTCAGTTAGGGACGGACCCAGCTCATTAAGTGTGGGGTGCACGGCCCTCACTCAAATTTCCGGGCAAAGTTTTAATATACCCCTCTTATAATTATAACACTGTGCATAACAACTTCTATAACAATTATCCATTTAGTTCAACCGGTTCGAGTTTTTGTTACTTATTTTAAGGTCATGGGTTCGACACCCCCACCGGAAAATTTTCCTGGGTCCGTCACTGAGCTCAATCACACCTTCACCTACACTCTCCACAATCCTAATATCCACAAGATTGATCATGTCAATCGAATAAAAATTTAAAACAAAATCACTAAGAGAAATGGTAATTATGATTGAAAATTCACATACCCCCTGCTGCCTCATGTCCAAGAATTCTAGGAAAGACAGGGTTCTGACCCTGCAAATTTCAGACACAGAAGCAGCTATATCAGATCACTACTAATTACAAGAAATTAACAAATAAAATAAAATAAAATTGAAGTATGCAAACCTTGGCTTCCCAAAATAATGAATGAAGGGAAAATATTGATGAGCCCTGCTTGAAAACAAGCTTGTTTGCAGCTTGTCCGTAGATGAAGACGGTCGGTTTACCGAAAAGGCTGAGTTTAGAGACTGGACCGTACTTTTTGGCTCTTTGTTCTAGCCAATTATAATACTCCTTCCGTTTTTTTTATGGGAGTGATAGGTTTACTCCCTTAAGTCTACACCATTTTTACACCATCATCATCTCACCACATATTTTTCACTTGTAAAAAAAATTGAAAAAACTTGAAAAAATCATAACCACAAGATTATCTTGGGTGTAAACATGGTGTAGAATTTAGGGAGTAACTCTATCATTACCCTTTTTTTTATATATGTCGTAGAGAGAAGATTCACACAGATTAATAAAGTAATTAATATGTCTCAAATATAGTGTTGGAAATATATTTTTTTTATTGAAGATGTAAGTACTTTGTTGGTAAATGTGTTTTTAGTATGGAAAATGTATTTTTTTTTTATTAGAGATGTAAATATTTTATTGGTAAAGGAGGAAAAAGTAATAAATGATGCATTGAAAATGTACAATGACAGATAAATAAATAAAAAAAAAATTATGAAATGTGACAGATAAAAAAAACGGAAGGAATAATAATCCTGCTGATCCCTTCTGTATGGAACTTGTTGTTTGACTTTATGTATCCCTTCTGTTATTCAATGTAATGTGGTAGAAACGACATCATGTTAAGTATCATTTTTTATTATGTCACGTATGGTAGTCGGTTTTTTAGGAAGCGGATTGTGTGATATATATATATATATATATATATATATATATATCATTAATTAATTATTAACTAACTATATTAAAAGCCAATGTATTTCTCCTCAAAAGTGTTTCTTCATAATTAATTTATTCCAATAAATATAATATTGCTTAACTAACTATATTAAAAGAGCCAATGTATTTCTCCTCAAAAGTGTTTCTTCATAATTAATTTATTCCAATAAATATAATATTGCTTAATTAATTTAAAGGATATATATATATATATATATATATATATATATCTACCTTGGATTTACTTATAATGTTGCTAAACCGACGAACGACCAAAAAAGCAACCGCCTGCTCAACCAACGGCTTCATTCCACGCCGATTCTTCCACTACCTATTTTCCCATCGCCTCACCTCCTTCATTATACATAGTTTGCTCTTTCACCGGTCATGTGGTGTTTTTCGTTTGCATCGTTTCGAATTCATTCATCAGTGTTCGGTGAGAGTCCACTCCACCGTCGAGGAAGAAAAGCTCGGTGCTTATAAATTGAATGTTTGTCGGCGATGGAGCTTGTGTGTGTTCGGTCGGTGTTGATTTCAGCCTTTGGTGAGACCCATCTTCTCCGGCTCTTCGCTGTGGTTTTCCATCCTTTCAATTGTCGCTGTGATTGTTCTTGTAATGGTGATGATTTGTTAATTCTGATTCTGCAGGTTTCTGAACTCCATCTCCTTAATCCATACACTGCTGCTACTTCAGACTGAGTCCACTCCACCGTCGAGGGAGAAAAGTTAAAGGAATGCACCGACTATTTTCCCCTCTTTTTTACTTTTTCATTGATTGCATTAAGACCCCTTTTTGATTTATTTGCCGCGTTTCTAGGGTTGTTGTGTTTTGATGCCGACATCGATTTTTTCTTGTTAAGAGCAATCGCTCTCGTCTCCGACTATTTCCTTTGGCTTTGCATGCGTTCAATTGTTATCAGTAGATTGTTTTTTTCATCTTGCAAGCTTCTTCTCTGAATTTTGCGAGTTTGTTGCATCATCGCTATTGCGATGTGGATTTCGTGCTATTGTACTGCCTTCTTCGTGTACGGTTTTCATTCATTGTCGATTTATATTTTGTTTTTGGATTGCATGTTGTTTTGGGGCCACCTCCCCATTATCGCTTACATCATCACTATAACTTCTCTTTATTTATTTCTCGCTTCAATTTTCTTGCGGAAATAGCGAAGAATCAAAGAATGGGAGTTGAAGAATCGCCAAAGAATTCTCTTGTTTTTGCTTATTATGTTACGGCCATGGATTTGGCCATGCCACTCGCGTTGTTGAGGTAAAGCTCTGTTCTGTTCTTTCATTTTTAGCTGTGATGATAAAATGATCTTGAATTCATGGTTTTTTCTTTCTGTTGTTTCTATTGATTTGGTGTGCGTGGTGGAGATGAATGATTCTTTTGGTATGCAATTGATCATGTAAGAGCAGCACAACTATGTGCTTGGTCTGATTCTGGCGACTTAATGGATTTCATTCGATTTTAAAAAACAAACGGATTTCTCCTTAGCACAAGGAGTGCTATAAACTTAACATCATTTCTTAAGAGAAATAATGAAGCCAACTTTCTCATTAGGTCGATAGCGCTTTTTGCGCTTAGCTTCATTGGTTGAAACGACCCGGTAGATAAGGAGAAGTGAAAATCGTTGTGAAGGATAGGAGATGAAAGTTACCGGTTTCATTTCTTCTTTCGATAGGAAGCGTAAGCACTTGATTAAGTACAATAGAGCTAAATGTGAGTCTAACCCTTTTCTTGCTCTTTATCATCAATCCAAGTTAGTAACTTGAACCGAGAAGAAAGGCGCTTCATGGAAGTCTCAGAATTAGACCTTTTTTTTTTGGTGAAAGAAGGGATCTTTACATTCCTACAAAATCATGTACAAGAGATCGAGCACGATGATCCGAGCGAACACACAGAGCCACTGCAATCTTTACCATTAATTATTATTTTTCTTTAATTTTGCTTTGACCTTTTATACTTGCTTTATATGACCACTAACTTCATGTGCCATTCGGGTGAAAATAGGGATGATATTAAAGCTCTCGTGACTTACAATACTAAAATCGATGTAGGTGGTCGCATTTAATAAATGCCGACATTATGTTCATGTGGTGACAAATGCTACCGACTTTGTTTTCACTATCAAGTACAATCCCATAGACTCTTTCTCCGCAAGGTTTGCTTCTTGTCACACCCATTACATGCTTTCCATGTTTGGATTTTTAGAAACATTTCATGGCATTAAGTTGTGTGCTTATAGATGAATTTTAACATTTATTTCAATAGGTTCATTAGATTGTGGGGCGCTTCAAGCCGATGCCCTCACGGTGGATCGCCTTGCTTCAATGTAGAAGGGTATGCACAATGGATTAAAAGAGAATTCTTGTTTATGGTTTTTGTGCTTTGATATTTTGAATCTTTTCTGGCTTTGATGATTAGTACTCCGAGATCGTAGTAGTACTCGCGCTTCAATTTTGGCTACGAAGTGGAGTGGTTGAACTCTATCAAGCCAGATTTGGTGGTAAGATATTTTTCACTCTTTCTTATAAGCTCACAGTAAGAAAATATATAACTGTTGAGGACTTGGATTTGTTAGGATTATGTTTGTTATGATAAACTGACTTTCAGACGCTATTTACATTTATCATAACTAGAGTTTGGTTAAATGTGATTATCATGTAAGCTGCTACGTGGCGATATAAATGAATAACGGAAATCCTAAGCAATTCCTCTCCAATGTTTTCCCTCCATATGTGCACTAACCGGTCTCATAAATGAAAGAGAGACTTCATATGATTTAGTCTTTGAGCTGGTTGAAGATAGGTTTTGAGGTATGCTTCTTGAAACAGGTTTCCGATGTTGTACGTGTTGCTTGTCGGGTCACCGCTGATCTTTGGAATCCGCCGCTTTGTGTGACCAATTTCGTGTTTTGTGTCGCTTTACTCTCCAAATTGCCTCTTTTTCTTTTCAAAAGTATGCTACATTATTAGGGTTCTAAAGTGAGTGGCAATATAATATATTCATGCAGTTGGGACTTCATTTATGCTGAATATGTTATGGATGCTGGGCTTCATCATAGGTCCATTGTTTGGCAGGTGACCATTTTCGAAGGTCGTTAACCAAGTTGTGGATTAGTAAGGGAAAAAGCAAATGTCTGTATTATACTCATAAATGAAACAAAAGTTGGATTCGGATGGCGGATTTTGTATTTTATTTGACCGAATTGGTGGGATCATCTACACCATGGTATCTTTCTTTTTGGTTTTGCAAGCAGGGGATATGCAGTTAATAGGAAATGTGGTGTGTTTCAAAGTATTAGCACAACCATTTTTATCACAGCATCCTTCTACATGAGAAACATCCATTGCCATGGATTTTAAGACATTATATATGCTGTCGATCCATTCTAATTTTGTTCACTGCTGCTGAGTCACCTTCTTTCCTCTCCGACCCCCAATAAGCAACTCTTTGCCGATACTGGATCACGTAAGTGTATTCATACTAATTATTCATGATTTACAAACTAGCTAATTTGATTGAGATTTGAGGGATTAATTAGTTTTTTTTAACAAACTTAATTTTTTCAGCTTTGATACCACTGGAGGAATTCAGGGAGATTAATGTTAGCAAATATTATGGACTTACCCCTGACTCTGAGGTTCTTGACTTGCTTGATACTGTTTCTAGGACCAAAGGGGTATCCACCACATTTTATTCTTTTTTTCCCCTTTATCTATTATATTTTGTAGTAAGTAACTATTTAAGTATTTGGGTTGAAATTAATTAATTACGATGATGTAAAAGTGCAAAGTTTAGGTGGCGACAAAGGTATTGTGGGGTGATCCAAGGAGAAGCTATGTGAGGTCAGAGAGCAACACATGCTTGATTCACTCGTAGTTGGCGTGCAGAGGTTTTGGTGTCCTCAAACGGTATTCCCCCCCCCCTCCCCTCCTCCCCCCCTTATATTCCTTATGTTCGAGTTAAATGTGTTTGAGTTTGAGTTCGAGTCATATAAAGTTGGTGTTCAGACTCAACCGCTCGACTTCGATAAACCACCCAATTTTCTAATCGGACCAACAATTGAGATGGTGAGTAAATGGTTATAAATAAATATAATTCATTGGATGCTTGGTATGAATTGCATTACGATATAATACTTGCAGAAGCTCCCGCATTTGTTTCCGGCGACACTGCTAGAGATAATTCCAAAGGGATTTGATTCAAAGACACTATTGATGTTGACGAAAAAACTGTATGGTCCTCCATTTAGATGATGTGATTCACTTTCAGTTAATTTTTTTTTTGCAGTTCATTGATTTCTTGATGTCCATTATGTATATTTTTTTGTCTTGATTGATCAGTATGTGATTGGTGGCAATGGTTACGGATCACCGGTAGGGGTCCAAATCTATGACAAATCAAGTGGTGAATGGTAAGTTGTTTTATACAACTACAAGAGGTTATTTTGTTATTTCTTTCATAAAAATGTGGTTTTGTTGTTTGAAATGAATTTCACTATTAACAGGGCCAAAAGTTACTAAATGCTGGTTTGTTGTTTGATATGAATTTCAGGGTTATACCCACGGAGTTAGGAACAGGGCCTAAAGTTTCTAATGGCTGCTTAGCTATGCTTTTAAATGAAGAACGGATACTGATTACTACGGGAGATTCTAATGTTGGTGGTGGCTTTTGGTTCCTTGAGGTGTGAACTCTGGCATGAAATCTAAAAGAACTTTTACGGTTTTTGATATTCATTCATGTTATTATTAGATCACACCTTGGTTTGAAACTGGACTTGTTGAATTAAATTTGAGAAACAAATTAAATTATCTCCATATTTGAGGAGTAAGTCGTACGAAGTGTAGAAGATGACTGCTTTTTTTGGAATCTTTGATTTTGTTTCTTAAATTGTATTCATCAATCTGCTTTGAAACAGATGGACACGCCATTTGTTAGACTGCAAAAAAAGAACCTGGGAACAGAGGTGATTGCCTGGAGCAAAGGAGTTGTAGGTATTACTGCAGATAAGCCTGTTGTTATTAGCGGACCTTCTGGAGTCGGCAAGGGGACTTTGATTTCTAAACTAATGAAAGAGTTTCCATCCATGTTCGGGTTTTCCGTTAGTCACACTACGCGCGGTCCACGAGAGAAGGAGCAAAATGGGGTCCATTATCATTTCACTGAAAGAAGTGTTATGGAAGAAGAGATAAAAAACGGGAAATTCATGGCCTTTAGAGGAATACATATCTCGAGCTACTTTGCATTTGGTGAGCTTTTTTCTTCTTGATTCCTTTACCATTTTTCATCTTGCTGTTATGCTGTATGTTCGTTGATTATATTTAGTTCATGACGGATGAAATTTCTTTCACTTCAGACTCTGATTTGTTGATGATCTTGCTAATTCACGATGTCTTATTATGATTAAGTTTATATGCAATAGATTTAGTGGTATGGGTTCCCGATGTAACAGATTTGCTTACCATGTTGTTGTTGGTGAATTCTTAGCTCTTTAAGCTATAGATCGCTCCAACTATCATGCAATACAAAGATATGTAGATGATGTTGGTTGCATTTATATGATTTGATTCTACTTATGCAAAAGTTGGCATGACTAGGATTGTGGAGGAGAGGAGGCGTGTTCTCGTAGACTCATGTTGCGTATAGCCGATCAGTATATAGCGTATCAACCTTAGACGAAAAAGAGAACTCAAAATTTTAACATCTTTGAGAAGGCTGCACATTTCAGGCAATTCCGTTGTATGTTTTCTGTGTTTGCGAGTTCTTTTTGGTGGGATTTGAGTGGAGCTGTTGGTATTGATGGTTTTTACCTGTGAGCCACTTTTGATGTCTAGATTGAATCCATAATTAGTAGTGTGTGTTGTTTCCTTAAAAAAGAAATCTAAAATTGCAAAGTCGTTTTTATATTATAGACGTTGTTTAGTTGATCTAGCATGTAATTTTTGCTTTGATTTCATCAGGCTATACTTTGGAATATCGTGTTGCCGGGTGTCCAAGGTTGATATCAATTTCCTGTTTTTGGCTCTTATGATATTTGTGTTCTGGTGTCATTGAAATGTATAGAAGTCAGCACTTAGCATGGCATTTCTGCTAATTTGATGGACACGTGTGCAAATTTACTTTGTAGTTTGTGTATATTATCCATGCCTTTGCCCTTTGAATTTAGTTTTGATCAAAGAGCCAGCCACTGCCCCAATTTCTTCTGATTCAGGCTTAACTGACACTCATTACATTCTTTTGACAATGATTGAATGATATAGTTGTTCATGTGAATACTCAGCAAGTCACATTTACCTTTTTAGTTGATTGAATATATGTCATGGTTTTTTTTCTCTTGGGATTTTGGTGCTTGCCCCTTGAAAGATTGGTACTCACTTATTCCCGTAACACTTTCTACTTGCTTGAGCCTCATGATCGCTTCTACATATGAATTGATTTTGCTTTTTAAGTGGTAATGTCACAGACTTATGTGGGATATTGGTTTTAATGTTTTACTTTTGGCGTTTCATCGTTTTCCCTATCGATTTGATCATGTTCTTACTGTTTTTGTAGTTTATTCAGCAACTCCAAGTGAAGATGATTTCACAGAAATCAAGTGGCACTCCTAAAGGAAAAGGGATAGCTAAACATGACCCTGGTATGGACAATTTGAGCAATAGTGTGTTAGTATCGCCTTGATCCCCAGCGGGTGGTAGCAAAGTCTTTGCAAAGCCGACTTCTACCCTAAATCCAAATGCAAGAGCATGGGCCCATCCCCGATGTTGTCCGTAAGCTAGGAATGCGGAGCAACAATGCATCACAACCTTCCGGTTCATGGGCGCCTTAGGTTGCTTGTTCTAGGGGCTGGCGGTAGAGGTAATGCTACCACCCAAGCTTCTAAGCAAGTGGTTGATGGTAACCGATATCACAAGGACTGTAGCTCTGCCTCCGTTTAAACATGGTCGAATTGGCTCGCTGAGTCGCGGCCCACCGAATTGTCCAAAAACGCTGTCTTGGAAGGAATCATGAACCTATTGTCTTTGACAATACCAAATTTGATGGAGGGGACAAACACGAACAAACACGACCAGGTGGGGCAACACTGCATAAGCACGGTAACGCCCCTAGTATATATATATATAATACCATTAATCATCAAACAACCTTAAAAAACATTAAAAAAAACACAAATAAATAAAAACAAGCCGATTAGAGATCAGATTGACGTAAATCGTATCGGAGGTGCTGCGATTGGGGGAGAATTTGGGGAAGGATGTGAGATGGATCGTTTTAATTAGGTGACGATGATACGCTTTTTCGCGGCCGGAGAATTTAGTTAGGGTTTTGAGGAATCGCTTCTATTATATCCGGAGCATATCGAAATGCATCCGCAGAAGTTCGCCGCGCGGCTTTTGCTATTAATTATCCGTTAGCGGTGGCGTTAGAAAAATGCACGACCGTGTATTGATAGGTATTCGTGAGTCGCACGGCACCAATGATCGAATTCAGCGCGTGTATGTCGGAGCTCGGACTTCCGTTGATGATAGAGATTGGATTTCATCAGTTTTGCTTTCACAACCTTTAGTCAATTTTATTTTCATTATTTGTCCATCTTAAGTCTTCTAATACAACTTTTTACTTTGCTGATGTTTAATTTTTCCATCAAATTCTTCCTTAAGTTATGAAAACCGGATTCAGTGAAATTCTTTTTATTTTCTTTTGTTAATTGCAGCAAAGGAAGTTGATGTATTAGCAAATGCCTTATATATGGTAATGGTGATAATGGGTAAGCTCATTATTTTCTAATTAGACAGAATGATCAAGATGTTATTTTTCCACACGGATATGCAACTATTTTTGTATTTTTGTCACTCATTTCATTTTTGTTGTTTAACATAAATTAATGACACAACAACATCAATTGACTCTGGTAGAGCAATCATGAGTGATCAGGTAAGAGTGAATTACCACTAAAAACAAAACCACGTTAAGTATGAAACAAAAAAAGAACACGTTAATCCATAATCTTTTTTTGAAGAAACGTTAATCCTTAACTATATTATAATATTTTTCAATATTATAATATAATGTAATTTATATTCCGCAAGATAGGATAGCTATTGAATTTAGGATAGGTTGTTATCGATTTGGATTGTTATCCTAATTTAACTTATTTTTTTAAAGGAAAGTTATCCTAATTTGTAATCGGCAGAGTTATGTGCATAATATTTAATAATTTAGTATTTTATTTATTCATATCAAAATCAAAATGAATGTAAAAAAGAAAAGTGGATATTAGTTATAAGGCCATCGTTAGAGAATTAATGATCATTTAGGACACTCAGAAATCTTATTTAGTTATAAGGACATTCTAATTTTAAGAAGGAAACTTATTTAGTTATAAGGACATTCTAATTTCAAGTGGATAAAGAAGAAGAAGGAAAAAAAAAGAAGGAAGGAAGGAAAAAAAAAAAGAAAAAAAGAAAAAGATGAAGCGCTCTTTTATCTATTGTAGCCCTTTATATGCTGTCATCACTTAGTGAAAAACTTGAGGACTTCAAATTGTTATTTGATCTATAAAGTTTATATGCAGCAACTGTAATATGGACCTTCCTTCAAATTAAACACATTATTTAACGGATTTTAGAGGATGGAAAGGAAATGCTCACAAGAAAGCTTCCTATTTTGGATAAACACCAATTACTGAACCTAAAGCTTCAATCAGAATGCAAAACCCCCACAAGAATCCAAAAACAGAACAATTACAGAGGCCCTTTTGAATTATTCTAAAATGGGTAGCTCAAAATGACCTAAATCCACCAAATTTTACATGGGACTATTGAGAGAAGACAGGGAAATGTATGAAGGGTATAGCACAGTCTCCAAAAATTAGGTACTTGATGGGTACCCTCTCAAGAGCATCAATAGCTAAGTTTCTCAATAAATTCTTTCAAATTCACCAACATCCAAGTGGGTACTTACAGAATCACTGATGTTTGTTTTTTTTTTAGTGACATTGATGTCTGAAGCAGTGACATTGATGACTTATGCAGTGACATTGATGTCTGATGCAGGGACATTGATGACTTATGCAGTGACATTGATGTCTGATACAAGGACATTGATGACTTATGCAGTGACATTGATGTTTGATGCAGGGACATTGATGACTTATGCAGTGACATTGATGTCCGATGCAATGACATTGATGAATGATGCAGGGACATTAAGCTAAACATTCAAGATCGTGTTAAAGAATTGAGGGATTCCACAATGAATCCAATTATCAGGAGGGCACAAACAACGTGTGGCCATTACAAGAGTCATAGTGAAGAGTCTTTGTAGTTTCACAAAACTTGTACTTCTATCCATATTAAAAGCTCCACATTTGAAGAAATGCAAAACAAGAGCAGAGCTGACTGATGCACTTGTTAGGTTTTATACAGTGACATTGACGACTTATGCAGTGACATTGACGACTTATGCAGTGACATTGATGTCTGATGTAGGGACATTGATGACTTATGCAGTGACATTGATGTCTGAAGTAGTGACATTGATAACTGTATTTACAATTAGATAACCGATGCAATGATATTGATGTCACCGCATATACAACTTGATACACACATTTGATAACTTTAACTTTATTTCTTTGTTATCTTTAAATATTTGATTGATGTTGGTTTATTTGATTAGTGTTGGTTTAAATTTTCGATAACTTTGTAAAATAACTGTATTTCTTTTACTTTTTTTATAGTTTAAATGCATATTTTTACAACCAAAGGTATGCATAAATTGTTACAATAACACGTCACTGCATAAATCGTTACAATAACACGTCACTGCATAATTCGATACAATAAGACATCACCGCATAGATCGCTACAATAAGAAGTCATCGCGATAAATCGCTACAATGAGACGTCATTGCATAAATTGCTACAATGAGATGTCACTGATCAAGGTTGTCAATGGATCGCGCGCGGTCAATACATCATGGTAGCCAATGAATCACGGCAGAAGAATGCATCGGGGTGGTTAATGGATCCCGTACCAATGCATCCGGTAGGTGGTCAATGTATGGACGGTGATCAATACGTCACGTCGATTTTTGTGAAGAAAAAAAAATTGATTTTATGAAATTTATTCGAAAAATATCAAAGATTTTAGAATAAAGAAGACGGAAAAATATGAATTTTAGTGAAAAATTATGATGATCCAGCTTTTAGATCAAAATATATGACCTTTTAGAATATAAATAATTAAAAATAAAATAAAAATAAAAATAAAAACTTAACCACGTTCTAATTCCTCAGCAGTTTTTTTTTTTTTTTTTTTTTTTTTTTTTTTTTTTTTTTTTTTTTTTTTTGCTTCTTTTTTTTCCTTCCTTCTTTTTTTTTTCCTTCTTCCACTTTATCCACTAAAATTAGAATGCCCTTATAACTAAATAAGCTTCTTCTTAAAATTAGAATGTCCTTATAACTAAATAAGATTTCGGAGTGTCCTATTACCCCTAATAAGTTGAAAATCAGTCCTTTTAAATAATTGGCCCAAAAGAAAACAACAATAATAAAACAATCAGTGTCTGATTAGTCTTTTTTTTTTAGTTCAGTATCTGATTAGTCGAATTATCAAATCTGATCAAATGCTGCTACTAATAATAATAACAATTAATTTTGAAAATAATAATAATAATAATAATCATATCAAAATCAAAATGAATGTAAAAAAGAAAACAAAAATAATAAAATAATCAGTGTCTGATTAGTCTTTTTTTTAAGTTCAGTATCTGATTAGTCGAATTGTCAAATCTGATCAAATGCTGCTACTAATAATAATAACAAATAATTTTGCCAATAATAATAATAATAATAATAATAATAATAATAATAATAATAATAATAATAACTAGTAACAAAATTACCAAAAGTAAAAAAAAATCATCATATAATAATAATAACTAATAACGAAAAGAAACTTACATCGAATCTATCTTCTTTTTTGACGAAAACATTAGCACAAGTATATACCTTTTTGTTCAAATTGAAACATATCTTCTTCCTTAGCTCCATGGAAGCAATGTCTACTAATATATACTGAAATTCACTAGTCTACATAATTGCCTTCACAAAGAACAAAATCTCAAAACTAATATCTACTAAAATGATACAATATAAATCTAATCAATTCTTTCATGTTCTGGATCATTAGACTAATAAATTAACCGAATCTATCAAATGACAAATTTAATTTGGCAAGCAAATCCGCCATCCTATTACAAACACGATGGCCAAAGGTGAAAAGGTAAAAGTCGAAGGATGATGTGTTGCTCTTTACCCTACTTGCAAAGAAACCTAGCAGAGAGATTATCATCATCATCATCATTTAAAGGGGTAATACAATTGCAACTATCTTATTTGATCGTAATGCCATCACTTTAGATTTTTGCCTTTTCAATGGTTCCCGGATCGAAGGCCACAAGTTCAACGTGTTCTACGGAGGAAATCCATCTTAGAGCAAGGAGAAAGATGAAATTAAGGCCCCGTCGTAATCTTTAATCACAACCCCACCGAACTAATGTTGTCTTTGAAACTCGCATCAACATTGGCTTTTAAAAATCCAAAGGTTTGGCTTGATCAAAGTAGTAGGACAATGAGTATTGAGTGTTAAAGGAAATAAAGTTGCGCTTTACTACCACCAATTGGTTTTAGTACAACGGTAAGTGCTTTATCCTAACATGGTATCGTGAGCGTGAGGTCTTGGGATCAAACCTCTGCTCCTCAATTTATTGTGCAAGTGTTGGGCCTCTTTGTCTTGTTGGCCTAGTTTGATTTTGCCTTTGTGTGTGCCTAGATGGCACAAAATTCTTGTTAGAGGCCCACACTTGAGAGGACGTGTTAAAGGAAATAAAGTTGCGCTTTACTACCACCAATTGGTTTTAGTACAACGGTAAGCGCTTGATCTTGATCCTAACATTGAGATGAGACAAATTGTCAACCAAATCAGATTCCGTAAAACATTCAAGTAAGATGTTAATTGGTTAATAATTTTCTGCATGGGAATGTGGATATCATAAACCCCCTCATAATTTGGCCTTCCGTATGAACCAAACTATAGAGAAAAATAGGTCGGATTTATTTGGAATATTTTCATTGAGGAGCCCGCACAAATCTAGAAATGTATGACTGAAATGAGACATCATATCATAAAGGAGAAATAGTAGGAGCTTTCCTAGAGAGGACAAATCCAATGAGTCCAGGATTCAATCGTGGATTTGTAACAAGGACATAAATTTTGTGTTTCATGAGATTCTCACAAACAGAAGAATATGAAGCAATTCTCCAAAGGAAGGTATGAATTTCAGGGGGAACAACAGCTGACCACAAGTAATTACGAGAATCCCTACCCGATTAGGTGAAGATGTATCACTTTTCCCAATTGACTTATGCTTAAGCAATATGGAAAGTAAATAGCCAGATTTAACAAAAAGATACATTTCTTTTAATAGTTCCAAGCAAGACGATCCTTAAGGTTCTCTTTATCAATAGGTATAGACTGGATAACTTCAGCTCTATAAGAGCATTAACATCAAACTCCCTACACCTTCTTATATCTTCATAATAGGGATAAAATGTAGGGATACGGCCAAAAACACATTCCATCAGCTTCCCCATCCTTTCCCTACAATAGGGACCATGAACATTGCCACCCCAAATGTAGGTTGGTACTGTAGCTCACCCTACATATTTTTTATTCATTCTTTCTCTCTCTTTCTAACAAAAATTAATTTTGAAAAAATTGTTTTATAGATAAAGAATGAATATTTTAATGGTGTAAGGACATAGATAGGGAAGCTGATGTAGAGTACTCTGAATTTAGTTGCTGTAAGGTAGGGATATGTATTTTTTTAATAGTATTTTTGGGGATAGGGATATGGAGACTGATAATAATGCTCTAAGGCAGGAACATGTGTGGAAGAAGGGGTTCATCCCATGTATTATTAGTCGAGAGTGAAAGATTGAAAGGGGTCAAGAGGAGCAATCCGGATGGAATGATCTAGAGTGATCCATGGGTCTTTCCATATACATATGTCCTTGCCAGTTCTAACTGTCCACCTGAGACCCTGAGTATGAAAATCTTTGCCACATAGAATGCTTCTCCAAATGAACCATAGGTTGTGTAGGTTTTGTATCAAAAAAGGATTTGCTTTTAAGATACTTGGCTTTGAGAATATAATTTGTCAGAGAATGGGTTTGAAGAATTCTCTAGATCTGTTTAGTAAGTAAAGCCTTTTTGAAAAGTTCCACATTGCAAAAGCCTGGGCCACCTTTGTTTTTAGGAGTAAAAATTGTGTCCCAAGAAATCCAGGCCATAAAAGATTTATTAGGGTTGTTGCACCTCCAGAATTTTCGAACCATGCCCAAGATTTCATTAAGAAGCTTCTCAGGGATGTTAATAAAGCACTTCATCAGATGGTTGGAAAAGATTGGATCATAGACTTGATTAGGCTTCTTTGCTGGAGGGGTAAGATGCATAAATTTCCATCCATTCAAAGTATTCCAGGTTTTATCATTGAGGTATCGAAAGATTTCATATTTAAGTCATCATACCATGAAGGGGAGTCCCAGGTGTTTGCTTGTGCAAATCCCAATAAGAATGGAAAGAATCTTAAGGATAGGATTTTGGATTTCAAATTGACTCCCTCACTAACGAAAACATTTGATTTCAAGAGAGTAACTTTCTCGCTTGAAAGACACTCATAGCAGAAAAAAGGTTTGCATGAGTTCGGTTGCGTTGGAGTTAAAGGCTTGGAAAACATGATGCATTCATCTGTAGAAGGAGGTAAGAGAGACAAGGGTCATTTTTACCCAATCTAAATGGGGTAATATTTCCATTACGAATGGAATGATTCAAGACAGTTGAGAGGCCTTCAAAACAAATGACAAGGAAGAGGGGGAAATGGGATCCTCTTGCCTGATTCCTTTAGATGGGTAAAAATGGGTAGGGAGTTGGCCATTTAGAAGGACTTGAAAGGAAGTAGAGGTGACACGATTCATAATGAGAGATATATACTTGGGAATGACACATGAATCGTTGAAGGGTAGTCACTTGGATGTGGTAATACATTTGAATGGTGAATTTGATAACCAGTAGTCTCATCAATAGAGTTGTTAAACGAACAAAGCCGATTGTGAACAAGATCATGTTTGACTCAATTCCCGGTGAATGATAATGAATACTAACAAAAGCGGTGCAAATTGAAATCGCATCCCCCCTCGGTTTCCTTGGTAAACAGCCGAGATTAATTTTTGTACTAAGATTATTTGTAGCTAGAATATGACTAAAGTATATATGTACTTATGATCAATAACCACACTTATGCATAATAAATTTAATGGTATTATTTAGGTAGAAAGAACTTAAAGAATGTTCAATGATTTAAACAAAAAAAAGAATGTTCAATGATTTGTTAGAGATTTGAGGCGAACTCATTAATAACATGAATTGTAATCTAATAATGCTTTTCGTATGTAAATGAATAAAAAATGTATCATATAAAACATGATATAATTTATATGTAAACATGATTATTTTTATGATCTCGTTTACATAAAAATGAGACCATTTAGTAATGATTATCATTTGTATGTAACAGTTAGGGGCGGTTGCACCCTTTAGCATTATGGGGCAGCCGACCCACTAAATGAAGTATACTCCCTAACTTACTTAAATCCATATACCTTTAAGGAAATACCTAACAATCAAAGAAACTCATATATAATAATGGGTTTTGTGATGGATGTTATGCCCTTTATAATAATTTTTAAAGTTCCTTACACCCTTTTTATGAAATTTAGAATATTTGCACTCTTTTCATTGAATAGAACTTTTCAAGCGTTTTATCTATATTCTCCTAAAAGTTAATATATAACGTGCAACAACAATCAATATAACCTACAAGCATGGCCATAATGAATAGGCATCTCGTGGTGATATGGGAGGCAAAGTATTTGGCTACGATTATTGTCAAGGCCATTTTTTGTATTGTCAAGGTAAAATACTTGATAATTATAAGGTGATATGTATAAATTGCTTGACATTATCAATTTTTTCTCTAACAATACTACTACTAGCCAAAGTATTTGAATAGTACGAGGGATCCTAGAATAGAGGTGCCCAAAGTTCAACTTCTAACCAGCCCGAGTACCCGTGGTTAAAAAGTTCATTAAACAAAGTAAAATTAAATGTTAAGCTTATGGTTGATTATATTTTGATGTGAATATTATATCAATGTTATTCTTTAAATTCGTTATAGAATTCTATTATATTATGAACTTATGTTGTTCAAATGTATGGAGAGAAAAAATACATCTATCAATACCGAACTAATCAAAAACATCAATAATATTTTACCAAATTTCAAAATAAATCAATCATGATATAACAATCGATATGTACCATGTGAAAGAATGACATTATTTTATAACAATTATCATTATTCAACATACTTTTATTTTATAAAGTAACCACAAACTGTAGCAACATACATAATGTTAAACTACACAAACACTCTTTTTAATTGATTTTTTTTATAATTTGATGAAAACACGTGCGAATCACGTGCATTTTGCTAGAATATTACAAGAATATTGTGATGTAAAGATCTTGGCACAACTCACCTTTTTAGGCATATGAGGTGCCACAATCATTCTGAGTGTAGTAGGGAACAAGAAACTATTTCCCCAATTTGACTGATTATCTCATTAAGTATTTTCCTTAATCTTATTAAGGATTGATCCTTAAAATCATATCTGCCATAAATTTAATATCTTATATTAAACACTTTCCAAGATATATATTGTCAATATCTAATATTGAATATATCTTTATTATATTATCATAAATCAATTTACACATATATATCACACACACACACACACACACACACACACACACACACACACATATATATATATATATATATATATATATATATCTACTACACATGTGCACATGTATATCACATATATACATGTCACACACATACATATATAAATATATTAATATATAATATTAATACATAATAATATAATACTATGATGAATTAATTTGCAAAATTCATGTGTATCATATTGACGGGAGTCAACTTTACTGTACTTTGGTGTGCAGGTTAACCCCCGTTTATTACTTTATTGGCATGTTTTGGGTAGTTCTGGACCTAATTAAGAGGAATATCGAGAGTTATACGCACGGGGAGTTAAACTGTCACATCGATAGTAAACTCCACCTTTTTAACGATATTTAGCTCTTTTCCGAACACTTTTGTCTTGCGGAATTACGCGTGGTGTTCGTTCGTACATGTTATTTCAGGACTTAGGTGGCTCGAGGACCCAGAAGGCGATGTTGTGGATTGGGAAACATGATCGTGGCATGAATGTAGCATGGAAGTGAAAGAAAATCAAGTTTGGATTGAAATCAAGGCAAACTGGCGTTTGCCCTATCCCAAACTGGCGCTTGGACAGTCCAGACGGGCGTTCATAGAATTAGCTCATGATACTGAAAGTTAGAGTTTTAGACGGACGAGAGTTCAAATTACCCTCAAACGCACGTTTGGATGGGTTCGCCTCAATCAAGGAAGCTCATACAAGCCAGACTGGCTTTCAGGCAACCCAGATGGGCGTTTGCCCTCAAGACATGTTCTATCAACCGAGCGTCCAAGGCAAGTAAACGCTGGTTCACTGAAGACGAAACCCTAATATCATCACGGTTTCTAGGCAGACGAGCGTTCACTATGGTTCAAACGCTCGTCCGGCCCCGACAGCATCAGATTTTAACGTAGCACTATAAATACGCAGCTCATTCAGCCCCTTCACACATCCTTTCGACTTTAGACACTTTTGGGGCGATTTTGGTGCGGTTTTAGGGTAGGTTAAACATACGTTGATCCCTTGGTTTCATAGTTCATATCCTTCGATTCTACATATTTTTTATAGCTTAGATTTGCGTTTCAAGTTCCAAAGATTCGACTTTTGGTGGATATTTCTCCATACTTTTCTTGATCGATTTTACAGCATATTATATGATAATGAATTATTCCTCTTTATTATTTCTAGCATGTTTTCAATTCCTATTTCGTTTATTAGCACAATCATGAGTAGCTAATTGCATGTGTAGTCGAATTATGTGAAAGCGAGCGAAAACCCTAAGGGGGATGAGATAGGGATTTGTGTAGTGCGTAATATTATGTTTAAACGATTAATCCACGTCCTAAAACTTATTATAACATCTTTGAATTAGATTGATCATCTAGTTCACTGTCACACACATCGAACTTATAGATGCATTTTGCGGCGAGATGTGGGAAAAGGGGTTTTAGGATCGTTGCGTAGATTCGGCCTAGTTGTTAGGTCTGTTTCCAATACAGAGGTTTGTCATCGTTGTTCGAGCAACTCTAGAACTTAATCATGTTAGGATAATTGGTTTTCCAAAGGGTGAGTCGGTTAGCTTCACATAGGGTGGTTAGATCGAGTTGTTCAGTCCAATTACTAGAACTAGGAGTTGGCACCCATGGATGTTGTTAAACTATATTGGATAGGTAGGTCGGTTAAGACACGCTCTCTGTCAAGTCCTTCCTTAGGGGTAAAAGTAGCTCGTGGGATCATAGTTCGGCTATACCTTTTAATATTTAGACGTAAACTCGTTAGTATAATCGTTATTTCTGCATTAGTATAAAACCCTCCACTATTATTTTGAACTGAACTAAGTTCTACGTTAGCTTTGGTACTTAGACATTACTCCCTTTGGATTCGACCTTGTGACCACTATACTCCCGTTGACTCGATACTATGTCGGTAAATGTTAGCGGTTAAGTATTTTGCATCAAGAATTTTGGCGCCGTTGCCAGGGAGTAACGTTTAATATCTTTTAAGTTGACCGAAAGCTTGGGCTTAGGTCGTTTTTATTTTGTTTTCATGTTGTTTCATATTTTTCAGTGAATGACCCGATGCTCTAAAGAACCTCTTATCAAACCGATTGAAGAAATTGAAGCGTTTGCACTTCACAGAAACAGTCAGCGTCGAGGAGAGATCCTGATTGCAAGTCCGAACCCTTTGTTTGAAGAAGAAGGGGTAGTAGAAAGCTCACTCTCAGAATCCTCTGCAGAAATGGACGATATAATGACTCGTAGAGATGGCAAAGATCCCATCGATGAACATAATGCACCCGGGCAAACCTCAAACACTACTGGTGGTAATGCGACACTGCAGTTGCAAACTCCACCGAGGAACCCTCGTGATGAATAGTTAAGGAGGATGATACAGAGTTACAGCAGCTGGTTACCCCACGACTTAATCAGAGAACAGGGATTGGATGGAATGCCCAGGATTTCAGGCAGAGTTCGACCAAGAGACTGTAAACCGATTACTACAGATGCTGAGGGATCAGGGAAACCAACAGGGGTTCCAAAACCCATATAACCAGCACCCACCGATGCATCAGTTCAATCAACAACATAATTCTC
The DNA here is from genome assembly GCA_026214975.1 of Gentiana macrophylla. Classification (NCBI taxonomy): domain Eukaryota; kingdom Viridiplantae; phylum Streptophyta; class Magnoliopsida; order Gentianales; family Gentianaceae; genus Gentiana; species Gentiana macrophylla. Next base: position 77,060,512 of record CM047814.1, read on the forward strand.
AGCCACAGAGGGTTCAGCAAGGACAGGGACCAAGAGTCTGTCGAGATTATGTGACTACACCACATGAAGTTACAGGGCACAACCCAATTAGAGTGCCTCCTATCAATGCCAACAACATGGACATAAAGCAAAATATCCTGAACATGTTGGGGGAAAACGCCTTGTTCCACGGGAAGTCAACTGAGAACCCGAATAGTTTTTTGGATCACTTTCTTCAGATATGTAGGACAATGAAATACAATGGGGTAAGTGACGAGGCGATAAAGTTGACAGTTTTCCCGTTTGCACTTAGAGGAGTTGCTAAGGATTGGTATGATTCATTACCTAATGATTCGTTGCATACATGGGCGGATGTGGTCAGAGTGTTTCTGAGAAAGTACTTTCCTCCGGCTAAGATTTTAGATTTGAAAGAAGAAATCTCTTCGTTTGATGGTCTCGAGGGAGAGACACTGAAGGAGACATATTAGAGGTTTAGGGGTCTACTGAAGAGATGCCCTCCACACGGTTTTTCAACTGTTGAGCAAGTGATTATATTATTCAGAGACTTAGAGCCAGTGGATCAGAATAAACTGAATGACGTAAGTGGCGGAGATATTATGAATCTGCCGTCGGAACAAGCTATGAGACAAATTGAGAATATGGTAGATGGAGAAGGACAGTGGGGGTCTAGTAGAAAGAAGAAGAAGGCTCCACTGGAAAGTGTGAAATCTTTGAAAGAAGAACTGGATAAAGAGTCTGCCATGCATGACAAGATGCAAGAAATGGTACTGAAGATGGACCAAATGCAGTTGGCTAGAAAGAAGGCGGACCAATGCCAACTTTGTAGGGGTGGACACTCAGTATTGGAGTGTACATCACCGAAAAAGTTCACTTACCCACCACAGTTGACACCTTCCCCAACACAACAACAATTTGGGAATTATAATGATCGGCAGAAGATGAATGTGTATGCAATGGGGCAGATGAATACGAATCAGCAAGAGTTTGGTCAGCAACAGCAGTGGAATAAGAATTTCGATAATCGCAGGTGGTCGCCAATGGAGTATGCTATGGGAGATGAGTCACAACAGCTTTAATGTGAGCTATGTTGGCCAAGGTAGTGGGGTAATTGGAATCGAATCAACAAGGTCAAGGTTGGAATCAAAACCACCATCGAATTGGAACCACAATTCCGATCGGGTCAAAGCTTTAGGCCAAGTCAAGGTTCATCAAATAAGCCTTGGGACCAGAATAAGAACTACCAGAATAGCCAAGGCAATTATCCGAACAACCAGAATCAGCAATCTCAATCACAAGGCCAACAAAGAATTGCGTAATCGAATCAAAGCGAATCGTGGATGGAACCGAATCGGGGCGGCAGGTAATCAACAAGCAAATCACCGCCCGAAACAATAATTCGCACCTATCAGCATCCGAATGCTCATCTCCACCAGAACAACCAAAATAATCAGCAATCGAATAACTCTGGTGCTCAAAAGACTTCCACATAAATGCTCCTAGAAAAGTTGGATAGGACTGTATCCGAGTTGAACAAAAATGCTGTGGAGCAAAAAGTGGCCACCCACTCCGCTATCCGGAACTTGGAAACCCAAGTGGGTCAAATCACACATACATTGAAGAAAAAATTGAGTGGTGGCCTCCCAAGCAATATTGAACAGAATTTGAGGGAAGTGAATGAAGTATTCACCAGAAGTAGCAGAGATCTGGGGGTTGATTGGTCAAAGAAAGATAAAGTGACCGAAGCAAAGAATTATCTGAATGAAGAAGATGAGGCTGAGGATTTGGAAAGAGGCAGGGTCGAAACTGAGTTCGAGGCAATGAGAAGAGAGTTGGCAGCAATCGAAAGAGATCTAGCAATTGCAAAGAAAGAGAGAGAAATGGCTGCAATGAAGAAAGAGTTGGAAGCAACAAAGAACATATTGCTAGATGCAACGAAGAATAATAGGGATGTGAACAAGGAATTGAAGGAGATGAGAAATGCCCATGTAAACTTGCAAGTCGTGGTCGAGAATTTAGAGACACAAATGGAGCAAGTGAATCCCAGGCAAGTGAATGCCATATGTACAAGAAGTGGTAAAGTTGTGGGTAGTGACGTCGAGGCACCCGAGGTCCAGAAGAGTAAAAAGATGGAGAAGACTAGAGCAGGAGATGAAGAGTGGGTGGTGGTTGATAAGGAGACATGAGCTACTAAGATAGAGAAAGCGGTGGAGAAGCCGAATGCGGAACCAAAAGAGCGGTCAGACACAGCAGGGGAAGGTACGAACAAATCAGGAATGGATTCTGTGAAAAAACCCTTTGATTTATCTAAATTACCTTACCCTCCTCGTAGCCCTACAAAGCCAATAATTTCTCAAAAGCAAAGCAAGTTTCTCGATATCTTGAGAAAAGCAGAGATAAATATCCCACTTGTAGATGCTGAAGGATGCAGGAGCTCAGATCTAAACGAGTTAGATCTACGCGCAGCGGATGGATCACGATTTATACATCACAATACATAATTAAAGGATTTAACAACTACAAGGGGGTTAAGATCATGTTACCAATAATAGGAAGAGAAGCCAAGATCTTCCAATGTGTTCTCCAAACGGCGGTTGGTGGACACCCTTCTTGTTACACGAACCTCCTTGATATGCAACACCAAGAAAAACTTAGAGTTTTTCTTCTTCTAAAACCCTAAACAAGAGAAAACTAATTTTTCCTCTCCTTCTTTATGTGGTGGTCGAAATTTGCCAATATATTAAGGTTTGGGAGAACTCTCTTTATATAGGAGAGTAATCATTGTCCTCCAAGGATTAAATAATTAAGAGATAATTATTACATTAATCCTTTATTCCAAATAAAAGATAAATAAAATGATTATCCCAAATAAATTAGGATAAATCATATTATTATCTAATATTCCATGAATTATCATTTAACAAATAAATGATAAATCACATGTACTTGTAGGGTCACTAAGCCCACATAAAATGTCTTTTATGTGTATTATATTATTTAGCCCAACTAAATAATATCAATGCATATCAATTAATTAGCCCATCCAATTAATTATCACTGAGGCCCAAATAACAAGATTATTAGTCCGAATTACGTAAGCCACATCGGGGACCATGGACCTATAACCGTGTAGCTCTCAATAATTAATTATTCATCAAACAGAATAAGTACATTAATTATTAATTCCGGGATTACGTCACCATAAAACCCGAAACTGAACTCTACCGATTATAGATGTATACTTATACTCAACCCATAGAGTGAATAAGCGTCCATTGATATAATCACTACATACGGATTAACCCTCCATAGATCGCCTATTCTCGAGTGGGAAGTCTCCGTGCACCCGACTCAGAATATCTTATCCTTATCTACCATTAACCCCTAGTGATCAATTAGTTCACATATCTGACTAGTAGCTAATTAGTCTAACATGAACTGGGCCCATCGATCATTTTCTTAGGGCTAACAAATAAGGGGACTATCTCTACTTCCCTTGAGAAGGAATGGATTCCATGATCGAACTACTCACTCATCCTGAGATAGTGCCAATGAGAAGCGGCTTGGAACACATATTTAAGTGAACCGTAATTCAACACATCAAACACTACCCCGGACAAGCAAAGCACTCGTGATCACCTCGTGATTAAGGTTGATCCATATATGATCATCTAATGATTTAATAAGATTCCTCGATTACGGAATTATACAGAGAAATACAGATTAAATCGGTCCAAATTCTATATGAATGCCATCATATATAAATGCCCCACGTAGTACCTCTACCGATAGTCCGGATAAGACTATCACACCCTAAGGTGTTCAAGCATTATTGGTGTTTTAATCAAGAGACCCTAAACTCTGATTAAGTTCACCATGGACTAACAATTTAAGTATATCACCACTAACTCAATCCTCACGTGTAATCCATACACTGAGTTAAGTGGTTACATACAGATATACTTAGGGTTTGCAGTAGTGTATCACTTTACAAGCACAAAGCAAGTAATAAGGTGAGATAAATTTCCTATCATTCATTATTAAAAACAATTACACAAATTGTCTTTCGGGCACTACACCTAACAATCTCCCACTTGCACGAAATGACAAGCAACGATTGTTTTTAGAGCACACCCTTTCTCATCTTATTCACAACACTCTCCCACTTGCTCTAAAAGCAGATGAGACATATCCATTAATTCCGTACCCTCCAAGCACTCGACTGATCAGTTAGGTTGTCGGCTCGAGACGATCTTTAGGATTGAAACGTTGTCGGTCCTTCCAATCAGGCGGTACTCTCTCTCAATATGCTTTTGACTTCTTGTAACTGAGAAGATCCTTCTAAGCTATCTCTTCACTGTTTTCACAATGAAGTGATATCGGCTTATCGCACCGGAATTACTCCCGAACAAAAAAGGAAATTCTAAGCACTATGAGTAAACACCGAGCCCGAGATCAACTTAATGATCATCCTTAATCGACTACAAGTCGAATCGGTGTAGTCAACCATATTCAAGTTTGCACTGAATATACAAGAATATGACTCCTCGTTCTCTAAAGATACTTGAGGACGTAATAAACCGCTACTTATTGCTCGAATCCAAGATTCGATTGCTATTGACTTGTGATAACCTGACTTGCCATTATCCAAGAGAGACTCTATCCCATTTTCTCTTTATCCGAAGATTTAGAGAATCATTCCTGAGAGGTAGGGTAGGACTACTCTCGAAGATTGTTGCATACGTATATGCATAATCATCTTATTCAATAAGATAGGTGGGATAGCCAATGACTCATTCTTGTGAATCGACCGAATCGATTCTTAGAATATAGTCCAATTCTCTCATCCAGAGAATCTTGGCTTTGTCGGTTTCGACTTCGAGATATAGCACACACATTTGTTTCCAACCGTTTCAAAGGTTATCATTCATGAACACTAATACTACTACTTTACCAATATTGATATCCAATCCTACGAAAGACTTATCAATATTCGTCAAGTCCACATATTTTAAAACATGTGACTTTAAATGACCGAGAGTTCTCTTAAATCCACAAAGGATATAAGCCCCGGCAGTCATCCTGCCATTTGTTCTAACCAAGACCCTTCTGTTCCGAATGAATCCAGACTCCGTTTTTCGGCAAGAAGGTCTCAGGGAATCACCCCTATTTTCTGTTTTCTAACGAAATCTTGCAAGAGTGAGTGGTGTGAGAGTTCAAGGTCTGGTTAACTCTCTACTTGTCAGGGAATCACCCTTAGACCACTCGACTTTTGTACTGAAAGTTTAAACTTTCCTATTCATTTGACTCTTTTCCGTGTAGATCCAATTGCTCCCACTGGGCTGAGACACTCAGGTGGTTCTACAAGAGGTCGAATGAACTGGAGTACCAAAACTCCATTCACAGGGTTAAGGCTTTCAAACCAACCTCTATGATCAGAATCCTATACATCCCACTAAGAGCCATAGGTTATCAATCACCCCAGCAGACTATAAAGTCCACAAAACCACAATGGGTCAACGGTTAAACCATACTCCCACTGTGTTTTGGGTGCATTGATATTCTGATCTAGTAGTATTTATCAGTGTAATCACCAACAACTGATGTTGGACGTGGTCTGATTAAATCGATAGTAACTACCTTTGGGTAACCGTACTCAAGGTTTAAGGTCATTACTTATAGATTCTATCGTAAGGTTTATGACAGTTCAACCGTCACTTTCTGATCTCAAGAATCTTATAACCAACCTTCACTCGACACATTAAGATATTTCATGAACAGTCACAATCTGAACGTATACGCAAAATCTCCAGTCCTACCTTCAAGCATTAAGTGCTAAATGCTTACATTTACGAAAGCGATGTGAACCGAATTCACTCCTTATCCATAAATTCACTAGCATCTTCTAGGTAGAGTTCTCGGTTTACATAATAATGTTAACCGTTATTTTGCAACCAATTATCTTAATCGAGTTTAGTAGTGTATTGTAGCACATCAGTAACTATATAGGGCAAGTCTATGGTTTCTTCCTCAGTGAGAATCATTCCACTAGGAGACATGCCGAGCATCAGTCCCAAGACTATGCGATAGCCTATTTCTGAGCATGGAATACTCTATTCTCTGTTAAAATCAGAGACTCCTCCTCGTATTCTTTTGATAAACTAAATCGTGTTTCGAGTAGTTATCAGACACAAATTCACCACTCAAAAGCTCCCATTAGCTTGTATATTTCACTAGACCCCGAAGGTCATTGTGAACAAGCTACGTTACTTCTTTAGATCTATTACCCTTTCCTAATATAAATGAAGCTTAGTCATTGTTCCTTTGAGACAGTGTTCCGAGACTGAAAATAGGAATCACCCTTAGCCAGTCGTTAGGTCTTATCTCTAGGATATATGCACTAATTAATAGATTTTGAAGAATCGTTTATCTTAATACGGAAACCATTTTCCTATAATAGTTTAAGACGTGTTACATTTACATTTTCAGCATTTCTTAGTGGTTCTGACTTTATCAAACAAAAGTCCGAGTCTCGGATTCGTACTACAAATGTCATATTCACTTTCTATGAGGCAACAATATATCGAGTTGAAAGTGAATCCATTTGTTTCAACGAATCTGTAAACAGAAAAATAAATTTTTCTGTGATATTCAAGGATAGAATCCGAAATTCATTTCCTTATATCACTCCCACTATTTTAGCTGAAATTACTGTCCATTGTTACTCTATTAATCGTTAATGCAAAGCTCTCTTGTTCTTCCAAAGAACTTAGCTCCCGAGTCGAGTTACTAGGTTAAGAAAGTTGCTAAGGATTCATTGGTTAGTGATCTGAAATCACTTTCCTTATCCTATACTTTCTTTACTTAATGTTTCGGTTTAACCTCAAAACTTTAGTTAAGATGATTAACACTTATAGACATTCTTTCCCATTCTTAACTTTCCTTAAAAGGAAATAGTCTTAAACTAGCAGTTCGTTTGAGTAGACACTACTCGTGAACTGTGGGATGTCTAATGAAAGCGTTACCCAGTGGGACTAATTTTCTAATTAGAAAAACATAAGATAAAAGCTCCCACTAGTTTATCGGTTCCAAATACCGTCTAACTAGCGACACTTTAATTTATGATTCTCCAATTTTTCTATTTGAAAATTTCTCGTGTAGACACTACACAATTAAAATTCACTAGAAGAATTTTATCGTCCCAATCATCTTTCAAACTAACTACGGTTGTCTCTCGTACTGCACGAGTGACATCAGTGACATACTTATTTACGTTACTTAAGTCTTGATGGCTCAAGAGAAATATCTCTTCCGAAAAATTAATCGCATGTAAGATCAATAAGTACAACGTACTAGTTACTAACCACTTTTTAACGAAGTCATTACTAGTCAATTTTACACTAGCAGTCTAGCACCCTAGAGAGATATGTATAACAGTTGTAAATAAAATTGACAAAAATAAATCCAAATCATACACTACTAATAAATTTTAGGAACATAAACTAAGTACTTATAGTCTATCCTACCATTCCAAGGATTTAATCTAATGCCTCGATTGCGCTTAGGGTAGGTCAAAGAGGTTTCGATTAATATTGAAGATCGATTGAGAATCGAACATCTCATTTGTGATCGTCAATCACCTTTCCTTTTTCAGCCAAGGTACTACCCAAATACCCTTTATGAGTGTGACCTCTTCTCTCTCGATTTTTAGGTAGACCCCGAGTGTGCCGCCTTTAGGGTCGGTCGGTGACCCGACGAGTACCCAAAATCCTATCCTTTCGGAGACCAAGCCTTGAATTTTGATAGCGGTGAAGGCCTTCCTTAGGAGGCCGGTCCCAGCCGGCATGAGGCGTTACCATTCTCTCATGTTGCTTGTGTCAACAAGAGAGGCCGTGGGGTCGGTTGTCGCCTCTCCGCTCCCACTCAATATTTTGAAAAAGTGGTGGGTTTATCGATCACGCTTTTGGACTTGATGTTACATTAAGGAACAATAAATCATAGGCCCGAATGTTGTCGGTTACGTGGGCTAGCCCACCCGACCTATTCGTTGGAACATATGTGGCCGCCGGACGGTCAAAACTAGGGGAGCTCCGTTGAGCCGTAGTGGCTCTTTGGATGGCTCACCTTGCTGCACTTCGTGCAAACGCCACACGTGGAGGGTGAAGTCGATCAAGCCGTAGCTTCTGTTGACCACCCAACCGTGGTTAAACCACTTTCGAACCATGTTTGCCCGTGACTATCCAATCCTTAAACATCAAACTTTCTCGTAGACACTACGGAACAAAAACGTAATCTCGTCTAGGTAAGGTGGAATTCACCGAGAATCCAACACCTTAACCACGAGGTTTCGGGATTTTACTTCTTATGCTTTCGCAGAATGTGATTCACCGAGAATCCATCACCCAACCTCGACGATTGAAAAAACCCGTGTTCCTCGGTTTTTACCCTAATTAGTTTCTAATAATATCAAACAATTAATTAAAACTAATTGCGTGTTTTATACATGCCTGACTAATTCCTCGAATTAATTTCTACATGTATGCATATGGAGTGAAATTCATGATATGATGCATGTCATGGCAATTTTCCGGTTCTACACATACAATCTAAACATGTATTCTAGTGCGGAAAATAAACACCGAGATGGACTGTTGGCACCCCCGTATCTAACCTATTAGAAAATAAATTAACCAAAACCCTAACTAGGGTTTACTTCTTTCTAACATAATCTGCAGCTGTTCAAAATCTTCGACGATCGGCAAACCAAACGAACTCGGATTGCGACGAAACTTTCCAGACCTGTTCCTCACTCCTTGGGCTTCAATATGGATGGTTGGATTGGAGTTTTGAGTTATCAATTTTCTCCAGTGAGCCGCCCAACTTGCTGCTGGATCTGACTTTTACACCAGCGCCTCAAAGGCTTCCTGAGGCCGATCGGGAATTGAGATGAATCTCGATCGACCTGAAATTTTTATGCCACGTCAAAAACTCCATATTAATCGATCTGACCGGTTGGATTTGCGTTTCAACGGTCCAAACTCTCCCAGAAATTCGAGGAAGTCACAGCTAGGGTTTCTGTGAATCCTGCGTTTTTCTGTTACAGCAGCCACTTCATTTCAAAAAACGGATATTGAGACGGACTCCGATCGACCCTAAATTTGGATGGATTGTTCTTCAACTTTTAATCTTGATTCTGACCGGAGGGATCGTCGTTTCAACGGCTCGATCAACGGGAAAAACGAAAAAACGAAACAGCTACTAAACAGATCTACTTTCTGGAAATTAAAATTGCAATAAAAATAAATTACATAATTTCCTATACTCACATGAACGAATTTTCATCGTTTATATGAGTTTACAATAGATCTAACGGGTAAACAGTGCCAACCCCCAATCCATCTCTTCAACCATAGCAATCAAACATTATCAAAGTATAAAACAATAAATAAAATTTACCTACATGCAATTCCACTCCTTTAAATCGTTCAATTATGATTATGACTATATAAACCGTGGAACCTGTCTCTGATAACACATGAAGGATGCAGGAGCTCAGATCTAAATGAGTTAGATCTACGCGCAGCGGATGGATCACGATTTATACATCACAATACATAATTAAAGGATTTAACAACTACAAGGGGGTTAAGATCATGTTACCAATATTAGGAAGAGAAGCCAAGATCTTCCAATGTGTTCTCCAAACGGCGGTTGGTGGACACCCTTCTTGTTACACGAACCTCCTTGATATGCAACACCAAGAAAAACTTAGAGTTTTTCTTCTTCTAAAACCCTGCAAAGCTAAAACTAATTTTTCCTCTCCTTCTTTATGTGGTGGTCGAAATTTGCCAATATATTAAGGCTTGGGAGAACTCTCTTTATATAGGAGAGTAATCCTTGTCCTCCAAGGATTAAATAATTAAGAGATAATTATTACATTAATCCTTTATTCCAAATAAAAGATAAATAAAATGATTATCCCAAACAAATTAGGATAAATCATATTATTATCTAATATTCCATGAATTATCATTTAACAAATAAATGATAAATCACATGTCAAATAATTATCCAAGAAAACTAATTTCTCTCTAATTATCATCAATATTGGCGCCACTTGTAGGGTCACTAAGCCCACATAAAATGTCTTTTATGTGTATTATATTATTTAGCCCAACTAAATAATATCCATGCATATCAATTAATTAGCCCATCCAATTAATTATTAATGAGGCCCAAATAACAAGATTATTAGTCCGAATTACGTAAGCCACATCGGGACCACGGACATATAACCGTGAGCTCCAATAATTAATTATTCATCAAACGTAATAAGTACATTAATTATTAATTCCGGATTACGCCACCATAAAACCCAAATCGAACTCTACCGATTATAGATGTATACTTATACTCAACCCATAGAGTGAATAAGCGTCCATTGATATAATCACTACATACGGATTAACCCTCCATAGATCTGTCCCATTCAGGTGGGAAGTCTCCGTGAACCCGACTTCGAATATCTTATCCTTATCTACCATTAACCCCTAGTGATCAATTAGTTCACATATCCGACTAGTAGCTAATTAGTCTAACATGAACTAGGCCCATCGATCATTTTCTTAGGGCTAACAAATAATGGGACTATCTCTACTTCCCACAGAAGGAATGGATTCCATGTCTCGTGAAAATCGTAACTACTCACTCATCCGAGATAGTGCCAATGAGAAGTGGCTTGGAACACATATTTAAGTGAACCGTAACTAACACATCAAACACTACCCCGGGACAAGCATCACCTCGTGATCACCTCAGATTAAGGTTGATCCATATATGATCATCTAATGATTTAATAAGATTCCTCGATTACGGAATTATACAGAGAAATACTGATTAAATCGGTCCAAATCCTATATGAATGCCATCATATATAAATGCCCCACGTAGTACCTCTACCGACAAATCGGATAAGACTATCACACCCTAAGGTGTTCAGGCGCATTATTGGTGTTTTAATCAAGAGACCCTAAACTCGATTAAGTTCACCACGGACTAACAGTTTAAGTATATCTCTTCTAACTCAATCCTCGCGTGTAATCCATACACTGAGTTAAGTGGTTACATACAGATATACTTAGGGTTTGCAGCTGTGTATCACTTTACAAGCACAAAGCAAGTAATAAGGTGAGATAAATTCTGTCATTCATTATTAAAAACAATTACACAAATTGTCTTTCGGGCACTACACCTAACAGCTTGTTCATATGCCATCTTATGTTAAATTTTTAAAAGGGATTCTGTCTAATAAAGCAAAAATGGAGAAAATTGTTCGCTTGAATGAGGAGTGCTCTGCTGTTTTTCAGAATAAGCTGCCCCCTAAGTTGAAGGATCCGGGTAGTTTTTCCATTCCTTGCACCATAGGACGGATGTTATTCCCTAAGGTGTTATGTGACTTAGGTGCAAGTGTAAGCTTGATGCCTAGGAGGATATATGAGAGCCTGGGCCTAGGTGAGCTAAAACGAACAAATATGACCCTGCAGATGGCGGATAGGTCAATTAGGCGCCCCATGGGAGTTGTTGAGGATGTTCTGGTTCAGGTCGGGAAGCTTGTCTTTCCTGTTGATTTCGTAGTATTAGACATGGAGGAGGCTAGTCACTGTTGGAAAGGTGTCCTAAACCCAATCGGGTCGGACCGGATCCGACCGGGTCGGGTCATTTACAGTCTATTTAGTTCATGTAATAACTTTATTACGATTAATAAAAGCACTTATGTTATTATATATTGTTTGTCTTCATATTATTTGTTGTATATATATAGTAACGTCCCTGGTATCGATCTGTGATAGAGAAACCATGATAGTGATTATGGTTGATGAGATCTCTAATCACTATAACAAGGTTGGTACTTAAATGTCTCTAGTCTTACATATTATCAAATAGGACATTGATAGTATAATCGGACTAAAGACGTATTGGATGTCTTCTATCTTTTAGAAGATAGGGATAGATCTCGCTCTATCGAAGTGTAGAGACACTTGACCGTGCGTGGGCGTGTATTAGAGAATGCGACGTTAGGTCGACCCACTTACATTAAGTGTCACACTATGTGGCGGTTGTGTAATTATCCTTTTGACCGAGTCTTCATGGCATCACGGTGTGGATTGTCATGCTTTGACACTATTGAGATTTCTCCTAACCACGGGCGATCATGCGGTAGTGATTGGGTATGATATTGAAGCATCGCGGAGTATACATGTTTGGTCGTCCGGGAATCGCGTATCCTATGATTGGGATTGAATATCCGAAATGGCCTTCTTATAAGGAATGTCTAGCTCTCGAGAATCTTTGCAAAGTGGGAGTAAATGTGTTATTCCGAGAGAGCATGATATCCAGATTATAAGATACGATCGTCAATGTATTGACACTTTCGAGATACGATCGTATGGATATTATTATAGCGATAGGATTGTAAGTTACACGGTAATCGCTTCACATGAAAGGTAGTAGTCATTGCTTTTGACTCTTCCGATGATTGGGGTCACGGTGTGTTGCTAGACGCTATCCCGTGATCGTTAGGTATGAAGGGCATTTTAGTAAATTGCACTTTGTGTCTCAAGCGCCAACATATTCGGAAGCCTATCGGGTCACACACATATGAACATCGAGTCGGATTAAAATGCGGTTATAGTTGATAACCAAATAAGGAAAGTTTATCTCTGACTATAAAGGTTATAGTGGTAAATTAATATGGTGGTATTTATTTATTATGAATAAATAAAATACAAGATATTAATTATATATAAATTAGATTAATTAAAGAATATTCCGGAAGTCAATCTTTTGGGATATGGGCGCCACTTTTGAGTGTACAAGATACACTTGGATTGTGCACTTTAATTAATAAGATTACCATAATATTAATACAAGATATTAATTGATTTTGAAAAATAGATTTATGGTAATAAGATAATTATAATCAATATATGATATTGACAAAATAAATTATAATTAAAGAGATAAATCAATCTAGTTGATTTTCCTTATTTTATTAGAAAAGGTTTTCTTCTCTACACTACTATTGGGGCGCCACCTCCTACATAAAAGGAAGTGGGTGTCAAGCTCTTTTACACAACACAATTGCAAAAGTTCATAATTCTTGTGTAAAATAGAGAGCTCTCCATAGTGAGTTTGTGAGGAAGAAAAGGTCCGATCTAGCGACCGGAGTTTTTCCGATAGCAATCCAAGGAGGATTCCGGTGAGGGGTTCGTGTGGATTAGCGATAGAGGCCGGACGCGTGGGCGGCTTGCGCGTTGAACTACTCTCCGTTGGCGGTCAAAGCGACGATCTTGTAGATCATCTAAGGTATAACCGTCAAACTACTTAACGTGTTTATTGCATTAAACGAAGAACGATCTAGAAAAAGGAAATCAAAATTTTAAATTCACTGCGTTAAACTAGTGATTTCTAACAAAGGGTATCGAGATGACTTGAGCTTAAGCAATAAGCATAATTTAAATGCGTAGTATTTAATCGATAGATGCAAGATTTAAATCACGAAACGTTAAAACAAAAACAAAAAAATAAAAAAATTAGGGTTCTTGGTCGGCCGACCGGCGGGCGGCGCCTCCTCTCAAGGCGGCGGCGGCGGGCGGCGGTAACCCTAGGGTTGCCGTCCGTCGGCTCTCCTCTTCCAATAGGGAGATCAACCCTTTTCGTTTTGTGATATTTTATTGTGCATAGATATCTCGTTTGTTTAGTTGTGTCATATGGCCAACCAATGGTTCAAATAGTTTGGACCATTGGGAAACCATATGGGACATTGGCCTTTCCAAATTTTGATTTGGAATAGGCTGGCCCTTTCCAAATATTTGATTTGGAATAGGCTTAGCTGAAGCCACTTCAAAATTTTGATTTTGGAAGTGGCTGCGAGCCTAAACCAAAAACCATTTGGCCTTTGCAAATATTTGATTTGGAATAGCTCTGGCCCTTTCCAAATATTTGATTTGGAATGGCCTAGCTTTAAGCCACTTCCAAAATTTTGATTTTGGAAAGTGGCTGAGCTGAGACTAAAATAATTTGGCCTTTCCAAATATTTGATTTGGAATAGCGCTGGCCCTTTCCAAATATTTGATTTGGAATAGGCCTAGGCCTAGGCCACTTCCAAAATTTTGATTTTGGAAAGTGGGCAGGCCTAAGCTAAATTTAGTTTTGGAAAGGAAACAAATAGGAGACTTTATAATTTTAATTTTATTTCGAATAGTTCAAATTTAATTAAAATTGAAATCAATTTAAAATTAAATGTTAATTTTAATTTTCGGTTAAGTCATATAATTAATTAAAATTTATTTAATTATTTGACGTGATAAAATAAAGACGCATGAGTAGTAGTAGTTAAAATTAGAATTTAATCTTTTCATAAGATAAAATTGTATGGATTAGATGTGTAGATATAATGTGATTATATGGACCCCGATTGATCGATGGACTCACCAATAGGATAGATGGGAATGTTTTCTTTATGTTGGTTTTGAAAAATTGTCCTGAGCCGTTATGAAGAACGTGACCTAGTTTACTTTTTTGCATTTATCCCATTCCCTGAGTTCCCCCCCGTGTGCGGCGGGTGTAATTATATATTATGTAACAAGAATGGAGCAAGAAGTTCAAGACCAAGGAGAAATAAAGAACCCATTGGCGTCTGACAATAAAGATCCTATTGGCGGTTGCGAGATACCCTTAGTTTGTGACCCAGCGGTTTAACTGGGTTTGTATTCAAACCGCACTTTAGAAAGGTCCATGATCATACCGGTTATTTTATGCGCGGAATGTTGTGTATGTTTTACTTTATATGATATCGTAGTAATATGCACATAGTAGATGAGACCATAATTAAACCAAATTAATTAAGTGAATTAATTTAAAATTATTCCCACACCAAAAATCGAGCCAAAATTGTCTCCCAATATTATAATGACGGTGAAGAGCCTTTGTTCGGATCCAACTGATTTGCCCACGTCGGGAGTTGACCTACCACGGGTATATCGTCATTATCGAGATATGATCGTTACGAGATCTCATGAATATTTGGGTTACGACTCGACTAAGAATCTTGCGGTGATTGGCCCACGTCAGGACCGTCTGATTTTAGAGACAAGGGGTGGCTATCACATAGAGATGTGAATTGTCAAAGAGTTGACTAGTCAACCAATGGAAATCGAATAAGATTCGATCGGTAAATAGTACCCACCTTCGAAATTGACCCGGTCGATCGCCCACGCCGGGGATCGAGTCAACTAGATAGATTCCATCCACTAAAGAATTAATTAAATTCTTGAAAGCCAATAGGGAATAGTTGGCTAGTGGGAGTAAAAACCTTATAAATTTCATAGTGCAAATTTAGGTTTTTTTATACATGAGCTTTTACTTATTCTATCTTTTATTTATTGTTGTAGAAAATGTCAAACAAATTGAACCTTCGTTTTATCATCGAAAACAAGCTTGACGAAACTAATTTTCTCGATTGGGAAAGAAACCTCAAAATCGTTTTAAGGCACGAGAAGATTGGCTATGTCTTGGACGAGGCCCTACCGGAAAAGCCCACGAGGTTCGGGCCGCAGATGTTGTCGAGAAGTACAACAAGCATTGTTCTCGACAAGATCGATGCTACATGTATCATGCTTGCTTCTATGACACTGAATCGCGAGAATCGGCATGAGTCCATGGACGCCTACTCTATCATGGTCCACCTGAAGGAGCTTTATGCTTCTCAGTCCCGCACTGAGAGGTACGAGGTCTCGAAGGCCCTGTTTAGTTGTAAGATGGCATCTGGGACTGCTGTGGGGTCACACGTGCTTAAAATGATCGGGTACATAGAGAGGCTTGGGAAGCTGGGCCACAAGTTGGAACGAGAATTGAGTATTGACTTGATTCTGCAATCTCTACCTGACTCATTCTCGCAGTTTGTGATGAACTATCACATGAACAAGATAGATTGCTCCCTAGCGGAGTTATTGAACATGTTGAAAACTGCTGAAGGCACTGTAGGGAAGGGAAAGCAAGTGTTGCTGGTCACTTCAAGCAAGGGCAAGGCAAAAGCCCAGAAAAAGTCCAAGAAGGCGAAGGCTGCACCTAAGCCAACGCCTAAGATAGCAAAAGACAAATCCAAGGATGCTTGCTTCCATTGCGGTGAGACCGGACATTGGAGGAGAAACTGCAAGGGCTTCTTGAGTACCAAGAAGAAGCATTCGATGCTTCGACTTCGTATATTTATGATTGAGATCAACATTACTTCTTCTAAGTCTAACCACTTTGGGTATTAGATCTGGTTGTGGTTCTCATATTTGTACTGAATATGCGAGGCACTAAGAAGAACTAGAGATCTGAGGAAAGGAGAGGTGGACCTACGCGTTGGAAATGGAGCAAGTGTTGCTGCGCTGGCCGTAGGAGTTTATTTTCTTTCATTGCCCAGTGGGCTAGTACTAGAACTCAATAACTGTTATTTTGTTCCTGCTCTTACGAAGAGCATTATTTCTATTTCTGCATTAGATGTTGATGGATTTTCTTTTACGTTTGAGAATAAATGTTGTTCTTTTTCACGTGATGGAATCTTTTATGGTACTGGCATACTTAGCAATGGTCTTTACATATTAGATATGAATGTTGACGTACTTAATATAAATAACAAGAAAGCCAAAACAAATGACTTGAATGAATCCTACCTATGGCATTGTAGACTTGGCCATATAAATAAGAATCGCATTTCCAAACTCCATAAAGATGGAATGTTGGATCAATTCGATTACTGAATCGCTTGATACATGCGAAGCTTGTTTACTTGGCAAGATGACAAAGTCACCTTTTAGTGGCAAAGGGATAAGATCCAATGAATTGCTTGAGCTATATACATACCGATGTGTGTGGCCCAATGTCGATTCAAGCCAAAGGAGGATACTCTTATTTTATCACTTTCACCGATGACCATTATCGCTATGGTTATATATACTTAATGAAGTATAAATCAAAGCCTTCAAAAGTTCAAAGAATTCGAAGTGAAGTGGAGAAACAACTAGGTAAGGAAATCAAAACACTTCGATCCGATCGAGGCGGAGAATACCTAGATGGAGAGTTTCAAGATTATTTGAAGGAGAATGGGATTCTACTCGAATGGACTCCTCCCGAACGCCACGGATGAATGGCGTGTCCGAGAGGAGGAACCGCACTTGTTAGACATGGTGCGATCCATGATGAGCTATGCGATTCTTCCAAAATCGTTTTGAAGTGCGCTCTAGAAACCGCATCCTATACACGAACCGAGTTCCATCAAAGACGGTTGAATCCACACCATACGAGGTATGGCATAAGAGAAACCGAGTCTAGCCTATCTTAAACCTTGGGGTTGTCCGACTTATGTGAAGAGGATGATGCCCGATAAATTAGAAGCTAGATCGACAAATGTCTATTTGTGGGTTATCCTAGAGAAACTAGAGGATACCAATTTTACCATCCCGAGGAACAAAAGGTGTTTGTTGCCGGGGTCGCCACTTTCGGAGAAAGAGTTCATTCTCGGATAGGGTCGGTGGGAGTAAAATTGATCTTGAAGAAATTCGAGAACCACTTACGGATAACAATCAGGTTGATGGAAGTAGAGGACTTGCCACACACAGGATGTGACACCACTCTCCGTGGACACACTAGCACCTCGAAGATCCACCGAGGAACGCCGTGAACTCGAAAGGTATCTGAGCGCGTGTATCTCATGGAAGATGAGGACCCTAGAACTTATGAGGAAGTGCTATTAAGGCATGACAAAGAGAAATGGCTAGAAGCCATGAATTACGAAATGGAATCCATGAAAGACAACCAAGTTTGGAACTTAGTTGATCCTCCGAGGAATAGTTCCCATAGGGTGTAAATGGGTCTTTAAGAGAAAGACCGACATGGACGGTAACGTGACCACCTACAAGGCTAGGTTGGTGGCAAAGGTTATAAGCAAAGACAAGGAGTTGACTATGATGAAACCTTCTACTTTGTTGCCATGTTAAAATCCATTAGAATTTTGCTCGCTATTGCGAAGATACCATGATTACGAAATCGCGGATGGATGTGAAAACAAATTTTCCTTAACGGGAACTCGTCTGAGGAAGTGTATATGACACGGCTGAGGTTTCACAACCAATGACGCCAGGATGGTGTGTAAACCGCAAAGATCCATTTATGGACTAAAGCAAGCTTCTCGAGTTGGAATCTTCGCTTTGATGAGATAATCAAACGCTTTGATTTCATCAAAAGCGAAGATGAGCCTGTGTTTACAAGAAGGTTAGTGGGAGTGCCATTGTGTTCTTAGTGCTTTATGTGGATGACATACTTGCTCATAGGGAATGATGTGCCTATATTACAATCAGTCAAAGCTTGGTTATCCAAGAACTTCTCAATGAAGGACTTGGGTGAGGCAAACTATATTCTAGGAATAAAGATCTATAGAGATAGATCTAAAAGGTTGCTTGGTCCATCGCAATCCACCTACATAGACAAGATCTTGAAGAGATTCAGCATGGAGCGATCAAGAAAGGATTGCTGCCCATGTCACATGGGGTCTACACATTCGAAGGGAATGAGTCCTAAGACAGAGAGGAGGAAGGGCACAAATGAGTAAGGTCCCTTATGCTTCGGCAATCGGGTCCATCATGTATGCCATGTTATGCACAAGACCAGGCGTCTCGTACCTCTTAGTATGACTAGTAGGTACCAGTCAATCCGGTGATGGTCACCGGATTGTTTGTCAAGAATATCCTTAAGTACTTGAGACGTACTAGGGATATGTTCCTGGTTTTAAGGAACGATGATTTAGTATTACGAGGTTACACATATGCCGCTTCAAATCGGCAAGGATGACTTCAAGTCACGATGCGGATTTGTTTTCACGCTTAACGGGCGGAGCGATGGTGTCGGAAGAGTTCCAAGCGAGGAGACTACTGCAGATTCTACAACGGAAGCCGAATACATAGCGACCTCGGAGGCGGCAAAGGAAGCGATTTGGATGAAGAAGTTCATTCTCGAACTTGGTGTGGTTCCTCCATTGAAGGTCCATTGCCTCATGTCTTGTGATAATAATGGAGCGATATCTCGATCAAAGGAACCAAGGTCTCATCGAAGTCCAAACATGTGCTACGGCGCTATCACTTGATTAGAGAGATAGTAGATAGAGGAGATGTAAAGATAGAGAAAGTCCACACGGATGATAATATAGTGATCCGTTAACCAAGGCATTGTCTCAAGCTAAGCATGAGAAACATGTTCACTTGCACGGGCTTAGGCATATGGGTGATTGGCTTTAGGCCAAGTGGGAGATTGTTGGAAAGGTGTCCTAAACCCAATCGGGTCGGACCGGATCCGACCGGTCGGGTCATTCTGATCTATTTAGTTCATGTAATAACTTTATTACGATTAATAAAAGCACTTATGTTATTATATATTGTTTGTCTTCATATTATTTGTTGTATATATATAGTAACGTCCCTGGTATCGATCATGATAGAGAAACCATGATAGTGATTATGGTTGATGAGATCTCTAATCACTATAACAAGGTTGGTACTTAAATGTCTCTAGTCTTACATATTATCAAATAGGACATTGATAGTATAATCAGACTAGCACGTATTGGATGTCTTCTATCTTTTAGAAGATAGGGATAGATCTCGCTCTATCGAAGTGTAGAGACACTTGACCGTGCGTGGACGTGTATTAGAGAATGCGACGTTAGGCTCACGACCCACTTACATTAAGTGTCACACTATGTGGCGGTTGTGTAATTATCCTTTTGACCGGAGTCTTCATGGCATCACGGTGTGGATTGTCATGCTTTGACACTATTGAGATTTCTCCTAACCACGGGCGATCATGCGGTAGTGATTGGGTATGATATTGAAGCATCGCGGAGTATACATGTTTGGTCGTCCGGGAATCGCGTATCCTATGATTGGGATTGAATATCCGAAATGGCCTTCTTATAAGGAATGTCTAGCTCTAGAGAATCTTTGCAAAGTGGGAGTAAATGTGTTATTCGAGAGAGCATGATATCCAGATTATAAGATACGATCGTCAATGTATTGACACTCGAGATACGATCGTATGGATATTATTATAGCGATAGGATTGTAAGTTACACGGTAATCGCTTCTTCATGAAAGGTAGTAGTCATTGCTTTTGACTCTTTCGATGATTGGGGTCACGGTGTGTTGCTGAGACGCTATCCCGTGATCGTTAGGTATGAAGGGCATTTTAGTAAATTGCACTTTGTGTCTGCGCGCCAACATATTCGAAGCCTATCGGGTCACACACATATGAACATCGAGTCGGATTAAAATGCGGTTATAGTTGATAACCAAATAAGGAAAGTTTATCTCTGTAGACTATAAAGGTTATAGTGGTAAATTAATATGGTGGTATTTATTTATTATGAATAAATAAAATACAAGATATTAATTATATATAAATTAGATTAATTAAAGAATATTCCGGAAGTCAATCTTTTGGGATATGGGGCGCCACTTTTGAGTGTACAAGATACACTTGGATTGTGCACTTTAATTAATAAGATTACCATAATATTAATACAAGATATTAATTGATTTTGAAAAATAGATTTATGGTAATAAGATAATTATAATCAATATATGATATTGACAAAATAAATTATAATTAAAGAGATAAATCAATCTAGTTGATTTTCCTTATTTTATTAGAAAAGGTTTTCTTCTCTACACTACTATTGGGGCGCCACCTCCTCTATAAAAGGAAGTGGGTGTCAAGCTCTTTTGTACAACACAATTGCAAGAGTTCATAATTCTTGTGTAAAATAGAGAGCTCTCCATAGTGAGTTTGTGAGGAAGAAAAGGTCGATCTAGCGGCCGGGAGTTTTTCTCGATAGCAATCCAGGAGGATTCCGCGAGGGGTTCGTGTGGATTAGCGATAGAGGCCGGACGCGTGGGCGGCTTGCGCGTTGAACTACTCTCCGTTGGCGGTCAAAGCGACGATTTTGTAGATCATCTAAGGTATAACCGTCAAACTACTTAACGTGTTTATTGCATTAAACGAAGAACGATCTAGAAAAGGAAATCAAAATTTTAAATTCCGCTGCGTTAAACTAGTGATTTCCTAACAGTCACACCCCGATTCTATTAGGTAGACCTTTTCTAGCTACGGGTAGGACTTTGATAGACATCCAAAAGGGTGAGATTACAATGAGAGCGGGTGATGAGACTGTCACCTTTAATGTCTACAACCCCATTAAGCACCCGGGAAATGATTGGGGCACGCAGGAGGAAGTCCAAAGGTTGGAGGTATTTGAGGAGAGCCCTCTGAGTTGTGAGATGCCCAATGAGGGGGTGAGTAGTGAGAGTATCCCTAGGATGACAGTTGAGTCGGATGTAAAATTTGGGGGACATGAGTCTTGCCGAAGACTATAAACTCGGCACCCTATCTTATTTTTGAAATTCAATAAGTCGAGCTAGCGACAATAAACACAAGCACTTGGTGGGAGGCAGCCCACCATTCTCTGAGTTTTCTAAGTGTTTTTTATAATGAAAATGTTAGAACGGCGGATGTAATCAAGTCGGACAGACGTGATCTTATTTTCATTTATGCTGTTTTTTTGTCGTCTGTGCCCGGTGTTAGGTTTGGTTAGGAGCTGTTTAGCCTGTGTGCTACATTTTTACTTCTTTTGATGATGCTTTCAGTCTGACATGCTACTTTTTCACTTTGGTTGGTGTTGTAAGCCTTAAGGCATGCTACAATTCTTATTCATGTCTTGGATTTTGTTGTATGCACTCGGGATGAGTTTTATATTATGTGCCTCTGTGGCCTTTCTGTTATGCTTAGATGTTCTGTGCTTTACCCGTAGGGGTTATTTATCCATCTATAGCGATCCCTTTTTGTGCGTTACATATTACATAGTGCATATCGAGTTTTACGACGTAATGTGGCCCTTACTCTTGTCACACACCCTTATCCCTATTCGATATCTTGGCACGAGGACCATGTCCGTGCATGTTTTGCTTCAAGCTTTACATTTACTTGGATATAGGAATTGGGTCACGCTCACACGAGGCTGTTACAGGGTTCGATAGCGCCTTTCTGCCGGGTTAAAAGTTAAGTGTTTCTTTTCTATCTCATTCATGCACTGAGGACATTGCTTCATTCGAAGTGAGGGGTGGATATGACTTAGCTTTATATTGTTTCGTTGGATAAATGTGCCGGTAATTTGATATGCTTAGTTAATGCTCGGTTTCGAGTCAGTCCATGGCTTAAATTTTAAAACTTTTCACGGTTTGACACCGCATTATATGCATGTTTCTCACGATGGAGTTGGTAAATGTCTTAGTAGTCGAGTAATGTGTTCAGGGCGATTTTATTTTATTACGATACGAACCCTTTTAGTGCATGTAGAACCTTGGTTATGCTTAGCTTGGTTGCTATACACACTTATACCACTAGTTTTGAGGCGAAATAGAGAGGTTTACCTAGGCCGGATACGGGATGAGAGTCATGGCGCTTCTTTGACCCGACCAGAGCCAAAGTACCCCCTCTAAGCCTTGATAGGACGGTCTGACCACCGTCCGAAAATGAGCCGTTTTGGTTACTTATCCTGTATTACCCTAACCCTGAGCTTTATTATTGGTCACATTTCTTTTGATCACCCTACGAGTGGACTTAGTTGTTGCTTCAGACACACTTGCTGAATCAAGTGTGGGGTGGGAGATGGTGCGTATTTTCGAAAGGAGTTCGTTAGTACGAGCTAATATAATGAAGGGGAGGAACTCGAGGAGTCTATTGTGAGGCTTGGTGGTTCGGAAAAAATCGGAAAAAGATGAAAAGAATGAAAAAAAGAAGAAAAAGAAAATTGAAAAGAAAAAAAAAAATTTGAATGAAGTTCAAGAAAAAGAAGTCAGGAGTGTTTTGAATGAATAAAAGTATGGTGTTGAGATTGGGGTTATTTATCAATGAGTATAAAAATATCAAAGGAGTTTGGTTTAGTATGTTTTCGAATAGAAAGTAAATGAGATGATTAGGTTCACTCGTATTTTCTTTTCTCCAGTCCTAAATTTTCATTTCGGTTAACCCCGTCCCAAGCTTAACATTATAACCCTTCAAGTCCTACTTGACCATTTTTAGCCTCGGTTGCCTCGATTAGTGGAGATTCTAGCCCGGTATAAGTTGTGTGTAGTCATTTGGCCGGTATTCAAAGCCGATTTTGAGTGCAGCCCTCAGTTTTTTTCACACACACACACACACACACACACACTTCATTTTCGTGACAAGATAGTGTCAAGTGGTTCACATTCCGTGTCTACTTTACGTTCACCTTGATGTCGTGAGTCCTGTGCATGTTTCGTAAAGTTAGTCCCTTGATCTGCATTTTAAAGCGCCTAATTTACTCGAGGGCGAGCAAAGGCTAAGTGTGGGGTGGTTGATGGGAGTCAACTTTCTTGTACTTTGGTGTGCAAGTTAACCCCGTTTATTACTTTATTGGCATGTTTTGGGTAGTTATGGACCTAATTAAGAGGAATATCAAGAGTTATACGCACGGGGAGTTAAACTGTCACATCGATAGTAAACTCCGCATTTTTAACGATATTTAGCTCTTTTACGAGCACTTTTGTCTTCTGGAATTACGCGTGGTGTTCGTTCGTACATGTTATTGCGGGACTTAGGTGACTCGAGGACCCGGAAGGCGATGTTGTGGATTGGGAAATATGATCGTGGCACGAAGGTAGCATGGAAGTGAAGGAAAATCAAGTTTGGAGTGAAATCAAGGAAAACTGGCGTTTGCCCTATCCCAAACTGGCGTTTGAATCAAGCTCTACCCAAACTGGCGTTTGGACAGTCCAGACGGGCGTTCATAGAATTAGCTCATGATACTGAAAGTTAGAGTTTTAGACGGACGAGAGTTCAAATTACCCCCAAACGCACGTTTGCATGGGTTCAGCCCGAATCAAGGAAGCTCATACAAGCTAGACTAGCGTTCAGGCAACCCAGATGTGCGTTTGCCCTCAAGACATGTTCTATCAACCGAGCGTCCAAGGCAAGAAAACGTTGGTTCACTGAAGACGAAACCCTAATATCATCAAGGTTTCCAGCCAGACGAGCATTCACTATGGTTCAAACGCTCGTCCGGACCCGACAGCATCAGATTTTAACCTAGCACTATAAATACGCAGCTCATTCAGCTCCTTCACACATCCTTTCGACTTTAGACACTTTTGGGGCGATTTTGGTGCGGTTTTAGGGTAGGTTAAACATACGTTGATCCCTTTATTTCATAGTTCATATCCTTCGATTCTACATACTTTTATAGCTTAGATTTACGTTTCAAGTTCCAAAGATTCGACTTTTGGTGGATATTTCTCCATACTTTTTGGTTGATTTTTCGCGCATATTATATGGTAATGAATTATTCCTCTTTTATTATTTCTAGCATGTTTTCAATTCCTATTTCATTTATTAGCACAATCATGAGTAGCTAATTGCATGTGTAGTCGAATTATGTGAAAGCGAGCGAAAACCCCAAGGGGGATGGGATAGAGATTTGTGTAGTGCGTAATATTATGTTTAAACGATTAATCCACGTCCTAGAACTTATTATAACATCTTTGAATTAGATTGATCACCTAGTTCACTGTCACACACATCGAACTTATAGATGCATTTTGCGGTGAGATGTGGGAAAAGAGGTTTTAGGATCATTGCGTAGATTCGGCCTAGTTGTTAGGTCCGTTTCAATCTCAGAGGTTTGTCATCGTTGTTCGAGCAACTCTAGAACTTAATCATGTTAGGATAATCGGTTTTCTAAAGGGAGAGTCGGTTAGCTTCACATAGGGTGGTTAGATCGAGTTGTTCAGTCTAATTACTAGAATTAGGAGTTGGCACCCGTGGATGTTGTTAAACTACATTGGATAGGTAGGTCGGTTAAGACATGCTCCCTGTCAAGTCCTTCCTTAGGGGTAAAAGTAGCTCGTGGGATCATAGTTCGGCTATACCTTTTAATATTTAGACGTAAACTCGTTAGTATAATCGTTATTTCTGCATTAGTATAATACCCTCAACTATTATTTTGACCTGAACTAAGTTCTACGTCAGCTTTGGTACTTATACATTACTTCATGTGGATTCGACCTTGTGACCACTATACTCCCGTTGAGCCGATACTCTGTCGGTAAAAGTTAGCGGGTAAGTATTTTGCTATCACATATACACATATATATGTCGACCCATATATAATATATGTGTATTTAATTAATCAACATAATTAATATCTTATATTATATGTATTCATAATAAATAAATATCACAATATTAATTTATCACTATAACACTTTATAGTAGGCATAAACAAATCCTCATCCGGTTATCGCTATAACCACAAATTAATTCCGGCTAGTTATTCATATATGTGTGTGACCCAATAGGTTTCCAAATATGTTGGCCGTAGGCACAAAGTGCATTTACTAAAATACCCCTCATATCTAACGATCATGGATAGAGCCTAGAAACACATCCATGACCCCCAATCATCGAAAAGAGTCAAGTGCTATGACTACAACCTTTAACGTGAAACGGTTACCGTGTAAATACAATCCTATCGCTGTAATTAATAATATCCATACGGTCGTATCTCAAGTGTCAATACATTAACAATCGTATCTTATAATCTGGATATCATGATCTCTCGAAGAAAGATGATAACCGACTTGGACACTACACATCCCTAGGCCTTTATAAGGCAATTGACGTGGACTCAAACCACATCTTTGACACGAGGAGGACGCCACGACTTGGCCAGGACTTGTCCTTACTTGAGGTAATTAACTAGATGTCTCTTACGGTGCAACGCATAGTTCCGTCTGGTTGTCGGCTCTTATAACAATGTATAACGCCCTCAAACCCGTGTCTAGCAGTGCTAATTGAGCAATAAATGATCTGGTTAAGTACTTAAATCCTTCGTCCTCGCTCGGTCTAAAAGGACGAATCCGAGTTGACAAAAGACTTATATGGATCGAGGTGATGTTTTTCTCACCTTAGAAACGTGGGATATTACGATTCATTCATGCATATATACCGCAGGGTGCAGGCATTAGTATGAATACAATGAGCATTTCCTTTTTTTTTTTTTGATTCAAATGAGTATTACTTAAAATGAATAATAACCTAGCTTCTAAAATAATTCAAAAGATTTGGCGTTACTTACAAAGAAAAATAGCATTCCAAAAAAAATTCTAAAAACGTGCAAGAATAATTAATGCTGGTTAATTCTAATTAATAATGCTATCAGTATATAAAGTGAATTAAGCTCTTTGATCAATGACCATCTTTCTCTCCAAATACATAATCACCATGGCTGTCATATGCAAACATTTTCATTTGATATTCTTAGTTTCAATTATTGTAAATGGACTTATTCTTGAAACAAAATCAAACCCTATTGAGCAAAAACTGAAATATGAAGATTTGGATGATTTGAAAAACTTCTTGGTGGTAAGGATATAGCCACATTAACGGTTTGGGGGTGTTATATCCATCCGTCCCATTTTTATTTTTATTTTTTTAGGGATAAGATGCCTTTGCTCTCTTTGTGTCACGGTTTTTTTAGTTTCTATATCCTTGTGTTTTATATTGGCATTTCTATACTTCATTTATGTATTAACTTTTTTTTTTTTTGTAATTTTTTCAGTCTATTTTTTTTAAAATTTTTTTTTATCACATATCATATCTTTATGGGTTCTAGCAAATGTCTCACTTTGGATCGAAAATATCCAAAATTCATAGATATAGATAAGGGCAAAGCGTCGCACTTTAGACTTTTTTTGTTGTTGTTGTTGTTTTTTTTGTTTTTTTTTGTTTTTTTTTGAAATTGAACTTTAGACTTAAAATATCATAAATTCATAAAAGTTGGGTAAATTTGCTGATATAAAATATTTAATTAAAAGTGCAATCCAATTTATTAATTAGTCTATATAAAAAAATTATTATTACAAAATTGATTTGTCCTACACACCTATCAATCTGAATAAAAATTCCTTCCCGGGTCTTAGGTATATTTTTACGTGTTTCTAAAATCGAAAAATTCCTGATTTTGTCCCTTCCTTTTGCAGAAACGTGGTAAGCTTACCGAAGAATGTGCTGGAAAAGTCATTTCTGCGATCTTTCATGGTAAAAAATTCAATGACGATCAATGTTGTATTAAGTTTGATAATATGGGTCTTGATATCACTGAAGAATTCTTTGAGGACATGAGACAAACTGAAGAATACAAGAAGAACCGTAATATGATTGAACATAGGGTTAGCTTTCTTCGTTATTTTTGTAGACTTGATGCAGCCATTCCTCCCCAAAGCTCTTAAATATATTTAATGTTATTATATTTTCTGGATGATGGAATTAATTAGCTTCATGGATAATATAATATTTACAATTTGATATAAATCCTTGTTATTTTATTTGTAATGTAAGTTTGTGTTTTTGTTTTTGTTTTTGTTTTTATTTTTTATTCTTCAACAATAAAATAAGGTATGTGGTTGTTTAATTCTTAAAGTTAAATTGAAAAATGATTGTTATTTCATGCTGCAAGAATTGAAACAAATATGATAACACAATTTTTTTTCAAAAGCTTAAACTGGTCAGGAATCTAAAATATCTTATTTTGAAAAAGGATAAAAGTTATTTTCTTTTTTGCATTCACAATAATGTTAGATTATTTTTCATAAATATTTTGTTATTGTTTGTATTCGGGTTGTCGTAACAAAACGGGCAACACCTGAACGGATGCATTTATGAAATTCGAATTGATACATTTGTGCATTTTAGATACATGCATCGGTGAAGTGATGCAATTTCGATTCATGTATCTGCTGAAGTGATATGCCCCTGTCTGACAATGTATATACCCGCATGCGAAAAGGATGTCTGTTGAACTTGCAACAATTCCAAATTGGTGTATTGAGCTCATAAAAGGCACCCAATGCAAACATGAAGGAGTCTAGTTGAAATACACTTGTTGTTCCTCTAAAAAAAATACACTTGTTTTAGAGCATCATTAGAAAACTTTTCTCGAGTGTCTCTGGTTTGGTTCAGACGAGTTACCGTCTGAAGCAAACACCTCCATAGTATCCTGAAAGAGATTTTCGGTTGATCCCAAAAATGACTACATAGGGTGAAATATCTCTTAAAAACAACGCTTATTGAATGCCCCGGAGATCCAAAGTGTCATCGCTTGATTCTTGCTTATTATTTTTTTCCAACAAATAATACCAAGAAACTCCCAATTGTTTGAAGCTGCAAATCTTGTGCTTGCACATTAATAGACTTTATTTTATAAAATATTCACCGTTGATCAATGAAGCACGGAAACGGAAAAGCCGCACGACATGACACGGACACGACGACACGGTTAATTCTAAAATTTAATGTCATGACATACACTACCGACACGTGTTATATATATTTATATATATATATATATAGAGAGAGATAGATAGATAGATAGAGAGATAGATAGATAGATAGATAGATTTCATAAACGTTATGATACACGAATTTCTCATTTATATAGAGATTCGTAACGAATGTCTCATTATTTATGATTGTCGTGTTTGATTCTGGCTTTCATTTCCATTGATTTTTCTTTTGTCAAGAGAGAGGGAATGCCCAAGGACGGAGCCAGGAATTTTTTATCGGGTGGGCTGAGATTTCTTTTTTCAATGTATTTATACGGAATTGTTTTCTGCAAAATACTAAAATTTATTTATAATTAATGATGTATTATTTATTTTTTTACTTCCCGTACCACATTACAAACGTTAACACCAATGTCATCACTGGTGCTATTTTTAACATTAGGTACCACTGGTGTTATTTTCATTAAAATAATAATGGTGCTTGAAGTAATTTTTTTGAGTATTTTAAATTATCGTGGTGTCGGAAATAAAAGTGTGGTGCCAATGAAATCATTTTTAGTTGTAACATATACTTTTAGCTGCTCGGGTTAGATAGGTTGTAATGCTAATTATCTAGTTGACTGGTGAGTTGGTGGGCTGGACATACATGCTATATAGAAAAAAATAAAAAGGGCTAGTGTGGCTTAGCCCCACCTTTGCCCATATAGTAACTCTGTCATTGGGAATGCCCTTGTTCATTTTGTTGCAAAAGAAAATTTAAAACTGATAGGATGTGTAGATTGGAGAACTTTCCTTCAAGCGTATGTCGCTACTTATTGTTATCACGGATGTTGAATAGAAGTGTCTTTATATATTAAAAAAAAATCAAACGCAATCCCTTTATTGGATAATAATCATTTGCAAGAAATTAGAAAAAAATATGTTAAAATTAATGGCTCTCCTTGCACATGTACATGCTAAA
This sequence comes from Gentiana macrophylla, assembly GCA_026214975.1. Taxonomy (NCBI): domain Eukaryota; kingdom Viridiplantae; phylum Streptophyta; class Magnoliopsida; order Gentianales; family Gentianaceae; genus Gentiana; species Gentiana macrophylla. Next base: position 77,089,921 of record CM047814.1, read on the forward strand.
ATGTAATTAACCAAATATGCATTAATTATTTACTTAGATGCCGAATAAATCAGTAACCTCACCTAATAGATCATTAAATCATATACCATAATTTTATAGAGGTGATAAGTTGCTTATACCTAATATATTTGACATTGTTTAATCAAAATAAATTACAAAAATACGCAAGAAAGTGATTAGTTTCATTAAATGTTAGTTTATTCGGACAACACACCATTTAACATAGAAAATAATCTGAAACGACTATAATGACATGACTTGAACCATCATGAAGGGAATTTTTGTCCCTCCAAGTGAGCCTCCCACCGGCTCTGCAATGGAGTCACGACCTGACAGGGTATGAAATCCCAATATTATAGTTTCTGATATTATCTACCTCATTTATATACCCTATATAGTAGGTGCCCTACGTTTTCAACACTAAAACTACTCAAAATCTTACTCTTTTCGCTCTTAATCTTAAAATCAAGTGGAAGAGCCTCCCTAAGAAGAAGGAGGAGATCTAGTCGCGGTTCCCACATATTTTTGGCAAGAAAAATGTATGTTTCTCTCGTCTTCTTTTTGTGGATGTTAGGCCAGTTGGAAGTTCCTACCCATGTGTGACATAATAACAGGCTAGTTAGTAAACATTTGTTACAACTCATTGCAACACATTCATTGCCTCCCTCTCCGGGGGTTACTGGAGTCTAAGGGGGCCTCCCTTCTTGGGTCTTACGATGGAGTAGTACTTAGGACTATTCTTGAATCAATTATTCAATGCCTATATATATTTTCATTATTATTATTATCAGATTTCAGTGACTCATTTCAAAGTCATTGCCATGCATGCGTTATTGCTTTTTTCCTTTTCATTTCGGTGTCACCACTTATTTCCTACTTGTTTCCACTCACTTTTATATTTATTACTCCCATGGTCCTTATTTTGTTATAAAAACCATTAATCATTAGAGAACTGTAAAAATATTCCCGGATATTCTCATGATTTCCTCTTGATTCTTACTGAGCTGTAAGTTCATTCATTATTTAACAATTTCACATAAACGAGATGTCGAAGATGATGGCTATGAGGATCCAGTTAAAGCCTTATTACACATGTTAGATGTCATGTTTTAGATGGCGTCCTTCATTGCAGTACCTTCATTTTTGTTGCTTTTTAGAGCATTGTCCCCTTTATTAAGACATGTTTTGTGCTCATCACTTTTGACTTTTCTATTATAGTATGTTAGTAGTTGTGAGGATATTTTGTTGGAGTGATGTATGGATATTTCTATTTTAGTGGATTATGTATTAATGACTTGTCTTTTATCTTGATGTTGTTATTTATGGTAGTTATTGTTATACCCGTGGTACGATATGTGTAAAAAAAATGAAATATCAACAATTTTACTCATGTAATCCAACATATATTTCGGTACAAGTATGCAATGAATTAAATCGAAATAAAAGATTCAAACCCAGGCGAGTGCGAACACTCCGTCCTTAAGAAAAATTTGCTCCGGTATAGTGCCACGGTGCTAGCAATTGTCTCCCAGGATACAACGGTTTACTTGTTCGATGTAGTGGCACTTCAAACTTCGAATAGACGGCGAACTCTTCCGGTGTCCCGACATTCTTTAAAAAAAATGCACACTGCCTCACTATATGAGATGGAAATATAGTAGTATAATACTTGGTAAATATTCTTATATTCTTATATTACTAGCAATGAAGTTTATATAGTAGTAGAAACTACCCACTAATGGTCATTAACTCTCAATAATGGCCACTACTACCACTTATAACCATTAAGTAAAAGTTAAGGCCACTAACCCAAGTTTTATGGCCTCTAAGAGTATGGCCATTAAAGGTCATTTTCTCCAACAACCCCCACGAATGGATATTAATGCAAATGCAGGACCACAAGAGAATTCGGATGAGAAAATATTGCATCGGGAGAGGTAGCTTACGGCTGCGAGGTTGTCATTAGGAGAAACCCCGATTCATCATCGACGATTTCGGCATAGATCGCACATATATACCACAGTGCAGGCATTAGTATGAATACAATGAGAATTTCCTTTTTTTTTTTTTTTCAAATGAGTATTACTTAAAATGAATAATAACCTTCTAAAATAATTCAAAAGATTTGGCGTTACTTACAAAGAAAAATAGCATTCCAAAAAATTTCTAAAACGTGCAAGAATAATTAATCTTTGGTTAATTCTAATTGATAATGCTATCGGTATATAAAGTGAATTAAGCTCTTTGATCAATGACCATCTTTCTCTCCAAATACATAATCACCATGGCTGTCATATGCAAACATTTTCATTTGATATTCTTAGTTTCAATTATTGTAAATGGACTTATTCTTGAAACAAAATCAAACCCTATTGAGCAAAAACTGAAATATGAAGATTTGGATGATTTGAAAAACTTCTTGGTGGTAAGGATATAGCCACATTAACGGTTTGGGGTGTTATATCCATCCGTCCCATTTTTATTTTTATTTTTTAGGGATAAGATGCCTTTGCTCTCTTTGTGTCACGGTTTTTTAGTTTCTATATCCTTGTGTTTTATATTGGCATTTCTATACTTCATTTATGTATTAACTTTTTTTTTTTTGGTAATTTTTTCAGTCTATTTTTTTATCACATATCATATCTTTATGGGTTCTAGCAAGTGTGTCGCTTTGGATCGAAAATATCCAAAATTCATAGATATAGATAAGGGCAAAGCGTCGCACTTTAGACTTTTTTTTGTTGTTTTTTTATTTTATTATTATTATTATTTTTTGAAATAGAACTTTAGACTTAAAATATCATAAATTCATAAAAGTTGGGTAAATTTGCTGATATAAAATATTTAATTAAAAGTGCAAAAACCCTGACCAAATGTTTGTTTATCCAATTTATTACTATTTATTAATTAGTCTATATAAAAAATTTATTATTACAAAATTGATTTGTCCTACACACCTATCAATCTGAATAAAAATTCCTTCCCGGGTCTTAGGTATATTTTTACGTGTTTCTAAAATCGAAAAATTCCTGATTTTGTCCCTTCCTTTTGCAGAAACGTGGTAAGCTTACCGAAGAATGTGCTAGAAAAGTCATTTCTGCGATCTTTCATGGTAAAAAATTCAATGACGGTCAATGTTGTATTAAGTTTGATAATATGGGTCTTGATATCACTGAAGAATTCTTTGAGGACATGAGACAAACTGAAGAATACAAGAAGAACCGTAATATGATTGAACATAGGGTTAGCTTTCTTCGTTATTTTTGTAGACTTGATGCAGCCATTCCTCCCCGAAGCTCTTAAATATATTTAATGTTATTATATTTTCTGGATGATGGAATTAATTAGCTTCATGGATAATATAATATTTACAATTTGATATAAATCCTTGTTATTTTATTTGTAATGTAAGTTTGTGTTTTTGTTTTATATTTTTATTCTTCAACAATAAAATAAGGTATGTGGTTGTTTAATTCTTAAAGTTAAATTGAAAAATGATTGTTATTTCATGCTGCAAGAATTGAAACAAATATGATAACACAATTTTTTTCAAAAGCTTAAACTGGTCAGAATCTAAAATATCTTATTTTGAAAAAGGATAAAAGTTATTTTCTTTTTGCATTCACAATAATGTTAGATTATTTTTCATAAATATTTTGTTATTGTTTGTATTCGGGTTGTCGTAACAAAACGGGCAACACCTGAACAGATGCATTTATGAAATTCGAATTGATACATTTGTGCATTTTAGATACATGCATCGTTGAAGTGATGCAATTTCGATTCATGTATCTGCAAGTGATATGCCCTCATAATACTGACAGGACATAGCCCTGCATGCGAAAAGGGATGTCTGTTGAACTTGCAACAATTCCAAATTGGTGTATTGAGCTCATAAAAAGGCACCCAATGCAAACATGAAGGAGTCTAGTTGAAATACACTTGTTGTTCCTCTAAAAAAAATACACTTGTTTTAGAGCATCATCGTAAAAAAACTTTTCTCGAGTGTCTCGGTTTGGTTCGCATAAGTTACCGTCTGAATCAAACACCTCCATAGTATCCTCGAAAGAGATTTTGGTTGATCCCAAAATGACTACATAGGGTGAAATATCTCTTAAAAACAACGCTTATTGAATGCCCCGGAGATCCAAAGAACACTACTTGATTCTTGCTTATTATTTTTTTCCAACAAATAATACCAAGAAACTCCCAATTGTTTGAAGCTGCAAATCTTGTGCTTGCACATTAATAGACTTTATTTTATAAAATATTCACCGTTGATCAATGAAGCACGGAAACGGAAAAGCCATTTATGACGACATGACACGGACACGGCTTACACGGTTAATTCTAAAATTTAATGTCATGACACACTACCGACACGTGTTATATATATTTATATATATATAATAGAGAGTGAGAGAGAGAGAGAGAGAGAGATAGATAGAGAGAGAGATAGAGAGATAGATAGATAGATAGATTTCATAAACGTTATGATACACGAATTTCTCATTTATATAGAGATTCGTAACGAATGTCTCATTATTTATGATTGTCGTGTTTGATTCTGGCTTTCATTTCCATTGATTTTTCTTTTGTCAAGAGAGAGGGAATGCCCAAGGATGGAGCCAGGAATTTTTTATCGGGTGGGCTGAGATTTCTTTTTTCAATGTATTTATACGGAATTGTTTTCTGCAAAATACTAAAATTTATTTATAATTTATGATGTATTATTTTTTTTTTTACTTCCCGTACCACACTACAAACGTTAACACCAGTGTCATCACTGGCGCTATTTTTAACATTAGGTACCACTGGTGTTATTTTCATTAAAATAATAATGGTGCTTGAAGTAATTTTTTTGAGTATTTTAAATTATCGTGGTGTTGGAAATAAAAGTGTGGTGCCAATGAAATCATTTTTAGTTGTAACATATACTTTTAGCTGCTCGGGTTAGATAGGTTGTAATGCTAATTATCTAGTTGACTGGTGAGTTGGTGGGCTGGACATACATGCTATATAGAAAAAAATAAAAAGGGCTAGGTGGGCTTAGCCCCACCTTTGCCCATATAGTAACTCTGTCATTGGGAATGCCCTTGTTCATTTTGTAGCAAAAGAAAATTTAAAACTGATAGGATGTGTAGATTGGAGAACTTTCCTTCAAGCGCATGTCGCTACTTATTGTTATGCGGATGTTGAATAGAAGTGTCTTTATATATTAAAAAAAATCAAATGCAATCCCTTTATTGGATAATAATCATTTGCAAGAAATTAGAAAATTATGTTAAAATTAATGGCTCTCCTTGCACATGTACATGCTAAAATGTAATTAACCAAATATGCATTAATTATTTACGAGATGCCGAATAAATCAGTAACCTCACCTAATAGATCATTAAATCATATACCATAATTTTATAGAGGTGATATGTTGCTTATACCTAATATATTTGACATTTTTAATCAAAATAAATTACAAAAATACGCAAGAAAGTGATTAGTTTCATTAAATGTTAGTTTATTCGGACAACACACCATTTAACATAGAAAATAATCAAAACGACTATAAATGACATGACTTGAACCATCATGAAGGGAATTTTGTCCTCCAAGTGAGCCTCCCACCGCTCTCTGCAATGGAGTCACGACCTGACAGGGTATAAAATCCCAATATTATAGTTTCTGATATTATCTACCTCATTTATATACCCTATATAGTAGGTGCCCTACGTTTTCAACACTAAAACTACTCAAAATCTTACTCTTTTCGCTCTTAATATTAAAATCAAGGGCAAGAGCCTCCCTAAGAAGAAGGAGGAGATCTAGTCGCGGTTCCCACAGATTTTTGGCAAGAAAAATGTATGTTTCTCTCGTCTTCTTTTTGTGGATGTTAGGCCAGTTGGAAGTTCCTACCCATGTGTGACATAATAACAAAGCTAGTTAGTAAACATTTGTTACAACTCATTGCAACACATTCATTGCCTCCTCTCTCGGGGTTACTTTGAGTCTAGGGGCCCTCCTTCTGGGTCTTACGATGGAGTAGTACTTAGGACTATTCTTGAATCAATTATTCAATACCTATATATATTTTCATTATTATTATTATCAGATTTCAGTGACTCATTTCAAAGTCATTGCCATGCATGCGTTATTGCTTTCTCCTTTTCATTTCGGTGTCACCACTTATTTCCTACTTGTTTCCACTCACTTTTATATTTATTACTCCCATGGTCCTTATTTTGTTATAAAAACCATTAATCATTAGAGAACTGTAAAAATATTCCCGGATATTCTCATGATTTCCTCTTGATTCTTACTGAGCTGTAAGTTCATTCATTATTTAACAATTTCACATAAACGAGATGTCAAGATGATGGCTATGAGGATCCAAAGAAGCCTTATTACACATGTTAGATGTCATGTTTTAGATGGCGTCCTTCATTGCAAGTACCTTCATTTTTTGTTGCTTTTAGAGCATTGTCCCCTTTATTAAGACATGTTTTGTGCTTATCACTTTTGACTTTTCTATTATAGTATGTTAGTAGTTGTGAGGATATTTTGTTGGAGTGATGTATGGATATTTCTATTTTAGTGGATTATGTATTAATGACTTGTCTTTTATCTTGATGTTGTTATTTATGGTAGTTATTGTTATACCATTGGTACAATGATATGTGTAAAAAATAAAATATCAACAATTTTACTCATGTAATCCAACATATATTTCATGTACAAGTATGCAATGAATTAAATCGAAATAAAAGATTCAAACTCAGTAGTCAGAAAAGTAACACTCTGTCCTTAAGAAAAATTTGCTCGGTATAGTGCCACGGTGCTAGCAATTGTCTCCCAGGATACAACGGTTTACTTGTTCGATGTAGTGGCACTTCAAACTTCGAATAGACGGCGAACTCTTCCGGTGTCCCGACATTCTTTAAAAAAAATGCACACTGCCTCACTATATGAGATGGAAATATAGTAGTATAATACTTGGTAAATATTCTTATATTCTTATATTACTAGCAATGAAGTTTATATAGTAGTAGAAACTTCCCACTAATGGTCATTAACTCTCAATAATGGACACTACTACCACTTATAACCACTAAGTAAAAGTTAAGGCCACTAACCCAAGTTTTATGGCCTCTAAGAGTATGGCCATTAAAGGTCATTTTCTCCAACAATCCCCCACAAAATGGACATTAATGCAAATGCAGACCCTGAAGAGAATTCAGACGAGAAAATATTGCATCAGGAGAGGTAGCTTCTGGCTTTGAACCTGCCTTAGTGAAGTACTATCGGATTTACTCGGCTAATTAGTGAATTGTGTCTTGAATCGCTCACCTTTATTGTATACCGAGAATAGTACTCACACAATATTTCCCTTAACACCGTATTTGGTTCTCATGGTTGTGTTCATTTTGGCCATGACTCACCCTTGGTTTCAGAAAGTGCGTTAGAGAATTCAAGCACTTTCAGGTGATGGTCCCTTATGCTTCAGGAAAGGGCACAAATGAGTAAAGTCCCTTATGCTTTGGCAATCGGGTCTATCATGTATGCCATGTTATGCACAAGACCAGATGTCTCGTACCCATTGAGTATGACTAGTAGGTACCAGTCCAATCCAGCTGATGGTCACTGGATTGCTGTCAAGAATATCCTCAAGTACTTGAGACGTACTTAGGATATGTTCCTGGTTTTCGAACGATGATTTAGTATTACGAGGTTACACGATGCCGCCTAAAGCGACAAGGATGACTTTAAGTCACAACTGGATTTGTTTTTACGCTTAATCGCGGAGCGAAGAGTGGAAGAGTTTCAAGCGGGAGACTACTGCAGACTCTACAACGGAAGCCGAATACATAGCACCTCGGAGGCGGCAAATGAAGCGCTTTGGATGAAGAAGTTCATTCTTGAACTTGGTGTGGTTCCTCCATTGAAGGTCCAAAGCCTCAGATCGTGACAATAATGGAGCGATATCTCGATCAAAGGAACCAAGGTCTCATCGTAAGTCCAAACATGTGCTTCAAGCGCTATCACTTGATTAGAGAGATATTAGATAGAGGATATGTAAAGATAGAGAAAGTCCACACGGATGATAACATAGCTGATCCGTTAACCAAGGCATTGTCTCAAGCTAAGCATGAGAAACATGTTCACTTGCACGGGCTTAGGCATATGGGTGATTGGCTTTAGGCCAAGTGGGAGATTGTTGGAAATGTGTCCTAAACCCAATCGGGTTGGACCGGATCCGACCGGGTCGGGTCATTTACAGTCTATTTAGTTCAGGTAATAACTTTATTATGATTAATAAAAGCACTTGTGTTATTATATATTGTTTATCTTCATATTATTTTTTGTATATATATAGTAACGTCCCTAGTATCAATCTGTGATAGAGAAACCATGATGGTGATCATGTTTGATGAGATCTCTAATCACTATAACGAGGTTGGTACTTAAATGTCTCTAGTCATACATATTATCAAATGGGACATTGATAGTATAATCAGACTGGAATGTATTGGATGTCTTCTGTCTTTTAGAAGATAATGATAGATCTCGTCTATCAAAGTGTAGGGACACTTGGACTGTACGTGGACGTGTATTAGAGAATGCGTACGTTAGACCGACCCACTTACATTAAGTGTCACACTATGTGGCGGTTGTGTAATTATCCTTTTGACCGAGAGTCTTCATGGCATCACGGTGTGGATTGTCATGCTTTGACGCTATTGAGATTTCTCCTAACCACGGGCGATCATGCGGTAGTGATTGGGTATGATATTGAAGCATCACGGAGTATACATGATTGGTCGTCCGGGAATCACGTATCCTATGATTGGGATCGAATATCCGAAATGGCCTTCTTATAAGGAATGTCTAGCTCTCGAGAATCTTTGCAAAGTGGGAGTAAATGTGTTATTCCGAGAGAGCATGATATCCAGATTATAAGATACGATCATCAATGTATTGACACTCGAGATACGATCGTATGGATATTATTACAAATGATAGGATTGTAAGTTACACGGTAATCGCTTCACATGAAAGGTAGTAGTCATTGCTTTTGACTCTTCCGATAATTGGGGTCACGGTGTGTGGCTAGACGCTATCCCGTGATGATCGTTAGGTATGAAGGGCATTTTAGTAAAATTGCACTTTGTGTCTACGGCCAACATATTCGAAGCCTATCGGGTCACACACATATGAACATCGAGTCGGATTAAAATGCGCTTATAGTTGATAACCAAATAAGGAAAGTTTATCTCTAGACTATAAAGGTTATAGTGGTAAATTAATATGGTGGTATTTATTTATTATGAATAAATAAAATACAGATATTAATTATATACAAATTATATTAATTAAAGAATATTCCGAAAGCCAATTAATTGGCATATGGGCGCCACAATTGAGTGTATAAGATACAATTGGATTGTGCACTTTAATTAATAAGATTACCATAATATTAATATGAGATATTAATTGATTTTTGAAAAATAGATTTATGGTAATAAGATAATTATAATCAATATAAGATATTGGCAAAATAAATTATAATTAAAGAGATAAATCAATCTAATTGATTTTCCTTATTTTATTGGGAAAATATTTTCTTCTCCTCCACAGTACATAGGGGCGCCACTTCCTCTATATAAAGGAAGTGGGTGTCAAGCTCTTTTGTACATCACAATTGCAAGAGCTCATAGTTTCTTGTGTAAAATGAGAGTAACCTATAGTGAGTTTGTGAGGAAGAAAAAAAGGCCGGTCTAGCAACCGGAGTTTTTCCGATATCAATCCAAGGAGGATTCCGGCAAGGGGTTCGTGTGGATTAGCGATAGAGGCCGGACGCGTGGACGGCTTGCGCATTGAACTACTCTCCGTTGATGGTCAAAGCGACGATCTTATAGATCATCCAAGGTATAACCGTCGAACTACTTAACGTGTTTATTGCATTAAACGAAGAACGATCTAAAAAAAGGAAATCAAATTTTAAATTCCGCTGCGTTAAACTAGTGATTTCCTAACATACAATTGGTTATGTACATAAGAATTCCAATCACTTGAGAATATCTCAATTGATCCACATGTTCACTTCTATTCTTGACTAAGGGCATACTTAAGTCAAGTGGAGTGCTCACATCTGCAACACCTCGGGCTACTAACAACGCCTTACAATTATCAATAAATCCACAAATCTTTAACTTTTTCTCAAAGATCCATTTGCATCCGGTATTTCCTAGTGGAACACCAACCAACTCCCAAGAGTGGTTTTGCGTTATGGATTCTATTTCTCTATTTATAGCCTCTTTCTAGAAAGGAGCTTATGGAATAGACATTGCCTCATCATATGTCTTGGGTTCATTTTCTACCATATAGGTCAGAAAATCTGGACAAAAAGAATTGAAAGTCCTATCCTTTATACTTCATCTATTTCTTGAGGATCACTCTCTTCTTCGACTCACATGTCTCGCTACTCATACTTGCTTCTTCACAACATTCATAGACTGATGATGACACTATCATGTACATCGAAGATGTCGCTTTATGCACCGAAACCAATAGGCACTACTCTTAAGAGTATATCCTTGCTATGTTCATTCTTCGATTTTATCAACATCAAAAAATAAACAAGTAATAATCCGGTTAACCTCAAGTATAAGGATCGTAGTAATAGCGGTTAATGCCGGGTCGATCTTACGGGGAACTAAGCGATTGTGATTTCTAGTTTTATCTAACTAACCTATGTCACGATTACTAAGCTAAATAACGGATAAAACTAAGCGAATCTTGAAAATTAAACTTAACTAAAACGTAAAAGCGGGCGAGAAGAGATGATCTAAAGCCGGGAAAGATACGGGTCTGCGAACCAATTTAAACTAACTAATCTAAGATGTAGATAAAAGTAACTAACTAGACAAATTCAAGCTTTTAAGGATTTAAATCAAATTTATAACGAGCAAGCGAGGATTGATCCACCTATCCAACAAGCATTGATTCCTATCTCGATTATATTGCGAGTTTTATTCAGTTGTGATTCACCTCACCTAAACATGAACCCTAATTCCTTAGAAAGTTCATCTATCAATCTACTATCTTCCGATGTAAGATTAACGCGTTTAATAACCGAAGGTGCAAACTTTGTGTTTATAATCTAGTAATCGGACCTATTAACTTCCGTTATGATAGATTCGAGTTACTATTCTTATTCATGGTGATCTAGGGTTTATTAAGACTTCCATCAACAATAAACAATCAACACATGCATATCTTCCGATATAAAAGCAAATTAAACATGAATAAGAAACAACCTTTATTAAAAACTCACGGTATAATCGAAGAAAATGAAATCAACAATTGTTGGGCGGCTTCACAATACTCGTTTGATGAAGCTTTTAGCCTCTGAACATCCTCGGCAACTCAAATTTGCGAAAGCAATTGCATAAAAGTAACTAGTGTTTAATCTAAACTAAGAGCATAAAAATAGGAATAAAAAAGATGAAAACGCAGCCTAAAGCCGCCCCTAGGTTTAGGGTTTTGAATAATGTGTGTATGATCCTCTTTTGTGGAAAACGGCCCGACTATATATAGATTTTAAAGTCGGTTCTGCTAAATCGACCACGGGGCGCCCGTCTGAAAACCTTGAGCGCCCGTCCACTCTTCAATAAAACTTGAATCGGGCGAGTCATGACCAGGCCTTCGTCCAGGCGGCGTCCACTCCAGCGTCAAAACTTCACGAATCAAAGATGACATCACGGGCGCTTTCGTTCAATTACATCGACGCCCGTCCACTTGGGCGGAGATTAGGCGCTTGATTTGATATGATCGATTTTGATTTATTTATCTTTATCTCTTCTATCTCTATCCCACTTCTTCATTATCTCTTTTATCATCAAATTAGCTCGAACTTAATCAACCTTTGATCATCTTTTGAGCCTCAAACATGTATCTATAACACATAAAAACATCGCAAAATGTAATAATGCTCAAATAATCATAAAATCACAATTAAAACGCCAAAATTAACCAAGTTTGCGATTAACTCATTTAAAATCTCATTTGCTCAATATATCCATTAAACCCTCGTTTCTTATGCAATTTAGTACAAATACGGGGAAAAATATCATAGAATATAGCGTTATAAATCGTATAAATTCACCTTAACAACTCCCCACACTTAAGCTTTTGCTCGTCCCGAGCAAAACAAAACAAAAGTTAGGCTCGAGAAAAAAGGCATCTAAACGTGCATAACACATATCCAATAAATCAGAAGTTCACCCTTGTGCGTGTGCATAGCCATAATAAACTTCCACTATATCCAAACTCGAGAAACTCAAAGCAAAACTAGCTAATACCCCCTTGTAGACTAGTAATAAAGGACACTCATAAGATGCACCCTACAAGCGTGATATATCCCGAAAGAATGATCGAATATATCTAGGGCCTTTACGAAATACTCGAGAGGATAATCCCTACAACATATCTGTCGGTTTTATCTTTGGGATAAGATGCAGACGATAACTTAGTCTTATATACATTTCATAACACTTTATCAGTTGATTTAACTTTTCACTTAAAACACACATCGAGAATGAGCTCTTGCCTGTCATAGCGAGAATAGGACATTTCGAGATAATACCTACCTTACTCCAATCATAAGGCAGCTTTTACATTTGTCGTGAGCTTTAGTCATCATAGTGGTATAGGACATCGTGGTATACCTATCTCACTCAAATCATCGACTAGCTTTACACACCCAATAATTTCATATTAACTCAACTTTTTCACTTTGACAATAAGTTCGTGTTACTTATCACATTCAAACCTTAGATATTCACGATATATCTCATACTCCGGATCTAAATACAAACTATCATAAATCTCACGATATATCGTAGCACTAAGCACATGACTTACGAGATAATCAAAACCACTAATCCAAAAGGGTATAACTTTATAAATTAGCTCATCATTCACTATGGCTCGTGAAAAATAGTGTCGGTGAAACATCTAACTTACCAAATATATGATACATTTAATCGAATCGCCTACTCGGGACAAAACAAAAGCAGCGATTGTCGGAAAATTTCAAAAATTTTAGCTCATTTGCATAGAAACATTACGAATTAAACAAATGTGTAGATACATATCGAAACATTCCCCTCCCAGCACTTAAAAATCAACATGTCCTCGTGTTGTGTAAAAGCGAAAGAAAAAGAGGAAAAGACTTAGTGATTTAAATCGAAACTCGAATCGTTGGTCGGGCCGGAGCCTTCATAATGATATCAAGAATGCGTAACCAGGACAATGTAGATACACGCACATCTTAGACAACATGGAACCATCTCGGGAAAGCGAGGAGTCATACCAACATGAAAAGAGAATCAAAAATAAAGGTAAAGCAAAGTGAGAGCACACAATACATTCGAAAGTTGAAACACGAGTTGAAATGAAAGTATGCAGCGCGCCTTATGGCTTACAAGATCCATCGAAAATAAATAGTAGCAATATCAAAATTACAATGAACCTTATAAGTAAAAAAATGTCAATACAAAACAACCAACGTGAAAATAGACAAATAAGATCAAGGTTGGCTCGGTGCCGCGAGAATCATCAATTTGGAGGATCGGAGGAGGGTCCGAAAGGTGGTGCCGTAGCCCTAGCCGCCGAGTCGGTACTCATCATCGAAGATGACTCGAGTCGTGTAGAGCATCCGCAATGACCTGCTCAATCTCATCGATAAAAAAGATAACCAGCGGGCTCGGATTGAAGATTATGTCATCCCTCGGCTGCCGGCCCTCACGGATCTGCGAAGAATCGTCAAAATGTTGTTCTGTGTATCCCGAATATCGCCGAGCCATTCCGGAAACTATTGGCCATGCTTAACCGCATCCTGACGGCGGGAGATAAAGGAGGAAGGAGGATGCCGCGGCGTTGCCTGAACCGGGCTCGTAATGCCTCCGGCTCGAAATGTCGAGGCTTACTCTTTTCCCTTTGTATAGGCCTAGGGTTCTTCGGTTTATGATCCGCCCCAAACTTCAGGCACACCGGCATCGAGACACAAAGCGTGGATCAAGTGAGGGACGATCAAGCTCCGTGTATAAACCTTACGATTGATCGAGATCTCGTCATACAATGCATGTCCCACATCCACATTCAAACCAAATGTCAACGCGCATACAACATGCCCGGTCACTATATGAAAATGTGTCAAGTTGTTCTTAGGCAACAACCGACTACTGAATGAATCGACACTTTGGACCTTCCAATCCTCCGTCCAGTCGTGGTAACCAACTCCTTCCGGTCTCCTCCGGGTCTCAGCGTCGAGGCCACATCCGGGCAAACTCTCAATCTCAACTCCTCCAAAGGATCTGTCCCCAAACTCATCTATACACAATCTCCTCCTTATAATCCCGACCCTCGAAAGCCGCTAAGTTGTATTTCTGATTAATCACCTCCGGTGTAAAGGGAACTTCCACCCCTCGAACCACGACTACCTTTGTCCCCAAGTCGGTTTCCGAACAGTTTGCATAAAATTCCCGAACTAGGGAGCTATTCACCGGGGTAGTCGGGATTGTCATCAAGGCTTCCCACTTCCTATCCTTAAGCAACACGAACCCGGATCGACCTTCGCCTCCAAAATAGCCCTCTCAACCAACATGTTTCTTGAAAAGTAGTGTTGAGTATAAACTTCATGGGCTCTAGGGTTCACGAATCGACGAGGCAATGGCATCGGGGCAACGGTTTTAGATTTCTTTCTAGGAGGGGCTGCCCTAGGTACAAGCTGGTTCCTCCTCCCGGGTAGCATCGGCGGTTTCCTCGACCACTAGGCAGAACCTCCACCTCTCTGAACTCTAGGCATCCGTGCCAAAGGCACATCATCATCGGTCTCGGACTCCGAGGTTGGCTCATCTCTTAAGGTTGCCCTAGTTTGGGTGGCTCTGAGGGTTGCTCACGAATACTCACACCCGGTTAGGATCAACTAAGGTAGGGTCAATTTCTTTACGCTTTTTCCCGCCTCCGGGCCACTTCCTTACCATGCCTCTTCACATTGCCTTCTTATGAACCATTTCCACGCCTAGTCTAAACCAAACAATCTAATGTGCACAAAAGATACCCGTTTAACATCCAAAGCGGGATTTCAAAACAACCAAACCACAACCACCACCAAAACCATCACCAAACAATCCATTCATCACCCACCACAACACCACATCACCAAAGCAGAGCGAAAGAAACACCAAAACCAGAAAAAAAAAAAAAATTAAGGTGACATTCAAGAAAACGAGCCGACCCAAAGATCGAACTCACAAAAGCGTGAATGAAATCTAGAAAAGTTGTTACTAACTTACCGAGTAGGGTGAGTAGATGTTGATTGAGGTGAAAGCGAGTCCAAACAACACAAGAATGACCTCCAAAATCAAATTTTCTTCCAAAAAGTCGGATTGCAATGGGCTCTGATTCTCCAAAATATATCGTGTGTTGGGGATTTGGTTATGAAAATCAAAGAGAGGGTATCAAGAGCGGCTGTAGCACTTTGAATCGCCCAAAGCGGTGTAGAATCGGCGATTTTAGGGCAAAAGGAGGGAAAAAACCGTTCTTGATTTTTGAAATTACGAAAAGTGAGGTTCACTCGATGAAGGGTATATATAGAGCGAGAGAGGTTGGGCGCTCGTCCAACTTCGGTGGAGCGGGCGTCCACTTTGGAAAAACGGATGAAGCGGGCGGGCGTCCGGTTTATTAAACGCTTCGTCCAAGAGTTTAAATCACATCTGAGATTGGAGGAATAAATCAGGCGGGCGTCCAGGCTTAGTGGGCGCTTCGTCTAAAAATTGGTCAAAGCGGACGGGCGTCGAGTTACGGGCGGGCGTCAAAAGCGATTAAGTGCAAAAATTATAAAATTTCCATACAAATCAAATGCAAAATTTGCCCTTCTTATTAAACTTATATAAAACTTCAAAAATACAAATAAAAATCAAATGAAGTACATAAAATTACTAGAAAATAAATAAAAGCAGATGGAAAGCGATTGGGTTGCCTCCCACTCGGCGCTTTGTTTTACGTCGTTTGCTCGACGAAACATCCTAAGAACGCTAGTCATCATAAATGTCCGACCAATCGATCACTTTCGAATGAGGCGGCGGAGCATGTCAATCGCCGGAGGAAGTCATACTCATCTTGTAAACCCCAGTCCTCACCGGCTACATCAACACCTCGAAAGTGCTCGACTTGCGGCACTAGCGCTAAATCATCGTCGACATCGGATCATTGAGGATGGTGTAAGGGCGTCTAGAGCTGCTGTAACTCCTCGGTAGTAAAGTCTCCACCTCCCGAACAACGGGGAACAATGAGAACATAGGTGACCGTCTTGGCGCGGGTACTAATGTCAAAATCTACGTGCAAAGCGATGGTTCCTCCCGGTCCGTCATCTACGATAATGAGTGGGATCCTCCTAAGGAAAGGTAACTCCTGCAGGCTGAACACCGAAATCCATATCTAGAAAGCACAACTAAGCGTGAGATAAAAACAAAAACTTAATAAGGCTAAAAGCCGAATAAACTAAACTTAAATACTAATACTATCAAAGCATAAAACAAAACAACTAAAAGAACGATATCTAGGTTGCCCCCTAGTGGCGCTTTTGGTTAATGTCGTTAGCTCGACACATTGTAAGCTCAGCCTGGATCAGGCCATTTAACCTTTCTGCCAGCCACTACCTCGTTTAAGCTCTGATTAGTAGTGTGGCTGCAGAAACAGCATCTCACACATGGGGTGAAATCTTTGAAAGCTCTCCAAACCTTCTTAAGTTTCCCCATGGTTGTGTTCTTTCTCCTCCGACTCCTCGATGGCGTTTAAGTTGTCGCTCCTCTCAAACTCTTCCATATCGGCAGCTACACTGCTAGAACTTCTTGAGACGGATCACTACCGTCATCCTCGGAGAACAAGTCGGGTGATAACTCGTCAAATTCTTCGACACGAGTAACACCACATCCGAGAATATCGAGAAATTTAACAATCAAAGATGTCTCTTTGGGTTCACCAATATAGTGTTTGCACCTCGACCGTTGACTCGAAAGCGGTTCACCACTATAACCACGAAGTTCTAGAAACGCCTCCGGAATGATTTGGAGAATCTCGAAGGGCCGGACCAACGTGTCCTTAACTTTCCAGAAGCAGATGTAACCTAGAATTATATAGAAGAACTTGTTCGCCGACATGAAATTCTCTTTTCTTAATCTTAGCATCGTGGAGTAACTTCATCTTATCTTTACTAACCTGGCACTTTCATAGGCACGGAGTGCGAATTCGTCCGGCTCATGTATAGCTACTTTGTAGTCGATGCTTCCCACAAGATTGGGAATCAAAGTTGAAAACTTTGTAGCCCAATAAGCTCTATGCTCTAACTCGACGAGCGAGATGACATGGTTTCCGTAGACCATTTGATATGGTGATGTACCCATAGGGTCTTATAGGCGATTCGATATGCCCATAGTACATCATCAACTTTAGACTCGATCTTTCCTATGGCTGTGCCATCTTCTCCAGGGATCTTCTTAATGCTCTGGTTGCTCCTTTCAACGACCACTAGTCATAGGATGATGCGGTGTGCCAATTTTATGCGGACACCATATTTTTCGAGAACTTTCTCAGGGGTCGGTTGCGAAAATCGTCCCTTCATCAGCGATCAAGGCACGTGGACATCCAAACCTCACGAAAATATTCTTCTTTAGAAATTTCATCACCGTCTTATGATCATTGTGAGGAGTGGCTTGGGCCTCCACCCATTTAGACACGTAATCCACATGCAGACTAAGATGTATTTATTACCGCAAGATGATGGGAATGGTCCCATAAAATCGATACCCCATACATCAAAGACTTCGCATTCGAGGATGGGTTTTAAAGGCATGTCAAAGCGCCTTGTCGTCAGTGCCGTTCTTTGGCACCTATCACAAGCTTTCTGAAAGCTTCCGTATCTTTAAAGATCGTAGGCCAATAGAAACCGGTTGAAATATCTTAGCAGCGGTTTTCCACGGACCAAAGTGTCCTCATTGGGGTCCAACTTTGGCCTTTCTCAATGGCGTCACGTTGCTCGGATTACGGAATACATCTCTAAGCAAACCATCTTTCTGAGATCTTGAAAAGATAAGGTTCATCCCAAACGAAATATTTTAAATCCGAGAAGAACTTTTTCTTCTCGATAAGACATCTACGGATCGAGATAACGGCCATGAAGGTAGTTTACAATGGAAGAATACCATGGAACATCAGGGGAGCGGCCATCGATCAACATGATGTTTTCTAGAGGAAAGTAAAGATCTATATCATCTGGTTCATTCTTTTCCTCATTTAACATCCTAGACACATGATCCGCTACTACATTCTCACTGCCCTTTTTGTCCTTAATTTGAACGTCAAACTCTTGTAGGGTCAATATCCAGCGTAGTAAGCGCGGTTTAGCCTCTTTCTTAGTCATCGAGTAGCATGAAGCGGCGTGATCGATCCACCACGATCACTTGAGCTCTAACAAGTAACTCTGAAACTTGTCCATAGCAAAGACTACGGCTAGTAGTTCCTTTTGATAGTAGTATAGTTAACTTGAGAGGGTTCAATGTGTGGCTTGCGTAATAGATAATTGGAACTTTCCTTTGATCTTTTGCCTAGAAACGGCACCAACAGCATAATTTGATCGTCGCACATAAGCTCAAATGGTAGGTTCGGTCGAGGCGATATAAGAATCGGAGCGAGATATTAAGCGATCCTTAAGCTCCTCAAGCGCTTGCTTGCGGCTCTCATCAAAAATAAACTCAACGTCTTCCTTTAGTAAAGTGGACAGGGGCTTGGCTATCTTGGAGAAATCTTGAATGAACCTTCTGTAGAAGCCGACGTGTCCAAGAAAGCCTCTCACTTCGCGCACATTTTTAGGATAGCTCATCTTCTCGATAAGCTTCTACTTTTGCCACATCAACTTCATACCTTTGGTTTGAGATCTTGTGGCCAGAACTATTCCTTCATCTACCATGAAATGGCATTTTTCCCAATTAAGTACTAGGTTCTTTTCCACACATCTGGATAACACCTGATCAAGATTGTCAAGGCAATCATCAAAAGACTGACCAAAAACCGAAAAATCGTCCATAAAAATCTCCATACACTTTTCTACAAGCCCGTCAAAGATGGCTAGCATACATCATTGGAATGTAGGCGGGGCATTGCGAGAGACCGAGCGGCATTCGTCTGTAGGCGAATGTACCATAAGGGCAGGTGAAGGTGGTCTTTTCTTGGTCAGCTGGATCAATGGGTATCTGGAAATATCCTGAATATCCATCTAGGAAACAGTAAAATGCGTGTCCCGCCAGGCGCTTTCGAGCATCTGGTCAATGAATGGAAGGGAAAGTGATCTTTCATGGTTTACCTCATTGAGCTTTCGATAATCGATCTGACTCTGTAACCCGATAACAAGCCTCAATGCAATTTCCTCTCCTTCTCATTCTTCTCAATTGTAATTCCACCTTTTTTGGGAACTACTTGAGTCGGGAAACCCATTCACTATCGCGATGGCATAAATGATTCCCATGTCCGAAGTTTAATGATTTCTTTTTAACGACTTCTTGCATATGAGGTTAAGCCTTGGGCCAGGGTTTGTCGACACACTTGGCGCCCTCATTCGTCTTGATCTTGTGCATGCGGATGTCGGAGATATTCCCGATATCTCTACTTGCCAACCAAAAGCTTTTTCATTCTTCTTCAAGAGCGTTGATCAATTTCATTTCCTCTATCTGGAAAGCTTGGCGGATATGATTAAAGGAAGCTTGTCGCCTTCTCTTAGAACACATACTTAAGATGTTTAGGTAACGGCTTCAACACCAAATCCAGGGGGTCTTAAAACTAGACTTGAGATCTCCACTTTTCAACTCAATATCATTGAGTTTACTCTGTAGTCCCACCGCCAAAGCTTCTCCTTCCAACGACTCTTCCTCAAAATCACCGCTAGTTGATCCAGATTCACCCTACCATGAGTATTCAGATATCAACTAATCGCTCATATTACCCTTCTACTGACCATGACTTGCTTATCCATATAGTCGGTGAAATCATCCGTCATATAATCAATGGAAAAACCGGTTGGAGGGCGGAGGGTACTTGAATGGACTTTAAGACATTGTAACTCACCTCTTGGTCACCAACTCGGATAGTCACTTGCCCACCATCGCGATCGATGAGAGCTCTAGCGTAGATAAGAAAGGTCTTCCTAGAATCAAGGGAGCGTTTTAGTCTTTCTCTATATCTAAAACATACCAATCAAGCTGGAAAGGTAAATCGATCAATCAGAACCAAAAGCGTCTTTTAGGATTCACGAAGCTTTCTTAGAGGATCTATCCATGGTTGTAAACTCATAGTAGTGGGTTCTAGAAGACTTTGTAAACCTAAATTTGTTTGCATCTGAGACATTGGCATAAGGCTTATAGAGGCACCTAGATCACACAAAGAATTTGGGAAGACTAGACCTCCCATCAAAGCTGTAAGTACAAATTTGCGAGTCACCTCTTTTAATTGGTAAGTTTTCATAATTAATCATGGAACAATCCTCACCAATCTGCCTTTCCATGCTGCTAATTTCTTTTTCAAGACACAACATCCTTGATAAATTTTGTATACTTAGGCATCTCGACTAAGACATCCGACAATGGAAGATTCACTGAGTATTTTTCAAAGGTTTAGCACCTTTTAAATACTTCTTATCCTCAATCAAAGGAATGTTGCTCTTTCTCGGTGGAAATGGAAGTTTCTTAAGGTCATCCTCGGAGAAAACCTTTTCGAGGATGCAGCGACCGCTCTGTCTTCGAGATCCTTCCAACGAGCAGTTTTTCAGA
This sequence comes from Gentiana macrophylla, assembly GCA_026214975.1. NCBI lineage: Eukaryota > Viridiplantae > Streptophyta > Magnoliopsida > Gentianales > Gentianaceae > Gentiana > Gentiana macrophylla. Next base: position 77,110,800 of record CM047814.1, read on the forward strand.
TTTCTCGGTAGTCGGGGATCGGCCTCGACTTTCGCTTGCTTTTTCGGTCCTCAAAGGATCAGCCACTTGAGGATCACCAAATTCTTCACCTCTCGGGGATCGACCACGAGTTTTCTCTTTTGATTGAGGGAGTGTAGGTGCTCGGCTTCCCTCTGCCTTATCAATGGCGAGGAGGGGCTAGTGGTTTCCGGATGGGAAGAACCACTAACTTGTGTACCGCTCCTTAGATTCATTGCCTTTGGCCTCCTCCTTACCGTATTGAATTGATGGCACGAGGTCGGTACATGGGCCTTTGTTCAAATCGGCTGAGCAACTTGACCACCCTTTGGATTCTTCTCGGTGGCGGGCGGTACCACTGAGGGTCTAAAAGCCAAGCTGCTCGACCAGTTGCCCAATTTGTCTCTCAAGATTCTTCATGGATCTACTTTGCTCTTCCAACTTAGCCTCAAGATTTGTAGGTTGGGAGGGGCCTTGAGTTTTGGAGATTTGGAGCATAGGGTTGGTGGGCCGACTTTGAAATTGAGAATTTGAATTGGAAGGCCAATTACGATTGAATTTTGCATAGGATTGGAAAAATTCGAGTTTTGATCTGATTAAACCAGGGTTTTACGTTGAAATTCGATTGAATTAAAATTCGAGTTGGGATTGAAATTAGAAGATGGATTAAACCCTTGGTTTTGAAAATTGCCCTGGCACAAGCCCGATTGAACCTTTGATTGTTACGGCCATAGAATGCATTCACTTCCGCGTTCTGTCCGTTCATAGAGCGAGAATTTAGAAGTGTGCCCCACCTCGTCACAATTTTGACATGTGACTTGATTATCTTGTCCATAGTCATGAGCGACATTTACTTGATAAGGTGCGAGGGGATTAAATTGACATTGGCCATTCATATGGCGGTCGGCCGACAATTTTATGTCTGAACACGAGGGTTACGTGGAAAAGAAGGAGTTTGATTTATAGGATTGGAAACTTGAGGTGGGGCCATCTGCTTTGCGACATGGCAATCAAACTTTGTAAATTGACTTCCTCAACCTTGGGAGGAGGAGGTGCTTGAATTGCTTGATAAGAGGGGCATAGTTATATTTTGCAATGTCCTCAAACAATGCCCATCCTCATCAGGCGTTTTCTTGAAATGCCCGCTTGAGAAGAACTATTGACCATGCCTTTTGTAAGCTCGGTCAATCCACTTTGAAAAATGTATTGACTTGCCTTTCCAGGTGGCAAGCCATGGTGAGGCATTTTCTAAGAAGGGACTTGAATCTCTTCCAACACTCGAAGAAAGATTCATTCTCTCTCGATAAAATGTGAAAATGTCATTTAAGCCTTGGAATTTGTCTTTTGAAGGTGGAAAATATTGACTCAAGAACTCCTTTTGAGTTACGCCCGAGGTGGTGATAGATTCGAAGGGAGAGAGTGTACCACTCTTTAGCCTCTCCTTTCGAGAGAAAAGGAAAAAGTTTAAGTTTAATAGCATCCTCACTTACTCCTTGGATGCGTGTAGTACCGCATATCTCTAAGAATGTGTGTGTAGTGGGTATCTGGATTCTCGATTGGTAGCCGTGAAAAATTGATGCGTCTTTGCATCATCTGGATGAGTCCTGGCTTGGCTCAAAAGTTTGTCGCGATGTGGCTTTGGAATAACAATAGCCGGGTTGACCTTGACTTACGCTGGCATGGCGTGAGTCTGCCAATGTCGTCTATTATCGTGCCATTATCACAAAATCGGTGATTTCTCTTGCTAGTTGTTCTTCAAGATCTCGCTCGGCTCATGCGCGAGAACCGCGAGCGGAAATTCCGCTGTTTGGCGGACTATGGTTCGCTCGAAGTCGGGGTGTATATTAACGGTCCTTTTGACTCGAGTTTGCATAAACCGGACCAAAAACAAGTGGAACAAAACCTAAAAACTAAGAAGAGATAAAAGCCTAAACTAAAAATTAAAAGCCTAAAGAGAGGAAGGAAAAGAAGAAAAGAAACAAAAGTGTTAAGAAAACAATACCGGACGGACGTCAAAAAGATTGGACGGGCGTCGAGATGAATTTGAGATCGGACGGGCGTTTAGTAATGTAAACGCTTCGTCGGAGACGAGAATACTGAGCAGGCGTCCAAAACTTATGGGCGCTCGTCTAAATGAATAAAACCAGGCAAAATTGATAATTTCCCGTGGACGGGCGTCCAATATCCAGGCGCCCGTTTACTCACGGAAAAACTTAGAACAAAAGCGAGAATTTGCGAGATAATGCAAGAAGGGAAGAAAGAACGCGTCGAAAAAAAAAGAAGAAGGGAGAAGATATAACTTCAAGAAAAATACTAAGGGAAGTTTTAAACCCTAATTATCTACTTAACAACTACAAAACAATTATCAACTAAAAAAGCGAGAATTTAAAAGCGGTTAAAAGCGGAAAGCGAAACAAAAACAAAGCGAAAAAAAAAAGCGAAAGCGAAAATAAAAACTAGACAACCGTCCGGTTCCCGACAACGGCGCCAAAAACTTGTCACGGATTTTATCAACACAAAATAAACAAGTAATAATCCGGTTAACCTCAAGTATAAGGATCGTAGTAATAGCGGTTAATGCGGGTCGATCTTACGGGGAACTAAGCGATTGTGATTTCTAGTTTTATCTAACTAACCTATGTCACGATTACTAAGCTAAATAACGGATAAAACTAAGCGAATACGAAAATTAAACTTAACTAAAACGTAAAAGCGGGGCGAAAGAGATGATCTAAAGCCAGGAAAGATACGGGTGCGAACCAATTTAAACTAACTAATCTAAGATGTAGATAAAAGTAACTAACTAGACAAATTCAAGCTTTTAAGGATTTAAATCAAATTTATAACGAGCAAGCGAGGATTGATCCACCTATCCAACAAGCATTGATTCCTATCTCGATTATATTGCGCTTTTATTCGAGTTGTGATTCACCTCACCTAAACATGAACCCTAATTCCTTAGAAAGTTCATCTATCAATCTACTATCTTCCGATGTAAGATTAACGCGTTTAATAACCGAAGGTGCAAACTTTGTGTTTATAATCTAGTAATCGACTTTATTAACTTCCGTTATGATAGATTCGAGTTACTATTCTTATTCATGGTGATCTAGGGTTTATTAAGACTTCCATCAACAATAAACAATCAACACATGCATATCTTCCGATATAAAAGCAAATTAAACATGAATAAGAAACAACCTTTATTAAAAACTCACAGTATAATCGAAGAAAACGAAATCAACAATTGTTGGGCGGCTTCACAATACTCGTTTGATGAAGCTTTTAGCCTCTGAACATCCTCGGCAACTCAAATTTGCGAAGCGATTGCATAAAAAGTAACTAGTGTTTAATCTAAACTAAGAGCATAAAAATAGGAATAAAAGATGAAAACGCAGCCTAAAGCCCCCTAGGTTTAGGGTTTTGAATAATGTGTGTATGATCCTCTTTTGTGGAAAACGACCGACTATATATAGATTTTAAAGTCGGTTACGCTAAGTCGGCCACCGGACGCCCGTCTGAAACCTTGAGCGCCCGCCACTCTTCAATAAAACTTGAATCGGGCGAGTCATGACCAGGCCGCTCGTCCAGGCGGCGTCCACTCCAGCGTCAAACTTCTGAATCAAAGATGACATCACGGGCGCTTTCGTTCAATTACATCGAGGCGCCCGTCCACTGGGCGGAGATTACAGGCGCCAGCTTTGATATGATCGATTTTGATTTATTTATCTTTATCTCTTCTATCTCTATCCCACTTCTTCATTATCTCTTTTATCATCAAATTAGCTCGAACTTAATCAACCTTTGATCATCTTTTGAGCCTCAAACATGTATCTATAACACATAAAAACATCGCAAAATGTAATAATGCTCAAATAATCATAAAATCACAATTAAAACGCCAAAATTAACCAAGTTTGCGATTAACTCATTTAAAATCTCATTTGCTCAATATATCCATTAAACCCTCGTTTCTTATGCAATTTAGTACAAATACGGGGAAAAATATCATAGAATATAGCGTTATAAATCGTATAAATTCACCCTTAACAACCATCACAATATTTGGTGCTATAGTCAATAGAAGTAACAAAATACTTTTATCACCTATTGTTTGAACAAATCCAGAGGTTATGTGTTCCTTTCTACCGGTCAAATGGTGAGTAAGCCAACATGGCTTCAACACATACTAGATAAGTGTGATTATAATCAAATCTCAAATTTGGTAACATATCCATGTTCATCAACTGATGAACGGATCTAAAATTGGCAAGTCTCATTCATATGTCACATGCAATATTACTCAAGCATGAAAGCAGATCTTAAAGCCAATCTCACAGGCTCTTTATCTCAACAGACAGCTCTTGTTAAAACATGTGGTCTAAAATATATGTACATACGCGTATCTTTCTGTGCGCCAATTAACACTCAATTATTCTTACCCAAAGGCTACACTTCTCCAAAACCAAAATAATATGTCGAAGTAATATTCTGCAAACTACTCGTTGCCGCATCAGTCAACCGCAGGCATTGGTACGCACTTGCAAAAGCCAAACAAAATGGCTAGAAGGAAAAACAAAAGATTTTTTTTTAATCCAAAATTGTTCCATTCTAATCAGGAACGGGAGTGGATACACCTCCTATATTTATAAGCAAAGAATTCACAGGTAGCAGGACCTTTATTGAAAGGACTGCTATTTGGTTAACGTCAATTTATAGTTCCGGTAAACAACAATTTTCTAATGCAATTTCAGTTTACTGCTGTGGAAGTAAAGAAGGCAAGCACAAAACGGTTTTTTGGTTCTAAGGAGCAATAGGTCGAACACCCTAGTGGACGAGTTGGTTAGAGCGGTTATAACAGAATTGAGCTTCAGCAAAAAAGTTGCTATAAATGCTTCATAGGAGTATCACTAGAAGTTAGAATTTGAAATTAAGTCTTGTAAACATCGATTATAGCTTTGATTGATCTTGGTCATTTTCCCGCCATTTTCATTTTTCAAACAGTTGAAGATGATCTTCATCTTCCTTGTTTCAATTCTGTAAATTCTTCTTATTTTTCCAGTTTCTTGTTCTGGTTTATACGAATTTTAACATGGTATCGGAGCAAATCATTTTCCGTTGATTCTTCTTCGCGATTCGTATTGTTTCATTTTCTAAGTTTTTTTTTCTCAATTTCATAATTGATGGCTAATCCTGAGAATTCTGTAACAAATCTTGATAATCCAAGTCTGATTATCGTTCGTCCGTTACTCAAAGGTGCAGAGAATTACAACCATTGGAAAAGAGCTATGACAAAAGTGCTGTCATCTCGAGGCAGATTGAATCTCATAGATGGTACTTCCACCATGCCTGAAGTTACTGATGCAGCGTTTGCTGGGTGGATGCAGATTAACGATCTGGTGCATTCTTGGTTAATAAACTCCATGATTCCTTCGGTTGCTGAAAGTGTCATGTATTTCGATACTGCGAGAGAAATCTGGCAAGATTTACAGGATAGATTTGGTCGAGGCAATGCATATAAAGTTTCAAATCTTGAAGAAGAAATTGAAAAAACAAAGCAAGATAATCTTTCAGTAACAGATTATTACACCAAATTAAAGTCTCTTTAGGATCAATTCTTAGTGTTAAAGCCTATTCCTCCTTGTGTTTGTCCTGCTTTGCAAATTATCAGAGAGTATTATGATAATGCCTATACCACACGGTTTGTAAAAGGCTTGAATGGAAATATTAGTACTGTAAAATCCCAGGTTCTTATGACCATGCCCTTACCTGATGTGAAAACTGCTTTTGTAATGGCTCTCAATCATGAACATCAATTAGATTACAATTTAGACCAAGGATCTGTTGCTATGGCATCTCAATCAGAGAGTAGGATTCAAGAATCAAATAGTTCCAATGCTGTGATGAATTCTAGGTTTCAAGGGCAGGGCAGGGGCCAAGGTAGAGGTTCAGGAAATTCTGGTGGTTATGGTAATTCTGGTGGTTATGGAAGAGGACAAGGAAAGAGGCCTTAGTGTACTTTTTGTGGAAAAGAGGGGCATACAATTGAAAAATAGGAACCATGTTAAAATAAGAAACCGGAACAAGAAACTGGAAAAATAAGAAGAATTTACAGAATTGAAACAAGGAAGATGAAGATCATCTTCAACTGTTTGAAAAATGAAAATGGCGGGAAAATGACCAAGATCAATCAAAGCTATAATCGATGTTTACAATACTTAATTTCAACTTCTAACTTCTAATGATACTCTTATGAAGCATTTATAGCAACTTCTTTCAGCTCAATTCATTATAACCGCTTAAACCAACTCGTCCCACTAGGGTGTTCGACCTATTGCTCCTTAGAACCAAAAAACTGTTTTGTGCTTTCCTTCTTTACTTCAACACCCCCCTCAAGCTGGAAGGGAGTAATCCATGAACAGCTTGCCAAAAAACCGTTTTGTGCTTGCTGTTGCTTCAAATATGTCTTTTAGAGGTAGAGCTGGGATAAGTGTGTTGAACACCTGTGGTGTGACTGGTTTTGTAAGTAGATCTGCTGGTTGTTGAGCAGTGTGGATAGGTAGTGGTTTAAGGACTTTTGCCATGTATTTTTCTCTCACAAAATGACAGTCAATGTCTATGTGTTTCGTCCTTTCATGAAAGACAGGATTTTCAACAATATGAAGGGCACTAGAACTGTCACAGTATAAAGGGACTGGTCCTGTGTGTTCAATCTGAAAATCCCTCAGTAAGTAGATGAGCCACTGAATTTCACAGGCTGTGAATGCTAAGGCTCTGTATTCTGCTTCACTAGAACTCCTAGACACAGTTGGTTGCTTTTTAGATTTCCATGAAACCAAAGCATTGTCCGAGATAGATCAAATAGCCTCATTATGGATCTCCTTGTTTTGGTACAGTTGCCCAATCAGAGTCACCGAAAGCTCTTAGGTGTATTGATCCATTGCTAGGAAAGAATAAACCTTTTCCTGGAGCTGATTTTAAAAACCTTAGAAGCCTGTGTGCTGCTTTCATGTGAGCCTCATTTGGATTGTCTAAGAATTGACTTAACTGTTGAGTAGAAAATGCTATGTCAGGCCTTGTGTTTCCTAGATAGAGCAGTTTGCCAACAAGACTTCTGTATTCTTTGTTTGTAGGAAGTGGTGGTTCTTGAACATCAGTCAGATTCTGAGTGGAATCCATTGGATGCAGGTTTGGATTCCAGAAAGCCAAAGTCCCTTAACAAATCTAAACAATATTTCCTCTGATTTATGACAATCCCAGATTTGTTTCTTGCAACTTCAAAGCCTAGAAAATACCTAAGCTCACCAAGATCCTTGATGGTAAATGCATCATGTAAAAGTGTTTTCAGATCCTGTATTGCCTTCATGCTAAGACTGCCTACTACAATATGATCTACATAGACAAGTAGTGCAACAAACTCAGAGCCTGTGCCTTTTGTGAACAAACTATGGTCATTTAATGATTGTTTGTAGCCATGATCAAGAAGTTTCTGTGTCAACTTTGCATTCCACTGTCTACTTGCTTGCCTGAGGCCATATAGAGATCTGTTTAATTTGCAGACTTTACCATTAGTTTGTAAACCTTGTGGTGCCTTCATGTAGACTATCTCATCTAAATCTCCATGCAGAAAAGCATTATTCACATCCATTTGGTGAAGATTCCACCCTTTTTATAGCAAATTATAGTCATGAATGACTGATGATAGTTGTCTCTGTTTGGCTATAGGGAGAATGTATCTAAAAATCAATTCCTTCATCTGTGTGTACCCTTTTGCTACAAGCTTGGCTTTGTATCTTTCTATGCTTCCATCAGCTTTTCTTTTAATTCTATACACCCATTTACACCCAATAGGCTTGATACCCTTTGGTAAATCAACAAGTGTCCAAGTGTTGGTGTCCTTCAAAGCTTTTAATTCTTTGTCCATTGCTTCTTGCCAGTTTGGATCAAGAGGCATTTTTGATATGTAGCAGGTGTTCTGCTTTACGCATTAATGCTGCTAACAATACCCTGATAATTATGAGATAGGTTAGCATAAGAAACAACATGATTCAATGTGTGTGGAGAAGTTCTTAGGGCTGGATTTGTGTAGACATAGTCATTAAGATAGGATGGTGTGGTTTTTGCCCTAGTTGATCTCCTTTGAATTTGGACATGTTCCACATTTGGTTGATCTTGAGATTCAACATATGGAGGTGATCTTTGTATTATTAGTGACAGTGTATGTATAACAAAGTGCCTCGTAAATAGGAAGTGGTAATACCAGTTCACCATCAAGATTAGCAATATCGATTCACAAAAGGAAAAGATGTTTCATGGAAAACAACATTTCTAGATACAGAGAGATATTCTATTTTGCAAATTTAAGACTTTATAGCCCTTCATATGCTCCTCAAAACCTATGAAAACTAACTTACTGCTTCTGGAATCAAATTTTCCTCTGCCTTGTACAACTGTGGACACAAAACATAAGCATCCAAACACTCTAAGATTATCATAGGTAGGAGGCTTATAATATAGAACATGATAGGGGGTTTTATTTTCAAGAAGAGGTGTAGGAGTTATATTTATCAAAAGTAGCATGTAAAACACAGTCACCCCAATATTCAATAGGCAAACAGGATTGTATTCTCAATGCCCTTGCAACATTGAGAATGTGTTGGTGTTTTCTTTCAATTAAACCATTTTGTTGAGGTGTTCTTACACATGCTTTCTGGTGTACAATGCCTTTAGTCCTGTAAAACAGTTTCATGTTGAATTCACCTCCATGGTCCGATCTAATAATTTTAATACACCTATCAAATTGAGTTTGCACAAAATTGCAGAACTGCTGTAACAAAGTATTGACATCAGATTTACATTTCATCAAGAACAGCCATGTGTATCTACTGTAATCATCAACAATGGATAGAAAATAATATTGACCATCAACAGTTGGAACTCTATTGGGGCCCCAAATATCAACATGTATCAAATCAAAACAATTCAAAGAGTATGATGTGCTGACAGGAAACTTAAGATGTTTCTGTTTAGCCAAAGGACATACAACACAATTATGACTAGGAACTTTGATATTTTGATCTATAGTAGTTAATACTTTCATTCTTTCAATAGAAGGATGCCCTAGTCTATTGTGCCACAGTAGAGTATCAGCTTTATTGCAAGTTTGATAGACTGCATTTGAAACAGATAGCACAGATGTTTGAGACTTCATAGGCAAGATGTAAAGACCATTTCTATGTTCAGCTATACCAATCTTCTTCATATGTAGCTGGTCCTACACAATACAACAGTCAGGATAACAAGACACCAGCAAGTTACAATCAGCTGTGAGCTTTCTGATAGAAATCAAGTTATACTGGAATGTTGGAATACAAAAAACATCTTGAAGAGTCAAATAATCATTGAGTTTTACTTTTCCAATGTGAGTTACTGAAACAGAATGACCATTAGGTAATTTAACTGAAAGATTATTAGCAATTTTAACATCAAACAAATTCTGTAAAGAAAATGTTATGTGATCAGTAGCTCCTGAATCCATAATCCAGTGAAATCTATCATCACAAGATTGCACGATCCTTGTGAGGGCTTGTCCGGATGCCAAGACAACGAAATTACGATGGGTCATTGTTTGTCTGCAAACCCTGGATCAAAGAAAGCAGATGGTCATACTGGGACTGAGTTATTGAACCAGAAGAATTCCCAGAATCTGATTGAGCTGCTTGGACTGATTCTGTAGACTGATCATCTGTACAACCATGATCTGTGGAGACATGAAAGGTAACGGAAACATAGAGGTTGTCTCTGTTGGACATCATACTCTTTGAATTGTTTTGATTTAATACATGTTGATATTTAGGGCCCCAATAGACTTCCAACTGTTGATGGTCAATATTATTTTCTATCCATTATTGATGATTACGGTAGATACACATGGCTGTTCTTGATGAAATGTAAATCTGATGTCAATGCTTTGTTACAGCAGTTCTGCAATTTTGTGCAAACTCAATTTGATAGGTGTATTAAAATTATTAGATCGACCATGAGGTGAATTCAACATGAAACTGCTTTTGACAGACTAAATGCATTGTACACCAGAAAGCATGTGTAAGAACACCTCAACAAAATGGTTTAATTGAAAGAAAACACCAACACATTCTCAATGTTGCAAGGGCATTGAGAATACAATCCTATTTGCCTATTGAATATTGGGGTGACTGTGTTTTACATGCTACTTATTTGATAAATATAACTCCTACACCTCTCTTGAAAACAAAACCCCCTATCATGTTCTATATAATAAGACTCCTACCTATGATAATCTTAGAGTGTTTGGATACTTATGTTTTGTGTCCACAGTTGTACAAGGCAAAGGAATTTGATTCCGTATGATAAGTCATTTTTCATAGGTTTTGAGAGAGCATATGAAGGGCTATAAAGTCTTAAAATTGCAAAACAGAATATCTCTCAATCCTATTTGGAACTATTTGATTCTTGAATCCTACTCTCATTGAGATGCCATAGCAATGTGATCCTTGGCCTAAATTATAATCTAATTGTCGCTCATGGTTGAGAGCCATTACAAAAGCGCTTTTCACATCGTAAGGGCATGGTCATAAGAACCTGGGATTTTACAGTACTAAAATTTCCATTCAAGCCTTTTACAAACCGTGTGGTATAGGCATTATCATAATACTCTCTGATAATTTGCAAAGCAGGACAAACACAAGGAGGAATAGGCTTTAACACCAAGTATTGATCCCAAAGAGACTTTAATTTGGTGTAATAATCTGTTACTGAAAGATTACCTTGCTTTGTTTTTTCAATTTCTTCTTCAAGATTTGAAACTTTATATGCATTGCCTCGACCAAATCTATCCTGTAAATCTTGCCAGATTTCTCTCGCAGTATCGAAATACATGACACTTTCAGCAACCGAAGGAATCATGGAGTTTATTAACCAAGAATGCACCAGATCGTTAATCTGCATCCACCCAACAAACGCTGCATCAGTAACTTCAGGCATGGTGGAAGTACCATCTATGAGATTCAATCTGCCTCGAGATGAAAGCACTTTTGTCATAGCTCTTTTCCAATGGTTGTAATTCTCTGCACCTTTGAGTAACGGACGAACGATAATCAGACTTGGATTATCAAGATTTGTTCTGAAATTCTCGTGGATTAGCCATCAATTATGAAATTGAGAAAAAACTCGTGAAATGAAACAATACGAATCGCGAAGAAGAATCGGCGGAAAATAGAGGTTGTCTCTGTTGGCACGATTTCCGCTTTTCAAGTCGTACCACCGGTTCATCACCGCCACGCTAGTTGTGGGGCACCATCATCCGCTCATAATCTTGGTATGGGATTGTATTATTTAATCTTTCATTCTCATGTTTAAAACTTCTGAAATTTTACTTCGATGCTTTCACGCAAATCTTGTATGATGTCATTGTAAAATAAGACCGGCGTATGCAATCGTCACGGATTGTAGACGTATCAATCAATATTTTCCAATTTTAGTTATTACGATAATATAATACCACCATCAACAATTTTGTTTTTAGGATCAACAACAATTAATGGTCTTAAAAGTTTGATTAAAAGATTCATTTAATTAAGTTTCATATCCAAAAACCATATCCAAAGACTGTACAACACAAAACTGAAAATTATTAGATTAGAAACCGCAAAAAAAAAAATATATATATATATCTAACAAAACATTTATATTTTTTCTTATCTTGCTTATAGTCTTAGATTATATATAGGGCCGTAACTCACCCTATACATACACTGATACACACACACATACACACACACACACACATATATATATATATATATATATATATATATATATATATATATATATATATATATATATATATAGCTCTAGGTTTTTACTCGGATCATCCCACATCAGATCAAACCCACCACCATGTCTGCAAGATTTGGGAGCATCAATTTAATATTCTTAGTTTCGATTTCGATTATAGTAAATGGCCTTATTCTTGAAGCAACATCCATATCAAACCCTAATAAGCAGAACCATCAACCTGCAGCATCTCCTACTGCACCTAGAGAAGGTTTGGCTGTTTATTTCAGAGAATTTTTGCAGGTAAGTATGTAGTATACATGAAGAAATTAATTATATATATATATATATATATATATATATATATATATATATATAGATTTTTGTCCGTAAGACAAAATTAGCAAAAATTGGGATAGAAGAAGCTAATTTAATAAGAACAAATGTAATAATTATGTAAGTAACAAATGTGGAATAGAGTAAATATGAAGAATAATTGTAAACACAAAAGAACATTAATACGCCAAGAATAATTTTAAAGAATAATTGTGATTTTTATCATTTATAATCATGAAAATATTACTTTTGTCATTACAATTTCATTTATTAATTTTTTCATCATGCGCTTCTTCCTCCATATATATATATATATATATATATATATATATATATATATATATATATATATATATTATTATTATTATTATTATTATTATTTTTTATTTATTTATTTTTTTTCTCAGCGTGTCCTATGTTTGATATGTATAGAACAAAGATACACAAAATAGATACCAAGATATATACAAGTTGAAGGGCGAATTTGAAATTTTCAAAAGTTGAATATACGAGATTCGTATATGCATATCTATAACTCATATATGTGAAATGAATAACTATGTTAAAAATTGAGTAAATATTGTCCCGTAATGAATGAACAATTGTCCAAAATAAAATGAAAAGTACCGGTCCATATATATTCACGTCTCTATACATGTGCAACCTAGGCTAAGACAATCCAACCTAATATTCTTTTTTAAAGGATAAAGACACGCCCCATTTGTTGCACGTGCGATTATTGTACCTTTATCCCCTATGTTTTGTTTTGACATTTTTATCATCATCTATGTATTCTCTTTTTACATTTTCAGTTTATTTCTGTGAAGTTTCTATTGGTTGAAACAAGCCGTACATTCATTGTTGGATATTAAACATGCAATGAATGATTTTTTTTTGTTGAATTCTAGATTTATAAAAGAATCCACTATATTTGAAAATTCTTGACTTTGTCCTTGTTGCAGAAATGTGCTAAGAATACAATTGATGAATTATGTGCTCGAGAAATCGTTTATGGGATATTGGATGATACAAAAATCACACCACGATGTTGTGTTAAGTTTGTGAATATGGGTGAAGATTGCCATGAAATATTTTTGTGGGATCTGAAACAAACAAAAGAATACAAGAAGAACCCTGCCTTATCAAGGCCTAGTGATTAACAAAATTAGGTATAGTTGTCCTATAGTTTTAAGCAAATTTCCCAAAAGCTTTTAAATATTATTCTACTACTACTAAAAACTCGCATGCATTTATCAGACGGATAAAAAAACGAACTATATATTTAAATAACCCTGGATATTGCATTAAAAGAATTGAGTAAAACACATATTACACCTGCATATTTATAAGACGTTGTAAAAATGACTCGATTTGCAATACGTGCTGCTAAAACAACATACCTGTTGAACTACCATACTACCTGTTGAACTACCGTCTCTTCCAAAATTTTAAGCCAATGGGGAGCTAGATAATTAACATTTTATATTCAACACGCTTTCTCAAGTGTGGACCTATTATATTTTTTGGGGGGCCCGACACTTGTTTTTTTTTTTTGTTTGGGTGATCGTGCTCGGAGCGAGGGTTTGAACGCATGATCTCTCGCTCTGATATCATGTTGAACTATCATCTCTCAAAAACTTAAGTTGATTGGAGGTAGATAGTTAACATTTTATATATTCAACAATACCACACCAATCATGGTACAATCATGGTACTAATTTTGTACAATCATGGTACTAATTTTGTTGTTGAAGATATCATGGTAGGCAGAGGCATGTGTAACATAACTGGATCCACGGACCCCGTTAAAAAAAATAGAAACTCTACATAATACTTATAAAAAAATATTTCGGACTCTGTGAAAATTTTGTTTTACTTAGACTAAAATTTACGGACCTTCCTAAAAAATATTTCTGGATCCGCCGATGACGATACTTGAAAGTAGAAAATGAAAATTAAATAACAAATAATTTACTATTTCCTTAACTTTAACATGTTCTTAACTCAATTCAAGATACTTCTGTGTCATTTTATAGTCGTAAAAATCTTTCTCCACAGCGGAAACACTACAACTCAACCTCATATACCGGATAATCAAGGGTAGATCTAAATATATTACTAATCAAATGCGGCGCCACATTGATATTTCTTATTTTGCTGCTCTCTTTTCCATGGCTCAAACTCATTTCATGTTATCTCTTCGAAAATTCTAATGAGCTCCGATGCAATCGAGACAAAATCTCAATGAAAATTTGTTTATTAAACCAAAGCAAATTTACACATGTCCAAACAACCCGTGAAAAGATAATCATGTAATAAGTTGGTAAATTAGCACCTAATATTTCCATAAAAAGCTTCAATACATTTATATCCTAAATAACAAAATCTATTTTTCATTTAGATTCACTACACCGCGAGGCAGCACGCAACATCTTCTATCATAGTACCAAAAAAGGATTTGGAATTTAACTTCCTCTTATTGTTTAAAATGTGTGGTTCTATGTCTTATAATTAAAGGGACTATTTTTCACACAAATGTTGTTTTACATTTACCAAGAGCCGAGAGTGGGTTTCGTTTGGATATTCCACACGCCTGCCATTCTGACCGTAAATGAGTCCGGAAAATATATACTATTCTGGCCAATTTATGGTCAATTTACACAGCAGCCATTCTGACCCAATTTGAGTTAGAATACGATCATTATACTGATTTTATTCTAGTCAGAATTTTGAATGTTTTTCATACTTCAATACCGGTCGAAAGACATTCGACTAAAATTGAGTACAAAAACTTTTAATATTCTCATCAAATTCAATGTAATCAATAGTGGTGCTTTATATTGTTGTTGTTATCCCGACCCAATTCTAATGCAATGCAGAGTATTCCGACTCAATATTGGTCGAATGATGCTCTGACTATGTATGAGTTTGGAAAACTTCAACATTCTACATTTAAAATATGGTCGAATCAACCAGTGTGACTCTCAACACGTATATTCTCACCATATTTCAAGATGGATATCGTGTCATATTCTCATTCAAACTTTGGTCGAAATGAACGCGCGTAAAATAAAAAAAATAAGGGCGAAATTGGAAACAAAATTATGTATGGTAAGATAAAAATTTGTGTGAAAAGATATTCTCAAACCCATGCGCACGGTTTATCTTGAAATTTGTAATCTACTGTGAGTGAGATGCCTGTATATAATCACAAATTTTAATTTAGCATCCATGGTTTCATGGTTCAAGTAGCTAAACTGTCAGCCTCAAGACGTATGATATATGTTTAAAAAAAATACTAAATAACACACACACATTAAACATACACATCACAAAATACCAAAAACATTTAAACTAATGACACAATTACACTCTCTTTGCCTTCATAATATGAAGATCTACATGAAAGGGACTGAACTTAATTGGTTTACTGGTAAAAGTTATTGCACCACCTGGTAATGAACAGGGTTCGGATCTCCATCCCGCCCCAATAATAAAAAAAATCAACTTCCCCCTCACAAAGAAAAAAGCCCCAAAAAATGAAGATTACTTGAACATATTCCTTCAATAATGTATGGATTCTCAAAAATCAAAATGTCAGAACTTCGAATTCAGAATATCAAATAAAGCACCCATGATGCAACAAACCTGCCAATTCAGGAAAAAAAAAAAAAAAAAAAAAGGGTGAAGCTTTATCAGCTATTTCCGGCGGATATGACTAAAATCCAAAAAGAAAAAAAGCAAACTTAGAGGACCATTTTCCTCATCGAACATTAACAGGACTAAAATCCAAAATAGACCAAGTTAGAGGACTAAAATCCTAATTTTACCTTATTTGTATGGTGAAAAAAAAAAAAAAAAAAAAAAAAGAAGGAATTGGCTATGAAGAAAATTTCAAAAGTTTAAGTCAATGATGAAGTCCTAATAAGCAGACTAAAAACCCATATCATATTTCATAGTACAATCAAACCATAATTCGTAGAAGTCATAAGAATTCCATACCCTGTCAGCTTTTTCCTCTATGGCCACGCCATTAATGCCAATATGGCGAGAGTCATAAGAACATAATTTCTCTATAAAAATTGAATGAACAAATTGAGCTATTGAGAATTTGAGATCGAGAATAAGATGATAAAATAGATAATCGTACTCTACCAAAAAGATCAACTTAACGGTAGCTCATTAACAAAGAAAAGAAGCAGCAGCTTGAAGAAAGCATTTGAACAATATAGTACATAGAAAAGCATAAAATAATGATGTAAACCAAAAAAGAAAAGGTTAAAGGTTGTGAAGGACATTTTTAATCTAAAATGGTTGAGAAGGACAAACATGTAGTAACACAGGTACAAAACGTAGTGAACACATGTAGAATCGTTCTTCCTCAACCATTTTAGATTAAAACTCAGATTTATGACTCACCCAAAACCGCCAAAGAGCAGATCGTAATAGACTGAGCAAGGAATCAAAAATAAAAGATGCTTGGTGCCGGAGAAGACGGCGGTGAGTTTATCGATTATGATAACTTCGTGCTAAATTAAATTTTAGCCCATCCATCGTGTGGTATTTTACTTCAATCTTCCATGAAAGGATATAGAATTCTTAAGTTTAATATTTGCAGTGACATGTTTGAAATGTTGGAGATCATGCAAAAGAGAGAACTGGCCCTTCTGCATATATAGTGTCTGAAATCACACTAATTAACTTTAACGTGTGATCGATGCTTCGGCTAAACACCTATTTTCCTACACTGCTACTGTGTGGTGTCTCAGGTAAAAAAAAAGAAATTTGAGGTGCCTCTAAAGACTCCTCCAACTATTTAGGCATTGATCATATATATCCTTGGACATGCAAATATACATTACAATTTTCATTTCGTTGACGTATAGATGAAGGGGTAAAATTATAAATATAAAACATAATAAGAGATCAAAAATGTAATTATCTCCTACTATAAATTGTGATTAATTATGTATTATATATGTATTATATCTTCGTAATTAACTAACGTGACACTCCTCTTTTGTCTTTGGTAGTATAAGTTGAGAGAAAAAAAAGAGGCTAAGAAAAGGAATGTAAAGTCTACCTATATATGAAACCATGGATGTTAAATTAAATTGTGCCAGAGAAGATGCTTCTTCGCTACCCACCGCTCTGTATTCCACCTCCGGTCGCTCCTTCTCTACCCTCCACCTCCGGATGATCCTTCTCTACGTACCCATCACTCTGTAATCTGTACTACACTTCGGCGTAAGTTGTTCATAGGTAGACTTTACTTAGCTTCCCATCGGAATTTGAAAGTGCTATTGATAATCGTATAAAATTGTGATGAGGAAGTTCCCTGCAACAATTTTGTATAATTAGTCGACATAAGATGTGAATTTGAAAATGGTAGCAGATATGCAGCCATAATAAAATTTGCGTTCTTGCTTGCTTAGTTAGTTTAGATTTTAACTGAATTCGTGGGATCTTAAGTGTGTGTGTGTTTATTTGTGGGTATGGATCGGGTCAATTATGAGTAATTGGGTTAATCTTCTTTTCAAATATATATAGATATAGATATGCATGTTGAGTCAAAAAGCTTCGTGGATAAGAAGGTATAAATTGATATAAATCCTTGTGTTTGTTTTGAATAAAGATGTTTATTTTGTAATGGAATTCCCAGGCACACACAAAAGAAAATGTTTTTTTGACCATGGGAATTTACTTTTATTTCAATTGTCAAACAAACATAAATAAATAGGGGTAAGGGTCCAAAAGGACACATATTGGACTTAATTAGATAAATAGAACACTAAGAAATCTTATTTGATTATAAGGACACAAAATTACTACATGGACCAATCTATCCTCAATTAATAAATAATTAAAAAAAAAAAGCCGGCGCTGAAACGGAAAGAGGTTAATGTGTTGTTTTAACATCATATTCGATGCTAACAGTAACATGTTGTGTTTTTTCTTTTTTTTCTTTTTCTAATTTCTTCCCTTTCTTTTCCTGGGCGCTGAGATGCTTTCTTTTCTTTATTTTTTTTTTACCTGGACGCAGAGAAGTGGTTTTTTTTTTTTTTTTTTTTTTTTTTTTTCGGTAACAACTGCATTGGCCACCCCGATTCAACGACCACCTCAATGCAGAGACTCCGAAATAAATTGACACCGCAACGCAAAGACACCACGATCCAGAGATATCGCGATATTATGACATTTGACGATGCAAAGACACCGTGATGCATTAACCACCGCGATGCATTCACCACTGGGATGCAGTGACCACCCCGATGTAGTGACCAACACCGATGCATTGACCACGGCGATGAAGTGACACCGCGATGCAGAGACATCGCGATACATTGACCCGCGATGAAGTGACACCGAGATGAAAAGACACGACGATGAAGTGACACCGTGATGCAGAGACGCCGTGATGCAGAAACACCTCGATGAAGTGACACCATGATGCACTAACAACCGCGACGCAGTGACCACCCCCGATGCAGAGACACCATGATGTAGAGACACCTCAACGAAGTGACACCGCGATGCATTGACCACCCCAGGTCCATTGACTACCCCGATGCATTGTCCACCACGATGCGCTGACCACCCCGATGTAGAGACACCTGAAGTTGACACACGCGATGCATTGACCACCCTAGGTCCATTGACTACCCCGATGCATTGTCCACCCCGATGCAGTGACACCTCTGATGCAGAGACGCCGCGATGCAGAGACGCCTCAATGAACTGACACCGTGATGCATTGACCACCCCAGATCCATCGACCACCTCAATGCAGTGGCCACCTCTTTTAATGCATAGACACCGCGATGCAATGACCACCCCTGATGCAGAGACAACACGATGCAGAGACACCGCGATGCAGTGACCACCCCCGATGCAGAGACACCGGATGCAGTGACCACCCCTGATACAGAGACACCGGATGCAATGACCACCCCCGATGCAGAGACGCCGGATGCAGTGACCACCCTTGATACAGAGACACCGGATGCAGTGACCACCCCCGATGCAGAGACGCTGGATGCTGTGACCACCCTTGATACAGAGACACCGGATGCAGTGACCACCCCGATGCAGAGACGCCGGATGCAGTGACTACCCCTGATGCAGAGACACCACGATTAAGTGACACCGTGATGCACTAACAACCGCGATGCAGTGACACCGCAATGCATTGACCACTATTAACAAGTCGAGCTCGATTTTGTTATATTTTATTAAAAATTAAATGAATTCTAAGAAAATAATCGACCTTACGAGCCGAGTCGAGCTATATCGAGTACTTAGCGAGTCGAGTTCGATCTTGTCTTTTTATGGCTTCATCGAGCCCGAACTTTATCAACATTTTATGCAGTGACAATGTCAATCATATATGCGTGACATCAACAATTTATGCAGTGACATCAACATTTTATGCAGTGACATCGGTAATCATATATGTATGACATCAACAATTTATGGAGTGATATCAATTCTCAAATGATCGTAAATTTTGGATGTTAAAATACATGAGCATAATTATTCAAATCTTTCCAAATTCATTTTATCTTTCCAAATCTGGATAATGTAATTTTCTGACAAAAACAGCAGCACTTGATAATTTTGGACTACAGAGTATATGCCCTACTAGGATAAATTAACCACCAGCTTGTAAAAGCCATCTGGACAAGAAAATCCAAAGCAGGCCTGATAACAAATGAATAGGCCAGGAAAAAAAGAGACCCGTGATATCAACATTTTATGCAGTGACATCGGCAATCATATATGCAGTGATATCAATATTTTATGCAGTGACATTGACAATCATATATGCGTGACATCAACAGTTTATGTAGCGACATCGACAATCAAATATGCAGTGACATCAACATTTTATGTAGTGACATTATCAATCATATATGCATGACATCAACAATTTATGCAGTGACATCGGCAATCAAATATGCAGTGACATCAACATTATATCTACAGTGCAATGCACATAACTAATAAAAGAGCCAGCATAACAAATTACTCGAATTATAATGTCAACTAGCAAGTTAAAGTTTACCGATGCAAACCAATGATTTAAAGATCTTAACCATCATATCATCATAATATATGACTTCTTGCTTTGTTGTCGTATCAGGTTTATGATACATAAAAAAATGCCCACAAATAAGCTAGGCAAGAGATTCATAAAGCTCAAGACAAAATCACGTGTCAATGCATCTTCATTATCATAGCATCTTCAATGTAATTTCACGATTCATGGAATCGTACAAAGTAACGAATCCAAGCCAGAAACCTTTCACCAAATACCAATACTTCTTCATAAAAATCGATGCGATGCAGTGACCACCCCGATGCTGTGACATTGACCACCGCGATGCAGGGACATTTATTTTTTGCTCCGAATTCCACTAATTCAGAGAAAATCAAAAGTTCAAAGAAACTTTTCAAGGTGCACCCAAAAGAAGTCGAGTAAACATTAGCTTCCATGATAGTTGCTTAAAGAAATGGTAGAGGGCAAGGGTATGTAAGCTACATTGCAATGATCGAACCGAAAACAACATCATGATACTTTTCTAAAAAAAAGCCCTGCTAATAAAAACAGATTTGTAATAAATAAGCTAAAAGCTTGCAAGAAAGAAAGAAGAATAAATTGAGCGCCTTCATGGCAAAGACCAACAATAATTAAGGAAATCAAGCCTTTTATAAAAGACCCCAATGAATTTACTAGCAATTGTATCTAAAATTATTGATCTTGTAGAGTTTCCAAGTTGCCGATTCCTAGCGTAAAGGCGATGGGGGCCGCAGTGGTGGTGGTCGCCGGTCGGAGTTTCCAAATTGGGTTATACGGGTAGATCGGAAGTCGCCATCTAGACTGGAATTTTTACTCGGGTGAGGCAACGATCAATGACAGACTCAACATTGGGATGTCCGGGTAGAGTGAGAGAGGAAGTCGCCATTTAGACCGAATTTACTTCCGCGATAGCACCGACGACTAAACAACAAAGAACAATATTTTTTTTTGAATAGGGTAAACATATCATTAGATCAAAATGGCTCCACAATAATTAGCAGCAAAGCATATTCAAAACTTTGGCTCAATTCAATTAGTAGCACACTACAGGTCACCGAAAAACATGCATAATATAAAATCAATTCAAAATTTGTCCCAAGTAATTGATTGGTAAACTAGACGGTGGATAAAATTCAACGTTTGCCGCTGCCGCCTGAAGACCTAGGAATCGGAACGAATAATTCTAGTTCCTCGATGGAACTGATTTCATTATTTTGCCCAATGATGGGTAATTTAGGAAAGTAAGGAAAAATGTGTCCTTATAACCAAATATCTTTTATGTGTGTCCTAAGTGCCTAATTAAGTACTGAAACTAGTCCTTATAAACAAATATCCAAAATAAATAACCATTCAAATTTGTTTAGTTTTTATTTAAATAATTAAAATTAAATGATTATAATTAGCAAAAGCATATTCTATATATAAAAATGATGCTTGCTGAAGAAAAGAGGATGACCACTTTGACAAGTCTGGTGACTTTTAGAATTTTATAAATTTCCATGATTTGTCCGTGAAGATAGAAAAGGGAATTAAGAAGCTTTGTTGTAATTTCCCTTGGATTATGACACTCACTCATTTCGAAATAATTAAGACAGTTGTCAATAATTAAGACAGTTGTCAAAAACATTTGATCCAAAATAATAACTGAACAGTTATATTTTTAATGCAACATTAAAAGAATAAATACAACACTGTATTAATTATAGACTAAAGGTTTTTAAGTCATTTTTATATTCAAATCAAAGCATAAACTCATATCAGTAATATGCGTGTTTCTGATAACTGCCTCAGTTATTTCGGAATGAAGGGAGTAATAACTTACTAAAACCTACCTAATTCGTACTTAGAAAATACGAAAAAGGGTCAAGTCTTGGCAAGTAGGAAAAAAGAACTACCTTGGGTTCCAGTTCCATGTGATTGTGGTAGTAGTATCACCAAGTGGTACAACCACCCGGACACAGCGAGTGATACAATATCTTTCACCACGGGTACACGGGCTGACCGACAATTGTAGACCTAAGGTTAACCTAGGCCATTTCAAATTTGGTTTGGAATAGGCCTAAGTCTTTTTCAAAATTTTGATTTTGGAAAAGGCCTAGGAAGATGAATTTTGGTTTAGGAAACCAAATGCATCTTTTTTTTATTAGGAATCAAAAGGGACTTAAATTTAATTTTGATTTATTTTTGGAGTAGGTCTAATTTAATTATAATTAAAATTAAATTTAAAATCGTTTTAAGATTAATCATTAATTTTATTTCGATTAAAGTCATTAATTAATTAAATATTAATTGATTTGATAAAATAAGACGCAAAGTAGTTTAATTTTAGTTTTGTCTTTTTCATAAGATGTCATTGTATGGATTAGATAATGTGTAGATATAATATGATTATATGGACCCAACTGATCATGGACTCGACCAATAAGATAGATGTGAATGATTTATTTTTATGTTGGTTCAAAAATTTGTCCTAGGCCGTTATGGAAAAAGCGACCTTGTTTATTCTCTGCATTATCCCTTCCTGGCCGTTTGCCCCCTTCCCCCGTGTGTGGCGGGTGTATTTATTTTATTAAATAAAATTTTATGTAACAAGAATGGAGCGAAAGTTGGAGGCGAAAGAAAGAAGACATAGAGATCCTATTGGCGGTTGCAGCTACCTTTAGATTTGTGACCCACGGTTTCGTCAGTTTGTATTCAAAATCGCACTTAGGAAAAGCCCATGATCATACCGGTTACTTTACGAATTTACTTATTTTGTTCACGTATTTATTTTATACGATACAATAGATGCATGACTAAGCACGATCTAGATGAATGTGTAGGATGTATGTCTATACAGATAGATATATTCGATGAGACCGTAATTAAAATTAATTAAGTGAATTAATTTACATAAATACTTCCACAACAAAAATCAAGTCGAAATATTGTCTCCCAATATTATAGCGACGGTGAAGAGCCTTTGTTCGAATCCAATTGATCGGCCCTCATCGGGAGTTGACCTACCTAGGTATATCGTCGTTATTGAGATATGATCATACGAGATCTCGCGAATATTGGGTTATGACATGAGTAGAATATTGCGTGATTGGCCCTCGTCAGGACCGCCTTATTCTAGAGGCAAGTGGTTGACTACCACATAGAGATGTGTAGTGTCAAAGAGTTGACTAAGAAATATATGCTAGAGAAATGTTAGCGAAATGTTTTGGCTATAAAGGAGAAGTGTAAATGGTCCTCAAATGCTCGCACACCAAGAGAAAAAACCATAATTTGACCTTATATGATTGATTGAAAGAGGCAATTGCCTCATTTATAAAAGCAGATTTCAAGAAATGCTCTCGGTTATCGGGCTTATCTGATTGATTGCATACGAAATAACACCTCCATTGAGGATAAAATGATTCAAATTCCTCACGACAGTCAGTGCACATCAATCAATTCGAAAATAGTTAAGATATCGCCTATCAGTTTAGGCCATGTTGTTAAGTTGCGCACTCAAGCATGCGATCTACGGCCCACTCAAGTCTAAGGGCTTTCGATACCCGGATTGTATACGTGGCATTCACAAATGAGTTATCGGACCATTCTCATAATTGGGCTTACATTGACCTAGCCTAGCTTTGTTGTCCGTATCATCCGATCCGATCGTCTATATTGGGTCGGCACAATCTACATCTGACCGCATTTTGCCGACCTGACACCTGGCTATCCCGAGCATTCTATTCACCTTGGAACGAGGCGTATGCGATCTTAGACAGCATGAGCTCTCGGTCAATAGGCCTTCCGAACATTATGCACGATCTTACTCCACGATTGTAAGTGTTCTCTTAATGACTCCAAGATTATCGCACCATTAAGGCAAGGGTAATAACTGGTACACGATTCCCCTCAATCACAAACCACAAAATCAGGGACACGGTCAATCCCCTTCATGTAGTACACCTATAAAAGGATATTCATCCTCATAAACCAGGAGTATTTTAATTGGCTTGATCACATACAAACTGGGTACATAGACAGTCTCAACAACAGTCGTAAATGATCAACAAAATCTTCAGTTTACCAAATGGAATTCTGCCAAAAGAATTTGATTATCCATTAACCAAACTGCATAATTTCTAAACATCGTCAATATGTAACTTAAGCATATTTGATCTTTATCAAATTTATCATTATCCTTAATATATGCAACACATTTTGCATTTTTTCCATATGTTCTATATTAAATTATATCTTACATTTGTATATTTTTACTATCAATATATGTTTATTGTGTTCCATTCAACTCAAAATTATTCTATCATTTTAACTTAGTTATCGGGTTTTGATAGAAAGAAAACCGACTAATCATACTAATAGATGATATAAAACATCAATGATGTCTTTTGAAAATAATTTTTTCTTTCCCTTGTCGCAAAAAATATGAGAGAGATTCGTACTCAATCTTTTCTTGAGTGAAATTAGTTAAATTGTATATTTTTCCAACTGATGTCATTCAATAATATGATTAACAAATTATTATACTATCAAAAAGTACAAAACAACGATGATACTTTCTCAACTTTCACATAAGCATCTATAAAGCACAAACCGACATGTAAAATCAAAGATGGCAGAGACTTCTAACACCTCAAACCCAATACATAAATAACAAAGAAATAAATAACAAAAATGGAGGCGATTCTCAGAATAATGTTTTGGTTGAGGATAATGACCTGGTTGATAAGGGTAAATGGTGGAGAATATTGAGGAATCTTATGTGGATGACTTTATTCTTGACGAGGACCTGCATGATTATCAAAGATTGGCAGAGGAATTAGAGTGTAAATTAATGCATATGCTATACAGACTCTATAGAGATAAAAAACAAAGTTTTATTGCATCGGGGCGAGGTGGTTTGCTGCCTTAAACCTTCCCTAGTAGAATACCATCGAAAATACTCAGCTAAGCATTGAACTAGGTCTTGAACTGCTCAGGTTGGTGCATGCCTAGACAATGATACTTATACAATAGACCCACTGCCCTTCTCGAAGTTCTCATGGTTGTGTCCATTTTGTCCCTGGACAACCTTGGTTTCGTAAAGTGTTTGGCTTAATTCACCCACAAATTCTCAAAAAGTGGTCCCACTTCCACTTACATAGGCGACCTCCTATAAAGAGTACTCTGTAATGCCCCACATGGCTTTACCAAGATATAGGAATCATTAAAATTTTTATGCTAGCTTAACCTAAACCCTTAAGCATACAACACTTTTGTTCTAACAGAATGGGTAAGTGCTAAGGTTCATTATAACTTAGTGTCCTTTTTGAACCACGATCTTGAGATCTCGTGTCACTATGGTTGGGTTGTCACTATAAGGAAACATTCGTAATAGGCTTTAGTCCCATTCCATTTGTCAATATTGGCACCGATCTCTCTATGTAAACCTTTTGTCAGCGGATCCGCAATATTCTCATTTGATTTTATGTAATCAATGAAAATCAAGCAATTAGAGACCAATTGTTTGATGGTATTATGTGTACTACGTATATGTCGAGACTTTGCATTATACATACAATTTTGTGCGCGTCCTATAGTCGACATACTATCACAATGTATGTTGAGAGGAGGAATTGGCTTGGACCAACATGGAATATCCTCTAAATAATTCTGAAGCCACCGTGCTTCTTCCTAAGCTTTATCCAATAAAATAAACTCTGATTCCATAGTGGATCGAGCTATGCATGTTTGTTTTGAGGATTTCTTGGACACTACACCACCGCCAACAGTGAATACATATCCATAAGTGGATTTAGAATCCTTAGACTTATAAATCAAGTTTGCTTCACATTATCCTTCCAATACTGCTGGATATCCGTATAATCAGATTCGAGAGTTCATTGTAAACTTCAAATACCTTAACATCCTGTCAAGGGCTATCCAATGATCCTCACTTGGATTACTTGTGAACCTTCTTAATTTATTCATAGCCGTGTATGATCACGTTGCATGTGATTGATAAGATGAAAATTGAGAATCGTCTTAATTTCCGCCCGTCATCCTCTAATGAATTTAACTTTATTCCAGAGGCTCATTTAGCTAACATCAATCAACCTTCTCATCATTTACCTTTGTCTTTTGGAGGTAAAAAAAATTCTAAAATCACTTTCTTGACTAAGGATAGAGAAGACACTGAGGATGAAAAGGATGATGTCAATGAAGAAAAAAGGTTGTCCATTTATGGGGAATCAAAGCATGGTTTTTTGGTCCTTCCCATGGAACAAAAGCTGAAGCCAAGCTTGGTGTGGACATACAAGGAAACTTACACCACATATTAATACTCTAGATACTGATACGAGTCTCATGCTTCGCACAATGATCCAGGAGATCAAAAAGAAGAAAGTGATTCCTGTGGGTGGGAACAAAAAATAACAAGTTCACTTGGAGAACTTAGGTCTTTCGGTGGGTTTTCCTCTTTATATTGACTTAGCAATGAACATACGACTTTTCCTCATAGTAGATTTTTTTCCTTTGAGATTTGCTGCTACGAGGTTTTATCGAGGTGGGGTTAGGTGCTTAGATTTCCTAAACTTTACTAAGGTTGGGTTGGACCGCCTTAACCATTATATGTGAAGAAAAGATGACGAATCTAAATAGTTAAATGGATACATTGTGCCTCCAATAACACCCTCTATATTAACAATCCCTAAAGAACTACGAAGACTTGATTCCATTACACACATTGAATACGTCGCAGCTTGAGAAACAACATCTCAAGTGCGCCTAAACCACCACAAATCACCCCTCTTTTTTTTTTTATTGTTCTTAAATATTTTGAAGGTTGTCATTAAGAGAACAGCCCTGGATTCATCATCGACGATTTCCAGCTTCGTCAATAGGCGCTAGAAGGAGGGCCTCCTACTAGCAACTTTGTTAAAAATCCAACAACCAAAACGCAGCCGATCGGGCCGCCAATTGTCGAGATTGAGCCGCTGCAAGAAGAAAAGTTCCACCGCTCGATTGAAAAGAAGGAGGCACGAATAAACTCTCCAAATTTCATGCTGATCAGAGTCCGTTTCGATGTCCGATCGTCACTAGAAAGTTGCTGCTGTACCACCAAAATGCAGCAGTCAGATCGGTGGCCATTTACCAGAGATTGAGCCATTGAAACAAAATTTCCACCCTTCGATTGAAAACGAAGGAGGCAAAAATAAGCCCTCCAAATTTTGTGCCGATCGGAGTCCGCTTCAATTAAATCGCCACCGAAAGTTGTCAGATCACCAAAACTCGTGAGTCGATCGGTGGCCAATTACCGTGAGATTGATCCGTTGAAACAAAATTTCCACCGCTCGATTGAAAACAAAGGAGAGAAAATAAGACCTCTAAATTTTGTGCCGATCGGAGACCGCTCCAATATACGATCATCATCATAAAGTTGCTGCTGTATGACCAAAACACAGTAGTCAGATCGGCGGCCAATTTCTAGATGTTGAGCTATGGAAACAAAATTTTCACCGTTCAGATTGAAGAAGAAGGAGAGGTGAACAAGCCATCCAAATTTAGTGCCGATCGGAGTCCGTTTCAATGCCCGATCGTTGCCGGAAAGGTGCTGCTGCATCACCAAAAACACGGCTCTCCAAGATTCGAGTCGAGCTCCCCACTCTCCGTGATCCGAGCTCTCAAGGTACAAATTCTCATCGGGTTTTATTTCTACAACTTAAATGATCACACTTATTTTTGGAACTCTCCCGACCTAAAGAGGCGGACGAGCTTTCTTACTTTTGGAACTCTTCCGACCTAAAGAGTCGGGACTAGCTTTCTTATTTTTGGAACTCTCCCGACCTAAAGAGTCGGGACGAGCTTTATATTTGAACTCGCCTTGGGCGAGCCTTCTATAAGGCCGACTTTAGTTCGCATCATATTTGAAACTCGCCGAGCGAGCCTTCAATAAGACCGAATTTAGTTCGGCATCATATTTGGAACTCGCCTTCGGGCGAGCCATCTATAAGACCGAATTCAGCTCGGCATCATATTTGGAACTCGCCTTCGGGTGAGCCTTCTATAAGACCAAATTTAGTCAACATCATATTTGGAACTTGCCTTCGGGCGAGCCTTCTATAAGACCGAATTCGCCGGCATCATTTTTGGAACTCGCCTTCAGGCGAGCCTTCTATAAGATCGACTTCGATTCGGCATCATATTTGGAACTCGCCTTTGGGTGAGCCTTCTATATGACCGAATTGAGTTCGCATCATATTTGAACTCACCTTCAAGCGAGCCTTCTATAAGACCGAATTCGATTCGGCATCATATTTGGAACTCGCTTGGGCGAGCCTTCTATAAGACCGTCTTCGCTTAGCAAGATATTTGAACTTGCCTCGAGTGAGCCTTCTATAAGACTAACTTTATCTCGGCACAATATATGGAAATCTCACCTGAGCAAATCTTATATAAATGCGCTCGCTATCTAGGCACGACACCAACAGACTACGCCAAAAAAGCAAACAATACATTCATTTCATATTCTTTTGTTTTCCATTACGTATGGTCTTTATTGAGTTTGCAGGACAAACACACGTTCAACAATATGTGGGAAGTCGGTACAACCGCCCACCTAAGCTCTACCAAGTCCGGGAAGTCAGACAATTCTGGCCTTTCTCGGCAAAAAATCAATGCGGGAAGTCAATTAAATTTGGCCAAGCTCACTCGACAAAGTATGAGAAGTCAGTCCAATCTGGCCCTGCTCGTCATAAACACTAATGCAAAAAGCCAGTCCGACCTGGCCCCGCTCGCCATTTCTTAAAACGAGAAGTCAGTCTAACCTGGCCCTACTCGTCCTAAACACTTAAAGCAATCCGCTCGCCATCATTTAAATGAGAAGTCAGTCTAACCTGACCCTGCTCGCTTAAAAAATTTAATGCGAGAAGTCGGTCGGATCCGGCCCCGCTCTGATATAGTATAAAAGCTGATGAGAATGCTGATAGCCTGAAGATATCAGCAGCCTGCTGATAGCATGAACATCAGCAACCTGCTGACGTATGATGGGAGTCAACTTTACTGTACTTTGGTGTACAGTTTAACCCCCGTTTTATCACCTTATTGGCATGTTTTGGGTAGATATAGACCGTCTCGAGAGTAATATCGAGAATTATATGCACGGGGAGTAAACTGTCATATCGATGGTAAACCCTGCTTTTTTAGTGATATTTCACTCTTTTTCGAGCACTTTTGTCTTGCGGAATTACGCATGGTGTTTGTTTGTCTATGTTATTGCAGGACTTAGGTGACTCGAGGACCCGGAAGGCGACGCTTTGACTATGAGACGTGTTCGTGGGCCCGAATGTAACATAAAAAAGTGAAGAAAAGCCAAGTTTGGAGTGAAGACAAGCCGACGGGCGCTTGCTATACTCAGGATGGGCGCCTGGCCGTGAAGCTACATCAAAGCGGGCGTCGCACATCCTGCACGGGCGCCCACAAAGATTGACACTTCATTCAGAAAGTTTGATTTTCAGCTGGATGGGCGTCCGAAAGACCCCCAGGCGGGCGTTTGAGTAGGCTCAGCCCGATTCAAGAAGCTCACTTAACAAAGACGAGCGTCCAGAGTTCCAGACGGGCGTTTGACCCTCAAGTCATAAGTCACCAGAAAGGCGTTCAGAGGAATGCGAACGCCCGTCCAATGAAGACGAAACCCTAATATCTTCATGTTCTCCAGGCAGACGGGCGTCTGACATGTACCAGACGGGCTTCCGGGACCGACATCATCAGATTTTCGACCTACTCTATAAATACGCAGCTCATTCAGCCCCTACTCATCTTTTGCTCGACTTTAGACTGTTCTTAGGCGATTTGTGTGCGATTTTAGTGTAGTTGATCACCCTTTGATCCCTTGATCCTATAAATTACATCCTTTGATTCTAAACACTTTTCATAGCTTAGATTTACGCTTTCAAGTTCCAAAGATTGTCCTTTTGGTGGAGTATTTCTTCAGCATCGCTTTTAGATCGATTTTTCCTCGCTTATATGGTAATGAATACTTTCTTTTTATTATTTCTAGCATGAATTCAATTCTTATTTTGTTTATTAGCATAATTATGAGTAGCTAAATTCATGTGTAGTCGAATTATGTGAAAGCGAGCAAAAACCCTAAGGGGGATGCGATTGGGGGTAGTGCAATGCATAAATTATTGTTTAAACGATTAATCCACGTCCTAAAACTTATTTTAACGTCTTTGAATTAGATTGATCACCTAGTTCACTATCACACACAACAAACTTATAGATGTATTTTGCGGTGAGATGTGGGACAAGGGGTTTTAGGATTGTTGCGTAGATTCGGCCTAGTTGTTAGGTCCGAACCCAATACAGAGGTTTGTCATCGTTGTTCGAGCGACTCTAGAGCTTAATCATGTTAGGTTAATCGGTTTTCTAAAGGGAGAATGAATTAACTTCACATAAGGTGGTTAGATCGAGTTGTTCACTCTAATCACTAGAATTAGGAGTTGGCACCCGTGGATGTCGTTAAAATGCGCTGGATAGGTAGGTCGGTTTAAGACACGCCCCTCGTTAAGTCCTTCCTTAGGGGTAAAAGTAGCTCGTGGGATCATAGTTCGACTATACCCTTAATACCTGAAGTAAATTCGTTAGTATAATCTTTACTTTTACGTTAGTATAATACTCCCCACCATTATTTTGACTCTAACTAAGTTCTAAGTCGACTTTGGTACTTAGACATTACTCCTCGTGGATTCGACCTTGAGACCACTATACTACCGCTGACCCGATACT
The DNA here is from genome assembly GCA_026214975.1 of Gentiana macrophylla. Classification (NCBI taxonomy): domain Eukaryota; kingdom Viridiplantae; phylum Streptophyta; class Magnoliopsida; order Gentianales; family Gentianaceae; genus Gentiana; species Gentiana macrophylla. Next base: position 77,141,791 of record CM047814.1, read on the forward strand.
GCACCGGTTAAGGTTAGCGGTTAGTTATTTTCCTATCAAGAATTTTGGTGCCGTTGCCGGGGAGTAACGTTTAATGTCTTGTAAGTTGACCGAAAGCTTGGGCTTAGGTCGTTTTTATTTTGTTTTCTTGTTGTTTCTTGTTTGTCAGTGAACGACCCGAAGCTCCAAAGAACCACTCATCGAGCCAATTGAAGAAATTGAGGCTTTTGCACGTCATAAAAATAGTCAACGCCGAGGAGAACCTCTGATTGCCAATCCGAACCCTTTGTTTGAGGAAAAAGGGGTAGAAGAAAGTTCACTTTCAGAATCCTCAGAGGGAATGAAGGATTCACCAAATCATAGAGATGGCAAAGAACCCTTAATCGAGCACAATGTACAAGGGCTAACCTCAGACACTACTGGTAGTAACGCAATACTACCATTGCATACTCCACCGAGGACCCTCGTCATGAACCGTTAAGAGAGAACAACACAAAGTTGCGCCGCTTGATAACCCTACGCTTTAATAAGAGGACAGTATTGTACAAATGCAGGAGGACACAATACTCAGAATACGCAGAACTTCGGACCCGAATTAGACCAAGAGACGGTAAATCGAGTACTGCAGATGCTAGAGAATCAAGGAAATCAATAGGGGTTCCAAAACCCGCACTCCTCAAAGAACCCCACAGTGCACCGGCCTCTATCAAGAGCAAGAACATCGTAATTATCAGCCACAGATGGCTCAGCAGGTACAGAGACCGAGAGTCTGTCGAGACTATGTTACCACCCCACAAGAGGTTATCGGGCATAATCCAATTAGAGTGCCCCCAATTAATGCGAACAACTTGGACATCAAGCAGAACATTCTGAATATGTTGGGGGAACATGCCCTATTCCACGGGAAGTCGACTGAGAACCCAAACAGCTTTCTAGATCATTTTCTTCAAATTTGTGGTACGCAGAGATATAATGTGGTTAGTGACGAGGCAATAAAGCTGATAGTTTTCCCGTTTGCACTGAGAGGAGCTGCTAAAGATTGGTATGATTCGCTGCCAAATGATTCGTTGCATACATGGGCAGATGTAACGAGAGTGTTTCTGAAAACGTATTTTCCTCCTGCAAAGATTTTTGATCTGAAAGAAGAAATCTCCTCATTTGATGGTCTCGAGGGAGAGACACTAAAGGAGACTTATGAGAGATTTAGGGGTCTACTGATGAGATGCCCTCCACACGGTTTTTCTACGGTGGAACATGTTATTATATTATTCAGGGCCTTAGAGCCGATGGACCGTAATAAGTCAATGCCACCATGGGCGGAGATATCATGAATCTGCCGCCGGAACAAGCTATGAGACAGATTGAGAATGCGGTAGATGGAGAAGGACAATGGGGGTCGAGCAGAGAAGAAGAAAGCCCCCATGGAAAGTGTGAAGTCGCTGAAAGAGGAACTCGATCGAGAATCGGCCATGCACGACAAGATGCAAGAAATGGTATTAAAGATGGACCGAATGGAGTTAGAACGAAAAAAGGCACAACAATGCCAACTTTGTGGAGGTGGACGTTCTGCCATGGAATGTGCATCATCGAAAAAACCCACTTATCCCCAACAGTTGACACCTACTCCAGTACAACAACAGTCTGGAAATCGAATGACCAACAAAGGAATTGATGTCTATGCAATGGGGCGATGAATATGAATCGCAAGAGTTTGGCAAAGAACAAAGTGGAATCGTAACTTTGATAATCGCAAAGGGCCGCAAATGGATTGTGGTATGGGTGATGATTCACAACAATATGATGTGAATTATGTTGGACAAGGAAATCGTGGGCAATGGAATCGAATCGGCGTAATCAAGGTTGGAACCAAAGGCGTAATCGAATTGGAATCGAAATAGTAATCGTAACCAAGGTTTTAGGCAAATCCAAAGCTTGTACAACCGACCTTGGAATCGTAACCCCGTAATCGAGTTCATACCGTAATCGTAATCAAGGCCGAATCAAAATAGTCGTAATCCGCAATCTCACCACAAGGCCAACAAAGAACAAAGAAGCGGCACTGGGGCGTAATCAAGGTTGGAATCGTAATCGTGGTCGAGAAAGTAATCGAATCGCAAGCGAGCCAACCATCGAAATAATAATTTCGGTACCTATCAAGATCCGAATGCTCATCTCGCACTGTAACAACCAAAACAATCAAGAATCAAACAATTACGTGTTCGTAAGACGCCGGCCGAGATACTTCGAGAGATTAGACAGATCAAGCTTTCGAGCTAAACATGAATGTCAGAGAGCAAAAAGTGGCCACACATTCTCGCCATTCGAACTTGGAGACCCAAGTGGGTCAAATAACCGACACATTGAAAACAAATCTGAGTGGTGGGCTTCCGAGTAACACCGAGAGGAACCCAAAGGGTGTGAATGCTGTGTTCACACGGGTGGTAAAGTTGTTGGGTGAGTGACAAGATGAAGGAATTATGGGCCGAGAAATCGAAACCGATAAGGTGAGAAAGAGAAGGCAATGACCGTGAAGGGGCTATGTATGGTGAAGTCGAGATTGAGGACTTGGAAGTTGGCAGTGTGGAGAAAGAAATGGCTGCAATGAGGAAAGATTTGGAAGCCACGAAAAAGGCATTGGCTGAGGCAAACCAGAAGCAAAGGAAGGGCAAAGACCGAAGAAAGACTATGTGGTCTTGGACATTAAAGAAGAAGATCCCTCACCACCTAAAGAGAAAGGTAAGAAAAATAGAATTCCTCCCCCTCCTCCTAATTTTGATGTTAATACTTTACCCTATCCTCCTAAAGGACCCAGAAAGGACATACTGACCCAAGGTCAGGCGAAATTTCTGAATCTCTTAAGAAAGGTAGAGGTGAATATTCCCTATTAGAGGAAATTTCGAGCATTCCCCCATATTTTAAATTTTTGAAAAGAATGTTGTCGAGTAAGGAGAGGATGCAACAGATGGTGCATTTGAGTGAGGAATGTTCTGCAATCTTTGAGAATAGGATACCCCCAAGCTACAGGATAGAGGTAGTTTTACCATCCCAATTACCATTGGAGAAACTGTGTTTAAAAATGTGTTATGTGATCTAGGGGCTTCTGTGAGCATGATGCCTAGAGGAGTGTATGAGAAATTGGGGTTGGGTAAGTTAGAACCAACAGGGATGACCCTACAGATGGCAGATAGGTCTGTCAGGAAACCTATGGGGGTAGCTGAAGATGTGTTAGTGCAGGTCGACAAGTTTGTTTTCCCCGTAGACTTCATAGTCTTAGATATGGATGCCAACGCCCCGCTTTTGTTAGGTCGGCATTTCTTGAACACATGAGAGACCTTGATAGACGTAAAAATGGGAGAGATCATACTACGAGTCGGGAAAGAGAGTGTGGCCATAAATGTTTATAATGCTATGAAGCATCCTGATGATGAAAAGAGTGATTGTTTTTCTGTTGATGCTATATATCCTTGTATTTTGGAGCACACTAACCTGCAGGGATACCAAGAACCGATGGAAGAATGCTTGATGAAGTCAAGCACCGCTGAGGATGACGATCCAAGAATGATGGCTCAAGTATACCATTTGGAAGCAACCCCTTTTGTCGACGCAAGCTGGAACAAGAAGCTAGAGCTCGGTTTGACTGGCAAGCTGCCAAAGCCGTCAATCAAGGAACCACCTACTGATCTGGAGCTGAAGCCACTTCCTAAGCATTTAAAGTATGTGTTTTTAGAACCTGATGAATTACTTCCTCTTATTGTTTCGTCTGCGCTAACCGTTTTGCAGGAAGCTATGTTGATCCACGTCCTAAAGAAACACAAAAAGGCCTTCGGATGGAAGATGGTTGATATAAAAGGGATTAGTGCTGATATCTGCAAGCACAAGATCATCCTTGAGGAGGGTGCCAAGCCGGTTAGGCAGTTTCAGAGACGGCTGAACCCACATATGCAAGAGGTGGTGAGGAAAGACGTAGTCAAGATGCTGGAATTGGGGATAATTTATGCGATCTCTGACAGTGAGTGGGTGAGTCCCACACAAGTCGTACCCAAGAAAGGAGGCATCACAGTTGAGCTTAATGATAAAGGTGAGCCCATTCCTACTTGTTTAGTTACTGGTCACAGAGTTTGTATTGATTTCCGCATGCTAAACGATCGACTAGTAAAGATCATTTTCCTCCCCTTTATTGATCAAATGCTGAGCGCCTAAGTGGTCATGCTTTTACTGCTTTTTGGATGGTTTTAGTGGCTATTATCAAATTCACATCGATATACATGATCGTGGATAAGACTACTTTCACGTGTCCAGATGGCACCTTTGCATTCAAAAGAATGCCGGTTGGGTTGTGTAATGCACCATGGAATTCCAAATGATGCATGGTTGCCATCTTTGCTGATATGATAGAGCGTTTCATGGAAGTCTTTATGGACGACTTTAGTGTTTTTGGTGATACTTTTGATGAGTGTTTGTCTAATATTGATAAGGTGCTTGCGCTGCGTTGTGAGAGACAAACTTGGTTTTAAATTGGGAAAAATGTCACTTCATGGTAATTGAGGGGATTGTGTTAGGACATAAGGTGTCGGGGAAGGGAATAGAGGTCGATAGAGCCAAGATAGAGGCAATTTCTAAGCTTCCTATGCCTACAAATCTGAAGACTCTAAGGTCATTCTTGGGTCATGCAGGTTTTTATCGTAGATTTATTCCGGGTTTTTCCCAAATTGCCAGACCTCTTACTCTTCAGTTGATGAAGGGTGCCCCCGGTGTTTTTGATGCAGCATGTCTAGATGCTTTTCGAACCCTTAAGAAACTTCTTACTTCCGCCCCTATCTTGGTGGCACCAGATTGGTCCAGGGAGTTCGAAGTAATGTGTGATGCGAGTGACTATGCCGTAGGAGCCGCCCTAGGTCGAAAGGTAGACAAGTCGCTTTGACCCATTTACTATGCAAGCCATACCTCGAACTTGGGTCAACAAAAGTACGCCACAACTGAGAAGGAACTTTTAGCAGTCGTTTTTGCTTTCGACAAGTTCCGGTCGTACTTGGTTGGGTCGAAAGTCATAGTTCACACTGACCATGCTGCGTTGCAATACCTATTTGCCAAAAAGGATGCAAAACCATGCTTGTTGAGGTGGATCTTGCTCCTTCAAGAGTTCGACGTAGAGATTGAGAATAGAAAGGGATGTGAGATCGTACTACCTGACCATCTGAGTAGGATGGAGCCGGGTGAAGAGAGATGTTTTGTCAAAGTTGATATTGATGACCGTTTTCGGGATGAGCAGTTGTTCGTAGTGGATACGATGCTCCCGGTTAAGCGGGGAAACTTTATTCAGAGAGGGAAGAAAGGAAATCCATGGTATGCCCCTTTTGTGAATTATCACGAGTGTGGATTTGTAAATCCTGAATTTGATGAGAATCGTAAGAAGTTCTATAGCGAGGTGAACTGATATGTATGGGAAGACCCTTACTTTTTAGGGTCAGTGCGCGGATGGAATCCTCGGAGATGTGTTGATGACAAAGTGAGATAGTAAGTATTCTCTTGTTCTTCCATGATAAAGAGGCCGGTGGACACTTCTCGGCCGAGAGAACGGCGTTGAAGGTGTTACAAAGTGGGTTCTACAGGCTCACGATCTTCAAGGATGCACATGCGTATGTTAAGACGTGTGACGCCTGTCAACGCTCTGGGAGGATTTCCAAGAGAAATGAGATGCCCCAGAAACCGATAATAGTGTGTGAAGTTTTTGATATATGGGGTTTAGACTTCATGGGACCATGTCCGTCTTCTTTCGGGAATAAGTACATTCTTGTCACCTGTGACTACGCTTTCAAAGTGGGTTGAGGCAATTGCTTCGCCTTACTAATGACAAACATGTAGTCATAAGGTTTCTTAAGAAATATATTTTATCCCGGTTCGGAGTACCTCGAGCGATAATAAGCGACAATGGAAGTCACTTTGCCAATAGAGAATTTGATAAGCTTTTAATGAAGTATGGGGTCACTCACAAGTTAGGCACTGCCTACCACCCCCAGACTAGTGGCCAAGTAGAGGTATCCAATCGGGGAATCAAGAGAATCCTGGAGAAGATAGTCAATTCCAACCTTAAGGATTGGTCAAAGAAGTTGGATGATGCACTTTGGGCACACCGAATCTGCTCAAGACACCCATAGGTATGACACCCTACATGCTTGTTTTTGGCAAGGCTTGCCATCTCCCCATAGAGGTAGAGCATAAGGCTTATTGGGCGATAAGGAATCTAAATATGGACGACGCATTAATCGGTGAGAGAAGGATGGCCCAGTTGAACGAGTTAGATGAGTTTCGCCTTCAAGCTTACGATTGTTCGGCAAAGTATAAGGAGAAGACCAAGATGCTTCATGATAAGTTGATCAAACCACGTGTTTTTAACATTGGTGATGAGGTCCTTCTCTATAACACTCGCCTCCATTTGTTTCAAGGCAAACTTATGTTGAGGTGGTCGGGACCGTATACGGTTTTGCGAGTTTTCGACTCGGGAGCCATCGAGGTAACACATCCGAAGAATGGGACGCTCATCACGAACGGCCTTCGCCTTAAAAAAGTATGAAAAGTTACCATTCGATGAGGCTCTCGAGATTATGCATTTGACTGATCCCGAGCCTTGATCAATCTGTTCTGAGTCTCGTCATGGACTTTAAACTTTGACGATTCTGCTATTATCACTCCACCATCACATCTTTCTATCCTCGCTTCCTCATTCGTGCCGGTAGTATAACTTTGAAAAACCGCACAAGATAAGTCATTTGTCGAGCCAACGACGTAAAACAAAGGCGCCAAAGGGGAGGCAACCCACCATTTTTTGAGTTTTCTCGAGGTTTTGATAATTAATGGTGTTGGAATAAAGGTTTGAATCACAAGGATCGAGATTTCTGTGTTTTGCATAGAGCTGGGGTCGGACGAGCATTCACCCTCTTCAAACGCCCGTCCGCTGAAAGTTGGCTATCGATGGGCGTGCGCTTCTAGTAAAGCGCCGTCTGTCCCAAAATCGCCCAACTCTGTATGTGTTTCTGATAAGTCAAACGAGTGTCTGGAGTGACCCAAACACTCGTCCAGTTCTTCAATGCCCAGGCAGACGCCCGTCCGGTTGAGGCGGACACCCGTCTGACTCTCCTTCTATAAATACCCCAGCTTCTTCAAATCATTTCGAATCAGTTTTTAAAATCGCCAAACCCGACTCTTCATGCCCTTTTCACCTAAAATCTTCGTTATTGACCCGATCGGAGCGATTCAAAGTCCCCCAAACACCTCTTGATCTCTTCTTTTCATTTCAAAAACCCAAATCCACCAACAAACACTTTTTGGCCGGATTCGAGACCCTAGCAAGGGTGGTTTTTCCAATTACAAAAATCAAGACTTTGGCCTTTTCGTGCATCGTTCGGACTTCTAATCACTTCCATCATCATCCTAGCATCCTTATTGGTAAGAATCTATAAGCTTTTCATGTTTTAATTCACGTTTTTTTTTGGTTCGATTTTCGAGTCGACCTTTAAACGAATCGCCACCGATTGGGCTTGTTTTTCTTTGTTTTGTTTTGTTTTTGATTTGATGATGATCCGGGGTGCCTTTAATTGATTATGGATGTCCGCATTACGGTTGTGGGTCGGTTTTGGTGTGGTTTGATTTGCGTTTTGTTGGGAAATCCTATTTGGACGATAATCGGGTTGTGAATTGTGCTGTTTGTGTTTGGGTTTGCTGTGGTTGTTCAAGCTGTGAGATACACCGCGCGCATCGGTGGTAAGGAGGGGGCCTTGTGCCAGAAACGTTTTGGGAAAGAAATAGCTAGGGATGCCGGTAAGAAGAAAAAGGTAGTTGAACCTAGGCGAGTGAACCCCAACCGAGGAATCGAGATCCGAGAGAGGCAAAACCCCAGTGGCAGCCCCAGTCGCTAGGGTGTCCTTGAGGATGAATCGGAGTCTGAGATGGATGATGAGCCGTTGGTGAGGAAGAGAACAGTTGAGCCGGAACTTAGGGTTGAGCAAGAAGTAAGGAGCCTAGTGGTCGCACTCGGCTTAGGGTCAAGGGGGTGAGCCGATTGTGGAGCCGGTTAGAACCCAGAGAACAAGAACTGGAGGTCCCCCGATCCTGTTTGCAAGAAGGTTTATAAATTCCAAGGCTTTAGAGGTCTATAACAAGCACTACTTGACCCGTACAATGCTTACAGAGCGAGCTTTCCATGAATAAAATGTGGACAAGGACTTCGTGAAAAACCTAACTGATAGGAAGTGGAAAGCGTTGATGACAGCCCCGGAGGTGAAAGTGAATGCAACGTTGGTGCGTGAGTTTTACGCAAATCTTTCGGAGTCGAGCTTAAAGACGGAGATGGTTAAGGTTCGGGGGGTCCAAGTCCCGTTGAGTGCCAAGGTGATCAATGCTAAGTATGGACTGGCCCCCTTTTGAGGGTTTATATTATAAGGAGGCAATAAAGGCGAAACAGTATGTGGGTACGGACCCGTTAGAGGATCTCCGTTTGTTGGTATGCCCGGATGTACCTTGGACTCTTGAGGCGGCGGGGTGAGAAAAGAGTTGGTCACGATGACGTGGGCGGAGGATTGGAAAGTCCAATGCCGATTTATCCAGAACCGGTTGCTACCTAAGAACAACCTGACCCATTTCCACATCGGCGATCTAGGGATGTCAGATGCCCTCAATTTTAATTTAAATGTGGATGTGGGTCGCCATTTATGATGAGTTGGCCATGAACCAGAAGATCTACACCCGCTGTCTGATTTGCCCTCATCTGATTTATAGCTTGTGTCAGGACGCTAGGGTCCCGGAGTATAAGGAGGATCACCGACCTAAGAATCCTCGGTTGTTGTAGAGAGAGAAAGTAAGGACCCCGGCACAGCTAGAGCGTATGGCATCACAGCAGCCCACTTCGTCTTCGGCTCCGACTCCGCACCACCAGCCTTCTTCTATTTCTCCTTCCATGAGGATGAGGTTGAGCATGGCTAACAGTTTCCGGAACTGGATGGAGGATCAACAGCAAACACATAACAATATTCTGACTCTTCTAATGCTGATGAGTGAGGGTCGACTACCGAGAGATCCGGCAGCTTTTGCCCCGAGTACCATGGACTACCACTTTTCGGATGATATCGAGCGGGCCATCACACAGATTGTGGTGGAGGATGCATCGTCCTCTGACGAGGAGACGGCTGATGCTGAGGCGGCCGAGACCGGAGCTTCCACTGATGCTCCTATAGATGGTGCCACCACTGCTGGTGATGATGTAGCACCCGGCCAGACGTGATTTTATTTGTTCTATGCTGTTCCTTTTATCGTCTGCGCCCGGTATTAGGGTTGTTTTGGAGCTGTTGAGTCTATTTGATACATTTGTATGTTATTTGATGCTACTATCGGTTTTGAGTTGATACTTTTATGATGGGTTTTGTAAGCCTTAACGCATATCTGCATTGTGTTTGGATTTTGGTACACATTGTGGATCATTTTTATATGTTCAACCTCTGTGGTTTTATCTTTTACGCGTAGATGTTCTGTGCTTTAACCCGTCTGGGTCATTTATCCATCTATAGTAATCCACTGTGTGCTTTACACTTGCATATCGGGTATTTCTGACGTGACAGGGCCGTTTTATTTTTATTCCCCTCCCTACCCAATATTTTGGCACGTGGACCATGTCCCATGCATGCTCTGCTGTGGTTGTTTTTGTAAAGGTATAGGGATTGGGGTCGTGTGTTCTAACGGCTGTTACGGGATTCGATAGCGCCTTTCTGCCGGGTCTAAAGCTAAGTCTCATTTTCTCTCTCATTCACACACTGAGGACAGTGCTTCATTTGAAGTGGGGGGTGGATACGACTTAGCTTTATTGTTTCGATTGATAAATGTGCCATTAATGGTGATACGCTTAGTTAATGTCCGTTTTCGAGTCGGTTCGTGGCTTAAATTTTTAAAAACTGTGGAAATATTACAAAGATTACTTCAAAGAGATTGATGAGTCTCATTAAGTTCAAAGAGGTGCCCAAAGAAATTCGTAAATTGTGATAGGATATTTTGTACACTTTATTTAATTATAAAAGACATATTAATTGTGATACATATAAACAATTAATATGTCAAACCCTAGTTTACTTTATGTCATAGACACAATTAATATGTCATAGACATAGCTTTTACTTTTACTTTTACTTTTGCATGCTTGCCGCCCACATCTACATACTCAAGTGGCCGCCCAAGCTAGTGCTAGTCTCTCTCAATTGTATCTATTTATACACCTCTCATATCAATGAATAAACTAAGTTGAAGTTTACTCTTGTGTTAACACATTCTCAAACTCTCTTCATGGTATCGGAGCCTTACTGAGTTCTAAAATCCATTTGCAAAACTCGGCCTCTTTTAAAAATGTCAACATTATCTCAAGTTTCATCTTCTTCAAGAGACTCACAAATGCCTCAAAGAGATCGGGATAATCGAACACTCTTCTTTTACAAATCATAAACTTGATGGTAACAATTATTTGCTATGGTCAAGGTCTATGAAAATGTATATCTCCGGCCAGGGCAAGATGGGATATCCGTGCAGTTCCAAACTCCGCTCTTTGCAAACCGACCCCAAGTTTGAAGCATGGGACACGAGAAAATAACCAAGTCATGACCATCCTCACGAGGTCTATGACAAAAGAGATCGATGAGAACTTTATGATGTATGACACTGCTAAGGAAATCAGGATAATGCCGAGACCTTTACTCAAAAAGGACAATACATCCAAGTCTCTATGAACTCAAGCTCAGATTCAAAATTGCGCATAAGGGGATATGTCTCAGAACTCAATACTTTAATCAACTATCTAAGGCATGGCAACACCTAGATATGTTGGAAACTCACCCTGGAATGATGTTAAAGATGTCTTGCACTCTTTAAAGACATTATCGAGAAAAGAGAGTATTCAAATTCCTTCTTGGGATCGAATCCTACTCTTGATGATGTCGAGGTAGAATTCTTGCTACTAAACCTCTTCCAAATCTCAAATCCATGTTTGCTAAGGTCAAACATGAGGAAAGCAGAGGAAAGTGATGTCGCTTGAACCCCTGCCGACAACCCTACCGAAAGTGCCACTCTGGCGATCGTCAGAACCTGCTGAGGCTACCGAGGCTTACAGAAGCCTCACCGATAAAATCGAAGTCGTTCGTGACCACCGCAAACGCACTAATCACACCAAGGACACTTGTTTGGAAGCTACATGGCAAGCCTAACTCCTCCAAGACCTCCGGACTGCCAAGGAAAGTCGTAGGCGCATACATAAGTGAGGAAGAAGATGACAACAGTTGAATGCTCACTTGTCGCATTCAAAGCCTTCCTAACTCAACAAAAGGGAGGTAGTCACTCTACCGACATAGCCTCTCATGCCAAGATGAGTAAATTCTACTCATCTATTAGTAATGAAACTTGGATTGTTGACTCTGGGCCTCATCCCATATGACTGTAATAAAAATCTCATTACTCAACTTAAGCCATGTCCCCAAATTCACAATATTAAGATCTGGCGATGGATCTATCTCTAGTGCAAAAGGTTTTGGTCGGTGCACTTACTAATAAGATATGCCTGCAGAATGTCCTATTTGTTCCAAAATTAGATTGCAATCTCATATCATCACAAGAACTTACTAAAGATTTGAATTGGACTGTTGTTTTTAATGAGAATCGCACATTCCAGATCATTCCTCAAAGCAAAGTGATTGGGACTGCTAAACCTTGCTCAGTCTCTGCTTTGTGGTCAACCTCCGCGAAGACAGAAGATCAAGACTGACCGCCAAGAGACTGCACTCAAAACCTAGACAATATCATGTTATGGCATTATAGACTAGGACATCCCGGTTTAGTTATTTAAAGTCTATAGATCCTGAATTGTTTAAAGGTTGTAATTTGAATGATCTTCAATGTGACATTTGTCGGGTTTGCTAAACTCACCAAATCTGTGTATGCAAAATTACCTTACTTACCATCCACACCATTCACCTTAATTCACAAAGTGACGTATGGGGACCCTCAAGAGTAAAAAGCATAACAGAAAGAGGTGGTTTGTTACCTTCATAGATGACCACACCGTAACCACTTGGTTATTTTTAATGAAGGATAAGTCCAAGTTGGACCCATCTTTCAAGAATTTTACAACATGGTCTCCACTCGGTTTGACACTAAGATCAAAATCTTGAAGACCGACAATGCTCTTGAATACTATGAGTCTCATCTCAAGAATTTCTTGATGGATAAAGGGATTGTCCATATCAAGAGTTGTGTTGAAACCCCTCAAAGAAAATGGGGTTGCTTTGAGAAAGAACAGGCATCCGCTTGAAATGGCTAGGTCTATTATGTTTACCACAAATGTTCCAAAATATATGTGGGGTGAAGCCATATTGACTTCCACATACTTAATCAACGCAGACTTCCCAAAGGTACTAGGCTTCAAAACTCCTATCAAAACCCCACTCGACACACACTCCTGCCCCATCTTATTTCCCGCTTACCTCCAAAAATCTTTGGTTGTACTGTGTTTGTCTATATCCATGCCCAACACGAAGCAAACTTGATCCCAAAGCTCACAAGTGCATTTTCCTAGGATATGCAAAGGACAGAAAGGTTACAAGTGCTACTCTCCTTCGAAAAAGAGATTTTACAATTCTATGGATGTAAAATTTTTGAAAGGACTCCTACTACAAAGAAGTCCACCGAGGCAAATAACGATGGAAACTCGATAGAAATTGACCTAAACCCTTCCTTCAAAGAAACTCTTAACCCTCAAAGAACTCTGATCCTCAAAGCAGATCGAACCCCAAGACCTGCTCGACTCACAAACAAAGACGATCCTCAAAGAACCAACCGACTCGAGCCTGCCGATCCCGAGCCCATCGACACTCAAAGAATCTGCAGATCCTCGGCCAGCTTCATCGACATTGATGACAGACTATTGCTCTAAGGAAAGGAAAAGATCATGCAATCGATCATTCTATTCATACTTATTTATCTTATGATCGCTTGTCTCCTGCTCTTTGCCATGTTTACACAGACTGGACTCTCACTCTATCCCTAGAAATATTCGGAGGCCCTTTCAAAATGATAAGTGGAAGGTCTGTCATTAAAACCGAGATGATCGCCTCCTGGATAATCATACTTGGGACCTCACAACTCTTCCCAAAGGCAAGAAGACAGCTTAGTGCAGATGGTTATTCACTATCAAATACAATGCCGATGGTACAATTGACAAGTACAAAGCCGATTGGTAGCAAGGGATTCACTCAAACTTATGGTATTGACTATAAGGAAACTTTTGCACCATGGCAAAACTCAACACCGCCAGGGTTCTCGATCTCTCTAGCCGTCCAACTGGGTCGGCCTCTACACCAATTGGATATCAAAAATGCTTTTCTCAATGGTGATCTCACCGAGGAAGTCTATATGAATGTACCTCCCGGTTTTGTCAATCCCCACACTCGTGGCAAGGTATGCAAACTCGGAAATCTCTATATGGCCTCAAGCAATCCCCAAGAGCCTGGTTTGGGAAACTTACTACTGTGGTCAAAGCTGCTGGATATCATCAATGCAACTCAGATCACACTATGTTCATCAAGACAACCAACCAGAGAAGGTCTATTCTTATTGTATATGTGGATGATATCATCCTTACTGGAGATGACTCTACTGAGATTCAAAATTTAAAGACTCTACTGGCAAAGGTATTCCAAGTTAAAGATCTGGGCTCCCTAAAATACTTTCTTGGTATGGAAATAGCTAGAAACGGTAAAGGCATTTCAATCTCTCGAAGGAAGTATGTACTAGATCTGCTGAAGAACTCGGCATGTTTGGGATGCAAACTCGCTGATCCCCAGAGACCCCAGTAACACCTTACTGCATGGTGACATTGCTGTCAGAAAAGAACAATATCAAAGGCTTGTAGGTAAACTCATCTACCTTTCTCACACAAGGCCTGATATTGCATATGGGGTTAGTCTGGTCAGTCAGTTCATGCACTGCCCTACTGAGCAACATTGGGATGCTGTGAATAGGATACTGAGATATTTAAAGTCCACTCCTGGCCAAGGCCTGCACTTCACCAAGTCTACTGATAGATCACTCAAGGTCTACACCGATGTTGATTGGGCCGGATGTCACATTGATGTAGACGATCTACCACAGTGCTATTGCTCATATGTATGGGGAACCTGGTTACTTGGAGAAGCAAGAAACAACCTCATTGTGGTCAAGAAGCGATCTTCGGTTGAACTTAGGCACTTGTACTTGGCATTTGTGAAGCTCTATGGCTAAAAAGTACTTGACCGAACTTCAACAACCTCTCTCAAAGAACCTATCACACTATGTTTGTGATAATAATTCACCTTATGCATGGTCAAAGATCCCGCCCATCATGATAAAACCAAGCATGTGGATATTGACAGACACTTTCAAGGAAAAGATTGATGCCAGGATTATTCAACTCCAAAGATGTTCCTCACAGATCGTAATGCCGATATTCTTACCAAGGCTATTCCCTCTTATGTTCAAATAGACTTAGTAGCAAACTTGGTCGCATCAACATATACATTCACCCGATTTGAGGGGGTGTGGAAATATTACAAGATTACTTCAAAGAGATTGATGAGTCTCATTGAAGTTCAAAGAGGTGCCCAAAGAAACTTCTCGAAATTGCATCAGATATTTTGTACACTTTATTTAATTATAAAAGACATATTAATTGTGATACATATAAACAATTAATATGTCAAACTCTAGTTTACTTTATGTCATAGACACAATTAATATGTCATAGACATAGCTTTTACTTTTACTTTTACTTTTGCATGCTTGCCGCCCACATCTACATACTCAAGTGGCCGCCCAAGCTAGTGCTAGTCTCTCTCAATTGTATCTATTTATACACCTCTCATATCAATGAATAAACTAAGTTGATGTTTACTCTTGTGTTAACACATTCTCAAACTCTCTTCAAAAACTTTTCATGATTTGACACCGCGTTATATGCATGTTTCTCACGATGGATTTGGTAGATGTCTTAGTAAACGAGTGATGTATGCCGGGCGATTTTATTTTGTCACGATACGAACCCTTTTTATTGCACGTAGACCTTGGTTGCACTTAGTCTGGTTGATATACTTACTTGTACCACTAGTTTCGAGGCGAAATAGAAAGGTTAACCTAGGCCGGATACGGGATGAGAGTTATGGCGCTTCTTTGACCTAGCCAGAGCCAAATAAGCCAAAATCCCAATATTTTACCCTCGTAACCCCTCTAAGCCTTGATAGGACGGTCTGACCACCGTCCAAAATGAGCCATTTGGTTACGTAGCCTGTATTACTGTTAACGGTGATTTTTACGGTTTATATGACTTTATTTCGTAGCAATTTCCTTTGTGTTTTACTAATTTTTATAGAAAATTAGGTGTTTAATGGATTTATTGAAAGAATGCGTATGGAAATCATTAAAGTGCAAAATCGAGCTAATTACGTGGTTTTATTGGTGTTTTCTATCTATATGTATGATTTTACATTTTGCATGTTTTTGTCGTGTTGTAGGTACGCTTGCATGGCAATGAAGGAGCTTAAACGATGTTCTGTTGAAGATTAAATAGAAGGAGAAAGACGCATATTGAACGTGGAGTGAAGATAAGGAAGCTTTGAAGAACTAAACGCGTGTTTATCTCCGTTCAGCTTGGATCAAGGTCCAAGGAAGTGGATCAAGCGCCCGTGAGGAGCCTTTGGATTCGTGGATGTTCGATTTTCTCGTGGACGAAGCGTCAAAATTATATAGGACGGGCGTCTCGATCCACTCGCCCGACTCAAGTTTTTATGCATGATCGAATCAAGCGTCCAGAGGCATTGGACGGGCGTTCACCCTTTAAACGGGCGTCTGAATCCTTGGGCGGGCGTCCAAGCACCGCCTCAGCCTAAACCGACTTCAAAATCTATAAATAGCTGCGTTTTCTCAACCCTAAATACCACAATTCGATCCCTGGCCGCTCCAGGCCCCTTGGGGGCGACTTTTCTGAGTTTTTCCCCTACTTTAAACATCTTTTCTTTTACTTTTTACTTATAGTATTTGCATATAAACGATGAATAAAGGCTAAGCGATTTGAACAAGCGTGTGAAGCCAATCTCTGCAACAACTTGATTTCGATTCTTGGATGCTTTGTGAGTTTTAATTAAAGTTTGTTTCTTTATTATGTGTTTATTTGTTTTGCAATTTATATCGAGAGATGGTTGCTATTGATGTTTGCCATATGATGAGAATCGGTGTAAACCTAGATCACCATAGGAAAGATTGGATCTTTAACCTATAAGTAACGAGAGTTGATTAGGTTGAATATCTAGGTTGCTAGATTGTGAAATCTTACACCTTGGTTATGGAAGCGTTAATCCTTAAGATCGAGAGATGAAAGATTAATAGGCGAATTATCTACGAGAGTAGGAATTCATACCTTTGATAGGTGAACCACATCTTTATTAAATCTTCACTAAACGATCTAGGGTATAAATTGAGAGTTGCGAGATAGGTGGATCATTGCTTGTTCCTCGTTAAAATTAATTGAAATTATCTTTGTGCCCTGTTCTTCGTTGTTATCTTAGAAGTTTATTTTCTTTTTAGTTATAGAATAGATTTATTTAGTTAGTTTAGGTCCGCAACTATATTTCCTGGCTTTGGATTGACAACCCTCTGTCCAGTTTATTGTTTTTTCGTTTTCGTTTTTAGTTATTTCTCGTGACAATTTAGAAGAATTAAGAACTAGACCAACCTCGATTCCCTGTGATTCGACTCCGGTTGTAGCTACTATACTACGATCCATGCACTTGGGGTAAACCGGATTTATAAATTTATTACTTGTTTATTTTCATTGAAAAAATCCGTGACAATTACCCTAACCCTGAGCTTTTTTATTGGTCATGTTTCCTTTGATCACCCTGCGAGTGGACTTAGTCGTTGCTTTAGACACACTTGCTGAAGCAAGTGTGGGGTGGGAGTTGGTGCGTGCTTCGAGAGGAGTTAGTGAGTGCGAGCTAGTATATGAAGGGGAGGAGCTCGAGGAATATATTGTGAGGCTTGTGGTTCGGAAAAAAAAAAGAAATAAAAAAAAAAGAAATAAAATGAAAAGCAATGTAAAAGAATGAAGAAAAAAAGAAGAAGTTTGAATAAAGTTGGAAATAAGGTCAAGGGAGGATGTATTGAGAAGATGAAAGAATGATGTTAAAGTTGTGGTCGTTTATAAATGAGTACAGAAAGAATCGAAAGAATTTTGGTGTGGTTTGGTATGTTTTCAAAGGAAGAATACATTAAATGATTAGGTTCACTTGTGTTTTTCTCTTTCTCCAGTCCCAAAATTTCCTTTCGATTAACCCTGTCCCGAGCTTGACATTATAACCCTTCAAGTCCTACTTGACCTTATTTAGCCTCGGTTGCCTCGATTAGTGGAGATTCTAGCCCGGTATGAGCTGCGTGTAGTCATTTGGCCGGTATTCAAAGCCGGTGATCATTTTGAGTGTTGTCCTCGGTCTATATCACACACACTTCGTTTTCGTGGTAGGTAGAGTCAAGCGGTGTACGTTCATTGTCTACTTTACTTTTGCCTTGATGTCGTGAGTGCTATGCATGTGTCGTAAAGTTGATCCCATGGTCTGTTTTAAAGCGCCTAATTTACTCGAGCACGAGCAAAGGCTAAGTGTGGGGTGGTTGATGGGAGTCAACTTTACTGTACTTTGGTGTGCAGTTTAACCCCCGTTTATCACCTTATTGGCATTTTTGGGTAGATATAGACCGTCTCGAGAGTAATATCGAGAATTATATGCACGGGGAGTTAAACTGTCATATCGATGGTAAACTCCGCCTTTTTTGCGATATTTCACTCTTTTACGAGCACTTTTGTCTTGCGGAATTACGCGCGGTGTTTGTTTGTCTATGTTATTGCAGGACTTAGGTGACTCGAGGACCCGGAAGGTGACGTTTTGGACTATGAGACGTGTTCGTGGCCCGAATGTAGCATAAAAAGTGAAGAAAAGCCAAGTTTGGAGTGAAGACAAGCCAGACGGGCGTCTGCCGTGAAGCTACATCAAACGGGCGTCTGCACATCCCAGACGGGCGTCCACAGCATTGACACTTCATTCAGAAAGTTTGATTTTCAGCTGGACGGGCGTCCGAAAGACCCCCAGACGGGCGTTTGAGTAGGCTCAGCCCGATTCAAGAAGCTCACTTAACACAGACGAGCGTCCAGAGTTCTAGACGGGCGTTTGGCCCTCAAGTCATAAGTCAACAGACGGGCGTTCAGAGGAATGCGAACGTCCGTCCAATGAAGACGAAACCCTATTATCTTCATGTTCTCCAGGCAGACAGGCGTCTGACATGTACCAGATGGGCGTCCGGGACCGACAGCATCAGATTTTCGACCTACTCTATAAATACGCAGCTCATTCAGCCCCTACTCATCTTTTGCCGACTTTAGACTGTTCTTTGGCGATTTGTGTACGATGTTAGTGTAGTTTGATCACCCTTTGATACCTTGATCCTATAAATTACATCCTTTGATTCTAAACACTTTTCATAGCTTAGATTTACGTTTCAAGTTCCAAAGATTGTCCTTTTGGTGGAGTATTTCTTCGTTCTGTTTCAGATCAGATTTTTCCTCAGTTATATGGTAATGAATACTTTCTCTTTTATTATTTCTAGCATGATTTCAATTCTTATTTTGTTTATTAGCATAATTATGAGTAGCTAAATTCACGTGTAGTCGAATTATGTGAAAGCGAGCAAAAACCCTAAGGGGGATGCGATTGGGGGTAGTGTAGTGCATAAATTATTGTTTAAACGATTAATCCACGTCCTAAAACTTATTTTAACGTCTTTGAATTATATTGATCACCTAGTTCACTGTCACACACATCAAACTTATAGATGTATTTTGCGGTGAGATGTGGGATAAGGGGTTTTAGGATCGTTTCGTAGATTCGGCCTAGTTGTTAGGTCCGAACCCAATCTAAGAGGTTTGTCATCGTTGTTTGAGTGACTCTAGAGCTTAATCATGTTAGGTTAATCGGTTTTCTAAAGGGAGAATTAATTAACTTCATATAGGGTGGTTAGATCGAGTTGTTCAGTCTAATCACTAGAATTAGGAGTTGGCACCCGTGGATGTCGTTAAACTACGTTGGATAGGTAGGTCGGTTAAGACATGCTCCCTGTTAAGTCCTTCCTTAAGGGTAAAAGTAGCTCGTGGGATCATAGTTCAACTATACCCCTTAATACCTAGAAGTAAATTCGTTAGTATAATCTTAACTTTTGCGTTAGGATAATACTCCCCACCATTATTTTGACTGAACTAAGTTCTAAGTCGACTTTGGTACTTAGACATTACTCCTCACGGGATTCGACCTTGAGACCACTATACTACCGTTGACCCGATACTGCATCGGTTAAGGTTAGCGGTTAGTTATTTTGCTATCAACGTATAAACAATCAGCAGCCTGCTGATTAGTTACTTCGATATAGAAAACGGTTATTTCGTTGTAATATGTTATAACCTCTTGTAACTTACTTGTAACTGATTCATGTGGTGTATGATGTTATAAATACCCCATGATCAGCCACATTGTAAACAACTTGTAACTTTTACTTGATCAATAATAATTCCGCATTTTATTTCGTCTGTTTGTAATTCTAAAAACTTCATCATGGTATCAGAGCAGAAATTTGAGAATTTCTAAGAGCTTTCCTGCGTTTTTTTGAAGAAACTTGAGAGTGTTCTTCATCTTTTTCTAAGTTTTTTCAGTTTCTTGAGAGTAAATTGTCATCCTCTTTCATGTTTCTAATCCGTTATTGATCGTTTTTCCGCTATCATTTTTTATTTGAGAATCAATTCTGGAGTTCTTGATAGCCGTGGCAGCTAAGAAACAAGAAATCGGTCCCTCCAGTCCATTCAATGTTCATCCTAATAAGAATCCTTCTCTGGTTCTTGTTCAACCATTGATGAATGGCAATAAGTACAATCCCTGGAAAATGTCCATGGAGATGGTGTTGATGACACTCTAAATGGTACCAATATTTATACCTATATGCATCCCAGATTCTGATCAAGAGAGGATATATAGGCTCGTTATTGCTTAGAATATGTGTTAAATACTATGTGAGTGTTTCCAGGATCGTAATTCTGCATCTATGCTATTTTCCCCGAGGTTTTGGTATTGTTTCGTCTCGTTTTGTGTATATTATAGGATGTACCGAATCTGGAGCATTGGAGAACGGATCTGGACCAAAAGGAATGCATTCTTGAGTGATTGAAGTCAAGAAGAAGCTCCTGCTTGAAGAAAAAGAAGAGTAGAAGGCCCGGTAACCTGAGGGTTAGGCCCGGTAAACCGGTGACTTATTCAACACGAAATTCATTCTGCCGCATTATCTAAGTCGGTTAGGGTTTTAGAGAGTCTTAAGTCGGCTATTGTATCTATATAAAGCCACATACAATTCATATGATTGATACATCTTGAATAACTTTTGCTTAGTATTACAAATACATTATATATTATGCAATAAAGTTTTCTTGAGCCTTGGAGAGTTGTTTTTGGTTTCCTCCCTTCTTCCATCATCTCTAGTTTGAGTAGATCGAGCTAGATCTCCATTGTTGAAGGTATGAAGCTTTGAATGTTCCTTTATCGTCCTCAATATGGTAGATCTATTCGTATTTATGTGTTTTACTTAATCTGCATGTTTAACAACCCCATAATTTACTTATTTTAATCGTACTGAGTAATGTACATCCAGAAATTAGGAAAAGCCGCCCCTGGTAAACCGGCGGTCTATACCGGTTTACCGAGGCTTATTTTAGAAAACCTAAACTGGGATTCACTACAGCTACGTTGATCGGGAGTAATAATTAAAACGAGTAATAGGTCTGGCCAATCTAGTATTCGTAATTCGTAAATTAACATGAAGGACCGCAAGTGAAGTGTTAATTAGGGCATAGTCTTGATGGACCCTAGGAACGTGCTGGTCAGTGTCGACAGCTGTCTAGGCGGGTTAGCGGTATGAGGTAACTCTCAATAACGGCTGTTTTAGTTCTTTATGCGTATGGGTTATTACGGACCAATTAAGGAGGGTAGCTTGCGTATAGATTGTCTACTGTCATTGTCGGAGTAGATAGGAGTAGGAATTGCACCCGTAGCTGATAAATATGATAAAACACTCACGATTAATCTAAGGAAATTATGTGGGGAAGTAAACATAACGATTAGCTAATCCAAGTTAGTAGATCGGTGAGGAGAGGGAGAGGTATACCATGTTTGTTTTCTTTCTATGTTATTGTTGGTCAATGACCGCCTATATGTTGCTCCTTAATTAGGTTAGAATCGTTTATATGTATAAGTTGCATTGTCTCTGTGGGATCGACCTTGACTCGCATTTACTATACTACGATGTACCTAGTATTCTTGCTAGTAATATAAACGTTAGTGACTTACACGCGATCAGAATTTTTGGCGCCGTTGCCGGGGACAATGGACAATTTCTATATATAAACGTTTTAATTCAAATTAAGAAGTTGTCTTTATTTTATTTTATTTTATTATGGGTCTTGAGTCGTTCTGTATCAATCCTGCACATGTTAAATTGTCAGAATTAGAAAATTTAGGGCCGGTATCCCGAAGGTAACCTCTGAGTTACCGAGGCCTGGAAAATCGATTTACGAGCAGTTCTGTTATTACGTGTTATTCCTGTTGATTTTAGTTAGTAGGTCCATAGCAGTTAGGATCACACCCAGCTGAAGCGGAAGTTGCTAACCTTTTCTTTGTTTTATTTTGTCTTTTTGCAGATTGATCAGAACACTTCAGAAATTTGATCGATTCAGAGTTGAAAAAGCAAAAACAAGCTGAGCAATATGCCTAGAACAATCTTGAACATCTCACCAATTTCCATGTATCCCAGAACCGAAGCACGAGAGCATTATGAAGCGGTAAAGCAACGGTTGGAAAAAGAGGAGAAAGCGATCAAGCAAGAGCCTGAAGATGACCTTAAGAAGTACATCACATATCGTCCAGGTGAGTTTCCTTGCGAATTAATAGATATATCATCTTCAGATTATTACTCGGATGATCCTGAAGAGGATCCTGACACGATGTTTTCTGAGCCTGAGGATCACACAGACACAAACACCGTGGTGAAGTTAGGAGACCCTGGCACGTTTAGACTCCTAATTTCCGTTAATGGAATATCCGTAGGATTAGGTCTCTGCGACTCTGGCTCGAGTTGCAATATTCTTCCCTTTTCCCTCTGTCAAAAGATAAAACTTCCGGTCGTGATGAATCAAACTAGGACCATGACCTTCGTAGACAGAACCAGAGATATGCCTGCTGGTTTGCTTAGAAAGTGCACAATTAAGGCATGAGGATTCACGTATCCTATCGACTTTACGGTCATAGACGTGCCTGAAGATCCTAGTGCCCCAGTTCATTTAGGACGACCTTTCCTAGCGACGAGCAAGACGGTTATGGATTTTGATATGGGGGAGATCACATTAAGAATGAATAATGATGCTGTATCTTTTGGGATCCTAGAACCCCTAGAAAACCGACCGGAGAGTTGTAAGATGACGTCTGCATCGAGAAAGGTAGAGTTCTTGGAGATTGAGGGCTTAAGAATAGAGAGGTTGTCATAGAAACCGTTGAGCGGGAGTTTTTAAGATTAATGCTAAGATAGAAAGAAGATCGGGACCACGACAAGATGCTCACGGAAGCTAGTCCTTCCATGTTGCGTAGTGAGCGAGTCGAGCTAAAAGTGGAAAACGTGGAGTCCTTGAGTTTAAAGTCTAAATCTCGGCCTTGGTAGACCTAGCATGCAAGCTAAAAGGAGATGCGTGCTAGGAAGAGAGCTCACAAAGGTGTGCAAACCACCGGAACAAAGTTTGGCGAGTGAAGGCTCCAACCCTTGATTGATCGGAGATCTGAAGAAAGTCGAGCTGGCGACTATAAACTCAGAACTATCTCTTCAAACCCTTAGGTAGTTTAGGATTGAATAAAAGTAGCCGGATGAAGGGACGAGCTCTTTTTCATCCTACCACAAACTTAGGCTTGAAACCGATTGGTTGTGGAAAGGTTTTTTTTTACCTCGTTGCGGATTCTAGTGAATTATAGGTTTTGAGTCGGAAGCAACAAGTGGAAGAGTAAAGGGTAGTCAATTTGAGGTCAGAACTGAGCAAAAAAAGGTTGAGTAAGAAGTGCAGAGAAGGCAGATAGATAAATCTGGGGAAAAATACCCCCGGTTTCTCGAGGGTAACCTCCGGGTTACCGAGGCTTGATTTTTGGATTACTGAATGTCAGTGCATAAAGCTGAATTTTTAGAGACACGAGGAGGACACACGTTGCACCGTGATCGCCGGTCAGCGAAAAACCGTCCCCTTTCCCCTCTTTTCAAATTTTCATCCTTTCCCAAACTCCACCATAACTCCACCTCAATCCCATCAATCACCTCCTCAATTCCCTCACCCTAATAACTTCTCTACCCATTATCCCACTAAACCATCCACATTCATTCCATTCTTCCTATTTAAACCACCCCTTCATCACCATTATCATCATTCTTATCATTCCATCTTTTTCATTCACCAAACTTCTTCCATTCCTTCTTCCTTTCTAAAATTCGACCACCATCACCACCACCACCACCATCCCCTTTTCACCACCAAACCACCACCACCACCATAAACCACCCCTGCAATTTCTTCTTCTTCCATTATCAGAGGCCCAGTCCAGAAAGAAATTCAAAAAATTTTAGGCCGGTAAACCGAACCTTACCTCCGGTTTACCGAGGGTTCTTTTTCAGAAACAGCTTCTGTATCAGGTTCTATACTCATTCAGGATGGGTCCTAAGCGTCAAAGGTCAGCCGTTCGTCCCAGTGGATATCAGACAGTGTATGGAGATGCCAATCCCTTGATAGATGGGGTCGCGCAATTCCATTCTTTAGCTATTTATGAGTCGTTCCGAGGACATTGGAATGCAAGACCAGTGGCTCGAGAACGAGAGGTAGATTTGGACGACTGTGGAACAATATTTCTGGGTTCCCTACAAGCACAAGACTTGTTGGACATGGCTAAGGCACC
The DNA here is from genome assembly GCA_026214975.1 of Gentiana macrophylla. Classification (NCBI taxonomy): domain Eukaryota; kingdom Viridiplantae; phylum Streptophyta; class Magnoliopsida; order Gentianales; family Gentianaceae; genus Gentiana; species Gentiana macrophylla. Next base: position 77,165,886 of record CM047814.1, read on the forward strand.
GGCAAGATTCAACGCCATGGTGGTAAGAGAGTGTTATGCATATGTTTCGTATAACCCCGGAGCCATATTTGCTATGGTTCATGGTGTTAAGGTTGATTTTTTGATTGAGCGGATCAACGCTCATTTTGAGGTTAGACATCCACCGGTGGGTCCGGATGAGTACACATCCTCTTGCAACATTGCTGATTTCGAGAGGATGGATATGGTTGCTGATTTCTTAGGGGTGCAATGGAAGTGCAATCCTGCAGGAGCCCCCACCATCTTCCTAGAGAATGAGCTATCATTGGACCGGAAGATGGTCAATCGATTTGTCTGTGCTCGCCTTCTTCCGACGAAGCACACTGTTTCTATCACCACTTCGAGGGCAGAGTTAATGTTCTATCTAGAGACGGGTGCCCCAATCAACATCGGTCTGTTGATGCATAGCCGTATCCATGAGCTTGCCGCCACTTCTGAGCGAGAGCTGCTACCTTATGGGCCGATGATTGATATGTTTTCTCTAAAGGCCGAGGTGAGGATGCTTGTGAGTGATGATTGGGAAGATCCTGAGCCTCAGCTCAGTTCACAGTCAGTTTTGAGAGTTCAGAGACGGGTTAGAGCAGAGAGAGAGCGTCCTCCGGTGCTTGGTGCACCGATAACTCAGAGAGCCTTGCTTGAGGAGCACTCGTGAGAGATTGCGAGTCTGCATCGCAAGATGGATCGGATTATTGACTTTCTAGGAGTTCTACCTGGTACCCCACCACCTAGGACTGCCCCACATCATAGAGCATCATCTTCAGCCGCCGGCGCCTCAAGTTATGCACCACCTCCTGGTTTTGAGCCAAGGGACGACTGGGGGGGTGATTACGATGAGGACTAGCTTTTAGTTCTTTTTATTGTTGTTTACAATTTTTCTTGTTTTTATTTTATTTTCCTTTCCTACTTAGTTGATGTAGCAGAATATATTTTATATAATGATTTTGTCGGCTTAAACTGTTTTGGAGATTATTTACTTTCTCTTTCACTTCCGCATTTTTGATATATAGTTTGTTGTCACCACTATTCTTCTTGGTTTTTCTTGAGATACATAGCGTAGATTCTTCATGGACTACTTACATGAGCCCGATGGATTATATGATGATCCGATTCTTCTTTGGTTCCACCCTTAACCGAAGCTAAGTTCCTTTTCGTTTTTCATTTCTCATCTTACACATTGGGGACAATGTTTCGATTAAGGGGGTAAGGAACGTCACTTAGCTTTTTAGTATTATATTCCATGAATTGCGTGATTGTGTTGATTCTCTTTGATGCACGATTCACCACTTAGACTTTGATTCTTTTCGACAGAATTTCAAAAAATTAGAATATCTTTGATCTTTTCGAGTTAATTGACTTCATCTTTGTTTTACTTTGCACGAGTAAGAGAAAGTGTCCACTTTTGAAGTAGTGGCGTATTAAGAGCATATTCTGTTATGAGCCAGCACTTTAAGTACGTATAACTCACTTCCCTTAGTGTGTAGTCGATAGCATATTGCTTTGACTAGAGTTGACCATGGCTTTATCACGAATCATGTTTCACTTACGCTTAGAAAGGCAAAGGAATTTCAGATTCGGTAGTTTATCATGAGTGGGGCCATGAGGATAGTTAAATCAATGAGAGTTCACCCGCCAAGAAAGAGAAGTGATTTGAAATATATACATCTATATTCTCTTTGGCAATATCTTAGTCGGTGGAGCGTAAGACGCACGACTTTTGCATAGACTGATAAACTGTTGGAAAGGTGTCCTAAACCCAATCAGGTTGGACCGGATCCGTCCGGGTCGGGTCATTTACAGTCTATTTAGTTCATGTAATAACTTTATTATGTTTAATAAAAGAACTTATGTTATTATATATTGTTTAATCTTCTTATTATTTGTTGTATATATATAGTAACGTCCCTAGTATCAAACTGTGATAGAGAAACCATGATAGTGATTATGGTTAATGAGATCTCTAATCGCTATAATAAGTTTGGTACTTAAATGTCTCTAGTCTTACATATTGTCAAATGGGACATTGATAGTATAATCAGACTAGCACGTATTGGATGTCTTCGGTCTTTTAGAAGATAGGGATAAATCTCGTCTATCAAAGTGTAGGGACAATTGGACTGTACGTGGACGTGTATTAGAGAATCCGTACGTTAGACTGACCCACTTACATTAAGTGTCACACTATGTGGCGGTTGTGTATTATCCTTTTGACCGGAGTCTTCATGGCATCACAGTGTGGATTGTCATGCTTTGACACTATTGAGATTTCCCCTAGCCACGGGGCAATCTTGCGGTAGTGATTGGGTATGATATTGAAGCATGCGGAGTATATATGATTGGTCATCTGGGAATCGTGTATCCTATGATCGGGATCGAATATCCGAAATTGCCTTCTTATAAGGAATGTCTAGCTCTCGAGAATCTTTGCAAAGTGGGAGTAAATGTGTTATTCGAGAGAGCATGATATCCGTTATAAGATCGATCGTTAATGTATTGACACTCGAGATACTATCGTATGGATATTATTTCTGCGATAGGATTGTAAGTTACACGGTAACTGCTTCACATGAAAGGTAGTAGTCATTGCTTTTGACTCTTCCGATGATTGGGGGTCACGGTGTGTTGCTAGACGCTATCCCGTGATCGTTAGGCATGAAGGGCATTTTGGTAAATTGCACTTTGTCTCTACGGACAACATATTCGAAAGCCTATCGGGTCACACATATATGAACATCGAGTCGGATTAAAATGCAGTTGATAGCCAAATAAGGAAAGTTTATCTCTAGTCTATAAAGGTTATAGTGGTAAATTAATATGGTGGTATTTATTTATTATGAATAAATAATATATATTAATTTATATTAATTAAAGAATATTCCGGAAGTTAATTAGTTGACTAATGGGCGCCACTTTTAAGTGTGTAAGATACACTTGGATTGTGCACTTTAATTAATAAGATTAACATAATATTAATATAAGTTATTAATTGATTTTGGAAAAATAGATTTATGGTAATAAGATAATTATATTCAATATAAGATATTGGCAAAGTTAATTATAATTAAAGAGATAAATCAATCTAATTGATTTTCCTTATTTTATTGGGAAAAAAGTTTTCTTCTCTTCCACACATATGGGGCGCCACTTTTGACTATAAATAAGAGGTGGGTGTCAAGCTCTTTTGTACATCACAATTGCAAGAGCTCATAGTTCTTGTGTAAAATAGAGAGCAACCTATAGTGAGTTTGTGAGAGAGGAAAAAGGCCGGTCTAGCAACCGGAGTTTTCCAATAGCAATCCAAGGAGGATTCAGGCGAGGAGTTCGTGTGGATTAACGATAGAGGCCGGACGCGTGGACGGCTTGCGCACTGTACTACTCTCCATTGACGGTCAAAGCGACGATCTTGTAGATCATCAAGGTATAACCGTCAAACTACTTAACGTGTTTATTGCATTAAACGAAGAACGATCTAGTAAAAGGAAATCAAAATTTAAATTCCACTGCGTTAAACTAGTGATTTCCTAACATAAACGTGAGCCTAAGAGTAATATATGCTCGGTTCTCGATCCGCCTTGCCAGCTCAATTAATTAATAAATAACATGTTCAAGACTGGTTAGTTCGACTACGGGTTGACATAATGTGAGATTATCGCATTTACGGCGGTTGTGAAAGTTATTGCATACACACATTAGCTCATGACATGAATAGTATTTAATATGTTACTGATGGATACGAGTGGCATGATTTTGATCTAGGCTTAGTAAGGCATATTTGTTTTTAATTAACTTGTGCATTGATCAGAGGTGTTGTTTTCTTTTCTCCTTTTTGCTTGGGACGATCAAAAGCTAAGTGGGGGGGGGTAGTTGATGACACTCTAAATGGTACCAATATTTATACCCATATGCACCCCGAATTCTGCTCAAGAGAGGATAGATAGGCTCGTTATTGCTTAGAATATGTGTTAAATGCTATTGAGTGTTTCCAGGATCGTAATTCTGCATCTATGTTATTTTCCCCGAGGTTTTGGTATTGTTTCGTCTCGTTTTGTGTATTTTATAGGATGTACCGAATCTGGAGCATTGGAGAACGGATCTGGACCAAAAGGAATGCATTGGGCTGAGAGATTGAAGTCCACGAAGAAGCCTGCTGAAGAAAAAGACGAGTAGAAGGCCCGGTAACCCGAGGGTTAGGCCCGGTAAACCGGTGACTAATTCAACATAAAATTCATTCTGCCGCATTATCTAAGTCGGTTAGGGTTTTAGAGGGTCTTAAGTCGGCTATTGTATCTATATAAAGCCGCATACAATTCATATGATTGATACATCTTGAATAACTTTTGATTAGTATTACAAATACATTATATATTATACAATAAAGTTTTCTTGAGCCTTGGAGAGTTGTTTTTGGTTTCCTCCATTCTTCCATCATCTCTAGCTTGAGTAGATAGAGCTAGATCTCCATTGTTGAAGGTATGAAGCTTTGAACGTTCCTTTATCGTCTTCAATATGGTAGATCTGTTTGTATTTATGTGTTTTACTTAATCTGCATGTTTAACAACCCCATAATTTACTTATTTTAATCATACTGAGCAATGTATATCCAGAAATTAGGAAAAGCCGCCCCCGGTAAACTGGCGGTCTATACCGGCCTACCGAGGCATATTTTAGAAAACCTAAACTGGGATTCACTACAACTACGTTGATCGGCAGTAATAATTAAAACGAGTAATAAGTCTGGCCAATCTAGTATTCGTAATTCGTAAATTAACATGAAGGACCGCAAGTGAAGTGTTAATTAGGACATAGTCTTGATGGGCCCTAGGAACATCTGGTTAGTGTCGACAGCTGTCTTGGCGGGTTAGCAGTATGAGGTAACTCTCAATATCGGCAGTTCTAGTTCTTTATGCGTATGGGCTATTACGGACCAATTAAGGAGGGTAGCTTGCGTATAGATTGTCTACTGCCATTGTCGGAGTAGATAGGAGTTGGAATTGCATCCGTAGCTGATAAATATGATAAAACGCTCACGACTAATCTAAGGAAATTATGTGGGGAAGTAAACAGAACGATTAGCTAATCCAAGTTAGTAGATCGGTGAGGAGAGGGAGAGGTATACCATGTTTGTTTTCTTTCTATGTTATTGTTGGTCAATGACCGCCTATATGTTGCTCCTTAATTAGGTTAGAATCAAAGTTGCATTGTCTCTGTGAGATCGACCTTGACTCGCATTTACTATACTACGATGTACCTAGTATTCTTGCTAGTAATATCAATGTTAGTGACTTACACGCAATTAGGTGTTGATCACCAAGAACAAAATTGGCTTCATAGACGGCACAATCAAAAGGCCAAAAGCAGATTCATCCGACTTCCATGCATAGAGGCAATGTGATACAATGGTGAGATCATGGATCTTGAATTCTGTTGAAAACACTATTGCACAAAGTTTGATGTACTTCAGGAATGCACATGCAGTATGGAAGAATCTTGCGGCAAGGTTTTCAAATGTTGATGCCTTAAGACTTTCAGATCTTCTTAAAGAAATGCATCCACTAAAACAAGGCACATATTCTGCCAATCAATATTTTACAAAATGGATGATTCTTTGGGAAGAAATCAAGACCATCAGGCCTGTGACAATCTGTTCCTGTGATCCTCAATGTCACTACAATGCAATCAACAATCTGATGGATCTTATGGAGGCTTAGCATGTCATGAAATTCCTTAAAGGATTAAGGGATGAGTTTGAACGAATAGTCTCACAGGCAATGTTGATGGTGCCTTTTCCAGAAATTCATGATGCCTTTTTAATGGCAATCAAGTTTGAGAGGCAAAAGTCATATGTGGCTAACAAGGCCAAGAATCAAGATATAATGGTCCTATTGTCACAAAAGAATGGGCGAGGGACGAATCGGTTGTCGGCGAGACCTAACACTCTTTGCAAATACCAGGTCTAAAAATCCAAAAAAGATGCAATGTAGTTTATGTGGATTCAATGGCCATACTGAGGAGACTTGTTACAAGAAGCATGGTTTTCCTCCTGGTTTCAAGTCAAAAAGGGAAAATATGGTAGAAGAGGAACAATCAGTAGAAGAAGATCAGACACCAAGCAGGTCTACTGGACCAAGGTTTCCAAATCTTACTGCACAACAACTTGACAAGTTGATGGCTCTGCTGAATGATCCTCCTAGACATACAGGGTTCACTTTGTTAGCCATCCTGTGATGTTTTTACACACTACTCACTCCTGCTACGAGGACATATGACCTAAATTTAGTAAGATCAATACAATGGATCATGGACTCTGGTGCCACATATCACATTGTAGGATCATCAGATCTATTAAGAAATCCCAAACCTTCATCTGGTATACAAATGGGATTTTAATGGAAATAATGTTTACATCACTCATATAGGACAAGTAAGGGTAAACCCTCAATTGGTCCTACATGATGTGTTTTGCATTCCTAGTTTTAAGTATAACCTTTTGTCTTTACCTTCTTTTATTAATCATACAAAAGGTGCAGCTGTCTTTTCTGCTAACAAGTGTGTTTTGCAGGACAAGAACAAGAAAATGATTGGTTCAGCTAAGTTATAGAGAGGACTCTTTGTCGTGGATCAACCAACAAGAGTTTATGTTTCCAATGCTGTAGAAAATCACACTCTATCTGATATATTAGATGATGCACTTTTGTGGCATTACAGACTAGGACACTTGCCAGATAAAAGACTGCAAGTCATCAGTTCACAGTCTGCTGATGTCAAATTTTGTAATCATGATCTTTGTTATATACGCCTATGGCTAAAATGAAGTAAACCCTTTTCCTTTAAGTACAAGCTATTTGTAAATGCTACTTTTGACCTTGTTCATATGGATATTTGGGGTCCTTTGAGATAACATCTTTGTAAATGGACAACAATATTTTCTTCTTATTTTAGATGATTTTTTAGATTTACTTGGGTTTTTCTTATGAGGCTTAAATCTAAAGCCTCTGACCTTGTTAAATCTTTTGTTAAATTTGTTTCTACTCAGTTTCATAAAGTCATTAAAGTAATTAGATCTGACAATGGTGCATAATTCCAACTTACTGACTTTTATGCTCAGCAGGGTATCATACATCAGACATCCTGTGTCAGTACACCTGAGCAAAATGATATTGTTGAAAGAAAACATCAGCATCTGCTGAATGCTGCAAGAGGTTTGAGGTACCAGAGTAATCTACCAATTAAATATTGGGGTTTTTGTCTTTTACATCTTTGTAAAGTTGATTAATGCCACACTACACCATCTTTGAAAAGCACTCCACATGAAGTTCTTTATGGCACCAAACCAGACTATTCTGTGTTTAAAGTCTTTGGTTGCCTAGTTTTTTAATGCACACTTCGGCAGTATAGAACCAAATTTGACTCAAGATGTAGACCTTGTGTCTATCTTGGGAATTCAACCTGCCAAGGGTGCTATTCTTTAGATATTACCAGCAAAGATATCTTTGTTGCTAGAAATACTCAATTCCATGAAACTTACTTCCCTCTTTTTCAGCAGGTCTTGGGAAAGCCTAGATATCTTGCTGACATGCCTGTTCCTTTGCTAGTAATAGACAGTTTTGATGACCTATCAAATGAATCAGCAGACCAACCAGCAATGGAATCAACAGCAACTGATACATCCAATGAAAGGCATGAACAAGTGAATCAGGCACCTGAACCCACACAACTAAGAAGGTCCACAAGAACAAGGAAATCACCAACGTTTTATCAAGGGGGTGCTCACAATGTTCAGCAGACTCCACATCTGCTGAGTGCAGTAATGAGTTTGGACAACCTCTCAGTAGACTATGCCTAGTTCATTAATGCCATTGATGCAGTTAAAGAGCCTAAAAACTATAATCAAGCCATCAAGCATGATGAATGGAAGAAGGCAATGAACAAAGAAATTGAAGCTTTACAAAGACTCACACATGGAAGATAGTTGATGCCTTTAGGCAAGAAACATATTGGATGCAAATGGGTGTCTGAGAATCAAATACAACCACGATGGTTCGATGAGAGATATAAATCTAAACTAGTGGCAAAAGGCTACACTCAAACATATGGTATTGATTATCAAGTAACTTTCTCACCTGTTGTCAGATCATTACAGTTTGAGCCTTACTTGTAGCAGCAGCAGCCAACAATTGGCACCTACATCAGATGGATGTCAATATTGCCTTTTTACGTGGAGATTTGCATGAAGAAGTGTACATGCAGTTACCTCCAGGCTGTGCAACAACCAAACCAAATCAAGTTTGCAGGCTTACTATGTCATTGTATGGCCTCAAGCAAGCCAACAGACAGTGGAATTGCAAGTTGACTGAATCTTGGGAGGCTCAAGGATTTACTCAATCTAAAAATGATCACAGTTTGTTTACAAAAGGGTCAGGACAATCCTTTATTGCTTTACTGGTCTATGTTGATGACATCATAACAACGAGCCCGAGTGAAGGGTTGATTCACCAAGTAAAGAATGCTCTTCACCAGCAGTTCACCATCAAATATCTTGGAAAATTGAGATATTTCCTAGGCATTAAGAGTACTAGATGTCCAAAAGGTGTATCCATTTCACAAAGAAAATACACATTTAACCTTCTTGAAGAATATGAACTTTTGGGAACCAAACCTGCTAAGACACCTATGGAGTCTAAGCAGACTTTACAACATGGTGATTCACCACTTTTAGAGGACAACACTGCATACAGATCCCTAGTGGGTAAATTAATTTACCTCACTTTTACCCGACCAGATATTGCTTTTGCAGTACAACAACTAAGTCAATTTCTGGACACTCGTACTGAAAATCACATGAAGGCAGCTCATAGACTGCTGAGGTACTTGAAGACCAATTCTGGCCAAGAAATCTTTTTTCCAGCAGACAAAATAATCTTGTACTTAAGGGTTTACAGATAGTGATTGGGTTTGTTGCCCTGAAACAAGAAGATCAGTATCAGGTTACATGATGTTCCTAGGAGATGCACTAATCTCCTAGAAGGCAAAGAAGCAAACAACAATTGCTAGAAGCTCATCCGAGGCTGAGTACAGGGTAATGGCAAATGCAGTTTGTGAAATCCAGTGGCTAATCTATATACTACAGGATTTACAGCTCCAGTTCTGTTGCCTACTGTGCTATTTTGTGACAATGCCAGTGCCATGCACATTGCTAATAACCCTGTCTTTCATGAAAGAACAAAACACATTGAAATGGAGTGCCATGTTGTGTGAGACAAAGACAAATCATGACTCATCAAACTTCTTCCAGTCAATACAAAAGAACAAATAGATGACATGCTCACCAAAGCCTTAGATGCACCCATTTTCTCTTATCTCATAGACTAATTGAGAATTTCAAAGATCTTTCAGACTTCAAGTAGCTGACGGGAATGCTGAGTGCAAGCTGTTCATGTACCACTCACAGCTTGAGGGGGTGTTACAGTATAAAAGCTGATGGGAATGCTGACTGCACTTTGCTGATCGTAAGAAAATATCAGCAGCCTGCGGACAACATGAACATCAGCAACCTACTGACGGTATAAACAATCAGTAGCCTGCTGATTAGTTAGTTCGATATAGAAAACGGTTATTTCGTTGTAATCTGTTATAACCTCTTGTAACTTACTTGCAACTGATTCTTGTGGTGTATGATGTTATAAATACCCATCGTCCTAAATGCTATCGTCCTATCGGTACGATCAACAACACCTCTGGTGCACCAAGCGGGCAAGCCCGCGATAAAGACATCATCCCATCAGGTTCGCCTTAACGCTATTTCGATATAATATTGACTCGTTCCATTGTGCAATTTGTCACTAAGATCTGCAGAACAGACATGCATATATCAACTTTGCAACAGCTCAAACTCACTGAAATAGTCATAAATGCTTCTGACTCCATTAAAATATAATATATGAGCTCTACCAAGTCGTGCTCAGCAAAAAACATACGAGGTCTAAAAAATCCGAAACAACTCACAGAAATTTAATATGCGAGGTCAGTAAAACTTCTGACATGGTTCGCCAAAAAATGACATCCGTGCCCCCGCATCGGACCAAACGAACATGCCAGCTAAATTGTCGGCAGGCCAGACAAGCCGAGCTCCGCAGGGTGCACTCTACTCAAATCTCTATGGCTGACACCTGAGCTCCACAGGTCGGACTCAACAAGATCAGCAATGACCAAACTAATAAAGTCTACATGACAGACTCAATTAATTATGTTTGCAGGTCAGACTCGAGATTAGACAAACAAACAACCAAGTATGACATCCAAAAACTATAAGTTAGTGCATGGCATACTGATGGGCAAGACGTCCCAGTTATAAAATGAAAATCACTCAAGAGATTGAAAGTTCGGATTAAGAAAACTCATCAAGAGTAAAATTCCAAGTCAGCAGGACTGACATCCGAGCTCCGTTGTGCAGAACAAGCTTAAAATCGAATCTGCAAGACAGATTCGACCTAAGCCTCGCAGGTCAAACTCAGCAAAGTTTGCAAAGGATAAATCCTAAGTCTGCAGGACAGACTCAAACTGATCTTCATAGGACGAACTCAACGAAGTTTTTCGGACAATCTTATTAGGTCTACAAGTTGGACTCGAACCAAAGTCTGCAGGTCAGACTCAATTGAGCTCCACAGGTCGGACTCAAGAGGTTTGTAAACCAATCTCTTTAAGTGTGCAAGTCAGACTTAGCTACATTCGTTGTCTGTGTGGCAAACATAGAAAAAACATGATAAAACCTTTAGTATGCCATCCAAAACTACAAGTTAATGCATGGCATACTGGAGGGCAAGTTACCTCACCATTAACGAAGCACTTAAAAAAGTGTGGATTAAATCAAGTACTTAAAGAAGTGCTCGTAATAAAGTTAAGGCTGAGAACTTAACGAAATACTCCTTCTATTATCAAATTGTACAGATTACAATTTCATTTCAAAACAAAAAACTACAAGTCCACAAGCCTATTGATCTAAGAACCGGGGGCTGGACTCTGTGGTGGCTCTGAAGAAGCATGAAACAAGGTAAGAGCAACCGTAGCACGGCAAGAGTACTCGGACACAATGTCCACTCCCTCCGGAAGTCCTTCAGACGGTTGTCATAAACCGCACCCATACCCAACTTATAAAAAGCCTTGCAGGGGAGATCATCCTTGACAAATTCAACAATCTGACCCTTTGCCTTATCCACCCCCAAAGTGTAGACATGGTTAGGCCGACCTTGCCTCGGGTCGGCAATCTTCTTAAAATCTCCAGTAAACATGCCCAGCCCGGGGAAAATGTCCTGGCCAATCCAGGTTCCCTTCAAGTAAGAAACACTATCAAAGTACAACACTCGAGTAAGGAAAGCAAGCTTGCGTATTCTATGGCCTTGAAAACACCGTCAGCTAGCTCCACATTGGTCATCCTAGGAGTTCGGCTCCTGTTTCACAGGCCGGACTCAATAAAGTCTGCAGGACAGACAATTTGAGCTCTGGATGTCCGACTCAGCAAGCATATGTCAACTAAAAAGTAAATTGAGTCCGCTTAATAATATGGCATCGTAAGCCCGTCCGCCTGACAACGTGAGAAGTCAGTCTAATCTGGCCCTGCTCACCGAGAAATTAACGTAAGAAGTCAGTCTAATCTGGCCCTGCTCACCGTGAAATTAATGTGATAAGTTAGTCTAATTGGCCCTGCTCACCGATAAACTCAACATAAGAAGTCAATCTAATCTGGCCCTGCTCGCCGAGAAACTCAACGCAAGAAGTCAGTCAAATTTGGACATGATCGCCGAGAAGCTTAACGATAGAAGTCAGTCTGATAAGCCCTCGAGCGAGTCATTTATACGCCCAACTCTAGCTCGGCACTACTTTTAAAGCTCGCTCCCGAGCGTATCTTCTCAAAATTGTGGCCTTACTCTCTCAAGCATGACGCACTTATAACCGATCGCCACCTAAGCTGCACCGGCAGACTACGCTAAAGGAGCTTTACATTATCTTAGCAGATCACTGTGCAACGGTCATCTCAGCAAACGGTGTATCAAGTCGTTGCAACTTTACACCATGACATTCATTTACACATTTGAAAGCTCAAAGAGCAATGGGCCATTGATGTGTCGAATCAGTCCGAGTCCCCCAGTTCTGGAAAGTGCCCATGGATCCGAACCTGGCTCATACCTAAGCCCAGAAATGGATAGGCCCTTCGGCCCAGCCAGTCTGCCCCTTAATAGGCCAGACCAAGCCGAGCACAATCAAGCCCGCTTTGCACCATCACGATTCCCGTCGTGAGCCAAGTTCATAAACAACACTCTAAGGCAACACAACTAGGCAACAAAGTTCATAAACAACACTCTAAGGCCTTTAGGCTCTTAGCTCTTCAGCTTGGCACTCTAAGACCGATCTCGGTTCGGCAGCTTCCTAGTTTGCTGCTCTTCCAAACAACTTTGGTAACGCCCACCAACTCATGGCCCTATAAATAGCGACATCGCACCCCCGACAAAGAGGCTCTCATTTTGAAGAACTACGTAAATTGGGCTTGATCCTTACAAGTTAAAGTGCGTGTGCGACATTATCTGGCTCAACTCATAATCACAAACACAACATTTTCTTCATCCTTGTTCTTGGCGCCACCCGTGCAACCACCATTATGGGCTAAAATGCCTGTATTCCGCCAAAGTCATAGTAGAGTTCCAACGGAACTCTGCTAGATTGGTAGAATAGGCTGCGTATCAACTCTGCAAGTCTAGAGAACCGTGGCCGAGCTACAACCTTAAGAAGATCCGAGCTGACCTCAAGGGCTCAACTGGATTTGGGGGGCTTATGATGAGGGTCGGATCCGCACCTCGCCACGTGTCGCCTACACATCAGCACAATAACAAATATAGATAGAGAAAACCAACATCATATAGGCCAAGAGCCCTACACAAGAATCCGAACTGATCTCAACTCGGCTATCCTCCCCGACCTCCGTAGGTCGGCCAAAACACGGAAGGGTTCAGCCAGTTCATCTCAGGCCATCTAAGTCGGCCAGAGTCAATCCTCAATCGTATTTCCCACGCGCATGATAAACAGATAAACAGGGAAAGAATCCCAAATCATAAAGACTCTGATTCTAACATTCAAATATGTCCATAATTATCTCCTAAAATGAAGGTGATCAAATCATAATTATCTATTCTTAGGGAACACAAAATCCAAGCCCAACAAGGACAAGACCCATGACGGCTTAGGGCATAACGCCCCTCTATATAAACAATCCCTAAGGAACTACGAAGACTTGATTCCTATACACACATTGGATACGTAGACAACTTGAGAAACAACATCTCAAGTGCAGTCTAAACCACTACAAATCACCCCCTCTTTTTGTCGTTTTTATTGTTCTTAAAGCTTTTGCAGGTTGTCATTAAGAGAACATCCCCGGATTCATCATCGACGATTTCGACATAAATCACGCATATATATACGCGATGAGTGCGAGGCATTAGTATGAATACAATGAGCATTGCCTTTTTTTTCCGATTCAAATGAGCATTACTTAAAATGAATAATAACCTTCTAAAATAATTCAAAAGATTTGGCGTTACTTACAATGAAAAATAGCATTCCAAAATAATTTCTAATAACGTGCAAGAATAATTAATGCTGGTTAATTCTAATTGTTAATGCTATCAGTATATAAAGTGAATTAAGCTCTATGATCAATGGCCATCTTTCTCTCCTAATACATAATCACCATGGCTGTCGTATGCAAACATTTTCATTTGATATTCTTAGTTTCAATTATTGTAAATGGCCTTATTCTTGAAACAAAATCAAACCCTATTCAGCAAAAACTGAAATATGAAGATTTGCATGATTTGAAAAACTTCTTGGTGGTAAGGATATAGCCACATTAACGGTTCGGGGGTGTTAAATCCATCCGTCCCATTTTTATTTTTAATTTTTAGGGATGAGATGCTTTTGGTCTATGTTTCACGTTTTTTTTAGTTTCTATATCCTTGTGTTTTATATTGGCATTTCTATCCTTCATTTATGTATTAACTTTTTTTTTTTGTAATTTTTTCAGTCTATTTTTATCACATATCATATCTTTATGGGTTCTAGCAAATGTGTCACTTTGGATCGAAAATATCAAAAATCATAGATATAGATAAGGGCAAAGCGTCGCACTTTAGACTTTTCTTTTCTTTTTTTTTCTTTTTTTTTTTTTTTGTGAAATAGAACTTTAGACTTAAAATATCATAAATTCATAAAAGTTGGGTAAATTTGCTGATATAAAATATTTAATTAAAAGTGCAGTTTCTCAAAAGAAAAATTAAAAGTGCAAAAATCCTGACCAAATGTTTGTTTATCCAATTTAGTACTATTTATTAATTAGTCTATATAAAAAATTTATTATTACAAAATTGATTTGTCCTACACACCTATCAATCTGAAGAAAAATTCATTCCTGAGTCCTAGGTATGTTTTTACGTGTTTCTAAAATCAAAAAATTTATGATTTTGTCCTTTCCTTTTGCAGAAACGTGGTAAGCTTACCGAAGAATGTGCTGGAAAAGTCATTTCTGCGATCTTTCATGGTAAAAAATTCGATGACCGTCAATGTTGTATTAAGTTTGATAATATGGGTCTTGATATCACTGAAGAATTCTTTGAGGACATGAGACAAACTGAAGAATATAAAAAGAATCGTAATATGATTGAACATAGGGTTAGCTTTCTTCGTTATTTTTGTAGACTTGATGCAGCCATTCCTCCCCGAAGCTCTTAAATATATTTAATGTTATTATATTTTATGGGTGATGGATTAATTAGCTTCATGGATAATATAATATTTACAATTTGATATAAATCCTTGTTATTTTATTTGTAATGTATGCTTTTGTTTTTATTTTTATTTTTATAAATCCTTGATAATATAATATGTGGTTGTTTAATTCTTAAAATTAAATTGAAAAATGATGGTTATTTCATGCTGCATGAATTGAAACAAATATGATAACACAATTTTTTTTTCAAAAGCTTAAATTGGTCAGGAATATAAAATATCTTATTTTGAAAATGGATAAAAGTTATTTTATTTTTTGCATTCACAATAATGTTAGATTTTTTTTTTTTCATAAATATTTTGTTATTGTTTGTATTCGGGTTGTCGTAACAAAACGGGCCACCTGAACGGATGCAATTATAAAATTCGAATTGATACATCTCTGCATTTCAGATACATGCATCAGTGAAATGATGCAATTTTGATTCATGTATCTGCGAAGTGATATACCCTTGCAATACGAACAGACATAGCCCTGCATGCGAAAAGGGATGTCTGTTGAACCTGCAACAATTCCGAATTGGTGTTTTGAGCTCATAAAAAGGCACCCAATGCAAAAATGAAGGAGTCTAGTTGAAAATACACTTGTTGTTCCTCTAGAAAAATACATTTGTTGTAGAGCATCATCAGAAAACTTTTCTCGAGTGTCTCTGGTTTGGTTTAGACGAGTTACTGTCTGAATCAAACACCTCCATTGTAACCTGAAAGAGATTTTCAGTTGATCCCAAAATAACAAATAGGGCGAAACATCTCTTAAAAAACAACGCTTATTGCGTGCCTTGGAGATCCAGTGTCACTGCTTGATTCTTTCTTATTATTTTTTCTCACAAATAATACCAAGAAACTCCCAAAGATTGTTTGAAGTTGCAAATCTTGTGCTTGCACATTAATAGACTTTATTTTATGAAATATTCACCGTTGATCAATGAAGCACGGAAACGGAAAAGCCGCACGACACGACACGGACACGGCGACACAATTAGTACTAAAATTTAATGTCATGACACACTACCGACACGTGTTATATATATATATATATATATATATATATATATATATATATATATATATATATATATATATATATATATATATATATATAGAGAGAGAGAGAGGAGATAGATAGATAGATTAATAAGCGTTACGATACACGAATTTCTCATTTATATAGAGATTCGTAATGAATATCTCATTATTTATGATTGTGGAGTTTTGATTAGTTTCATTTCCATTGATTTTCTTTTGTCAAGAGAGGAATGCCCAAAGGCGGACAAAAAATTTTTCATCGAGTAGGTTTGAGATTTCTTATTTCAATGTATTTATACGGCATTATTTTACTGCAAAATACTAAAATATATATATAATTTATGATATATTATTTATTTTTTTATTTCCGTACCACACTACAAACGTTAACTCCAGTGATGAGGTACCACTGGTGTTATTTTCATTAAAATAATAATGGTGCTTGAAGTAATTTTTTGAATATTTTAAATTATCGTGGTGCCGGAAATGAAAGTGTGGTGCCAATGAAATCATTTTTAGTTGTAACATATATACTTTTAGTTGCTCGGGTTAGATAGGCTGTAATGCTAATTATCTAGTTGACTGGTGAGTTGGTGGGTTAGACATACATGCTATATAAAATAATAATAAAAAAAGGGCTAGGTGGGCTTAGCCCCGCCTTTGCCCATATAGTAGCTCCGTCCTTGGGAATGCCCTTGTTCATTTTTTAGCAAAAGAAAGTTTAAAACTGATAGGATGTGTAGATTGGGGAACTTTCCTTCCAGCGCATGTTTCTACTTATTGTTATACGGATGTTGAATAAAAAAATCAAATGCAATCCCTTTATTGGATAATAATCATTTGCAAGAAATTAGATGTTTAAATTAATGGCTCTCCTTGCACATGTGCATGCTAAAATGTAATTAACCAAATATGCATTAATTATTTACGAGATGCCGGATAAATCTGTAACCTCACCTAATAGATCAGCGTCATATACCATGATTTTATAGAGGTGATACGTTTCTTATACCTAATTTATTTTTTTTGACATTGTTTAATCAAAATGAATTACATAAACACTCAAGAAAGTGATTAGTTTTATTAAATGTTAGTTTATTCGGACAACACACCATTTAACACAGAAAATAATCTGAAACGACTATAAATGACATGACTTGTGTTGAAACACAGATGAGAAGCTTGCAGTTTAAGAAAGATAAACAGAAGCAATGCAAACGCAAAGTATGGCGGAATTGATAAAACACAGAAACAAAAAAAAGAACACAGTGATTTAACGTGGTTTCCGGCGTTGTGCCGACTACTCCACGGACATAAAAGGAGATATATTATTATGCACAAAGTTACAAGGTATTCTTCACCATATGAAAGACACACTCTTGTATTGATTACAACACTGGTATTTATAGGCACAAATCCCAAACCCTAACCGCCAAAGATCATTGTCGGAATTGTCATAAATACCCCAGATGTGGACCCCATCTGCAGCTGTTATCCACCAGATGAAACTCAGCTCAAAACTGACTTTCCCAGACTTGTAACCAACTGCCCAGATGTAGAACTCAACTATACTCGTGAGACCAAAGCGGCTGCGACTTTAGAAAAACTTCGATTGCACTTCATCAAGCGACTTCCACAAAGCCCGAACATACTTAGCCCGGAGGCGACCATCATTCTCGGTCTCGATTTTTCCAGATTAGTTCCACGGTTTATTCATCGAGTTTAGAGATCAAGTTACCAAAGCGACAAATCTCCACCTTGACTTGAACTCTCATTCCACGATCAATCAGTTGCATAATCAAATGTACTTGTACCGGATGCATTAAATCAATGCCGGGATGTCTGATGCAGGACTTCTCCTCGAGAATCCACTCGGTTGATCGCCCTCAGCGAGTATCCGGTTCGATTTCAAAGCTTTGAATATTCGGCAAGTCGAGACACAAGCGAAACTTGCTCTGCTTTGGCTAGTTTGGTGAACATATCAGCAGGATTATCCTTGGTGCTGATCTTCTTCACTACAACCCTCTTCTCAATTCTCAGAAAATGATATCTCACATCAATATGCTTGGTTCTCTCATGATGAACTTGATCCTTAGCTAGACAAATTACACTCAAACTGTCATAATAAATCTCAGCTTGATCCTGATGTAACCCCAAATCAACGACTAGTCCCTTGACGAGATACCCTCCTTGTTTGCTTGATAAGAGCCATAAACTTCGGCTTGATGGTTGATAAATCCTTTGTTGCACGAAGAGTTGCTTTCGATTGACAATTGAATTCCCCAATGTGAAAACATAACCAGTCATAGATTTTTTGCTGTCCACATCACCTTTATAATCAGCATCATAGTACCATGTGATCAGTTCTTGAGTATCACCTCCATAAATGAGACCAACATCAGCTGTACCTCTAAGGCACCTGAACATTCTTTTCATAGCTTTCTAGTGTTCCTTTCCAGGTTGAGCCATAAACCTGCTGACCACACTGACTGTCTGAGCCAGATCTAGTGCACACCATGGCATACATCAGACTGCCAACTGCACTAGCATAAGGAACTCTTGACATGTATTCCTTCTCCTCTGCTGATTATGAAGAAAAAAACTGACAAATGAACATTTGATGCCATAAGAGTATCTATTGGCTTAGTAGCTGACATGCCAAATTTTGACAAAATCTTCTGTATATAGCCTTCTTTGAGATAAAAGCGACTTTTAAACCACATCTCTCGGATCTCCATTCTCAAAAATTTCTTGGCTGCAGCAAAATCCTTCATTTCACACTCAGCACTGAGAATGTCTTTCAGATACTGAACATCAGACTTCTTTCTTGCAGCTATCAACATGTCATCCACATATAACATAAGATAGATGTATAATCCATCTTCCAACTGACTGTTGCAAACACAACAATCATAAGGACTTCTACTGTAACCCAACTGGATCATGTAACTGTCAATCCTTTTATTCCACTGTCTAGGAGCTTGCTTAAGTAAATACAAGGACTTATTCAACTTACACACAAAATCTTCCTTACCAGGAACTTGGAAATCCTCTGGTTGAGTCATGTATATTTCTTTGTCTACCTCACCATGTAGAAAAGTTGTCTTGACATCTAACTGCTCAAGTTCTAAGTCCTGCTATGCCACCATTGCTAGTAACACTCTGATTGAAATTTGTCTGACAACTGGTGAGAATATCTCATCAAAGTCCACCCCTTCTTTCTGACTGAACCCTCTTGCAACCAAACGTGCTTTATACTTAACTCATTCTACCTCAGTTATCCCTTTCTTTTTCTTGAAGATCCATTTTCAAGTAACAACTCTCTTATCAATTTGGATGTTTAACTAGATCCCAATTTTGATTCTTGATGTGACTCAATTTCATCTCCCATGGCCGCAAGCCATTAAGATGCTTCAGAACATGTCACTGCTTCCCTATAAGTAGAAGGTTCAAAACCATCCATTTCTTCTACAACTTGAAGTGCGTATCCAACCATATCATCAAACCCATACCTCTTGAGAGGTACCCCAACATTGGATCTTCTAGCTCTGCTGACAGCTATATTCTGCTGACCCATGTTCTCAGTTTGATGCTCAAATGACATTTGCTCAGCTGACTAGCTTGGATTCAGTTTTGGTTTAGTAACCAGATCAAATGAAAACTGACTTTGATCAGTTGATTGTTGCATTCAAGCGACACCACAAGCTCCACCTTCTTGTAAGTTTTCTCAGTTTAACACTTGTTTGATTTGATTACCCTCCCAGCGATGAGGCGAGGCATAAATTTTCATCAAAAACTATATCTCGGCTGAGAATAACTCTGTTTTCTGCTGATGACCAAATTCTATAACCCTTAACTCCATCACCATACCCCCACAAACACTCATTTCTTGGCCCTTGGTTCCAGTTTCCCTTCACTGACATGATAGTATACTGTGCTTCCAAATGCCCTTAGAACTGAATAGTCAGCAGGCTTGCTTGACCACATCTCAAGCCCAGTGTTTTGGGGCGATTCCTCTGTGAGGACTCCTGTTGATTATTAGCAAGCTGTGGTTACAGCCTCTGCCCAAAATCTTCTTGACAAACCAGCATGAAAAAGCATGCATCTTGCTCTCTCCAGAAGAGTTTGATTTAGCCTTTCAGCTACCCTGTTCTGCTGAGGAGTATTCCTGACTGTGTGATGTCTTGAAATACCCTCATTTCTGCACAACTCATCAAACTCAGTCCAGCAGAATTCCAGACCATTATATGTACGAAGCCTCTTGATCTTCTTCCCCAACTGATTTTCAACTAGAGCCTTCTATTGCATGATGCTCTTGAATGCCTCACTTTTGTGTTTCATCATCACCACCCAAGTCATCCTTGAATAATCATCAATAAAGGACACAAAATATCTGTGAACACCCAATGACTCCACCTTTGATGGCCCCCAACAATCAGAATGAATGTAATCAAGTGACGATTTGATGTTATGTACCCCTTTTGAGAACTTGCTCTATGAAGCTTACGAAACACACAATGCTCACAAAGTCAGTTCTTGACCTTACATCCACCAAGAAGATCTTTACGAGAAAGAACATGCATCCCTTTTCACCCATGTGACCAAGTCTCATGTGCCCACGATTTATAAATTGTGGTGATGAATCTCAGCAGATGCCACAACATCAGAACCAGCAACAACTGACCCTTGTAATATATATACAGAGTCCCTTTCTTGACTCCCTTGAGAACCTCAACCGAGTTTTCATAGACACTCGGCCTGCTTTCCCCCTTAAAAGCTGAATCCCTCTTTGTCAAGGAGGCGAGAGATACCAAGTTTTTGTCATTTGTGGAACATGTCTAACTTCACTCGGTTCTGAGAATCTTTCATCCTCTGTCCTTAAGCCAGGCCAGGCCAATCTAACTACCTTGCAGACTTTGCTGTTTGCCATAGATATATGACCACCATCTATCTGCTGATAACTTGAGAACCACTCTTTATGAGGGAAAATATGAAAGGATGCTCAAGAGTCAGAATCCACACATCAGTTTGATGTGTCTACTCCTGCCACTAGAACCATGTCCTCATCTGAATCATGCTCAATTTGCTCTGTGACGATGCAGCTTTTCTCTGCTTTGTTTCTTCCTCTTTGGACAATTGGACTTCCAATGTCCCTACTCCTTAGAGTAATTGCAAACATCTATGGATTTAGGGCCTTTGGACCTTGTCTTCTTGGAATTTTTCTTCCTAGACTGACCATGCTCTTTTCCCTTTGTTACTCTGACTATCGAGTCCAGCTGACTGATTATCTTCCCAGTGCCTTATGTCTCAACTCCCTGGCATGTAAAGCTAACCTTACATCCTTTAAAGCAACTGTATCCTTCCCAACTATGAAGGACTGCACAAAGTTCTCATAGGAAGCTGGTAATGAAACCAACAAAATCAAAGCAGCACCTTCATCCTCAAACTTAACATCAATATTCTTGAGATCAAGTAATATTGTGTTCAACTGATCTAGATGATCTCTCAAATGTGTCCCATCATGCATCCTCAGGCTGAATAGCCTCTGCTTCTGCATCAACTTGTTGGTCAATGACTTAGTCGTATACAGGCTTTCAAGCTTTAACCATAACTTGGCAGTGGTGTCTTCCTCAGCAACTTCTATGATAACATCATCAGACAAGCACAATATGATGGTAGAATGTGCTTTCTCCTCTAGACTGGCATAATCTGTAGAACTGGCATCCCATCTATCAGATAAAGGAGTCCACAATCCTTGTTGCTTTAACAAGGCCCGCATCTTGATTTGCCACAAGCTGAAACTTTTCCTCCACTGTAAATTTATCAATCTTCACGTTCATTGCTGACATCCTTCTAATTAAAGAACAAACCTTTGATCACAAAATCCTAGCACCGGTCACTGGTCTTGGTAAAGTAAAGATCAACTCTGTTCAACCTGCAACTCTCTAAATCCTGAACCTGATGCTCTGCTACCAGTTTGTTCAAACACGGATGCGGAGCTTGCAGTTTAAGAAAGATAAAATAGAAGCAATGCAAACGTAAATTATGGCGGAATTGATAAAACACAAAAACAAAAAAAGAACACTGTGATTTAACGGGGTTTCCGGCGTTGTGCCGACTACTCCACGGACAGAAAATGAGATAAATTATTATGCACAAAGTTACAAGGTATTCCTCACAAAGTGAAAGACACTCTTGCATTGATTACAACATTGGTATTTATAGACACAAATCCCAAACCCTAACTGCCAAAGATTTTTGTCGGAATTGTCATAAATACCCCATATATGGACCAGACTCAATTTGTTATCCACGAGATGAAACTTCGAGTCAACATGACTTTCTAGACTTGTAACCAACTGCCTAGATGTAGAACTCAGCTATACTCAGCAAAACTCAGCAGACCAAAACTTCTGCGACTTGAAGAAACTTCGATTGCACTTCATCAAGCGACTTTCCGCGAAAATGAATATACTTAAGCGAGGCCGACCATCATTCTCAGTCTCGGTTTTCCAGATTAGTTCCATCAGTTTATTCATCAGTTCAGAGATCAAGTTACCAAAACAGACAACTTGAACCATCATGAAGGGAATTTTTGTCCCTTCAAGTGAGCCTCCCACCGGCTCTGCAATGGAGTCACGACCCGACAGGGTATAAAATCCCAATATTATAGTTTCTGATCTCATCTACCACATTTGTATACCCTATATAGTAGGTGCCCTACGTTTTCAACACTAAAACTGCTCAAAATCCTACTCCTTTCGCTCTTAATCTTAGGAAATCAAGGACAAGAGCCTCCCTAAGAAGAAGGAGGAGATCTAATTGCGGCTCCCACATATTTTTGGCAAGAAAAATGTATGTTTCTCTCGTCTTCTTTTTGTGGGTGTTAGGCCAGTTGGAAGTGCCTACCCATGTGTGACATATTAGCAGGCTAGTTAGTATACATTCGTTACTAATCATTGCAACACATTCATTGCCTCTCCCTCCGGGGGTTACTGGAGTCTAAGGGGGCCTCCCTTCTTGGGTCTTACGATGGAGTAGTACTTAGGACTATTCTTGAATCAATTACAGTTATTCATCAATGCCTATATATATTTTCATTATTATTATCAGATTTCATTGACTCATTTCAATGTCATAGGCATGCATGCGTTATTGCTTTCTCCTTTTCATTTCAGTGTCACCACTTATTTCCTACTTGTTTCCACTCACTATTATATTATTACTGCCATAGTCCTTATTTTGTTATAAAAACCATTAATCATTCGAGAACTGATTTTGATACTTACTGAGTTGTGAGTTCATTCATTATTTAACAATTTCAGATAAATGAGATGCCGAAGATGATGGCTATGAGGATCCAGTTAAAGCCTTATTACGCATGCTAGATGTCATGTTTTAGATGGCGTCCTTCATTGTAGTACCTTCCTTTTTGTTGCTTTTTAGAGCATTGTCCCCTTTATTTAGACATGTTTTGTGCTCATCACTTTTGACTTTTCTATTATAGTATGTTAGTAGTTGTGAGGATATTTTGTTGGAGTGATGTATGGATATTTCTATTTCAGTGGATTATGTATCAATGACTCATCTTGGATCTTGATGTTTTATTTCGATAGTTATTGCTATATAGACAAAAATGTGTAACGGAAACATAGAGGTTGTCCCTGTTGGCACGATTTCCGCTTTGCCAGTCAGGTACCACCGGTTCATCAGCCGTCATGCTAGTTGTGGGGCACCATCATCTGGTCATAATTAATCTTGGTTGGGATTGTATTATTTAATCTTTCATTCTCATGTTTAAAACTTTTGAAATTTTACTTCGATACTTTCACGCAAATCTTGTATGATGTCATTGTAAAATAAAACCGGCGTATGCAATCGTCACGGATCGTAGACGTATCAATCAATATTTTGCAATTTTAGTTATTACGATAATATAATACCACCATCAACAAAAAAATTTTAGGATCAACAGCAATTACTGGTCTTAAAAGTTTGATTAAAAGATTCATTTAATTAAGTTTCATATCCAAAAACCACATCCAAAGATTGTACAACACAAAACTGAAAACTGAAACCGCAAAAAAAATCTAACAAATATTTTATATTTTTTCTTATCTTGCTTATAGTCTTAGATTATATATAGGACCATAACTGACCCTATACATACACTGATACACACACATATATATATATACACACACATATACATACACGTATATATATATAGCTCGGATCATCCCACATCCATTCAAACCCACCACCATGTCTGCAAGATTTGGGAGCATATACATATATTCATATATTTTTTTCTCAGCGTGTCCTATGTTCGATATGTATACAACAAAGATACACAATATAGATACCAAGATATATGCAAGTTGAAGGCGAATTTGAAATTTTCAAAAGTTGAATATCGAGATTAAACATGCATATCTATAACTCAGATATGTGAAATGAAAAAAAAAATGTCAAAATGAGTAAATATTGTCCCGTAATGAATGAAAAATTGTCCAAAATAAAATGAAAGAACAGGTCCATATATATTCACGCCTGTATACTTGTGCAACCTAGGCTAAGACAATCCAACCTAATATTCTTTTTTAAAGAATAAAGACACGCCCCATTTGTTGCACGTGCGATTTTGTACTTTTATCCCCTATGTTTTGTTTTGATATTTTTATCATCATCTATGTATTCTTTTTTGACCTTTTCAGTCTATTTCTGTGAAGTTTTCATTGGTTGAAACAAGCCGTACATTCATTGTTGGATATCAAAAATGCAATGAATGATGTTTTTTTTTTGTTGAATTCTAGATTTATAAAAGAATCCACTATATTTGAAAAATCTTGACTTTATCCTTGTTGCAGAAATGTGCTAGAAGACAACTGATGAATTATGTGCTTGAGAAATCGTTTATGGGATATTGGATGATACAAAAATCACACCACGATGTTGTGTTAAGTTTGTGAATATGGGTGAAGAATGCCATGAAATATTTTTGTGGGATCTCAAACAAACAAAAGAATACAAGAAGAACCCTAAGCTTAGAGCATTTCCAACCCTCCCCCAAACTCCCCCCCAAATCACCAAAATGGGGTATTTTCATACTCCAACCCTCCCCCCAAATCTTCCCCCATTTTGGGGTATTACCAATTCATACCCCAAAATTGGGGCCAGTTCTTTCTCCCCAAAATCTCCACTCATTGCTTTTTCTTTCTTTTTTTTTTCTTTTTTTTCCTCCTCTCTTCAAATAAATGTGTGTAAAAATTTAAAACTTATATTGTATGTTGTAATTTGATCGATAAATATGATAAAATCAATGATTAAAAATTGACACATTTTTTTGGTTAAAGGTAAAAATTTATATAACCAAGGTATGCAAAGTACAAGAGATTACATCTAATCAAAATTTAGAATTAAACTAACGATACACTAGTGTTGAGAAGAGTTAGATTTGTTGATTCCAAAGTTGCATAAGACCCTGAGGTTATATGCAACAAGAAACAACGACCACTAAACACATAACAACACCCAAAAGCATCAAAGGGGTCATGTGAGAGCATAACTCACAGAGCATATCCCAAGGTGTGTAGAGAAACAAAATAATCTCATACATCCACCAACAAAACCTACTAGAAATCACAAAAGATATACAAAACCTAAACATTAAGGTGTAAAAGTGTACAAGGGAAATCACACTGCATTATGTAAAACATATGTGTTTTAATGCAAAACAACACATCATCAATCTTCATAGGTACTCCTCAAACCTCTTTACTGTTTCTCATGTACCAAATCCATTAAACAACCACGAAAGCAGAGGCACATCTAGCCACATTTGCATGAGAAGTTCCCTGCATTTCCTCTTCATCCATCCCGAGAAGCGTGATTATAGTTTCAGTCTTACATTGATACTGCCACAACTTTGACCTTGCCCCAAATCATACGGAGATTGGACACTTTGAAAATACAGATGAGGCGGTTTCATTCACCAATCCACACAAGGCGAGTTTGTCATCAAAATGAAGCTTATTAGTAGTAAGCATAGCATGTTTCATGGCCATCCACAACAAAAAGCGGTGTTTTGGGGTGGCTCACAGGAGTTCAGAACAAGTCTGTACCACCAAACCTTGGGACTTTGGTGCCTAAAAAATCATAAGCTTTAGTAGGGGATAATTTGATACCAATGGACCAGGATTTCATCATAGCAATAGCGGCTCCAGTGAACCAAAGATAATTCAAGATCCTATCCCTAATTACGAAGGCAGTTTTGATTAAAGCGAAATCAGATAGACTTGTAAGGGTAAGACCACGGATCTGCATTCTTTAAGTACTCGGCATTGATCCATTTCACCCAAAGCGAGTCTTTCTTACATTGGAAGTTCCACAGATCCTACACAAAGAGCTAGATTCCAAGCTTCCAAGCGAAAAATTCTAAACCACCCTCAGATTTTGGCAAACAGACTTTCTTCCAGACCAACAATTGATTTCTGTTAAGTCACGGGGATCCCCCCACAAAACCTCCTACATAATTGATCCATTTTAATCTTTACACTTCCAATGATAGGGTAAATACCTAGCCAAAAGCAGTACACACCTTGAATGACCATTTCACATTTGTAACCTACCGGCATATAAGACAAGGTGGCACCCTTCCAATTACTAATTCCTCAAAGTAGTGAATAAGGGATCATAATGCACCACATTTAACCTAACGACACACAAGGAATGCCAAGATACTACTTGAGGCATCACACCTTCTTTCAAACCAGAGATGTCTAATAAAACACTTGTTATACTCATCCAGTCCGGCCTGAAAAATTTGAGACTTATGCAAATTAACAACAAGGCCGCGAACACATACCAAATTCGATAAGGCAGTTCATCATTAAGGAGACATATATAGGATCTCCTCTGGTGAAAAGCATGAAGTCATATACTGCAAAGGCAAGATGATTAATCTTCAAGTCTGGCACCCATTGTGAAAGTTAAACTCTGAGTCCTCCCTAGAATTCTAAGCATTCTTGAGAAGTATTCCATGCCCGAATAAAGAGGAAAAGAGAGAGATCCCCTTGCCTCAGGCCCTCTTCCCGGGGAAAAACCCGCTTGAGCTCACCATTGATAGGCGAGGAGAAGGATGTAGTTGTAACACAAAGCATGATCCACTTCACAAACACATCTGGAAAACCAAATCCTTTGAAACGACCTCCAAGAAGGACCGATTACCTTTGAATCAAAGGCTTTTTAATATCCACCTTTATCATACATCTAGGAGGACCCACAGCAGCCCCATACTTCTGATCAACTCTTGGCACAAGAAAATGTTGTCGAGACATGGCCTACCATCAACAAAACCAGTTTGACATTCATCAATAAGATCGAGTGAGACAAGAAGGCGATCTAGTAGCCAAAATCTTAGATATAACTTTGTAAGTAGTATTACAACGAGAGATAGGCCTATAGTCACCAAGCTGAGCGGCATGAGTAGACTTAGGAATCAAAGCAATGATAGCATGATTAACTTGATTCAAAATAGCATCATTATTAAAGAATTCCAAGGCGACATTAGTGAAGTCGGCTCAACAATATCCCAAGATTTCTTAAAGAAGCGTGAGAATACCCATCGGGACCGGGTGCTTTATTGTCGAGAGAAAGAAAAGAGAGCTTTCTTTACCTCCAAGGCGGTGACATCCACCAACAAATTATCCAAGCTGAACCTAGAAATACTAGGGCCGGCCTAACAACATCTTCATCAATAGGAGTGCCAAAAGCCTCGATTACCCAATAAGTCGATGTAAAAACTAACAAAAGAATCACCAATCGATCATAAAAGTAGCGAAAGAGCGTCGACCAAGTTGTATGGATGAGATATGATTCTAACATTATTCCTCTTCACCATAGAGTGAAAGAACTTGGACCCCTATCACTTAGCTTCACATCGCCCCTTAGCTTTACGAGAGAAAAAGCTGGATTACGCCTTTTCAAAAGTAGAAACAGATCCTTTTACGATCCCCATTTGAGATAACAAAGCCTCGGTGGGTCCCGGGTTGTATAAAGTTTGCATTTCCCCAAGCACATTACAGGCATTTTAGGACTTAACGGATATATGAGCAAAATAAAGCTCATTCATTTCCTTCAAAGGCTTCTTCAATCTTAAAGCTTTCTACAAAGTTGGTACATAGCGATTACCATAAACATCTTGACTCCACTCGTGTAAGAATCTCCATATAACTTTGATCTTTGCATCCACATATTGAAAAATTTAAATGGTTTCATTACGATCACGAATCATTAGTTAGAGAAATCTACAAGGGGAATGATCGAATGCAAACCAGCGAGGGTCAAAAAAGCCAAAGCATTCACACACAGTCATACCAATAAGCATTAACCACACCACTATCAATTCTAGAAAGAACATTAGAAGAACTACAAGTAAAGAATTCACGGAGAGAATTCATATCGGTAAGATTAGCATCAAGCAACAATCCACACCATCTTGCATTTCATAATCGGTGGGAATATTCCCATTCATCCTATCTTCAACGAGAAAGTCTGAGTTGAAATCCCTAAAACCATCAAGGAAGAGAAGAACAAACACTCAATTCTCAAAGTCTGTCCCACATACTTCTTCTATGTAATGCAGTGTAAACCATACACAAAAGTAACGAGAAAAATCATCACGATCACATTCGACTGACAACTGCGGTGGATCACTGAGCATCAACTTCCGAACTTCCAAAGAAACAAAGATGGATCCCAAATAACTAACATCCTCCTATTATCATGTTGATCAAAGTTATTTCTGATTTCAGTAGGAATCTTATACTTAAAAAATTTATCCATACTAATTTGAGGCAGTTTGGTCTCAAGGATTCCAAATAAGGTAATCTTATGTTGTCTAAGGTATTTGACAACAATAGATTGTTTAGAAACCTTATTGAACCCTCTAACATTCAAAACCAATCATTTTTGTCTACCAGAGGTGATTTACCTCTAGAGACTACATCGAGATCTCTTCCACTTCATTTCCGAAACACCAGTGATTACTATTCCTTTTATTCTTCTTTTTCTTCCTTGATTTCCTAGAACCGAGGCGACAATGTCCCCTTTTCCCCAAATCCTCGGCTTGACATCAACAGCCCCAAGTAGAACATTTATCGGGATCTAAAACATCAAAAATATTAGCAGCAGTCTCTTCTCCACTTCCTTTCCATTATTTCTTGAGGAAACACTTTTCCTTTGTCCACCAGTGTAGATGTAGCGGCGGAAGGAACATCAAGCGGCAAAGGAGTTGTCCCAGGGCGATATCATTCTTACCATCATCTACAAGAATAACCACTTTTTCTTCTTTGAGGGGTTAGGTTTAGAAACACCAGTTTTTGACCTTGCCACATACAATGCGGGAACCTCTCCTTTAGAATCATCATGGCCTTGTTCATTATGGCCTAATTTGTTACACTTGGAGCAGAATTTGGGCCTTTCCTCATATAAAGCAGTGCATAAGGACCTTTCCATCATGCATAGTAATAGGAATAACGAAGGCAACTCCATCTTTAAATCAATTTCCACAAGACATCTTGCAAAACTAAGCACTTTTTTGCGGCGGTGACTTTCAGGTATCTTGAGGACTCCCGAGGAAAGAACATATCTTACTCAAAGCTCTATCCTTTTAAAGCCTTAGTGGAAGATTAGGCGGTGAATCAAGCTGGGCCTGTAGTGCAAGCATCTTTACTAAAATCAAACATTACAGGCATCTTTTTTAAAAGCAAGGGCTTTCCAAAAGCATAGAAGGACCGACATGCGATTACCTCATTAAGATCGATCTCTTGTTCAAAAGAAACACTATCCATCGAAATTATGGTAATGGTATACACTTTCTTGGCCAAGCATTAACAATCTTTTGAATGCATCTCTTCCAGAAATTTTGAAGGTAAGATGCCAATCAAACTCAATTTCTCCATAGAATCATCATTTGTATCCTCCTCTTCAAGAAACACGATATCTTGATTGATACAATCAACATGGTCGATCAAAAGAACAACATCATCTGAAGGTTCTCTATTTTCTTGACCATTTGAACCCAAGAAGCAAATTCATCCACGACTTTAGTAGCATTAGGCCCTAGGTAATCTCAGAAGTAGTATCGAAATTTACACGAGAAGGGGCCCCACGAAGCAGGGGCAACATTTTCCTTACTTGCAATAGAACCAGGATCCACCTCTGGCGAGTCCCTTGTTCTATCACACCACCAGTCCTAAAGTGCCGGCAACACCATCGAAGCAAGCTCTGCAAGCGAAGAACCGAGTTCTATCACACCACCTTGAAATCTGGATCTGAGATCACGAGGAACACTGCCAACAGAGCAACGACACTCTCAAATGTCTTTTCGGACACACCCCAATCTTTAATTTGTCAATAGCAGTTTGTTCACCCTATTTTTCAACTTCTAACAACTCACGAAAGAGAAGATATACTGCCAAATCACCTCGACCAAGGCAGGACTTCTTTTTTGAAATGGTAGCGGCGAGGTGCAATAAGCTTTCCGATTTCAATCTCATTGCCTCATAGACTCTAGGATTACAACATTTTAGGCGAGTTCTTTCAATTCCACCAAGGAAGGAGCATTAACAACATCATCCACTCCGGTGCCAAAATGACCTTTGCGGTGATGATGAGCAGTGTTATCCTTTAATGGAAGCTTCCACTTTCAATCGAGCTTTGATTGGAGTTGCGGAAGGAGCAACAAAGTCTTTGGGAGCTCTTTGCCTTTGTATATCACGAAACTTGACTCCATCTGGATCGAATCGATCGATGATGTCATCTCTAATAGTTTTCTTATTCTTTGAGCCATGGCTCAAAAGCAAGGTATGTAAATTCGAAAAGAGAAGAAAGGTAACAAGCCATTGAGCAAAGAACAAGAGCTAGAACACGACAATGGAAAGGATTTGGCGAGCAAAAACATGAAGATGAAATACATGCACACTTAATAAAATCATACATTTATTTAATAAGATAAATACAATAAAAATCATACATTTATTTGACATTAGAAATACAATAAAAATCATACGTTTATTTGACATAAGAAAATTTATTGGTATTTGATGAAGTAAATTTATTTGAAATAGTTTGTTAACAAAGTAGATTAATATGGAATATTCTTAGAATATTCTTTTTGGGGTAAGATTTGGGGTGAGATGATTGGAGATGGTGTAAGATATTTGGGGTAGAATTTGGTAATTTGGGATAAAATTTGGGGTTCCCCTTATAGATGCTCTTATTGAGTCTAGGATTAACAAAATTAGGTATAGTTGTCCTATAGTTTTAAACAAATTTCCCAAAAGCTTTTAAATATTGTTACAATATATTATAATATGCATGCTGAGTCAATTAGCTTCATGGATAATAAGAAGGTATAAACTGATATAAATCCTTGTATTTGTTTTGAATAAATATGTTTATTTTGTAATGGAATTCCAAGGCACACACAAAAGAGAATGTTCTTTTGACCATGGGAATTTACTTTTCTTTCTATTGTCAAACAAACATAAATGAATAACCATTCAAATTTGTTTAGTTTTTATTTGAATAATTAAATGATTATTCATTTAGCAAAAGCATATTCTATATATATAAAAAATGATGCTTGCTATTAGGATATATTACGATTATGGAAAATATTGATTTGTGTATTGATTTATTAAGGGTAGTTTTGGTATATTATGATATAGAAGCCCTACTAGTGGCTATAAATATTGTAATCATTGATTGATTAAAAATATACGAAATACATTGACCGAAAATTGTCATGGTAGCATAGCCAGGTTGAAAAAAAAAATTCGCTGCTTTTCAACTGCTGCAGTTGAAACTTTGGTGACGATCGGATCGTGAACCGGAATCCGATCGTGACGAAATTTGGAGGGGTTGCTCGACATATTGTCTTCTGCAATCTGAACGGTGGAATTTCCGATTGAACGGTTCAATTTCTCTGAAATTGCCAGCGACCAAACTGCTGTTAATTGTTGCAGTAGAAGTTTTCCGGCAACGATCGGACATTGAAACGGACTCCGATCGTGACGAATTGTGGAGGGGTTGTTCAAAATTTTGTCTTCTGCAATCTGAATGGTGGAATTTCCGATTGAACGGTTCAATTTCTCTGACATTTTCCGCGACGAGCTAACATTGGTTGTTGCGGCGAAGTTTTCAGCGACAATCGGATATTGAAAAGGATTCCGATCGTGACGAAATTTTGAGAGCGTTTTCCTCTCTTTATTTGGTACAATCTGAACGGTTGAAATTGGTTTTGGACGGTTCGATATCTTAGAATAAACCCGAGACCAAACTGCTTTGGTTTTGGTGTGGTTTTTGTGAAATCGGCGTCTAGGGTTTCTAAATTGGTAAAAGATATACATTATGAGCGAAGATCGATACTTACGAGGAATTAGGTATTTCCAATGTCATTGACCCATTGATGGAAAAGTATCGTGGATTTGCTCAAACCGAAATAATCGACTATCGGCTTTCGATCTGCGTGGATTGTTGACACATGAGCGACACATCACGTGATTGGTTCTTTTAAGTCCTCGTCGATCCACCGACCAATTGTTCGATGCCCGATTGGGTTCTGTGATGGGAGTTCATCGGTGGCGACTTTTGAAGGAGTGTTATTTTGCCACAAAATTTATGCTTAAAAAATGTCTATCGTGCCAAAATTGAATAGCAACTTGCTTTGATTACCCAATTCTGAGGATGATAATGATTGTGTATTGCAACTTACGGAGAAATTATGTGTTATGCGAGGATCGGATTCTGAGGACATTGATTGGGTAGCGAGGCGTGTGGATGGACTTTTTACATTCTTGGGCGTTCAGAGGTTCAAGTTTTGGCTATTGATGACGAAATCAGTAGACTTATGGCACGGCGTTTGGGACACCCATCGAGAAAGGTACTTTGGCGGAGTTCTAATATTTCTATTTCCAAAAATTTACATAAAGATGGATGTGATATCTGTTTTCGAGCTAAGGAGCCTCGTACCTTTTCCCATTAGTGAGAATAAAGCTAGTCGTGTTTTTGAGTTGATACATTGTGATTTATGGGGACCTATAGTGTGCCCTCGACATGTGGTGCAACGTATATTTTGACTATTGTTGATGACTATTCTCGTTCGGTTTGGATTTATTTATTATTGAATAAAATGGAAGCCGAATTTGCTTTCTTGGATTTCATTGCTTTATTTTCTCGTCAGTTCGAGGTTACCATTAAACGGGTTCGTAGTGATAATGGAACAGAATTTAGTCATTTGCTTCCTTATTTTTGTAAGGAATGTATCATCTTTGAAACGTCTTGTGTTAGTACACCTCAACAGAACGGTCGGGTAGAACGGAAACATCAACACATTCTTAATGTTGCACGTGCATTACGGTTTGATGGACATTTGCCGCTTACGTTTTGTGGGGAATGTGTTATGGCTGCGGCTTATATAATTAACCGAACACCGTATAGTGTTTTGCATTTTAAGACGTCTTACGAGACTCTTTTAGGAAAAAACCGGACCTCTCAATGCTTCAAATTTTAGGATGTTTATGTTACACCCACGACCATCGTCACACTCATAAATTTGCTAGCCAGAGTCGTAAGTGTGTTTTCCTTGGTTACCCATTCGCAAAGAAGGGATGGACCTTGTATGACCTAGATATGGAGAAGATCTTTATTTCTAGAGATGTTAAATTTTTCGAACATGTTTTTCCATTTTCCCAACCGACAGATAGTGAAGCCTATGTAGTTCATTACCCTTTTTTTGACGATGTTGTCCACTGCGCCTTCTGAAAGGTCTGCTACTTCCATTATAGTTCGTGGTGTTGAGGTACCCTTCACTCCTGCGGCTATCAATGCCGTTTTCCATCTCTCCAACACCGACATTCCACCTCATCACCACTATGAGGTGCAGTGGCACCTCACCAACATGGGTAATTTCATTGCTCGCCTCACCGCAGCCACTGCTGAGCTTTTCCTAGGTCATGAAGGACCCAATGCAGATTATTCGGTCTCTGCTCTCTCTCTAGACATGCATGCGTGGAAACGTTTCGTCAACAATCACGTTCTTCCCACGGATAATTTTGAGGAGATGACAGACAATGAGCTTTTGTTTCTTTACGCCATCAAGCGGGGAATGTACATCAATTGGGGTTCCTTGTTCCATCATGCTGCCTGGTATCATTCTCAGCCTTTGCACATTCTCCCCGTCATTCCCTTTGCATGGCTCATCTCTAGGCTTTGTAATCATATTGCTCAGGTTCCTGCCCACTTTCAAGATGAGTTTTTCCCGAGTCTTGTTACGCATCGTGGCCTCACTCCAAGGTATTTTCTGGGTGCTCCTCTATCTTCTGATGATTCTGGTTCTAATTCCGAGTAGTTCTTATCAGCTGTTGTTTGGTCGTATGGTTGGGTGTTTGTCGTGTTTTCTGTCATGCTGGTGTTGATTTGAATAATTGTTGTAACATTTCTTTTCCTATTTCCGAACAATGCGGTAGCAACTTTGATCTGATCTGAATAATGTAATATATTGGGTTGTTTGTTTTTGTTTGGTTATACTAGTTCGTTTTACTTTCATGCATCCGTACATAGCTCCTTCTTTTGTGATGCATAACGACTAGTTTACCCCCCTTCCTGCAATTCCCTCCCTTATTTTGAGCTTTCTGCATACCTGGCCCACACCATTACATTTTGGCGCACATCATCCACCCTACTTTAGCCGATGACGTGCGCCGTGACCATTTTGACATGCGTCAGAATTCCACTCGGAAACTCTCAGTATAGCTACAGTTACCTTTGGCGTGCGCCACCACACTTAGGCGTGCGCCATCTTCCCACCAAGTACTCACCATTGATTTTGCATTAATGTTGCCCTAATTTTGTGATGGTTTAGATCATACTTTTTGCTCATCTCGATTCCCCGTTGTTTCCCTAACTACATTTTTCCTACTCACTTGACAATGAGGACAATGCAAGCTCGTAAGTGGGGAGTGAGAGTATAGTTAGTCCAACAATGGGTAATATCATTAAATGCTTGAGAAAACTCTTAGCCTTGATTACTTTTGAGAAATTAAGAGCCTTATAAACTATCTGTTGGCATGAATTATAATCTTGTAATTGACAGAGCGAGTACTTCAATGAAACGAGTAACTCTGGTGGAAAATGAGTGCATGTTAGTCACTAATCTTCGATGGTAGTGTGATCCATTGTGCATCTATATTATAATCTTTTGTTAACAAACAACTTTTCATGAAATTGTGCATGCATACTCTTACTTGCACCTTGAACTTAAAAATGTTATTCTTTTGAGACGAAATAACAGGTGCTTGGAATCGGAGTAGGGATGACGATTTTTGGCATAACTTTGACTAGCCCATAGCCAAATGGCCCACATGAACATAAAATTTCCCTTTCTGTCCATATCTCAGCCTTGTAGAGTGGTGAGACTCACTCGAACTAGCCGTTCGAACTTAACCTCATTATAATCCGACATTTAGCCAAAATGTGGTATACATTCCTTTGACCTCCCGCAAGTGTAGAAAGATTCTATGGATTATGTGGGAGGTGATATGGAACTAAGAGTTGGATGAGTTGTATTGGCACAAGTTGAGATGATATCTTATGAAGTTAGGTTCGGAACCCATTGGTGATGGCAGTCAATCTAAAAAAACAGTTTTTCTTTATATTGTACATTAATCTCAAGAGTTGAATAAAGACTTCTAACAAATAAAAACTCAAGTCAAAAAGAAGCATAAGAGATGTAAATACTTAGTTGTTGAATAATGAGTCATTGAAGGCAATTTTGAAGCTCAAATTGTAAAATCCTAAGTAATGCAAGGATGGGAAGTGACTAATTTGGGGATTTGATGTCAAGGAGAAGAAGGTGTAGATTCTTGCTATCTTGCCATGTTCTATTGTTGATTATCCTTTCTATCCTTTTCGGTTAGCCCATTACCCTAGCCTGAACGTTACAAGCCGACTTGTCAACTACATGACCTAACTTCTTGATTTTGAGTGCCTAATTAGTGGAGATTGGTATCGTTCCTAAGCCTATGCTTGCATCTTTTGAGTAAGGCTTGCATGATTTGATGGTCGTCAGTTTAGTATCAAATTTGAGGAATTGCACACACACACTCCACTACTCCCTTAGATCGTGGGGATTATGTTCTTGTGATTTTGATTGGTTGCATCGTCTAATTGGATTCTCATCTCTCGATGTTGCATGATTGTAATTTATGACTCTAGATTTCCTTATAGCTCTAATTACTCGAGGATGAGAAAAAGCTTAGTGGGGAGTGGTTGATGTAAGTCAACCCGATGATACAATTCCCGATGATTTACCCTCTTTTTCCTATGCAGTTAGTGGCATTTTGACATCAAATTGAGCAATTATTATGATAATTTGAACCATTTTGTGTACATAGGAAATATCAGAAAAACTAAGTTTTTGCTTTTTATCTTAGGCTTATTACCCAATTTTTGTTATCAGAATTACGCGTGGTATCTTTGTGTCTATTTTGCAGCACATATATCACAGTTGGGAGCTTGGATTTTGACTTGATGGTGTCATTGGATTGTTGAGAGATGATTTTGGAGCTGAGGCAAGGATTCCAACCCACAAGGATAGTTGATACACATTAGAGGGTTCAGTCCACGCCAGTTGGAGAATAAATTTGATCATGGACATTTTATATACAGATGGCGTACGCCATGTTACTTCTGGCCCGCGCCAAGTGAAAATATTCAAGCCTGTTGAGCATTTAATGCATATTTCATTCAGCCAACCACCACACCAGACTTGGCGCACGCCAATTGTCTGTGACCAACGCCAATCCTTCAGTAAAGTGCATGACGCACGTCAGATTGGGTTTGCCTGCACCATTATTGCAGAGTCAGCAATTGTTTGATCCCTTTTATTCCTCCACTCACCAAAATTATCAAAGACACTTCATCTTCTCCAACTTTTCCTCCTTGAAGACACCCCCCCCCCCCCAAGGCTCTCCTAGCCAAATTTTAGTAAAAATTAACTCTTGATTTTGATTGTAATAGTTAAGGATTCTAGTTTAGATTCTACTGCTTTGTTTGGAGTTTAAAATACACTAGTGTTGATTCCATTGAAGATTTTGGAGTTGAATGAAGAACACCAAATTCGAGTTCTTGCTTTTGATTTGGTAATTCTTAATCTTTATTTTGATTTAAGTGTTCTTATGATTATTGTTAAGGGTGATTTTATATGATTTATATCGTTATATTTTATAATGATTTCCTCCATATTAAGTTATTTGCACGAAAATTAAGGGGTTAATCGAATTTATTGAGCAAATGAGTTTTAAAAGTATTTAAGTGTAAACTTGAGCTAATTTACGTGATTTTATTGGTAATTATCTATGGTTTTACACTTTGCGTGTTCTTATGGTTTTGAAGGTACATTTACATGTCATGGAGAGGATGAAAGGAGCTTAAAGATGTTCAAGTGATGATTTGCATGGAAGGAAAGAGATAGAGATGGAGAAATCAAAAATCCAGTCCACTGAGCGCACGCGTCCTAAGTCCCGTCCATCCAGGCGGGCGTTTGAAATGCAGACGCGCGTCGGGTGAAGAAGTTTGATTCGAGTTTAGACAGGTCGATGAGCGGCGTCCAAATTAAGAAAGGGCGGGCGTCGGCGTGACTCGGCCCGATTTGAAGATTTTACTGAAGACGGGACGTGCGTCAACCCATCAAACGGGCGTCCACGGCCGACTTAAGCATAACCGACCTAGTTTTCTATATATAGCCGTATTATTTCAACCCTAATGATATCATATACACATTACAGCAGCCGCAGAAAACCCTAAATTCTGAAGCCGAGTTGGGCTCGGTCGGCCAAGCCTTGGTGCTTGGTCGACCGAGGTTAGATTAGTTGTTTTATTTTATGTCGTTTCTTCTTGTTCGATTCATGAGGATGGCTGGAAGCTGATCAAACTTGGGGCAAGCATGTGAAACTTTTGAGCATCGTTTTTTCCTCCTTTGGATGATTTTGTGAGTTTTAATTAAAGTTGTTTCTTTTCTATGATTATGTGCTATGCAAATTTAAATCGAGAGATGTTTTGCTATTGATGTTCACTATATGATGAGAATCGGTGTAAACACTAGATCACCATAGGAAAGAATAGATCTTTTTAACCTAAAAATACGAGAGTTGCTAGGTTAGAATATCTAGATTGTTAGATTGAGATATCTTGCACCTTGGTTTGAAAGCGTTAATCTTTAAGATCGAGAGATAAAAGATTGATAGGCGAACTTTTCTAAGAGATTAGGAGTTCATACCTTTGATAGGTGAATCACAATTTTAGTTAAATCATCATAAGATAATCTAGAGAGGAAATTAATTAAGGGTTGCGGGATGGTGGATCATTGCTTGTTCTATGTTTAATCGCTATAGTCATTATCATGCTTTTATGAGTTTTATTGTTTTTCTCGTTTATAGTTTAGTTATGTTATAGCGATTTTCCCTGGCTTTGGGTGACAATCCTCTGTCCGATTTATCTTTTCGTTTTGTTATTTTAGGCTTTAATAATAATGGTAACAATCTTAGGAAAATTAATGAACTAGATTCCCGATTCCACGAGATCGACTCGGTATTAATCGCTATGCTCGATCCTACACTTGGGGTATACCGGATTTATAAATTTATTACTTGTTTATTTTTCATTGCATAAAATCCGTGACAAGTTTTTGGCGCCATTGCCGGGGAATCGGTACGGTTGTCTAGTTTATTAATTTTTCTGATTTTCTGTTATAAGTTTGGATAAAAGGGATCATTAGGGCACATGGTAGTATTTTGGCCGTAACTTTCGGCTCGAGTGTCCGTTTGGCGCGCAGGACCCCAATTCGGAAAGCTCGTTCCGACGCCGACGACATGGTGAACGGACAAAGGCCGTTCAACACCGTTTTCGAGGTCAAAATCTGCTGTTTTCCCTTCCATTTTGGGCTCAGAAGATTTCAACACGTTTTTCGCCCTTTTATTGTTTTCTTGTTTTCTGTTTTAAATATTTCGTAGGTAGGTTTCTGTTTCTGTTTCCGTTTCTTTTTCTGTCTCTTTTTCTTTTCTAAAAAAAATAAAAAAAAAAATAAAAGGCTTTCTAGGGTTTCTGAGGTTTCTAGGGTTTATGATTTTATCTAGGGTTTATGAGGTTGTTCAGGTGTCTCATTTTGTGCTTTATGCTAAGACCAGACGGGAGTCCGCTCTCTGTGAACGCCCGGCCACTCTTTGTGGTTACCAGATGTGTGTCCATAGTGAGTGGACGCCCATCCGTCCAACATGCACCAACTCTGTTATGTCTTAAGAGAACCAAACTAGCGTTTGTCCTTTCCAAACGCCCGTCCGGTTCATCATTTACAGGGAGGGCGGCGTCTGGATTATGCGAACGTCCGTCCGGTGTGTCGGTTTCTAGTGAATAGAATTTGTTTTTGATACATGCTTCATTATTTGACATGGATGTTTTAATGCGAGCCTCTGTGGCTATTATCTGATATGCGTAGATGTCCTGTTCTTTCACCGTTATGGTTATTTTTCCATCTATTACGGTCCATGTTGAGTGATTGTGTGTGTTTCGAGTCTATTGATGCAAGAGCACCGAGCTAGACGTGATTCCAATTTGATTTATGTTGTTCCTTTTGTCGGGTGTTAGGGTTGTTTAGGGGTCGTGTGTTTTTGTTGTCCCTTACTTGATTCATCTGTAGCTACTGTCGGTTTTCCGTTGCTACTTCCTTTTTGATGGATCTTGTAAGCTTTTAGGGCCCTCTATTCGTTCATCTTTTATTACTTGATTCATATGTGCTTAAGTTTGAGCTACTGTCGGTTTTCCGTCGCTTTCACTTTTAGATGGATCTTGTAATCCTTAAGACCGTTTACACTTTCAATTTTCTTTTCTATATGATTTGTATTTGCTTTAGTATAGCTACTGTCGGTTTTCCGTTGCTATCACTTTCTGATGAGTCTTAAGGCACGTCTACACTTTACATGGCAAGCTTACGTGGCTTTGCATAATCGAATTTTGTTAAGCTGTGGCGTTATTTAGTAGATGTTTATATATTTGACCTTCCTTCTATGGTTGAAATGTTTCATCGCTTAGTCCGAATTGTAGATTAGGGTGATATCTATGGAATTAGTTGGGCTAGCATTTTCTTTATTTTCTTTTTGCCTTATTAGTATAGTTGCATATCACTTAGTTGCATTGTGTTATATTCTGTTTTTTTTTATTATTATTTAGTGCACCTAGCCCTGCTACTCTGTAGTGTCCTCTATCATCATCGTGTAAGCCTTAACGCGCATTTGCACTTTCATTTGGAGTTTTATATTTCTGTATGCACGTGTGGTCCATATTTGTATTGTAAGCTTCTGTGGCTTATTTGACGCTTAGATGTCCTGTGTTTTCCCCGTGTGGTGATTTTTCCATCGAGCAATTATATCCTGTGCTTATATCAAACTTTTCTGCGCAATATGTTTATACTCCCCATCCCGAGGTACATTTTGTTTTGTTTTTCATGTGTGCAGGGTATTTGCGATAGCGATCGTGAGCGTTTAGACGATATCAGTTTTCCGGTGGATGGTCCACAGTCTACTGATTTCTTCATGCATTTCTGGATCTGGATCTAGACCACCTTCAGAATTGCCACCTTCGAATTACAATCAAATCAGCTAAGTACTTTATCTTTTCTTTAATTCTGCACAACCTGAGGACATGTTGTGGTTTAAGTGTGGGGGAGGGGAATGGTTTATGTGTAGCTATTCATTTGCTTATTTCGTTATGTTTCTATGCAAAATGAGCTAAATTTTTGAAAATTTTGTTTTTGTTATGTCCCGAGTAAGCAATGCATAATCTTTGTTCGTTATTGTTATAGTCATCGATGCTGTATACTGTATGTCCAGTAAGTTAGTTGTTTCACCCGATATATATATTTTTCACGAGCCATAGTGAATGATGAGCTATAATATAAAGCTATACCCCTTTTGATTAGTGATTAGTGCTTAGTGCTAACGTATGTATCGTGAGAATTATAATAATTTGTGTTTAGATCCAAAGTATGATATACTGTGAATATCTGAGGTTTGAATGTGATAAGTAAAGCGTAACTATTGTGCTTTGGAAAAAGTTGAATTTTAAAATGAATTAATTGTGTGTGTCGGAAGCTGGTCGATGATTTGAGTGCGGTAGGTCAAATCACGAATGTCCAATACCACTATGATGACCAAAAGCTCACGACAGTCAGAAGAAGCTGCCTTATGATTGGAGTAAGGTAGGGCATATCACAAATGTCCTATTCTGCTATGACAGGGCAACAGCTCATTCTGATGTGTGCTTAAAAGTGAAATAGTTAAATCAACTTATATAAGAAGTGGTATGAAATGAATAAAAGACTTAGTTATCGCATATCTTATCCCCAGTATAAACTGACAGATATGTTGTAGGGATTATCCTCTGAGTATGTCAGAATGGTCCTAAATGCATTCTATCATCTTTTTCGGGATATGTCACGTTTTGTAGGGTACATCTTATAAGTATCATTTATCTCTAGTTTGAAGGGGGTATTAGCTAGTTTGCTTTGAAATTTTCAAGTTTGGACTTAGTGGAAGGTTGTTAGGGCTTTGCACACACACCGGGGTGAACCTCTAAGTTATTGCATATGTGTTATATTGGCTGAGATGTCTATCTTTTTCCGAGCCTTGATTTTCGTTTTGTTTTGCTCGGGACGAGCAAAATATAAGTGTGGGGGAGTTGTTAAGGGTGATTTTATATGATTTATATCGTTATATTTTATAATGATTTCCTCCATATTCGTATTATTTGCACAGAAATTAAGGGTTTAATCGAATTATTGAGCAAATGAGTTTTAAAAGTATTTAAGTGTAAACTTGAGCTAATTTCGTGATTTTATTGGTAATTATCTATGGTTTTACACTTTGCGTGTTTATGGTTTTGAAGGTACATTTACATGTCATGGAGAGGGATGAAAGGAGCTTAAAAGATGTTCAAGTGATGATTTGCATGGAAGGAAAGAGATAGAGATGGAGAAATCGAAAATCCAGTCCACTGAACGCACGTCCTAAGTCCCGTCCATCCAGACGGGCGTTTGAAATTCTGGACGGGCGTCTGGGCTGAAGAAGTTTGATTCAGAGTTTTGACAAATCTGATGAACGAGCGTCCAAATTAAAGAAGGACGGGCGTCTGACGTGACTCGGCCCGATTCGAAGATTTTACTGAAGACGGGACGTGCGTCAACCCATCAAACGGGCGTCCACGGCCGACTTAAGCATAACCGACCTAGTTTTCTATATATAGCCGCATTATTTCAACCCTAATGATATCATATACACATTACAGCAGCCGCAGAAAACCCTAAATTCTGAAGCCGAGTTGTGCTCGGTCGGCCAAGCCTTGGTGCTTGGTCGACCGAGGGTTAGATTAGTTGTTTTATTTTATGTCGTTTCTTCTTGTTCGATTCATGAGGATGGCTGGAAGTTGATCAAACTTGGGGCAAGCATGTGAAACTTTTCAGAATCATTTTTTCCTCCTTTGGATGATTTTGTGAGTTTTAATTAAAGTTGTTTCTTTTCTATGATTATGTGCTATGCAAATTTAAATCGAGAGATGTTTTGCTATTGATGTTTACTATATGATGAGAATCGGTGTAAACACTAGATCACCATAGGAAAGAATAGATCTTTTTTAACCTAAAAATACGAGAGTTGCTAGGGTAGAATATCTAGATTGTTAGATTGAGAAATCTTGCACCTTGGTTTGAAAGCGTTAATCTTTAAGATCGAGAGATAAAAGATTGATAGGCGAACTTTTCTAAGAGATTAGGAGTTCATACCTTTGATAGGTGAATCTCAATTTTAGTTAAATCATCATAAGATAATCTAGAGAGGAAATTAAGGGTTGCGGGATGGTGGATCATTGCTTGTTCTATGTTTAATCGCTATAGTCATTATCATGCTTTTATGAGTTTTATTGTTTTTCTCGTTTATAGTTTAGTTATGTTCGCAACGATCTTTCCTGGCTTTGGACTGACAATCCTCTGTCCAGTTTATCTTTTCGTTTTGTTATTTTCGGTTTTAATAATAATGGTATCAATCTTAGGAAAATTAATGAACTAGATACCCCGATTCCCTGTGATTCGACTCCGGTATTAACCTCTATACTACGATCCCTGCACTTAGGGTAAACCGGATTTAATTTATTACTTGTTATCTTTCGTTGATAAAATCCGAGACAAGTTTTTGGCGCCGTTGCCGGGGAATCGGTACGGTTGTCTAGTTTATTAATTTTTCTGATTTTCTGTTATATGTTTGGATAAAAGGGATCGTTAGGGCACATGATAGTATTTTGGCCATAACTTTCGGCTCGAGTGTCCGTTTGGCGCGCAGGACCCCAATTCGGAAAGCTCGTTCCGACGCCGGAGGCCGTTCGACACCGTTTTCGAGGTCAAAATCTGCTGTTTTTCCTTCCATTTTGCGCTCAGAAGCTTTCAACACGTTTTTCTCCCTTTTATTGTTTTCTTGTTTTCTGTTTTAAATTTTTCGTAGGTAGGTTTCTGTTTCTGTTTCCGTTTTTTTTTTGTTTCTTTATTTATATATATGAATAAAAAATAAAAGGCTTTCTAGGGTTTCTGAGGTTTCTAGGGTTTATGATTTCATCTATGGTTTATGAGGTTGCTCAGGTGTCTCGTTTTGTGCTTTATGCTAAGACCAGACGGGAGTCTGCTCTCTGTGAACGCCCGGCCACTCTTTGTGGTTACCAGACGTGCGTCCATAGTGAGTGGACGCCCGTCCGTCCAACATGCACCAACTTTGTTATGTCTTAAGAGAACCAAACTAGCGTTTGTCCTTTACAAACGCCCGTCCAGTTCATCATTTACAGGAGGACGAGCGTTTGGATTGTCTAAACGTCCGTCCAGTGTGTCAGTTTCTAGTGAATAGAATTTGTTTTTTTTTTGATACATGCTTCATTATTTGACATGGATGTTTTAAGGCAAGCCTCTGTGGCTTTTATCTGATATGCGTAGATGTCCTGTTCTTTCACCGTTATGGTTATTTTTCCATCTATTACGGTCCATGTTGAGTGATGGTGTGTGTTTCGAGTCTATTGATGCAAGAGCACCGAGCTAGACGTGATTCCAATTTGATTTATGATGTTCCTTTTGTCGTCTATCTAGGGTGTTAGGGTTCTTTAGGGGTCGTGTGTTTTTGTTGTCCCTTACTTGATTCATCTGTAGCCACTGTTGGTTTTCCGTTGCTACTTCCTTTCTGATGGATCTTGTAAGCTTTTAGGGCCCTCTATTCGTTCATCTTTTATTACTTGATTCATATGTGCTTAAGTT
This sequence comes from Gentiana macrophylla, assembly GCA_026214975.1. Taxonomy (NCBI): domain Eukaryota; kingdom Viridiplantae; phylum Streptophyta; class Magnoliopsida; order Gentianales; family Gentianaceae; genus Gentiana; species Gentiana macrophylla. Next base: position 77,210,158 of record CM047814.1, read on the forward strand.
TGAGCTACTATCGGTTTCCGCCGCTTTCACTTTTAGATGGATCTTGTAATCCTTAAGACCGTTTACATTTTCAATTTTCTTTTCTATATGATTTATGTTTGCTTTAGTATAGCTACTGTCGGTTTTCCGTTGCTATCACTTTCTGATGATTCTTAAGGCACGTCTACACTTTACATGGCAAGCTTCTGTGGCTTTGCATAATCCAATTTTGTTGCGCTTTGTGGCGTTATTTAGTAGACGTTTATATATTTGACCCTCCTTCTGTAGTTGACATGTTTCATCGCTTAGTCCGAGTTGTAGATTAGGGCGACATTTATGGAAATTAGTTGGGCTAGCATTTGCTTTATTTTTGCCTTATTAGTGTAGTTGCATATCATTTAGTTGCATTGTGTTATATTTTATTTTTATTTTATTTAGTGCACCTAGCCCTACTACTTTGTAGTGTCCTCTATCATTATTTCTTTTTGATAAATCTTGTAAGTCGCATTTACACTTTCATTTGGAGTTTGATATTTATGTATGCACATGTGGTCCATATTTGTATTGTAAGCTTTTGTGGCTTATTTGACGCTTAGATGTCCTGTGTTTTCCCCGTGTGGTGATTTTTCCATCTGAGCAATTTATTTCCTGTGCTTATATCAAACTTTTCTGCGTAATATGATATATTTTCCCCTGTGTTCTCCAAGATACTGCCATGTTTTTCAAGTGGTGCAGGCATATTTTTAGCTGTTTTTGCCAAGCTACCTTTGGAAGTCGTTGCTGAAAAAGGACTCCATATGACATCACCATTGTTGTCCTCTTCAGCCACTCTTCGGATCATTACCAAATCAGCTAAGTACTTTATCTTTTCTGTAATTCTGCACAACCTGAGGACATGTTGTGGTTTAAGTGTGGGGGGAGGGGAATAGTTATGTGTATCGATCATTAGCTTATTTTGTTATGTTTCTATGCAAAATGAGCTAAATTTTTCAAAATTTTTGTTCTGTCCCGAGTAAGCAATGCATAATCTTTGTTCGTTCTTTTATAGTCATTGATGCTATATACTGTATGTCCAGTAAGTTAGTTGTTTCACCCAATATATCTTTTTCACGAGCCATAGTGAATGATGAGCTATAATATAAAGCTATACCCCTTTTGATTAGTGATTTTTGTTATCTTATAAGTCATGTGCTTAGTGCTAATGTGCATATCGTGACAATTATAATAGTTTGTGTTTATAGCCGGAGTATGATATGCTGTGAATATCTGAGGTTTGAATGTGATAAGTAAAACGTAACTAATGTTGTTGAAAAAGTTGAATTTTAAATGAATTAATTGGGTGTGTCGGAAGCTGGTCGATGATTGGAGTGCGGTAGGTCATATCACGAATGTCCTATACCACTATGATGACCAAAAGCTCACGACAGTCAGAAGAAGCTGCCTTATGATTTGAGTAAGGTAGGATATATCTCGAATTTCCTATTCTGCTATGACAGGGCAATAGCTCATTCTGATGTGTGTATAAAAGTGAAATAGTTAAATCAACTTATATAAGAAGTGGTATGAAATGAATGAAAAACTTAGTTATCGTATATCTTATCCCCAGTATAAACTGACAGATATGTTGTAGGGATTATCCTCTGAGTATGTCAGAAAGGTCCTAAATGTATTCTATCATCTTTTTCGGGATATGTCACGTTTTGTAGGGTACATCTTATAAGTATCACTTATCTCTAGTTTGAAGGGGTATTAGCTAGTTTGCTTTGAAATTTTCAAGTTTGGACTTAGTGGAAGTTTGTTATGGCTTTGCACACACACCGGGGTGAACCTCTAAGCTATTGAATATGTGTTATATGTGCTGAGATGTCTATCTTTTTCCGAGCCTTGATTTTCGTTTTGTTTTGCTCGGGACGAGCAAAAGCTAAGTGTGGGGGAGTTGTTAAGAGTTATTTTATATGATTTATATCGTTATATTTTATAATGATTTCCTCCATATTCGTATTATTTGCATAGAATAAGGGTTTAATCGAATTATTGAGCAAGTGAGTTTTAAAAGTCTTTAAGTGTAAACTTGAGCTAATTTCGTGATTTTATTGGTAATTATCTATGGTTTTACACTTTGCGTGTTCTTATGGTTTTGAAGGTACATTTACATGTTATGGAGAGGGATGAAAGGAGCTTAAAAGATGTTCAAGTGATGATTTGCATGGAAGGAAATAGATAGAGATGAAGTTGGAATGAAGATCAAGATGAATTTGGAAGAAAAAGACTGACGAAGGCCCAAATACCTGAATCAAGCGCGTCGGAGGAGCAATTGGATTCAGGAAGCTTTGAAGAACTGAACGTGCGTTTGAAGTCCCGTCCATCTGAACGGGCGTTTGAAATTCTGGACGGGCGTCCGGGTTGAAGAAGTTTGATTCTGTGTTTTGACAAATCTGATGAACGAGCATCCAAATTAAAGAAGGACGGGCGTCTGACGTGACTCGGCCCGATTCAAAGATTTTACTGAGGACTGGACGTGCGTCCACTCATTCAAACGGGCGTCCAAGGCCGACTTAAGCATAACCGACCTAGTTTTCCTACTTGTGTTATATGAAATTTCTTGCATTAGAGTAATTGACTAGTGCTAGTAGTTACACATTTAACGGAGACCGAAATGAGATGCTAAACGTGGGAAGAGGGTAGGAGAACCGGAAGGTGAAATCGACCTCTCGAGGCATTCGATTTCTTATCCGGGGATAGTTGCCAGTGTCATGGCATTCAAGTGCGTATCATACCAATTAATTAGGTTTAGGAATGATAATGCTCAAAATGGTACCAATAATGATACCCATATTTGCCCAAATTCTGCTCAAGAGAGGATAGATAGGCTCGTTATTATGTGGAATATATGTTAATTGCTATGTGAGTGTTTCCAGGATTGTAATTCTGCATCTATGTTATTTTCCCGAAGATTTGGTACTCTTTGGACTCGTTTTGCGTGTTTTATAGGTTATACCAAATCTGGAGCATTGGAGAATAGATCTGGACCAAAAGAAGTATATTGGGCCAAGTGAGTGAAGTCCAAGAAGAAGCCTGCTGAAGAAAAAGGAGAAAAGTTGGCCCGGTTTACCGAGGGCTAGGTCCGGTAAACCGGTGACTTATTGGACACGAAATTGATTCTGCCATATTATCTAGGTCGGTTTGGGTTTTAGAGAGTCATAAGTCGGTCATTGTATCTATATAAGGCCGCATATACTGAAATCTTTCATATGGTTAATATCTTATGAATTATATTCAATTACATTATACAATTTTGATGAAATAAAGTTATTTAAGCTTTGGAAGAGTTATTTATGGTTTCCTCATTTTCTCCACCATCTCTAGCTTGAGTAAATCGAGCTAGATCTCCATTGTTGAAGGTATGAAGCTTTGAACATTCCTTTTTGTCTTCAATATGGTAGATCTGTTTGTATTTATGTGTTTTAGTTAATATGCATGTTTAAAGACACCATAATTTACGTAAATAATCGTAATTGAGCAATGTCGATCCAGGAATAGGAAAAGCTAACCCCGGTAACCCGGCGGTCTATACCGGTTTACCGAGGCTATATTTAGAAAACCTAAATTTAGGATTCACTACAGCTACGTTGATCGACATGTTTAATTAACAATAGGTTAATTCTTGCCAATCTTCTTATTGTAATCGTAAACTGGAATGAAATACGAATAGTGAAGTGCTAAGTTTGGACATAGTCTTGAATGGACCCAAGGAACGTGCTGATCAATGTCGACAGCTATCTAGGTGGGTTAGCGGTATGAGTTAGCGCTCGATATCGGCAATTCTAGATTTTTATGCGTATGGCTATTACGGACCAATTAAGGAGGGTAGCTTGCATATAGATTGTCTACTACCATTTTCGGAGTAGATAGGAATAGGAGTTGCACCCGTAGCTGATAATGATAATTAAAACTAAAGCTCACGATTAATTTAAGGAAATTATGTGGGGAAGTAAACGTAACGATTAACTAATCCAAGTTAGTAGATCGGTGAGAAGAGGGGGAGGAATACCAAGTTTTTTTTCTTACTGTTTATTGTTGGTCAATGACCGCCTCTATGTTGCTTCTTAATTAGGTTAGAATCGTTTATACTTATAGTTGCATTGTCTCTGTGGGATCGACCTTGACTCGCATTTACTATACTACGATGTACCTAGTATTCTTGCTAGAAATATCGATGTTAGTGACTTACATAAGATCAAGATTTTTGGCGCCGTTGTCGGGGACAATGGTCAATTTTAAATATAAACGTTTTAATTCTGATTAAGAAGACATTTTTATTTTATTTTATTTTATTTTGAGTCGTGAGTCGTTTTGGATCAACCCTGCACCTGTTAAACTGCCAAAAATATAAATTTTAGGGCTGGTTTACCGTGGCTAACCCCCGGGTTACCGAGGCCTGAAAATTCAATTTCTGAACAGCCCTGTTATTTTGTGTTATTCCCTGTTGATTTTAGTTAGTAGGTCCGCAACATTTGGGGGATCATACCTAGCGGAAGCGGAAGTTGCTAACCTCTTCTTTGTTTTATTTTGTTTTTTTCACAGGAAGATCAGAACACTTCAGAGATTCGATCAAACCAGAGTTGAAAAAGAGAGCAAACAAGTCAAGCAATATGCCTAGAACGATATTGAATATCAAACCGATTTCCATGTACCCTGGATCTGAAGCAAGAGAGCATTATAAAGCTATTAAGAAGCGGGTGGAAAAAGAGAAAGAAGCGATCAAGCAAGATCCTGAAGAGAACCTTAAGGAGTATAGCACGTATCGTCCGGGTGAGTTTCTTTGTGAGTTAATTGAAATATCATCTTCGGATTATGATTCTGATGATCTTGAAGAGGATCCTGACATGATGTTTTCTGAGCCTGAGGATTACCCAGACTCAGACACCGTGGTGAAGTTAGGAGACCCTGGCATGTTCTGACTTCTGATTTATGTTAATTGTATATCAGTAGGATCAAGTCTATGCGACTCTGGCTCGAGTTGCAACATTCTACCTTTTTCTCTCTGCCAAAAGATTAAGCTTCCGGTTGTAATGAATCAAACCAGGACCATGAATTTCATTGATAGATCTAGAGATATGTCTGCCGGTCTGCTTAGAAAGTGCACGATTAAGGCAGGAGGGTTCAGTTATCCAATTGATTTTACGGTAATAGACGTACCAGAGGACCCAAGTGCCCCCGTTTTGTTAGGACGAACTTTCTTAGCAACAAGCAGAGCAGTCATGGATTTTGATAATTGGAAGATTACTTTGAGGTTGAATAATGATGTTGTATCTTTTAAAATCTTAGAACCCCAAGAGAATCGGCCGGAAAGTTTCAAGATGACGTATGCTTCAGGGAAGGTAGAAATTATGGAGATAAAGGGACATATGCATAGAGTGGTTGTAATAGAGACCGTTGAGTAGGAGTTTATGAGATTAATGTTGAGAGAGAAAGAGGAGAAGGACCACAACCAGATGCTCACAGAAGCTAGTCCTTCTGTGTGCGTAGTGAACGCTTTGAATTTAAAGAAGGAAATGTGGAGTCCTTGGGTCTATAGTCTAAATCTTGACGCAGAGGCAGACCTAGTACGCAAGCTAAGAGAGAGGCGTGGTAGGAAGAGAGCTCAAAAAGGTTCTATAAAGGTACAAACCTCTGGAGCGAAAGTTTGGCGAGTTAAAGCTCCAACCCCTGAATGATCGAAAATCTGAAGAAAGTCGAGCTGGCAACTATAAACTCAAAACTATTTTCTTAAACCCTTAGGTAGATTAGGAATGAATAAAAGTAGCCGGATGAAGGGACAAGCTTTTTTTTCATCCTACCGCACCCTTAGGCTTGAAACCGAATGGTTGTGCAAAGGTTTTTTTTTACTCGTTGCGGATTCTAGTGAAGTAGGTTAGTATTGAGTCGGAAATAACAACAAAGGAAGTAAGAGGCTAGTCAATTTGAAGTCAGAATTGAGCAGAGAGGTTGAGCAAGGAGTGCAGAAAAGGCAGACAGAGAAATCTGGGGAAAAAGACCCCCCGGTAAACCCTAGGTTACCCCCGGGTTACCGAGGTTGGATTTTCAGATTTTTGAACGTCAAGTTGAAAAGCTGAATTTTTAGAGACACGTGGAGGACACACATTGCACCAAGAATTACTAGTCAGTAGAAACCGCCCTAGTTTCTCCTCTTTTCAAATCTTTCATCCTTTCCCACACTCCACCATAACTCCACCTCAATCCCATCAATCACCTCCTCAAATCCCTCACCCTAATAACTTCTCTACCCACTATCCCACTAAATCCTTCCATCTTCACTCATTTCTTCCTATTTAAACCACCCATTCACCACTATTCTTATCATCCCATCTACTATCTTCTTCTTAAATCACCAAACTTCTTCCATTTCTTATTTTTCGGCCCCTATCACCACCACTATCACCACCAAAATCAAACCTTTCTTCCATTTTCACAAACCAAAACACCCATTTTACTCACCCCGGTTGCTGTCTAGTGTTGCTGTGCTACTGAGGTGCTACACTACTTCATCTTTTATCTTCAGAAGCACAGGCCCAGAAAGAAAATCAGAAAAGTCAGGCCGGTAAACCGAACCCTACCTCCGGTTTACCGAGGGACAGTTTTTCAAAAAGCTTCAGCATCAGTCCCCGTTATCATCCAGAGTGGGTCCTAAGCGTAGCCGTTCAGCTGTTCGTCCCAGTGGTTATCAGACTTTCTATGGAGATGCCAACCCTTTGATAGATGGGGTTGAGCAATTCCATTCTTTAGCTATCTACGAGTCATTCCGAGGGCATTGGAACGCAAGGCCAGTTGCTCGAGAATGAGGGGTAGAATTGGACGATTGCGCATTGATTTTGCCCGAAGCCCTTCAAGCACAAGACATATTGGATATGGCGGAATCACCGACTCAGTTCAACGCCACGGTGGTAAGGGAATTTTACGCTTATGTTTCGCATAACCCCGGAGCCACGTATGCTATGGTCCATGTGTTTAGATTGATTTTTCTATTGAGCGGATCAATGCTCATTTTGGGGTTAGACATCCACCGGTGGGCCCGGATGAGTACACATCCTCAAGCAACATTGAAGATTTAGAGAGGATGGATATGATAGCTGAGTTTTTTGGGGTGCAATGGAAGCACTGCTAGAGCCCCCACCATCTTCCTAGAGAACGAATTATCTTGGGATCGGAAGATGGTTAACAGATTTGTTTGTGCCCGACTTCTACCGACCAAGCACATGGTCTCTGTCACTACCAAGAGGACGGAGTTGATGTTTTATTTGGAGCAGGGATCTCTGGTCAACATCGGCCTTCTGATGCATAGCCGTATTCATGAGCTTGCCGCCACATCTGAGCGCGAGCTGTTGCCATACGGGGCCGATGATTGACATGTTTGCTTTAGAGGACGAGGTGAAAATTCTTGTCAGTGATGATTTGGAACACCTTGAGCCAAAGATCAGGTTGCAATCGGTTCAAAAAGTTCCAACACGGGTTGGAAGAGCGAGAGAGGAGCGTACTCCGGTCCTCGGATCACCCCGGACTCAAAGAGCTATGCTAGAGGAACACTCGCGAGAGTTGTGAGTTTGCACCGCAAGATGGATAGGATTATCGACTTCTTTGGCATACCTTCCTCGACCCCACCACCTAGGACTTCCTCACATCACAAAGCCTCATCTTCGGCCATTGCTGCCTTGAGTTCAGGTCCACCTCCCGTTTTGAGCCTAGAGATGACTTGGAGGACTATTCTGATGAGGATTAGTTCTTTTTCTTTTTGTTGTTGTTGTTTTCCATTTTCTTGTTTTTTTTCTTTTTTTCTTTTCCTATCTCGTTAATGTAGCAGAATAATTATAATATAATCATTTTGTCGGCTTAATTTGTTTTTGAGTTATTTTCTCTTTTACTGCCGCCACTTTTATTCTACGGTTTCTTGTCACCACTGTTCTTCTTGGTTTGCTTGAGATATTACTTACATGAGCCCGATGGTTTATACGATGATCCACTTCTTCTTTGGTTCCACCCTTAACCGAAGCTAAGTTTCTTTTCATTTTTCTTTTACCATCTTATACATTGGGGACAATGTTTCGATTAAGTGGGGGGTAGAGGAACGTCACTTGGCTTCTTAGCGCTATATTCCATAAATAGCATGATTATCTTGATTCTTTTTTATGCACGATTCACCACTTAGACTTTGATTCATTTCGACAGAATTTTGAAAAATTATGACATCTTTGATCTTTTCGAGTTAATTGACTTCATCTTTGTTTCACTTTGTACGAGTGAGAGTAAATGCCCACTTCTAAAATAGTGGCATATTAAGCGCATATTCTGTTATAAGCCACCATTTTAAGCACGTATAACTCACTTCCCTTGGTGTGTAGTTGATAACATATTTCTTTGACTAGAGTTGACCTGGCTTCATCACGAATCATGTTCCACCAACGCTTATGAAGGCAATGGAATTTTGGATTCGGTAGCTTATCATGAGTGGGGCCGTGAGGATAGTTAGATGAATGAGAGTTTACCTACCGAGAAAGAGAAGTGCATTGAAATATATGCATCTATATTCTCTTTGGAAAAATTTTAGTCGATGGAGCGGAAGACGCACGACTTTTGCATAGACCGATAAACGCGAGCCTAAGAGTAATATATACTCGGTTCTCGATCCGCCTTTCCAACTAATTTAATTGATAAATAACATGTTCGATACTGGTTAGTTCGACTACGGGTTGACGTAATGTGAGATTGTCTACATTACTAAGCGTTTGTGAAAGTTATTGCTCACACACATTGGCTCATAACATGAATAGTTTTTAACGTTTTACTGATGGATATGAGTGGCATGATCTTGATCTTGACTTTGTGAAGCATAGTTGTTTTTAATTAACTTGTATATTGATCAGAGTGTTGTTTTCTTTTCGCCTTTTTGCACGGGACGATCAAAAGCTAAGTGGGGGTAGTTGATAACGCTCTAAATGGTACCAATAATGATACCCATATTCAGCCCGAATTCTGCTCAAGAGAGGATAGATAGGCTCATTATTATGTGGAATATCTGTTAATTGCTATGTGAGTGTTTCTAGGATTGTAATTCTGCATCTATTTTATTTTCCTGAAGATTTGGTACTATTTGGTCTCGTTTTGCATGTTTTATAGGTTGTACTGAATCTGGAGCATTGGAAAATAGATCTGGACCAAAAGAAGTATATTGGGCCAAGTGATTGAAGTCCAAGAAGAAGCATGATGAAGAAAAAGGAGAAAGTTGGCCCGGTTTACCGTGGGCTAGGTCCGGTAAAGCGGTGACTTATTGGACACGAAATTGATTATGCCGCATTATCCAGGTCGGTTAGGGTTTTAGAGAGTCATAAGTCGGTCATTGTACCTATATAAGGCCTCATATACTGAAAGCTTTCATATGGTTAATATCTTATGAATTATATTCAATTACATTATACAATTTTGATGAAATAAAGTTATTTAAGCTTTGGAAGAGTTATTTCTGGTTTCCTCATTTTCTCCACCATCTCTAGCTTGAGTAAATCGAGCTAGATCTCCATTGTTGAAGGTATGAAGCTTTGAACATTCCTTTTTGTCTTCAATATCATAGATATGTTCATTTTTATGTGTTTTAGTTAATCTGCATGTTTAAAGACCCGATAATTTACTTAGAATAATCGTAATTGAGCAATGTAGATCGAGGAATATGAAAATCTAACCCCGAAACCCGGCGGTCTATACCGGTTTTCCGAGGCTATATTTAGAAAACCTAAAACTGGGATTCACTACAGCTACGTTGATCGACAAGTGTAATTAATAGTAGGTTAGATCTGGCCAATCTGCTTATCGTAATCGTAAACTGGCATGAAATACGAATAGTGAAGTGCTAAGTTTGGACATAGTTTTGAACAGGACCCTAGGAACGTGCTGATCAATGTCGACAGCTGTCTAGGCGGGTTAGTGGTATGAGTTAGCGCTCGATATCGGCAATTCTATATATTTATGCGTATGGGCTATTATGGACGAATCATGCGGGGTAGCTTGCGTATAGATTGTCTACTACCATTATCGGAGTAGATACGAATAGGAGTTGCACCCGTAGCTGATAATGATAATTAAAACTAAAGCTCATGATTAATTTAAGGAAATTATGTGGGGAAGTATACATTACGATTAACTAATCCAAGTTAGTAGATCGGTGAGAAGAGGGGGAGGAACACCAAGTTTGTTTTCTTATTGTTTATTGTTGGTCAATGACCGCCTTTATGTTGCTTCTTAATTATGTTAGAATCGTTTATACTTATAGTTGCTTTGTCTCTGTGGGATCGACCTTGACTCGCATTTACTATACTACAATGTACCTAGTATTCTTGCTAGTAATATCGAAGTTAGTGACTTACACGCGATCAAGGACACCTAGACCAAGGAGGAGGTATAGAGTAGTTTCATATACTCGTATGAGGGGGAACTGCTTGATTATGAATGAACCGTTTCACACTTTCGAACACCAATGGTAGGAAATCATTCCCATGATACTACAAGAGAATTACTAGTCTACGCATTGTCTTGGTTAGGTTCTTTTATCATTTATCATCTTTGTGGTTACGAGAGAGTTTATTTATGCATTTAATTTATCATCGTGCAAATTGCGACCTAGATCGAATTAATACAAGCTTTTAAGTGTTTAACCTCACAAGTCCCTGTGGATTACGATATTGACCACCGTACTAGACTATAATTGACCCGGTACATTGATGGTTAGATTGGACATCCAGAAAAGTGCCATCAAGCTTTTGGCACCGTTGCCGGGGATGAGTAACAGTCAATACTTGTACTAGTTTCAAAATTTTTTGAGAATAGCTCAGACTTTTCTAGACTCATTTCGAAGTCATTGCAACAGTGCGTGCGACCCGAGGAGGTCGAAGGAATACTGATGGAACTTCACGAAGGCGTGTGTGGGGCCATCCCTCAAGCTGCACACTAGCTCAGAAAGTCTTATTAGCATGATACTATTGGCCAAAACTCACGGAAGACTCTCAAAAATATGCTAAAAGCTGTGATAAGTGTCGGCGCTTCGCCGACATACCACGACTCCCTTCAGTAGAGGAAAGTATTGTCGTCGCCGCCTGGCCTTTGAATATATGTGGGTGATTGATCTCATTGGTCCGCTTAAAAAGGGGCAGTCCGGGAGCGAATATGTCGTAGTTGCAGTGGATTATTTCACAAAATGGATCGAGGCAAAGGCGTTTGTAAAAATCAACTCTAAAGACATAATATACTTTTAGTAGACCAATTTTGGACCCGGTTTGAGGTCCCGTGAGCGATAGTATCTGACCACGGGCCACAATTCGAAGACAAGTTCATAGAGTTCTGCAGGAAGAATAACGTCAAACATTGGCAAACTTAAGTATGCTATCCGTAAGAGAATGGACAAGCGGAAAATGCCAACAAGCAGTTTTTGAAGGTATTAAAGAAAATTATGGATGACGAGGCAGGAAAATGGGTAGACCACTAACCAGCGGCCTTGTGCTCGCTCCGAACCTCTCCCGTAAAACAACAACGGGTGAGACTCAATTCGCCTGAACCTATGGTTCGGAGGCTATGGCTCCAATCAAGATGGCTTTGCCAAGCATAAGGGTCTCACTCTTCGATGAGGCCAAAAACATGGCGAATCGACAGGTTGAACTAGACCTCGTAAAAGAAAAGCAGCTAAAATCTTATGCTCAACAGGTCAACTACAAGAAAGCCGTGAAAAGGCATCATGATAAACGAATCCGCATCCATTTATTTGTAGTCGGTGATTTTGTCTTACTTAAAAATGCCTAGCATTTTTAGCTATTGAATAAAACAGATCATTTCATTAAAAAAAAAAAACAAAAAAGAAAAGCAAGGCCGAGAAAGGAAAATTATCCGAAAATTGGGAAGGTTCATTTCAAGTCACAAAGATAGTGAAGCGGGGAACTTATGTCCTGAAAGACAAGGAGGGCCGCGAATTCAACAGGACTTGGCATGCTGACAACCTGAAGAGGTATTATATGTAAGAGCAGCCCTCCCCTACGCTCCCCAAAAATCAACCTTTGTATAAGGCCTTGTACCCAACCCTTTGAGTTAATTTTGAATGAAATTTCCATTTTGAGGATATAAATTGGTCTTTTGTGAAGTTATTCCTAGCTACTTTATTTTCGACAAGCCAGCAGACTAAGAGCCCGACGCTTCTCCGAAACAAGGGGCAAAGACGAAAATTTTCAGGTGTTCACTGAGTTTGTTTTAACCTCACCCCGAAGACCTATCAGGCCTCTCTTTAAAACAAGGGGACCCCGTGGTGGAAGTTTAAATCCTGAAAAAATGAGAACTCGATGCTACACCAAATATTTGCAATATAATTCCGGGCAGAAAGAAAGATACCGTTTATAAGGGCAAGAAACATTACAAAATACAAATGACAACAAAACATCGAAATACAGAAAGGTCAGCCACGGTTAAAGTACAAGTCCATATGAGAGACGGGCATCCCAGAAGTACTGGTACAAAGGTTGGAAATTAACCAAGCAAAAGGTATTACGCGACCAGCGTCCTTTATAGCCGCGAACTTGATGACTTCGCGGTTATGATACTTCCCCAATTGGCACTCACCCGTGGGATGACGAGAACATAGAGAATAATAGCCTCTTCGTCAGTCAGCTCATCAAATTTGTCGCTGTGAAAGGCGCGTGTATTGATAAATCGCTTCCACTCCCGATCTCTTCGGGACAACGCAGAAATGGCGTCCTCCGGGGCCGGAGCGGGTCCACATGGAAACAGATGCTAATATGCCATGGCCCCGTGGGCATAAAATGATGTCTCGCTATCAAGGTCCCAAGCGAGTTCATAATTGATAGAAGGGTCGACGGCGGGAAGATGAAAGAACTCATTAATGACATCCGGGGTAAAGGCAATGGAGACACCCCGAAGAGAGACAACGATGGTGTCCCCAGAAACCTCCGACAGCACTAAATAAATTCACGCACCATGGTAAGATTATACCTCCCCCTGGGTGCTACTGAGAAATCCCTTCATCCGGCGAAGGTCACACGAAACATGGAGCTGTGTTCTTCACTCTTGCGTATATTCAAAAGCCTCTCCACCAAATGTGGCTGCCTACTGAAATACACCCAAAAATTGGCACGGGTAGCAAGGAAAGCCGTATGGAAAAATGAGACAACCCCGGGTTAGGAGAAGAACCGGAGGAAGATTGGGAAGAAGAAGAAAACATGGTTAGAATTGAAGTATGAAAGAGTATGGGAGCCCTCTTCTTTTATAGAGAAGGAAGAATGATTGTACGGCCAAGATCGAGATGATCGGATGGCCGAGACACACGGAGACAGTTCAAATTCAAATTTCGAAAGTCACATTAATGCCATACTAGCTACACGGTCATCGAAAAGTCTCTGGTTTTGCATTAAATGCGGTGAATACAGCTCCCAACCGCTCCATTCTCGAACAAGAAGGCCCGGATTATCGGCCATGTTTTGCACAATAGATTTCTGAATTTCTAATTTAGTAACTTATTTCGATCGAGCCGCTTTAAGGGTTATCGGCCTCATTCGAAACAGGATGCCGCGAGTCGAATTTTCAAATATTTATGTAGGAATATTATTGGCGGATAAAGCATTTGAAGAAACAACAATAAATGGCAAACTTAAAACACAACTCCATTTCAGATTAAAATGCAAGTTCATTACAAGATAATTGCAAATGACAACAACAGAGACATAATAAACCCTAGAAGAGCTACACATCACCATGGGAAAAGTATTCATCAGAGGGGCAAACCGGTATCCCTAGGGTGCTAGTGCAAAGGTTGGAGATCATCCAAACGAACGGAATGTGGCGGCTGGGATCATAGTGGTAGCGAAGCAGATAGCCTCGCGATGGATAATGAGTCCCCAGTTGACGCTCACTTGCATCGCAGTGATAGCACGAAGAAGAATAGCCTCCTTATTGGTGACCTTCTCAAAGTCCTCGGTGGGGAGAGCTCGGGAATTGACGAATCGCTTCCACTCGCAATTCTCTTAGGACAACCCTGAGGCGACAAACTGCGGGGCAAGATCTTACTCGCCAGAAATAAATGATGAAAGGCATCGGCCCGACGAGCTTGGTAAGACACCTCGTTGTCGAGTTCCCAGGCCGACTCGTAAGGGGCGATAGGAGTACGTTCAAGGTCGAAGAAATCATTGATTACTGTTGGGGTGAAGGCAACGGAGACTCCTCGGAGGGAAACGGAGGTGGAGCCCTCGGCAGTAGCAACCTCTGACAACACCGAAAATAATTCAAGCACCAGGGTAAGATTATACCTACCCTATGTGCTGCAAATAAATCACCCCAACCGGAAAAACTAGTACGAAGCATAGAGCTTCCACCAACCTTGTGGAGATTCAAACCACTCTCCACCAGGTGCAGTTGTCTGTTGAAATAAACCCAAAAGTTGGCACGCAATAGCAGATGCCGTGCTGAAAAAAGGTGAAACCCCATGCCTGGAAAAAGGGGAAGAACCTTGGCTTGAGGAAGAAGACATAACGACGACGTCTAAGAGGAGAGAAGCAAAGATTTGTTTTTCTAGAAAAATAAAAATATGGCAAGTGAGCCATAAGAATAGAAAAGTCCTTCTTTTATAGACAAAGGCAAAATGATCCTACGGCCAGGAAAAATGGGATCGAACGGTCAGAATCCAAGCAGTCCACATGTTCAAAATTCAAAATCGCCATTAAATGTGGTCCAGTTGACGAAACGTCATCAGCAAGGAACGGTAACCGAGGCGTAAAAAGTCATAACTCCTCAGAGATTACAACTTGTCGCTTTAAATCCGCGCCTGACAAGTTAGAAAAAGCTTCATATGACAGTTATAGTGGATAAACATGGATTACTCCGATCGACCTCGCCGCAACATGATTCTGAGTCTGCTCAAAGTATAGGACCGCATAATGAAAGTTTCAATCTAAGCTCCAAGCCCCAAAGTTCTTGCCTTGACTCGAAAAAGATGGAATATTTCGAGCGAAGGTAAAATGTAAAATCGAGAGCAAAATAAAGGTGCAAGCTAAAAAATACTTGGGTAAAATCATTACAAAAAATGAAGTAAACGTGCATTCAAAGCCCAAATCAGCAACCATAGGTTAGGTACAGAAAAATAAAAATTATTACAAACAAAGGGAATTTTGAAAACGGCCAAGGCCACAAGAGTTGATAAAAATTACGAGCCACCCAATTATAAGCTCTCCATCAACGAGCTTTCTTATTATAAGCTCTCCATCAACGAGCTCTCTTATTATAAGCTGTCCCTCAACGAGATCTCTTATTACGAGCTCTCCCTCAACGAGCTCTCTTATTATAAGCTCTCTCGTCAATGAGCTCATTTATTATAAGCTCTCTATCAACGAGCTCTATTATTACTAGCCCTCCAACAACGAGCTCTATATTTACAATCTCTCCAGACAAGTTACTCGTGATATCAATCTTGTCCAAAACAAGGGGGCCGAGAATGGAAATTTTCAAAGGCATATGATTGCGCAGACTCAACACTTATTTCAACCATGTTCGCCCTCAATCTTGCTTGAAACAAGGGGGCCGCAGGTGGAAAATTTCAAACAAACGGGAATGATCCGAATTCGACATTTATTTCAACCAAGCCCGCAATGACCTTGATTGAAACAAAGGGGCCGCACATCGGAATTTTTAATTCAGATTAAAGATCCGACAACAATAGGTCCGATTTTAACGATTCAGTTATTTTTAGCGACCTCGATACTCAGCGCTCTCAACCTTGCCAAAAACAAGGGGGCCGTAAGCCCTCATATACCGGCTAGCGGACCCAAAGTACAGACTCGAAAGATGGTAATATTTTGAGCAAAAATAAAGATACAATATAAAAAACACCTGGAAAATCATTGCAAGAAACAAAGCAAATATGCATGCAAATGCCGAATAGCGGCCACAAGTTAAAGTTACGATCAGAAATGTAAAAGTCTCCGTCATGACCACCATGTTCACCACAGATTACCAGATATAAAATGGGGCCGCCGAAATGAGCACCCCAAAACGAGCCCTCAACCTCTCCAAGTTACGAGCTCTCAAGATACAGGCTCTCATCGGGTTTTATTTCTACAACTATAATGATTACACTTCTTATTCATTGGAACTCTCCCGTCCTAAAGTGGCGGGGTGAGCTATCTTATTTTTGGAACACTTCCGTCCTAAAGTGACGGGACGAGCTATCTTATTTTTGGAACTCAGCCTAGCGGGCATTAAGGGTCGAGCTATCTTATTTTAGAACTCACCTTGCCGGACATGGAGAGTCGAGCTATCTTATTTTGGAACTCACCCTACCGAACATGAAGGGTTGAGCTATCTTATTTTGGATGGAGGGTCGAGCTATCTTATTTTGGAACTCACCCCGGATATGGCGGGTCGAGCTATCTTGTTTTGGAAATCACCCTACCCAAAGTGGCGGGACAAGCCTTCTTATTTTTTTGGAGTTCTCTCAACGGTTACGATCACCAGAGATCAGCTCACCAACAACACGGATTTTCTCTTCACCAACCATAAGTCCGTCTGCTTCATAGCGCGGCCCCATAAGTCCATCCGCTTAATAGCGTGGCACCAAAAGGTCAAGGATATCCGCCCCATATGACCCTCAAAAGGCTAAGGCAATCCGCCCATTATAGCCCCCAAAAGGTCAAGGCTATCCGCCCCATATGACTTTCAAAAGGCTAAGGCTATCCGCCCATTATAGCCCCTAAAAGGTCAAGGCTATCTACCCCATATGACCCTTAAAAGGCTAAGGCAATCCGCCTATTATAGCCCTCAAAAGGTCAATGCTATCTGCCCCATATGACCATCAAAAGGCTAAGGCAATCCACCCATTATAGCCCCCAAAAGGTCAAGGCTATCCGCTCATATGACCCATCAAAGGCTAAGGCGATCCGCCCATTATATCCCACAAAGGTCAAGGCCATCCGCCCATACGACCCATCAAAGGCTAACGTGATCCGCCCATTATAGCCCACAAAGGTCAAGGCCATCCGCCCATACGACCCATCAAAGGCTAAGGCGATCCGGCCATTATAGCCCACAAAGGTCAAGGCTATCCGCTCATTAGACCCATCAAAGGCTAAGGCGATTCGCCCATTCTGGCCCATAAAGCTCAAGGTTGTCCGCCCATATGATCCATCAAAGGCTAAAGCTACTCTCTCCATGAAGCCATCCGTCCTTCAAAACAATCGATCCGCGAACCAACTTTACTCCCTGCCTACCATTTTAGGAAAATGCTTAGAGCGCGGAGTAAGGGGCCATTGATATGCCTGAACCGAATTTCCACCCGTGGATCTCTATTCGGATCCGTTCGGCCACCAAAGTAGCAGAGCAAGGCCGTCGCCCACCATCATCTGTGAGCTCATCAACCAGTGTAGATCCGCAGGTCACCGACCCTCACTCTTCGGCCTAACGAACCAACGAGACACCGGGAAAGGCCAAGGGGGGCCGGCCAGCTAGCATCATAAGGCAAGTAGGTCCACAAGAAACCTGAGCCCACTACACTTTGAAGAAAAGGATATCGATGATTTTGGCATAACAAGGAGACAAAGGACTCCGGAGGCAACGAGGTCAGCGGAGCCGCCTCACACCAGACTCCCAAAGAGCTCACTGGCCGATCGAAGCCTTAGTTATATTACTAGGCCTTTATCGTAATTATGTCAATTTATAGTCGGTTCCTCCTCTATAAATAGGGCCCATGTAACCCTTTTTAGGGATATACATTAATGAAAAGCTAAGGCAAACTTTACCCAATTTACTACTCATATTTTCACCACCATCGGGATTCCAAGGCACCACCGCGCATCACCGCTTTTACACACCTTTCATAGCTAGATATCCATCACATGAAACACCGCTAATCACCTTAGATAATTTCAACGTTATCACTGTTAGGAAATCACTAGTTTAACGCAGCGGAATTTAAAATTTGATTTCCTTTTCTAGATCGTTCTTCGTTTAATATAATAAACACGTTAAGTAGTTTGACGGTTATACCTCAGATGATCTACAAGATCATCGCTTTGACCGCCAACGGAGAGTAGTTCAATGCGCAAGCCATCCACGCGTCCGGCCTCTATCGCTAATCCACAAGAACCCCTTGCCGGAATCCTCTTTGGATTGCTATCGGAAAAACTCCGGCTGCTAGACCGGACATTTTCTTCCCTCACAAACTCACTATGGATAGCCCTCTACTTTTACACAAGAACTATGAGCTCTTGCAATTGTGTTGTACAAAAGAGCTTGACACTCACCTCTTATTTATAGCTAAAGGTGGCGCCACAATTAGTGTGTAGGAGAAGAAAACATTTTTCCAATAAAATAAGGAAAATCAACTAGATTGATTTATCTCTTTAATTATAATTTATTTTGCCAATATCTTATATTGATTATAATTATCTTATTACCATAAATCTATTTTCCAAAAATCAATTAATATCTTATATTAATATTATGGCAATATTATTAATTAAAGTGCACAATCCAAGTGTATCTCATACACTTAAATGTGGCGCCCCATATGCCAATTAATTGGCTTCCTGAATATTCTTTAATTAACATAATTTATATA
This sequence comes from Gentiana macrophylla, assembly GCA_026214975.1. Taxonomy (NCBI): domain Eukaryota; kingdom Viridiplantae; phylum Streptophyta; class Magnoliopsida; order Gentianales; family Gentianaceae; genus Gentiana; species Gentiana macrophylla. Next base: position 77,228,783 of record CM047814.1, read on the forward strand.
TAATTAATATCTTGTATTTTATTTATTCATAATAAATAAACACCACCATATTAATTTACCACTATAACCTTTATAGTCTAGAGATAAACTTTCCTTATTTGGTTATCAACTATAACCACATTTTAATCCGACCCGATGTTCATATGTGTGTGACCCGATAGGCTTCCGAATATGTTGGCCGCAGACACAAAGTGCAATTTACTAAAATGCCCTTCATACCTAACGATCACGGGATAGCGTCTAGCAACACACCGTGACCCCCAATTATCGAAAGAGTCAAAAGCAATGACTACTACCTTTCATGTGGAGCGATTACCGTGTAACTTACAATCCTATCATTTGTAATAATATCCATACGATCGTATCTCGAGTGTCAATACATTGACGATCGTATCTTATAATCTGGATATCATGCTCTCTCGGAATAACACATTTACTCCCACTTTTCAAAGATTCTCGAGAGCTAGACATTCCTTATAAGAAGGCCATTTCGGATATTCGATCCCAATCATAGGATACGCGATTCCCGGACGACCAATCATGTATACTCCGCATGCTTCAATATCATACCCAATCACTACCGCATGATCGCCCCGTGGTTAGGAGAAATCTCAATAGTGTCAAATCATGACAATCCACACCGTGATGCCATGAAGACTCCGGTCAAAAGGATAATTACACAACCGCCACATAGTGTGACACTTAATGTAAGTGGGTCAGTCTAACGTACACATTCTCTAATACACGTCCACGTACAGTCCAAGTGTCTCTACACTTCGATAGACGAGATCTATCCCTACCTTCTAAAGACAGAAGACATCCAATACGTGATAGTCTGATTATATTATCAATGTCCCATTTGATAATACATAAGACTAGAGACATTTAAGTACCAACCTTGTTATAGTGATTAGAGATCTCACCAACCATAATCACTATCATGGTTTTTCTATCACAGATTGATACTAGGGACGTTACTATATATACACAACAAGTAATATGAAGATAAACAATATATAATAACATTAGTGCTTTTATTAATCATAATAAAGTTATTACATGAACTAAATAGACTGTAAATGACCCGGCCCGATCGGATCCGGTCCAACCCGATTGGGTTTAGGACACCTTTCCAACAATCTCCCACTTGGCCTAAAGCCAATCACCCATATTCCTAAGCTCGTGCAAGTGAACTTGTTTCTCATGCTTGGCTTGAGACAATGCCTTGGTTAACGGATCAGCTATATTATCATCCGTGTGGACTTTCTCTATCTTTACATCTCCTCTATCTACTATCTCTAAATCAAGTGATAGCGCCGTAGCACATGTTTGGACTTCGATGAGACCTTGGTTCCTTTGATCGAGATATCGCTCCATTATTGTCACGAGCATGCAGGCACTTTGGACCTTCAATGGAGGAACCACACCAAGTTCGAAATGAACTTCTTCATCCAAATCGCTTTCTTTGCCGCCTCCGAGGTGCTATGTATTCGGCTTCCATTGTAGAGTCCGCGTAGTCTCTCTGCTTGGAACTCTTCCACTCACCGCCTCCGCCGTTAAGCGTGAAAACAAATCCAGATTGTGACTTAAAGTCATCCTTGTCGGTTTGAAACCGCATCTGTGTAACCTCGTAATACTAAATCATCATTCCGAAAACCAGGAACATATCCCTGAAATGCGTCTCAAGTACTTAAGGATATTTTTGACACAAATCCAGTGACCATCACCTTGATTGGTTGGTACCTACTAGTCATACTAAGAGGTGCGAGACATCCGGTCTTGTGCATAACATGGCATACATGATAGACCCGATTGTCGAAGTATAAGGGGACTTTACTCATTTGTGCCCTTTTCTCCTCTGTCTTAGGACTCATTCCTTTCGACAGTAGACTCCATGTGACATGGGCGACAATCCTTTCTTGATCGCCCATGCCGAATCTCTTCAACATCTTGTCTATATAGGTGGATTGCGACAGACCAAGCAACCTTTTAGATCTATCTCTATAGATCTTTATTCCTAGAATATAGGCTGCCTCACCCAAGTCCTTCATTGAGAAGTTCTTGGATAACCAAGCTTTGACTGATTGCAACATAGGCACATCATTCCCTATGAGTAATATGTCATCTACATAAAGCACTAGGAACACAATGGCACTCCCACTAACCTTCTTGTAAACACAGGGCTCATCTTCGTTCTTGATGAAATCAAACTGTTTGATTATCTCATCAAAGCGAAGATTCCAACTCCGAAAGCTTGCTTTAATCCATAAATGGATCTTTGCGGTTTACACCATCCTGGCGTCATTGGTCGTGAAACCTCAGTCCGTGTGTCATATACACTTCCTCAGATGTGTTCCCGTTAAGGAAAGCTGTTTTCACATCCATCTGCCAGATTTCGTAATCATGGTATGCTGCAATAGCGAGCAAAATTCTAATGGATTTTAACATGGCAACAGTGAAAAGGTTTCGTCATAGTCAACTCCTTGTCTTTGCTTATATCCTTTTGCCACTAACCTAGCCTTGTAGGTAGTCACGTTACCGTCCATGTCGGTCTTTCTCTTAAAGACCCATTTACACCCTATAGGAACTATTCCCTCAGGTGGATCAACCAAGTCCCAAACTTGGTTGTCTTTCATGGATTCCATTTCAGAATTCATGGCTTCCAGCCATTTCTCTTTGTCATGCCTTAATATCACTTCCTCATAAGTTCTAGGGTCCTCATCTTCCATGAGATACACGCCCGTGTACCTTCGAGTTCACGGCGTTCCTCTGTGGATCTTCGAGGTGATAGTGTGTCTACGGTAGAGGGTGGCCCCACATCTGCATGCGGTGTCTCCTCTACTTCCATCAACGAACTGTTATCCGTAAGTGGTTCTCAAAGTTCTTCAAGATCAATTTTACTCCCATTGACCATATCCAGAATAAACTCTTTCTCTAGAAAGTGGCCAGTCCTGGCAACAAACACCTTTTGTTCCTCAGGATGGTAAAACTGGTATCCTCTAGTTTCTCTAGGATATCCCACAAACAGACATTTGTCGGATCTGGCCTCTAATTTGTCAGGCATCATCCGCTTCACATAAGTTGGACAACCCCAAGGTTTAAGATATGCCAGATTTGGTTTCTTCTTGGCCCATACCTCGTATGGTGTAGAATCAACCGTCTTTGATGGAACTCGGTTCAGTGTATAGGATGCGGTTTCTAGAGCATACCCCCAAAACGATTTTGGAAGAACTGCATAGCTCATCATGGATCGTACCATGTCTAACAGGGTGCAGTTCCTCCTCTCAGACACGCCATTCATTTGTGGCGTCCCGGTAGGGGTCCATTCAGGTAGAATCTCATTCTCCTTCAGATAGTCTTAAAACTCTCCATCCAGGTATTCTCCACCTCGATCGGATCGAAGTGTTTTGATTTCTTTACCTAGTTGTTTCTCTCTACTTCACTTCAATTCCTTGAACTTTTGAAGGCTTGGACTTATACTTCATTAAGTATATATAACCATAGCGAGAATGGTCATCGGTGAAAGTGATAAAATAAGAGTATCCTCCTTTAGCTTGAATTGACATTGGGCCACATACATCATCGCATGTATGAGCTCAAGCAATTCATTGGATCTTATCCCTTTGCCACTAAATGGTGACTTTGTCATCTTGCCAAGTAAACAAGCTTCGCATGTATCAAACGATTCATAATCGAATTGATCCAACATTCCATCTTTGTGGAGTTTGGAAATGCGATTCTGATTTATATGGCCAAGTCTACAATGCCATAAGTAGGATTCATTCAAGTCATTTATTTTGGCATTCTTGTTATTTATATTAAGTACGTCAACATTCATATCTAATATGTAGAGACCATTGCTAAGTATGCCAGTACCATAAAAGATTCCATCACGTGAAAAAGAACAACATTTATTCTCAAACGGTAATGAAAAACCATCAACATCTAATGCAGAAATGGAAATAATATTCTTCGTAAGAGCAGGAACAAAATAACAGCTACTAAGTTCAAGTACTAGCCCACCGGGCAATGAAAGAAAATAAACTCCTACGGCTAGTGCAAAGAACACTTGCTCTATTTCCAACGCGTGAGGTCCACCTCTCCTTTCTTCGGATCTCTAGCTCTTCTTAGTGCCTGCATATTCGTACAAATATGAGAACCACAACCGATGATCTAATACCCGGTGGTTAGACTTAGAAGAAGTAATGTTGATCTCAATCACAAATATACACGAAGTCGAAGCATCGAATGCTTCTTCTTGGTACTCAAGAAGCCCTTGCGCTTTCTCCTCCAATGTCCGGTCTCACCGCAATGGAAGCAAGCATCCTTGGATTTGTCTTTTGCTATCTTAGGCGTTGGCTTAGGTGCAGCCTTCGCCTTCTTGGACTTTTCTGGGCTTTTGCATTGCCCTTGCTTGAAGTGACCAAAGAACACTTGCTTTCCCTTCCCCACAAAGCCTCGGCGCTTTGAATGTTCAATAACTCCGCTAGGAGCAATCTATCTTGTTCATGTGATAGTTCATCACAAACTGTGAGAATGAATCAGGTAGAGATTGCAGAATCAAGTCAATACTCAACTCTCGTTCCAACTTGTGGCCCAGCTTCCCAAGCCTCTCTATGTAACCGATTATCTTTAGCACATGTGACCCCACAGCAGTCCCAGATGCCATCTTATAGCTAAACAGGGCCTTCGAGACCTCGTACCTCTCAGTTCGAGACTGAGAAGCATAAAGTTCCTTCAGGTGGACCATGATAGAGTAGGCGTCCATAGACTCATGTTGTTTCTGCAGTTCCGGTGTCATAGAAGCAAGCATGATGCATGTAGCATCAGTACTGTCAGAACAGTGCTTGTTCTACTTCTCGACAACATCTGCAGCCGAACCCTCAACGGGCTTTTCCGGTAGGGCCTCATCCAAGACATAGCCAATCTTTTCGTGCCTCAAAACGATTTTGAGGTTTCTTTCCCAATCGAGAAAATTTGTTTCGTCAAGCTTGTTTTCGATGATAAAACGAAGGTTCAATTTGTTTGACATTTTCTACAATAATAAATAAAGATAGAATAAGTAAAAGCTCATGTATAAAAACCCTAAATTTGCACTTAAAATTTTATAAGGTTTTACTCCAACTAGCCAACTATTCCCAATTGGCTTTCAAGAATTTAAGTAATTCTTTAGTGGATGGAATCCTATCTAGTTGACTCGATCCCCGACGTAGGCCGATCGACCGGGTCAATTTCGAAGGTGGGTACTAATTACCGATCGAATCTTATTCGATTTCCATTGGTTGACTAGTCAACTCTTTGACAATTCACATCTCAGTATGTGATAGCCACCCTTGTCTCTAAAATCGAGGCGGTCCTGGCGTGGGCCAATCACCGCAAGATTCTTAGTCAGTCGTAACCCAAATATTCATGAGATCTCATAACGACCATATCTCGATAATGACGATATACCCGTGGTAGGTCAACTCCCGACGTGGGCCGATCAGTTGGATCCGAACAAAGGCTCTTCACCGTCATTATAATATTGGGAGACAATTTTGGCTCAATTTTTGGTGTGGGAATAATTTTAAATTAATTCACTTAATTAATTTGGTTTAATTATGGTCTCATCTACTATGTGCATATTACTACTATATCATATAAAGTAAAACATACACAAAATTCCGCGCATAAAATAACCGGTATGATCATGGACTTTTCCTAAGTGCGGTTTCGAATACAAACTGACGAAACCGCGGGTCACAAACTAAGGGTATCTGCAACCGCCAATAGGATCTTTATTGCTGTACGCCAATGGGTTTTTTTATCTCTCCTTGGTCTTTAACTTCTTGCTCCATTCTTGTAACATTATAATTTATCTAATAAATACACCCGCCGCACACGGGGGGGAGGGGGGAGGAGGAGTTTACGGGAAAGGGATAAATGTAAAAAGTAAACTATGTCACGTTCTTCATAACGGCCTAGGACAGTTTTCAAAACCAACATAAAGAAAACATTCCCATCTATCCTATTGGTCGAGTCCATGATCAATCGGGGTCCATATAATAGCATTATATCTACACATCTAATCCATACAATTTTATCTTGTGAAAAAGATTAAATTCTAATTTTAACTACGTGCGTCTTTATTTTATCACATCAAATAATTAAATAACTTTTAATTAATTATATGACTTAATCGAAAATTAAAATTAACATTTAATTTTAAATCGATTTTAATTTTAATTAAATTTGAACTATTCAAAATAAAATTAAAATTACTAAGTCTCCTATTTGTTTTCTTTCCAAAACTAAGTTTAGCTTAGGCAGCGCCACTTTCCAAAATCAAAATTTTGAAAGTGGCTGTGCTAAACCTTTAAAATCAAATATTTGGAAGGGCAGGTTTATTCAAAATCAAATATTTGGAAATGCCAAATTATTTTAGTCTAGGCACAGCCACTTTCCAAAATCAAAATTTTGGAAGTGACCTGAGCTTGAGCCTTCAGCCTTTTACAAATCAAATATTTGAAAGGGCTGGCTATTCCAAATCAAATATTTGGAAAGGCCAAATAATTTTGGTTTAGGCTCAGCCACTTTCCAAAATCAAAATTTTGGAGTGGCTGAGCTAGCTTTTTACAAATCAAAAATTTGAAAAGGCTCAGCTCATTCCAAATCAAAATTTGGAAATGCCAACATGTCATATGGTTTCCCAATGGTCCAAACTATTTGAACCATTGGTTGGTCATACGACACAACTAAACAAACGAGATATCTATGCACAATAAAATATCACAAAACGAAAAGGGTTGATCTCCCCCATTGAAAGAGAACAGCCGACAGACGGCAGCCCTAGGGCCACCGCCGCCGCCGCCGCCGCCGCAGAGGGAGGGGGCCGCCGCCAGTCGGCCGAGCCCCCAATAAACCCTTTTTTTTGTTTCTACGTTTCGTGATTTAAATCTTGCATTTATAGATTAAATACTACGCATTTAAATTATGCTTATTGTTTAAGCTCGAAGTCTGGCTCTGATACCACTGTTAGGAAATCACTAGTTTAACGCAGCGGAATTTAAAATTTGATTTCCTTTTCTAGATCAATCTTCGTTTAATGCAATAAACACTTTAAGTAGTTTGACAGTTATACCTCAGATGATCTATAAGACCGTCGCTTTGACCGCCAACGGAGAGTAGTTCAATGCGCAAGCCGTCCACGCGTCCGGCCTCTATCGCTAATCCACAAGAACCCCTTGCCGGAATCCTCCTTGGATTGCTATCGGAAAAACTCCGGCTGCTAGACCGGACCTTTTCTTCCCTCACAAACTCACTATGGATAGCCCTATATTTTTACACAAGAACTATGAGCTCTTGCAATTGTGTTGTACAAAAGAGCTTGACACCCACCTCTTATTTATAGCTAAAGGTGGCGCCACAATTAGTGTGTAGGAGAAGAAAACCTTTTTTCCAATAAAATAAGGAAAATCAACTAGATTGATTTATCTCTTTAATTATAATTTATTTTGCCAATATCTTATATTGATTATAATTATCTTATTACCATAAATCTATTTTCCAAAAATCAATTAATATCTTATATTAATATTATGGCAATCTTATTAATTAAAGTGCACAATCCAAGTGTATCTCATACACTTAAATGTGGCGCCCCATATGCCAATTAATTGGCTTCCGGAATATTCTTTAATTAACATAATTTATATATAATTAATATCTTGTATTTTATTTATTCATAATAAATAAATACCACCATATTAATTTATCACTATAACCTTTATAGTCTAGAGATAAACTTTCCTTATTTGGTTATCAACTATAACCGCATTTTAATCCGACCCGATGTTCATATGTGTGACCCGATAGGCTTCCGAATATGTTGGCCGCAGACACAAAATGCAATTTACTAAAATGCCCTTCATACCTAACGATCACGGGATAGCGTCTAGCAACACACCGTGACCCCCAATTATCGGAAGAGTCAAAAGCAATGACTACTACCTTTCATGTGGAGCGCGATTACCGTGTAACTTACAATCCTATCGTTGTAATAATATCCATACGATCGTATCTCGAGTGTCAATACATTGACGATCGTATCTTATAATCTGGATGTCATGCTCTCTCGAATAACACATTTACTCCCACTTTGCAAAGATTCTCGAGAGCTAGACATTCCTTATAAGAAGGCCATTTCGGATATTCGATCCCAATCATAGGATACGCGATTCCCGGACGACCAATCATGTATACTCCGTGATGCTTCAATATCATACCCAATCACTACCGAATGATCGCCCGTGGTTAGGAGAAATCTCAATAGTGTCAAAACATGACAATCCACACCGTGATGCCATGAAGACTCCGGTCAAAAGGATAATTACACAACCGCCACATAGTGTGACACTTAATGTAAGTGGGTCGATCTAACGTCGCATTCTCTAATACACGTCCACGTCACCCAAGTGTCTCGCACTCGATAGACGAGATCTATCCCTACCTTCTAAAAGATAGAAGACATCCAATACATGCTAGTGCGATTATACTATCAATGTCCCATTTGATAATACATAAGACTAGAGACATTTAAGTACCAACCTTGTTATAGTGATTAGAGATCTCATCAACCATAATCACTATCATGGTTTCTCTATCACAGATTGATACTAGGGACGTTACTATATATACACAACAAGTAATATGAAGATAAACAATATATTATAACATAAGTGCTTTTATTAATCATAATAAAGTTATTACATGAACTAAATAGACTGTAAATGACCAGACCCGGTCGGATCCGGTCCAACCCGATTGGGTTTAGGACACCTTTCTAACAATCACCGCTAACACCAAGGTTCGAGGCATTACAAGTGAAATCATAGTGGCTTACCTGATGGAATGAAGTGTCGCAGCGTGAAAGATGGTGAGACTGCCTCTAGAATTATTTGGTAGGGTCCTGACAAGAATGTTCGTAAGAAAGGGAGAATGTAATATCTCTATTGGAAAAATGGGAAAAACATTACTAATATATATGGCTGACACATAATAGACATTGTAATTTGGGTTAACCATTTTAAGAAATTAACGAGATATAAGGTTGAGATATAATGAATTTGGTAACTTGGTGTCAAGTGAGAAAATAGAGCTAATGTAATTATAGGATCCACTGTTCCTCAAATAGCGGCGATAGACCAGAGTTGAAAGTATAATAATACATGTAGATACATCATACACGACACAAGTTTAGGCTAGGACGGACTGAGAGAACATCCATAAATAAAGCATAAATTTTAAGACAAATCATGATTGATACAACTATACAAGTCAAATATATATTTTGTATTGAAAAAAGTGTTTAACATATTTAAAAGAATGATAGATGTAACATGAAAATGCAAAGTACAAAATTATTTCATAACAATATCATTACTCAAAATCTTCTCCTTTTATAAATTGATGAATACATATTCAATAATATATATATATATATATATATATATATATATATATATATATATATATATATATATATATATATATATATATATATTACGAATCTAATTGATCACATGTAGAAAGACGCGTGTATTTTCTTTAGAAAGAGAAAGATGATTGTGCATAATCGACTTTTCAAAAATGAATCTGAGCTGTGTAGTTGAGACTAAGTTAATCGTGAATGGAAAAATTGTCAAATTACAGGAAAAATGGGCATTTAGATAAAATCAAAAGTTTCACGTTAGTAAATTGATAATCAGTGTGTGGAAGATCTTCAAGGAATTTGCAAGAGCATAATTGTTATCTTAGGGAGTTTTTCTTCGTGATAACCCCAGCCATTGGCTGTGATTTTGTTGTCTAAATTAATTAGGCTCTAATCCGATTTGCCTTTATTATTATAGCCGTGGGATATAGTTCATTAGAAGTAGTTGGGATTGTTGGCATTTATTAGTATGCACTTCACTTCACCTGCAGTAACAAGGAAGATTTATTGATTCTGAAACAAATCTCTCCCTTTATAAATAGCAAGAGGCACATTTTAGTGTTAGGGAAATTTTGTTTTTGGCTTTGAGTAAACAGGGCTTTAGGACCATTAAGTTTTTGCTTCACCTTAAGCTGGTCACCTTCTACACAAGTGATTTCAACACAAGTTCGTATTGTGTTCTTTTAATTGTAATGCTTAAAGTTGGTATAAAACAGTAGTCTATTCAGTGATACAACGGTTATTATAATTTTGATATGGTCATTTGGTTCACGAGTTGCTGCTAAAGGTGGACATCGTTCTTCGGTGTTATCTGGATTGGAAGACCTTGAGGTGGCACTGGCATCGGATCCCTTCTGAACCCGTTGTCAGGGCAACATAACTTCCATTTAAACCGATTAACCAAGCTATACATAGTGACAAGAGTTTCTATCTTAGCAAACTCATACCCAGGGCATATTCGAGCTCCACAACCAAAGGGAATATAACAGTAAGGTGGGATAGTTTTTGGGTTGTCGAATCTTGCAGGGTCAAACTTGGATGGCTCCTCAAATATGGTGCTATCCATTTGAGTCATGGGGGTAGCCCAGAATATCTGTTTTAATTAAAAACACTTGTCAGCATTGGCAGTAAATTTCTTTCTGTAGTGGATTTGATGAAATGAATATGTGTATTGCAGATATACGGGAATACAGTACAAAATGATAGATTCTTACTTGCCATCCTTTAGGAATGATGTAGCCTCCATACTCAATGTCTTTTGCTGCTTTTTTAAAACCTCCAAATGCTGGAGGATACATTCTTAGCAACTCCTGTGCCACTTTCCATGTATACTTCATCTTGGTCAGATCTTCCCAAGTAAGATGATCTCCACACGATTTTCCCTTGAAAATCTCTTCATGTTCTGCATTCATTCGTTATAATCATCAAGAATATTTCAGCCCTTTTTATAGGCATTTCGTAATCCAGAGAAGTTTGAGGGGGGAGTTTGAATAGTAAATACCTTTAAGAACAGCTTCATAAACAGTTAGATTGGTGGCTAAAAGTCGCATCATGAAAGTGATCAACACAGAGGAAGTGTCGTATCCTGCTACCAAGAGGACCATCACGTTATCCAATATCTCTTTTTCGGAAAGCATTTCGTCGCCATCTTCCCCACGAATGCTTAGTAAGCAAGAGATCAAGTCTTGATGAGTAGGTGCTCCGTTTTGTAGTTGAAGCCTTTTCTCCTTTATAACATCCTTCAAGATTTGGTCAGCTTTTGCCCTATCCTTAATGCTGCGATTGAACCGTGAGAATGGAATGTTTATAGGTATTGACCACATCCCTGCCATCATGTGACGGAAATAATCGACCAGTTGTTCTGTTCTTATTCCGCGTTCAATCCCAAAAAGTAAGGAGCAAATCATGTCAAATGTGAGAGTTTTCATTAGTGGAAAAACCTACAAACAAGATCTAAATATTAGCATAGCTTATTGTAAAGTACTAAAGTTAGCCTTCCCAATATTGGTTATCCCAGTAGAAAATAAAAGGGGGTAGAAACGTACATACCGTCAGATTCTGCTTGCCATCCCAATAAGTCTGAATATGGTACCTGACCTCATCTTCCATCTTACCAACATACATCTTCAAGCATTCTGGCTTCAAGAAAGACACAAGCGCCCCTCTTACTCGCTTATGATCATTATCAGCAAGATTCAGCAGACATCGATCTCCTAATATCCTTGTAATAGAATCAACCGGTTCGTTGGATATGGTGCTGCTATCACTGCAGAAAACAAGCTTGTTTGCAGCTTGTCCGTAGATGAAGACGGTCGGTTTACCGAATAGGCTGAGTTTAGAGACGGGACCGTACTTTTTGGCTCTTTGTTCCAGCCAATTCTCAGCAGTGTTAGATCTCATTTGCCATAAAAGACTGAGGCTTTGGCCAATAAAAGGCAGCCCGAGTGAACCTGGTGGAGTTCTTTTTGCGTGGATTGATCTTTTCCGGGCTAGGAGAAGAAAGACGATCACTGGAAAAAGGGGCAGCAACAAAGTGAGGAAGATGTTCATCATCAATATTTTGTCAATGCCAGGTTGTGTGCAGAATCTGTCGTGGGAGAAAAAACCACCTAATACATATTCAACTCTTGAATTGTCTTCTTCGATAAAGTCAGTAAAAGCATCTTTTTGTTTGTGATTCTTTGTTGCTCGAATTAACAAGGCGGTGGGACTGTGGGATGCTCTCCGGCCAAGCCGTTGATGATCCTTTCGGTATTTTTTTTTTTTTTTTTTTTTTTGGGAAATTTGTGTTAAAAAAATAAACAATATCTTTTATTATTACATATGTTTTTCGGTCTGTGTTCAAATTAATATCTCCGTCTTAAAATATAAGTTTTCACAAATATTAAGATTTTTTTGATTTTTATGTTTAAATTTTTTTAATTTTTCTGGGCACGTTTTTTATTTTTATTTTTTTTTCTGGCCGCGTTTTTTTTTCCTAGCCGCATTTTTTTTCCTCGACGTGGTTTTTTTTTAACACTAAAGAGACATCGCGGTGTCTCTGCATCACGGAATCTCTGCATCGTGGTGTCTCTGCATCGGGGGTGGTCACTGTATCGCGGTGTCACTTCATCGAGGTGTCTCTGCATCGCGGTGTCTCTGCAATGCGATGTCACTTAATCGCGGTGTCTCTGCATCGCGGTGTCTCTGCAATGCAGTTTCACTTTATTGCGGTGTCTCTGACGCGCTGGTGTCTGACGGGGGTGTCACTTCATCACGGTGTCTCTGCATCACGGTGTCTCTGCATTGCGGTGTCACTTCATCGTGGTGTCTCTGCATCGCGGTGTCTCTGCAATGCGGTGTCACTTCATCGCGGTGTCTCTTATTCGCGGTGTCTCTGCAATGCGGTGTCACTTCATCGCGGTGTCTCTGCATCATCAAATGTTATAACATCGCGATGTCTCTGCAATGCGGCGTCTATGCATTGCGGTGTCACTTCATCATGGTGTCTGTGCATCACGGTGTGTCTGCAGTGCGGTGTCACTTCATTGCGGTGTCTCTGCATCGCGGTGTCTCTTAATCGCGATGTCTCTGCATCGGCAAATGTTATAATATCGCGATGTCTCTGCATCGCGGTGTCTCTGCATCGAGGGTGGTCACTGCATCGCGGTGTCTCTGCATCGAAGGTGTTCACTGCATCGAGGTGGTCAATGGATCTGGGGTGGTCAATGCATCACGGGGTCACTTCATCGAGGCGTCTCTACATCACGGTGTCTCTGCATCGCGGTGTCTCTGCATTGCGGTGTCACTTCATCGTGGTGTCTCTGCAATACGGCGTCTCTGCATCGCAGTGTCACTTCATCGCGGTGTCTCTTATTCGCGGTGTCTCTGCAATGCGGTGTCACTTCATCGCGGTGTCTCTGCATCATCAAATGTTATAACATCGCGATGCATCATCAAATGTTATAATATCGCGATGTCTCTGCATCGCGGTGTCTCTGCATCGAGGGTGGTCACTGCATCGCGGTGTCTCTGCATCGAAGGTGTTCACTGCATCGAGGTGGTCAATGGATCTGGGGTGGTCAATGCATCGCGGGGTCACTTCATCGAGGCGTCTCTACATCGCGGCGTCTCTGCATCGTGGGTGGTCACTGCATCGCGGTGTCACTTCATCGAGGTGTCTCTGCAATACGGCGTCTCTGTATTGGGGGTGGTCACTGCATCGCGGTGTCTCTACATCTGGGGTGGTCACTGCATCACGGTGTCTCTGCATCGGAGGTGGTCACTGCATCGATGTGGTCAATGGATCTAGGGTGGTCAATGCATCGCGGTGTCACTTCATCGAGGCGTCTCTGCATCGCGGCGTCAATGCATCGAGGTGGTCACCGGAAAAAAAATGCGCCCAGAAAAAAAGACGTCATTTAAGAAAAGTGACTAAACAAAAAAAAAACACCCGGAAAAAAAAATGCCCTGAAAAAAAAAAAAGAAACGCCAAGAAAAAAAAAAGGGAAAAAAAGAAGAAGAAAAAACATTAAAAAAACAAAATCAAAACAAAATTAGGGTAGTTTGGTCCATGTACTAATTATGTGTCCTTATAACCAAATACTACCTCCGTTCCAAAATGTAAATCTTTTTAGGCCTTTTCACACATATTAAGAAAGTTGGTTAAATTTGTTATTTGTCATTAATTTTGATTAAAAAGAATAAAATGACATTTAATTGGTATTAATGCAAATAATAAAAAGTGGTTGAGTATATAATAAATGAGGGATAGAAGGAGAAAAATGTAATAAATGTTTTATTAGTTTTGTAAATGGATTACATTTTGGGACAAAATTAAAAAGCTGAAAGGACTTATATTTTGGGACGGAGGTAGTAAGATTCTTTGGTGTCCTATTTACCTAATAAAGTCTAATATGTGTCCCCTAAAAAAAGTCTAACATGTGTCCTTTTGGAACTTTGCCCTTTTAAAAAAATGGTTGAATATCATAAATTTGAAGTTTAAATATTTAAAATGCCTATTGACTATCATTAATGCAGTAGTTGTTAAGTAATGAAAAGTTAGATTGATAATAAATTAGGTGTAAGATGGAGAAATGCATAATAAATGTTGAATTGATAATATATAATGACTTATATTGTGCGACACTAAAGGGTAGAATTACTTATATTTTGGAACGGAGATAGTATAAAATAAAATAAAAAAAATTTAGAGGAAAATAAAAATATGTTAAAAATGATCTCATTATTTTCCTTTTTTTAAAGGACACTACTGACAATCTATCATTGGGACACCACAACAAAATTCGACCCCTTCAGAGTCGTATACATGGCTGAGCAGAAAACCCAATAAACTCAATCTAACCCAAAACCCAAACTGATCAACCCGAAAACTCAAACCAATTGAAACCCAATTTTTTTGGATTGGTTTGACCCAAACCAAAAACATTTTGGTTGGTTTGGTTTTTTTTTTCGGGTTGACCCAACCCAACCCGATATCTATCTATCTATATACACACACACATATATATATATATATATATATATATATATATATATATATATATATATGTGTGTGTGTGTGTGTGTGTGTGTGTGCGCATTCCGCCCAAAGTAAAATGGTGTTATAATATTGTTGATATCACTTCACTTTTGTTTCCGCCTACGATTCTTTGATCTTTCTTCGAAAAAAAGAATCCGTGTATTTTTTTTTTATGTATGACTATTGGTCTTTAATTATTATTTATATATGTTGTTGGTTTGTGATATGTTGTTAGACTCTTAATTGTCAAATTTTAACGTTTTCTTTCCTAAAAATTGTTTTCTTTAACGATTATTATTATGAACATATGGTATGTGATGTGAGTCAACTTTACTATGCTCCGGTGCATGTTTCAACCCCCGTTTACTGCACTTTTGGTTCATTCCGGGTAGTTTTAGACCGTATTTAGGGCAAAAATCACATTGCACATCCATCATGATGTAAACCGTCATCTAGATGGAAAACCTCGGCATTGTACGATGTTTCGGCCCTTTTTCGAGCCCTATTTATCTTGCGGAGTTATGCTCGGTTTGTGTTAAATGTTGTGACGCAGGATGTAGGCGTTCGTAAGCCCGGGAGATAAGGCATGAAGCGTATAAAGATGAAACCAATGGTTGGAGATAGAAGAAAATAGAGAAAAGTGAAGAAACTGGAGCCTAGAGGTGTTTAGCGCGCGCCAACAGCTTTGGGGCACGCCAAAGATCAAGCAGAACTTCTAGCAAGCCACACAACAACTTTGGGGGGCGCCAAAAGGGTTGGGGCACGCCAAGTTGGAACAGAGACTTCCTAGAATCACACATCAGTTTTGGGGCGCGCCAAAATCACTTTTCATGCACATTTTTTGGAGCACATAAATACTTGTTGCACAGATTTTTAACGAACTTCTACACACTTTTACACTTTCATACTTACACCTTTTACTCTCTAGGTCGACCTCTTCCCCTTATCTTCTCTAGATTCACTCTTACACCATATTTTACTTAAATTAAGCACAATCTAGCTTAGTCTCTAGCTCAACTATCTCTAATTTTGCATTTTGGACCTTCTTCCTCACCAATTGATATGGGTGTTGATGAAGCTTGATGTAAAGCCAACTTTTTGTGATTTTGGTAATTGATAGCATTCATTTTCTTGTTTTATGGCTCTAATTCTCGTTTTGATTGTTATTTCTTGTTTTGTGATGAGTAGCTAACCATTTCATAGTCAAATCATGTGAAGATTGAAGGAATCACCCTCTAATTGATGAAATTGGGAATGGGTAGTGCATAATTGATGTTGTATCGACGAATTCATGTCTTAAAACTTGTTTTTAATGCTTGAATTAGACTGTACACCTAATTCATGAACACACACCACAATTGCTTTAGAGGATGTAAGGTCAGCTTTACATGCCGTGGAGTTTGAGACATAAGCGGTGAAATGGGCGGATAATCAGTCGCAGGGATGATAGTCGATGCGCAGCAGATGGAAAAGAGCATGGTCAGTCTAGGAAGAAAAGTTACAAGAAGACAAGGTCCGAAGGCCCTAAATCCACTGATGTGTGCAGTTATTGTAAGGAGCAGGGACATTGGAAGTCCAATTGTCCAAAGAGGAAAGAAACAAAGAGAGAACGATTCAGCACAATTTCTTTGTGGGCAAATTGAGTATGATTCAGATGTGGACATGGTTTTAGTGGCAGGTGAGTGATAACGCCCTAAATGGAACAACTAATTATATTTATATTCACCCCGAATTCTGCTCAAGAGAGGATAGATAGGCTCGTTATTGCTTAGAATATGTGTTAAATGCTATGTGAGTGTTTCCAGGATCGTAATTCTGCATCTATGCTATTTTCCAGATGTTTTGGTACTGTTTTGTCTCGTTTTTGCGTGTTTTATAGGATGTACCAAATCCGGAGCATTAGAGAATGGATCTGGACCAAAAGGAATGCATTGGCTGAGTGATTGAAGTCCAAGAAGAAGTCTGCTGAAGAAAAAGAAGAATAGAAGGCCCGGTAACCCGAGGGTGAGGCCCGGTAAACCGGTGACTTATTCAACACGAAATTAATTCTACCGTATTGTCAAAGTCGGTTAGGGTTTTAGAGAGTCTTAAGTCGGTCATTGTATCTATATAAGGCCGCAATTACAGATTATTGTATAAGTTTTTAATAAGAAATTCATATCTTATCAATTACATTACAATTATTATGAAATAAAGTTTTCTTGAGCTTTGGAGAGTTGCTTTTGGTTTCCTCCTTCTTCCATCATCTCTAGCTTGAGTAGATCGAGCTAGATCTCCATTGTTGAAGGTATGAAGCTTTGAACGTTCCTTTTGTCTTCAATATGGTAGATCTGTTCGTATTTATATGTTTTAGTTAATCTGCATGTTTAACAACCCCATAATTTACTTATTTTAATCGTATTGAGCAATGTAGATCAGGAAATTAGGAAAAGCTGCTCCCGGTAAACCGGCGGTCTATACCGGTTTACCGAGGCATATTTTAGAAAACCTAAACTGGGATTCACTGTAGCTACGTTGATCGGCAGTAATAATTAAAACGAGTAATAGGTCTGGCCAATCTAGTATTCGTAATTCGTAAATTAACATGAAGGACCGCAAGTGAAGTGTTAATTAGGACATAGTCTTGATGGACCCTAGGAACGTGTTGGTCGGTGTTGACAGCTGTCTAGGCGGGTTAGCAGTATGATGTAACGCTCAATATCGGCAGTTCTAGTTCTTTATGCGTATGGGCTATTACGGACCAATTAAGGAGGGTAGCTTGCGTATAGATTGTCTACTGCCATTGTCGGAGTAGATAGGAGTAGGAATTGCACCCGAAGCTGATAAATATGATAAAACACTCATGATTAATCTAAGGAAATTATGTGGGGAAGTACACATAACGATTAACTAAAGCAAGTTAGTAGATCGGTGAGGAGAGGGAGAGGTATACCATGTTTGTTTTCTTTTAATGTTATTGTTGGTCAATGACCGCCTATATGTTATTTCTTAATTAGGTTAGAATCGTTTATCTGTATAAGTTGCATTGTCTCTATGAGATCGACCTTGACTCGCATTTACTATACTGCGATGTACCTAGTATTCTTGCTAGTAATATCGACGTTAGTGACTTACACGCAATCAAGATTTTTGGCGCCGTTGCCGGGGACAGTGGCCAATTTCTCTATATAAACGTTTTAAATTAAATTAAGAAGTCGTTTTTTTTCTTTTATTTTATTTTATTTTGAGTCTTGAGTTGTTATGTATCAATCCTGCACATGTTAAACTGCCAGAATTAGAGAATTCAGGGCCGGTATCCCGAAGGTAACCCTGAGTTACCGAGGCCTGAAAAATCGATTTCTGAGCAGTTCCTGTTTTCTGTGTTATTCCCTGTTGATTTTAGTTAGTATGTCTGCAACAGTTGGGATCACACCCAGCTGAAGCGGAAGTTGCTAACGTTTTCTTTGTTTTATTTTGTCTTTTTGCAGATTGATCAGAACACTTCAGAAATTTGATCGATTCAGAGTTGAAAAAGCACACACAAGCCAAACAATATGCCTAGAACAATCTTGAACACCACACCAATTTCCATGTATCCAGGAACTGAAGCACGGGAGCATTATAAGACTATAAAGAAACGGTTGGAGAAAGAGGAGAAAGCAATCAAGCAAGAGCCTGAAGATGACCTGAAGGAGTACAGCACGTATCGTCCAGGTGAGTTTCCTTGCGAATTAATTGATATATCATCTTCAGATTACGATTCTGATGATCCTGAAGAGGATCCCGACACGATGTTTTCTGAGCCTGAGGATTACCCAGACTCAGACACCTTGGTGAAGTTAGGAGACCCTGGCACGTTCAGACTCCCAATTTATGTCATTGGAATATCCGTAGGATTAGGTCTCTGTGACTCTGGCTCGAGTTGCAATATTCTTCCTTTTTGCTATGTCAAAAGATCAAACTTCCGGTCGTGATGAATCAAACCAGGACCATGACCTTCATAGATAGAACCAGAGATATGCCTGTTGGTCTGCTTAGAAAGTGTACAGTTAAGGCAGGAGGATTCACATATCCTATCGACTTTACGGTCATAGATGTACCTAAAGATCCTAGTGTCCCAGATCTCTTAGGACACCCTTTTCTTAGCGACGAGTAGGGCGGTTATGGATTTTGATAAGGGGGAGATCACTCTTAGGATTAATAATGACGATGTATCTTTTAAGATCCTAGCCCTTAGAAAACCGACCGGAGAGTTGTAAGATGACATATGCTTCAGGGAAGGTAGAGATTTTGGAGATTGAGGGGCATGAGAATAGCGAGGTTGTCATAGAAACCGTTTTTGAACAAGAGTTTATGGGATTAATGCTGAGAGAGAAAGAAGATAAGGACCACGACAGGATGCTCACGGAAGCTAGTCCTTCCGTGTTGCGTAGTGAACGAGTCGAGTTAAAAGTGGAAAACATGAAGTCCTTGAGTTTAAGGTCTAAATCTCGACGCAGAGGCAGACTTAGCACGCAAGCTAAAAGGGAGAGACGTGCTAGGAAGAGGGCTCAAAAGGGTTCTATGAAGGTACAAGCCTCTAGAGTGAAAGTTTGGCGAGTGAAGGCTCCAACCCTTTATTGATCAGAGATCTGAAGAAAGTCGAGCTGGCGACTATAAACTCAGAACTATATCTTCAAACCCTTAGGTAGTTTAGGATTGAATAAAAGTAGCCAGATGAAGGGACGAGATTTTTTTCATCCTATCACAAACTTAGGCTTGAAACCGAATAATTGTGGAAAGGTTTTTTTTACCTCGTTGCGGATTCAAGTGAAGTAGGTTAGGTTTTGAGTCGGAAATAACAATTGAAGAGTGAAGGGTAGTCAATTTGAGGTCAGAATTGAGCAGAAAGGTTGAGTAAGAAGTGCAGCAAAGGCAGATCGAAAAATCTGGGGGAAAGATACCCCCAGTATCTCGATGGTAACCTCCGGGTTACCGAGGCTTGGTTTTCAGATTTCTGAACGTCAGTGCATAAAGCTGAATTTTTAGAGACACGTGGCGGACACATGTTGCACCAGATAAGGTCAGTCAGCAGAAACCGAACCATTTTCCCCTCTTTTCAAATTTTTCATCCTTTTACACACTCCACCATAACTCCACCTCAATCCCATCAATCACCACCTCAAATCCCTCACTCTAATAACTTCTCTACCCACAATCTCACTAAACCATCCACATTCATTCCATCCTTCCTATTTAAACCACCCTTTCATCACCATTATCATCATTCTTATCATTTCCATTCATCAAACTTCTCCTATTTCTTCCCCCTTTCTAAAACCGACCACCATCACCACCACTATCACCACCATAGCCAAACCATTTGCTTCCCTTTTCCAAACCCTAAACACCCATTTTCAAACCCTGTTCCTGTTCTGAAATGCTGCTGCAACGGTGAAGTGCCCAGAATTCTTCTTCTATCAGCAGAGGCACATTCCAAAAAGAAAATCAGAAAAATTCAGGCCGGTAAACTGAACCAACCTCCGGTTTACCGAGGGTTCTTTTTCAGAAAAAGCTTATGTATCAAGTTTTGTACTCATTCAGGATGGGTCCTAAGCGTCAATGTTCAGCAGTTCGGCCTAGTGGTTATCAGAGTCTGTATGGAGATGCTAATCCCTTAATCGACGGGGTTGAGCGATTCCATTCTTTAGAGATTTACGAGTCGTTCCGAGGCCATTGGAACGCAAGACCAGTGGCTCGAGAACGAGGGGTAGATTTAGGCGACTGCGGGTCGATATTTCCGGAGGCCTTACAAGCACAAGATTTACTGAACATGGCTGAGGCATCGACAAGAGTCAATGCCACGGTGGTGAGAGAGTTTTATGCTTACGTTTCGCATAACCCTGGAGCCACATTTGCTATGGTCCGAGGAGTTAAAGTTGATTTTTCGATTGAGAGGATCAACGAGCATTTTGGGGTTAGAAATCCACCGGTGGGCCCGGATGAGTACACAACCTCGAGCAAAATTGCCGATTTCGAGAGGATGGATATGGTTGCTGATTTTTTAGGGGCACAATGGAAGCGTAATCCTGCTGGAGCCCCCACCATCTTCCTAGAGAACGATTTATCTTGGGACCGAAAGATGGTGAATAGATTTGTTTGTGCACGCCTTCTTCCGACGAAGCACACGGTCTCTGTCACCACTTCGAGGGCAGAGTTGATGTTCTATCTAGAGATGGGTGCCCCCATCAACATCGGTCTGTTGATGCATAGCCGTATCCATGAGCTTGCCGCCACTTCTGAGCGAGAGCTGCTACCTTACGGGCTGATGATTGATATGTTTGCTCTAGAGGCTGAGGTGAAGATGCTTGTCAGTGATGAGTGGGAAGATCCTGAGCTCACGACTCGATTCGCGATCGATCTCGAGTTCGTTGACGGGTTAGAGCAGAGAGTGAGCGTACTCCGGTGTATGGTGCACCGAAGACTCAGAGAGCCTTGCTTGAGGAGCACTCATGAGAAATTGCGAGTCTACATGGCAAGATGGATAGGATTATTGACTTCTTTGGCATTCCTTCCTCTACCCCACCACCTAGGACTGCCCCACATCGTAGAGCATCATCTTCAGCAGCTGCCGCCTCAAGTTCTGCACCACCTCCTGGTTTTGAGCATGGAATCGACTGGGAGGGCGATTCTGATGAGGACTAGTTTTCATTTCTTTTTATTGTTGTTTTCCATTTTTCTTGTTTTTATTTTTTATTTTTCTTTTCCTACTTAGTTAATGTAGCAGAATAATTTTCTATAATGATTTTGTCGGCTTAAACTGTTTTGGAGTTATTTATTTTCTCTTTTACTGCCGCATTTTTATTATACAGTTTCTTGTCACCACTATTCTTCTTGGTTTTTCTTGAGTTACTTAGCGCAGATTCTTCATGGACTACTTAAATGAGCCCGCTGATTTATCCGATGATCCGTTTCTTCTTTGATTCCACGCTTAACCGAAACTAAGTTCCTTTTTGTTTTTATTTCTCATCTTACACATTGGGGACAATGTTTCGATTAAGTGGGGGGTAGAGGAACGTCACTTAGCTTTTTAGCATTATATTCCATGAATTGCGTGATTGTCTTGATTCTCTTTGATGCACGATTCACCACTTAGACTTTGATTCTTTTCGACAGAATTTCGAAAAATTATGATATCTTTGATCTTTTGGAGTTAATTGACTTCATCTCTGTTTTACTTTGCACGAGTAAGAGAAAGTGTCCATTTTTGAAGTAGTGGCGTATTAAGCGCATATTCTGTTATGAGCCACCATTTTAAGCACATATAACTCACTTCCCTTGGTGTGTAGCCGATAGCATATTGCTTTGACTAGAGTTGACCTTGGCTTTATCACGAATCATGTTTCACTTACGCTTAGAAAGGCAAAGGAATTTCGGATTCGGTATTTTATCATGAGTGGGGCCGTGAGGATAGTTAAAAATCAATGAGAGTTTGCCCGCCAAGAAAGAGAAGTGCATTGAAATATATACATCTATATTCTCTTTGGCAATATCTTAGTCGATGGAGCGTAAAACGCACGACTTTTGCATAGACCGATAAACGTGAGCCTAAGAGTGATATATGCTCGGTTCTCGATCCGCCTTGCCGTCTCAATTAATTAATAAATACATGTTCGAGACTGGTTAGTTCGACTGCAGGTTGACGTAATGTGGAATTGTCTGCATTTCTAAGTGGTTGTGAAAGTTACTGCACACACACACATTGGCTCATGACGTGAACAATGTTTAATATGTTACCGATGGATATGAGTGGCATGATCTTGATCTTGACTTTGTAGGGCATAGTTGTTTTTAATTAACTTGTGTATTGCTCAGAGTGTTATTTTCTTTTCGCCTTTTTGCTCGGGACGATCAAAAGCTAAGTGGGGGGTAGTTGATAACGCTCTAAATGGTACCAATAATTATACCTATATTCACCTTGAATTCTGCTCAAGAGATGATAGATAGGCTCGTTATTGCTTAGAATATATGTTAAATGCTATGTGAGTGTTTCCAGGATCGTAATTCTGCATCTATGCTATTTTCCCGATGTTTTGGTACTGTTTTGTCTCGTTTTGCGTGTTTTATAGGATGTACCAAATCTGGAGCATTGGAGAATGGATTTGGACAAAAAGGAATGCATTGGCCTGAGTGATTGAAGTCCAAGAAGAAGCATGCTGAAGAAAAAGAAGAATAGAAGGCCCGGTAACCCGAGGGTGAGGCCCGGTAAACCGGTGACTTATTCAACTCGAAATTAATTCTGCCGCATTGTCTAAGTCGGTTAGGGTTTTAGAGAGTCTTAAGTGGGTCATTGTATCTATATAAGGCCGCAATTACAGATTATTGTATAAGTTTTTAATAAGAATTTCATATCTTATCAATTACATTACAATTATTATGAAATAAAGTTTTCTTGAGCTTTGGAGAGTTGCTTTTGGTTTCCCCCCTTCTTCCATCATCTCTAGCTTGAGTAGATCGAGCTAGATCTCCATTGTTGAAGGTATGAAGCTTTGAACGTTCCATTTTGTCTTCAATATGGTAGATCTGTTCGTATTTATGTGTTTTTGTTAATCTGCATGTTTAACAACCCCATAATTTACTTATTTTAATCGTATTGAGCAATGTAGATCCAGAAATTAGGAAAAGCCGCCTCCGGTAAACCGGCGGTCTATACCGGTTTACCGAGGCATATTTTAGAAAACCTAAACTGGGATTCACTACAGCTACGTTGATCGGCAGTAATAATTAAAACGAGTAATAGGTCTGGCCAACCTAGTATTCATAATTCGTAAATTAATATGAAGGACCTCAAGTGAAGAGTTAATTAGGACATAGTCTTGATGGACCCTAGGAACATGCTGGTCAGTGTCGACAGCTGTCTAGGCGGGTTAGCGGTATGAGGTAACGCTCAATATCGGCATTTCTAGTTCTTTATGCGTATGGCTATTACGGACCAATTAAGGAGGGTAGCTTGCGTATAGATTGCCTACTGCCATTGTCGGAGTAGATAGGAGTAGGAATTGCACACGTAGATGATAAATATGATAAAACGCTCACGATTAATCTAAGGAAATTATGTGGGGAAGTAAACATAACGATTAACTAAACCAAGTTAGTAGATCGGTGAGGAGAGGGAGAGGTATACCATGTTTGTTTTCTTTTAATGTTATTGTTGGTCAATGCCCGCCTATATGTTGCTTCTTAATTAGGTTAGAATCGTTTATATGTATAAGTTGCATTGTCTCTGTGGGATCGACCTTGACTCGCATTTACTATACTGTGATGTGCCTAGTATTCTTGCTAGTAATATCGACGTTCGTGACTTACACGCGATCAGAGAGTCAACAGATCAATCTGATTCTGGACTCTTGGGCTTCCTTTCATATTTGCCCTCATAGAGAGTGGTTCTTAAGTTATCAGTAGATAGATGGTGGTCATATATCTATGGCAAATAGCAAGGTCTGCAAGGTAGTTGGGATTGTCTCAGTTCAGTTGAGGATAGAGGATGGAAGATTCTGTAAACTGAGTGAAGTTAGACATATTCCACAAATGACCAAAAACTTGGTATCTCTCAGTTCTTTGGACAGCAGGGGATTCAGCTTTAAAAGGGAAAGTGGTGTGCTGAGTGTCTATAAAAACTCAGTTGAGGTTCTCAAGGGAATCAAGAAAGGGACTCTGTATATACTACAAGGTTCAGTTTTTGCTGGTTCTGCTGCTGTGGCATCTGCTGAGATTCATCCGTCACAGCTTACAAAATTGTGGCATATGAGACTGGGTCACATGGATGAAAAGGGGATGCAGGTTCTTTCTCAAAAAGATCGTCTTAGGGGATGTAAGGTCAAGAATCTGGACTTTTGTGAGCCTTGTGTGTTTGGGAAGCTTCATAGGAGCAAGTTCTCAAAAGGGGTACACAACACAAAGTCATCACTTGATTACATTCATTCTGATTGTTGGGGGCCATCAAAGGTGGAGTCATTGGGTGGTCACAGAAATTTTGTGTCCTTCATATATGACTATTCAAGGATGACTTGGGTGGTGCTGAAGAAACACAAAAGTGAGGCATTCAAGAGTTTCATGCAATGTAAGGCTCTAGTTGGAAATCAGTTGGGGAAGATGATCAAGAGGCTCCGTACAGATAATGGTTTGGAATTCTGCTGGACTGAGTTTGATACATTGTACAAAACTAAGGGTATTTCCAGACATCATTCTGTCAGGAATACTCCTCAGCAAAATGGTGTAGCTGAAAGGATGAATCAAACTCTTCTGGAGAGAGAAAGATGTATGCTTTCTCATGATGGTTTGTCAAGGAGATTTTGGGCAGAGGTTGTAACCACAACTTGCTACTTAATCAACAGGAGTCCTCACATAGGAATCAGTCTCAAAACACCAGTTTAGATATGAGCACAGTTTACTATCATGTCAGTGAAGGGAAACCAGAACCAAAGGCCAAGAAAGGAGTGTTTGTGGGGTATGGTGATGGATTTAAGGGTTATAGAATTTGGTCATCAGCAGAAAATAGAGTTATTCTCAGCAGAGATGCAGTTTTCGATGAAAATTCTATACTCAGTTCATCAGTAGGGAGGATAACTAAAAGTGAAACCTGTGCTAAAACTAAGAAAACTAAAGTAAGGTGGAGCTTCAGGTGGAGTCAGTTGGAATGCAACAATCAACTGATCCAAGTCAGTTTTCATCTGATTTGGTTCTCGAACTAATCAATCCAAGCGATCACCAAGCAAATGTCAATCGAAAGGCGTCAAGCGAGAACGTGGATCAGTAAAGTATAGCTATCAGCAGAGCTAGAATATCCAATGTTGGGGTACCTCCCAAGAGGTATGGGTTTGATGATATGGTTGGATACGCACTTCAAGTTGCAAAAGAAGTGGATGGTTTTGAACCTTCTACTTACAGGGAAGCAGTTACATGTTCTGAAGCATCTCAATGGCTTGCTGCCATAGGAGATGAAATGGAGTCATTACTGAAGAATCAAACTTGGGATCTAGTTAAACATTCAGCTGAAAGGAGAGTTGTTACTTGCAAATGGATTTTTAAAAAGAAGGAAGGGTTAACTGAGGCAGAAGGAGTTAAGTACAAGGCACGTTTGGTTGCAAGAGGGTTCTGTCAGAAAGAAGGGGTGGACTTTGATGAGATATTCTCACAAGTAGTCAGACATACTTCAATCAGAGTGTTACTAGCAATGGTGGCACAGCAGGACTTAGAACTGGAGCAATTAGATGTGAAGACAACTTTTCTACATGGTGAGGTAGACAAAGAGATATACATGACTCAGCCAGAGGGTTTCCAAGTACCTGGTAAGGAAGATCTTGTGTAAGTTGAAGAAATCCTTGTATGGACTGAAGCAGGCTCCTAAACAGTCGTATAAAAGGTTTGACAGTTATATGATCTAGTTGGGTTACAGCAGAAGTCCTTATGACTGCTGTGTTTACAACAGTCAGTTGGAAGATGGACCATACATATATCTTGTGTTATATGTGGATGACATGCTCATAGCTGCAAGAAATAAGTCTGATGTTCAATATCTAAAAGACCTTCTCAGTGCTGAGTTTGAAATGAAAGATTTGGGTACAGCCAAGAAAATTTTGGGGATGGAGATCTGGAGAGATCGAAGTCAGAAAAAACTGTTTTTATCTCAGCGGGGCTATATACAGAAGATTTTGTCAAAATTTGGCATGTCAGCTGCTAAGCCAATAGATACTCATATGGCATCAAATGTTGATTTGTCAGTTTTTGTTTCACAATCAGCAGAGGAGAAGGAGTACATGTCAAGAGTTCCCTATGCTAGTGCAGTTGGCAGTCTGATATATGCCATGGTGTGCACTAGGCCTGATCTGGCTCGAGCGATCGTGTTGTCGCAGGTTTATGGCTCAACCTAGAAAGGAACACCGAAAAGTCAGAAAAAGAATGTTCGTGTACCTTAGAGGTACAACTGATGTTGGTCTCATTTATGGAGGTGATACTTAGGAACTTATCACAGGATACTGTGATGCTGATTATGCAGGTGATGTGGACAGTAGAAAATCAATGACTGGTTATGTTTTCACATTGGGGAATTCAGTTGTCAGCTAGAAAGCAACTTTTCAGGCAACAGTGGCTTTATCAACTACTGAAGCTGAGTTTATGGGTCTTACTGAAGCAGCCAAGGAGGGTATCTAGTTGAAGGGACTAGTCAGTGATTTGGGGCTACATCAGGATCAAGCTCAGATTTATTGTGATAGTTTGAATGCAATTTGTCTAGCTAAGGATCGGGTTCATCATGAGAGAACCAAGGATATTGATGTGAGGTATCATTTTCAGAGAAATGAGAAGAGGGTTGTAGTGAAGAAGATCAACACCAAGGATAATCCTGCTGATATGTTCACTAAACTAGTTCAGCAGAGCAAGTTTCAGTTGTGTCTGGACATGCTGAATATTCAAAGCTTGTAAACTGAAACCTGGATACCCGGTTGAGGGCAGATAAACTTGAGTGGATTCTGAGGAGAAGTCTGGTACTGTACATCCTGGCATTGATGAATGCATCTGGTACAAGTACGTCTGATTATGCAATCTGGTGACGTTCAATGAGAGTTCAAGTCAAGGTGGAGATTTATCAGTTTTGGTGACTTGATCTCTAAACTGATAAATAATATGGTGGAACTAATCTAGAAAACTGAGACTGAGAATGATGGTCAGTTCAGTTAAGTATATTCAGTTCTATGAAAGCCAGTTTGATGAAGTGCAACTAAGTTTCTTACAAGTCGTCGCATCGATTACGATCTGCTGAGTTTTGCTGAGTAAAGATGAATTATACATCTGGGCAGTTGATTACAAGTCTGGAGAGTCAGTTTTGAAGCTTAGTTTCGTCTGGTGGATAACAGCTGGAGCTGGGGTCCATCTGGGGTATTTATGAGAATTCCGACAAAGATCTTTGGCGGTTAGGGTTTGGGATTTGTATCTATAAATACCTATGTTGTAATCAATGCAAGTGTGTGTCTTGCAAAAGTGTTGTAATATCCTGATTTTTGAGAAAGGGCATTTCAGTCATTTAACGGAAATCAGAATATTATATTTATTTTAATTTTGGAAATAAAAGGATATTTAAGGAAATTGATTAATTATTGGGAGTTATTAAAAAGGAAATACTCCTAATAACCTAATCAGATTTTCAGTTTTTGCGTTTAGCATCAGAGAAATTGGCAAGAGGCGCCACTTTCACCTCTTTGGAGAAAAAGGAGACTTTCGATAATCGAAGGCTAACCATTGCTCGATTATGCAGACATCTCAAGGATAAAAGACTCCACGTGACGCAAGGATCGTGTGGATACAAGTTTCTCCAAGTTTGGAGAAGGTTCGAATCAAAAGTTTGGCGTTTGGATCGAGTTTTGAAGTGCTAAAAGGTAACGGGGTTTTCATATTGAAGGATTGTTGTTTTATGATGTATTTCCTGTGTTCTTACTGCATCTTTTCTGAGTGTAGAATGAAGTGGCTTGGAGTAGAATCGTTTAGAAACCGTTAGGTGTTGATTTTAGGGCAGAAATCTGTTTTTTTTCTGATGCAGTCGGACCCTGTCCGTACGGATAGAACCGTTATCCGTACGGATATTTCACTAAATCGGGCAGAGTAAACCAGAGAATTATCCGTCCGGATAAGTCAGTTTATCCGTCCGGATACCTAACTGTCCGTCCGGATATCTTTTTGTCCGTCCGGATGGTGCTGTTTTCCCTTATAATGTGTCTTAAACTATGAGATGAGTTCTAAATGTTACTTTTTGATGTTATAACCCCTAATGAACATGACAAAGCCATGAATAATCTTCTGATGCGTTTGGTTCTGCAACGAATGTATTCTTAAAGGGAATTGAAGTTCGGGACCGTCGGAATAGTAGGAGTGGCCTTGTGCTTTGGTGAATTAGTATTCATCAATGTCTGTGTAATTGCTAGATTGAGTCTAGAAGCCTAAGAAGAGGGAGTAGGGAGCTTTTGTACTGAATGAAACTAGGTGGCTAGTTAACCGCTTAATAAACGAATTTGACTAGATAAAAGATTAAGCATCATGAGAGCTTGAATAGGCATAGTACAACATCGGCAATGTGTTGGTTGGCCAGATAAAGTGGTGATGGTCACTGCCGGATTCTAGACAAAGCCAGTTAAAGTAGTGATCATACCGCCGGACAACCTCACGAACGAAATAGTCATTCACCGGACAGCTTCTAGTGCTAGCCAGTTAAAGTGATTGATTGTCTCGGGACCGCTAGAGATTTATCTCTACTGGGTTGCAACTTTTGTCTTAGTGCATATCTCACTAAGTGTAGTGCCCTCGCAAACATGATGTAACATAGATAAGCTAAACTAGTAACCCTAGGGACCTCATGTTATACTATGAATATAATGTGATAGTTAGATGTAAGATCATGTTTAAACGGTTTATTAATAAGATGAGGTTTACTTGCTTCCATTATATAACGCATGATTTCAATAGCTTCTACTCGTTACTAAGTACGTTTGTACTTACCCGTTATATGCTTTGTTTGAGAAGATGAACAGGTTTATGGAGATGATGAATACGATGAGGAAGTTTGAAGATTTTATATGAAGTTTCTTTTGAAGACTTTCTTTATTTCAGTTTTTGGTTTAAAACTATATTGTCAATTCATTTTGAATGTTGTTTCTTTTTGGGTTTGGCTCGTTTAGTGGCCTTTGTTGTAAGACGTTTCATTTCCATTCTTTTGGATTTTAGTGCAGCATTGAATCTGGTTTAGTTGGTCTTTGGAATTTATTTCCCCGAGTCGTTTCGTTTCCGTTTTGTGTTTATGATATATGACGTAAGGCTTATGTATAATATTAGATTATATTTAATATTATACATGCCGGGCGTCATTACGGATAAGGACTCGGTGTCCGGGAACGGGCGTCACAGTTGGTATCAGAGACAATGTTCTTTCTTTGCTTAGGACTTGACTTTCTTGAGATAAGTTCCTTTAGATCTCTTAGTAACATTCTCATCTTCTTGACCTTTCGAATGGTGACAACAAGAGAGTTGCTCATGAAGCCGGGAGTTCGGGGTTAGACCAGGCGCGATAATGCTACACCAGTTGTGGGAAGAGGTTTTGTGAGGCGTAATCCTCACCCCACCCGAGCCTTTCACCACCTCCTCATATCTGCGACCCCCACACCACGGTCTCATCAGGATCAACCTCCACAATGGCATGTGGGGAGTTCGGTCACATTTACTATGGTAAGTGACATTCCAGCGGGCTTTGTTCCACCAGTGACTGAGGTTTATCCTCCACCACCACCAGTAAGCTATCCGCCAACCACAGCTTACCCTCCTTACCATCAAACCTTCTACCCTCCACCTACGAGTTTCCAACCTCAACCTGCTATCCCTATCCCTCCATCACCACGGTTTGATCACCATCACGGTTTCGGATACCCACCTTATGGACTACATCAGCCGTACCACACTCCACAACATCACCCAGGATACCATCCTTACCAACAAGCACCGCCTGTGATGCAACCACAACAACCTCAGCAGCCTTATCCACCACCTTATCCACAGGTACCCCATGTACCCTTTGGTTATCCACCGGTTTATCCTCCCGTTTATCCACCAGTTTATCCACCTGTTTATCCTCCAGTGAGACCAGCGGTTGATCAGGCACCACCAGTGGACTGGTACACCAGACTGAGAAGGAACAAGGTTCAGGACTTCTTCGGGAATGTGGAACCTTCAAAGGCCGAAGAATGGTTAAGAAGTTTTGAAAAGGCCTGCAGGAATATTCATGTTCCTGAATCTGAGATGGCCCAGATTGGCGTCGATTTTTCTCTTGAGGCGGTGAAGCTTGGATCGACGCCATTCAGAGTAGTAATGGAAAGGTAACTGATTGGGAAGGATTTAAGGTTTTGTTCTACAACGAGTACTTTCCAACAACAGTTTAGACAGACAAGGCCAGTCAGTTTTTAAAACTCATGCAAGGATTACAGTATACGGTATCTCAGTACACCAACAAGTTCAATGAGTTGGGGAGGTTCTATCCCGAACTGATGAGAGTTGAAGAAAGAAAGATGGCACTATACAAGGATGGGTTGGCTTATGAAATACAGTCAGGTATGTTGGGTTTTACAACCAGGAATATGGCTGAGCTTATGAACAAGGCTTTGGAGGTTGAGACTTTTAGGAAGAAAGCTACTGTTGTAGTTGGGAATAAGAGGCCGTTTGGATCTTTTCAGAGTAATAACCTGTTAGGAAATCTACGCGGGAACGCAGCGGAATTCAAAAATTTATTTCCTATCGACCCAAGATCGACTTCGTTTAAGCAATAAACAAACGAGTTAGTAGACGGTGATTACCTTGGTTGATCTAAAAGATCGACGCTTTGACCGTCTAAGGAGAGTAGTTCTGCATAGAGCCGCCCAAGTGTTCGGCCTCTACCGCTAGTCCACACGAACAGCCCGCCGGAATCCCATCATGGATTGCTATTGGAAAACTCCGGTTGCTAGACCGGCCTTTTTCCCCTCTTTCCAACTCTCTATAGGATGCACTCTATTTTACACAAGAACTATTAGTTCTTGGAATTGTGTTGTACGAAAGAGCTTGACACCCACCTCTTATTTATAGTCATAGGTGGCGCCCCAAATTGAGTAGAGGAGAAGAAAACATTTTCCCAATAAAATAAGGAAAATATAATTGATTGATTTATCTCATTTATTATAATATCTCATATTAAATAAATCTAGGATATTGTCAATATCTTATATTGAATATTTCCAAGATATTGTCAATATCTTATATTGACAATATTTATCTTTTATTATATTACCATAAATCAATTTACATATGTGTATATATCACATATATATATATTATATGCATAAATCTCTATATATATTATATATACATACTACACTTAGTAATGCGCATCACATATGCACACCACACACGCATATATGCACAATATATCTAGTTATTTTATTTATTAATATCTAATATTAATAATAGGTAATACCATTAATTAAATTGCACAATCCAAGTGTATCACTTATACACATATGTGGCGCCACTTATCAATATAAGTGTATTTAATTAATCAACTTAATTAATATCTTGTATTTAATTTATTCATAATAAATAAATACCACCATATTAATTTACCACTATAACCCTTATAGTCTCGAGATAAACTTTCCTTATTTGGTTATCATCTATAACCACATTTTAATCCGGCTAGATGTTCTTATGTGTGTGATCCGATAGGCTTCCGAATATGTTGGCCGTAGACACAAAGTGCAAAATGCGAAAATGCCCTTCATACCTAACGATCACGGGATAGCGTCTAGCAACACACCGTGACCCCCAATCATCGGAAGAGTCAAATGCAATGACTACTACCTTTCATGTGAAACAGTTACCGTGTAACTTACAATCCTGTCATTTGTAATAATATCCATACGGTCGTTAGTCGAGTGTCAAAACATCAACGACCGTATCTTATAATCTGGATATCATGCTCTCTCGAAGTAACTCGTTTACTCCCACTTTGCAAAGATTCACGAGTAAGACATTCCTTATAAGAAGGCCATTTCGGATATTCGATCCCAATCATAGGATACGCGATTCCCGGACGACCAATCATGTATACTCCGCGATGCTTGATGATCATACCCAATCACTACCGCTGATCGCCCGTGGCTGAAACCTCAATAGTGTCAAAGCATGACAATCCACACCGTGATGCCATGAAGACTCGGTCCTAAGGATAATTACACAACCGCCACATAGTGTGACACTTATCTCGTGTAAGTGGGTCGATCCTAACGTCACGCATTCTCTAATACACGCCCACGTGCATACCCAAGTGTCTCGCACTTCGATAGACGAGATCTATCCTCGCCTCTAAAGACAGAAGACATCCAATACGTGCTAGTCTCTGCTTTATACTATCAATGCCCTGTTTAATAGTACATCGACCTGTAGACATTTAAGTATCAAACTTATTAAAGTGATTAGAGATCTCATCAACCATAATCGCCTATCATGGTTTCTCTATCACAGTTTAATACTAAGGACGTTATCATATAACAATTCATAATTGGTTCTTTAAAAGAACATATATGTGACAACAGAAAAACCATTTAATATATGTGTATAAACATAAAGAAATAGTATAAATGATCCGACCCGGTCGGATCCGGTCCAACCCGATTGGGTTTAGGACACTATTTCAACAATCACTCACTTGGCCTAAAACCAATCACTCGCACACACAAGACCAAGTTGAAACACAAGAATCTCATGCAATACTCGCAACCAGCCCTAGCCATAAACGGATCGCTGACCAAAGTAACCAAAGCGTCACGACAACATCCAAAGGATTCTTAAGGAGGGGGGCAGGTTTGATTGTCCATCTTTTTGATATATCTAAGGCATTCTCCGGATAATTCAAATCGAAGCAATTGGATGCCCAACGTGGGGACTCAGACTATCTTCATATCACGTTCCAAATGACCAAGTCAAAGGAACCGCCTCAACACACACACGAATCTCTGACGAGACCCTGGTCCTTGCTTCAAGCAATGAATCCACTTACTATATCAACTATATAGAAAATGTGGAAGAACCGCACAAGGTTCGAGAATGAACCTTCTAGATCCATGTCTTTGCTCCCGCTAGCCTCTAAGGCACTACTTGTGTTTTGGCTAAGTTGTAGAGTTTACAAATGACCCATAGGCTAGAACATTTCCAGACTCAACAGTATCACTTAATCAAAGTGATCGCAAACCCTGCATAAGAGCTCCCACTCGCCTTCATAAGACTCGGGATATACGTCTGTACATCTACGTTTATTTAATTCCAAGTTTCGATAAACCAGGAATTCTTCCTTAACTTGTTTAAGGATATTCTCGACATTCACCAGATTTACTTTCATACTTGCTCATGACTATTCATGAACTATGAACATCCGGCATTACCTATAAGATGGTTCATATCGCATTAGCGAAGGAAACCTTCCATAACCATCATCATCTTTCACCTTATCTTTAGGACCAACATCCTAACACAGATAGATCTTGCGATCTATGCTAAACTTCTTTTAGCATCACATCTATATAGGTAAACAATAATCTAACAGCAGTTAAATCTATCACTATAGATTCTTATTTCTAAAATAAGAACTGCTAATCCAAGTGCTTTCGTAAAGACCTTGAACTACCAAACATTAATTGACTGTGACATGGGGTGATAATTCTCGAGAGAGATATCCAATACCTTACTCAAAAATCGTAACACACTCCCACTATCCATCTTGCACATTGGGCATATCCTTCTTTTGACTAAATCAAACTTCTTTGATTATCAAACAAAGCAATTGTCTAGAGAAACTTGTTTGAGTCCATAAATGGATCTCGCAGGCTTACACATCATGTTATTGTCTATGAACATCGAGCTGTCTGCCCAACGTCTTCAACACTATCATATAGCCATGATACGAAGTTATAACAAGCATCATCCGATTAGAATCTGGCTCACCGGCAAAGATAAAGGTAATTACAAGGTTTACACCCGTGCACTCGGCCGTCACTATAGCCTCGATGGTAATCATATTACTATCCATGTCGACCTTTCGTGACATTCCCTTTAGGTAAGACAGACTAGGTACAACCTGGTTGTCACTAGTGGAATCTAATTCAGATTTTATGGCTCCTGGCCATATCTCTCAAACCTGCCTTTCAAACATTCTTTCATAAATCCTGAGATATTCATTCTTCAAGATGAACATACCAACAGCCTTTTCAGACTTGAGGTTATCCACAGATTTACAGAACTTTTGTGTGCACTGAGCAGTGTTTTACACCTCATCGCTATGTGGTGTCCGCTCACGTTCCTATGGTTGAATATATCTTTGTGGTCCTCAAACTCTTTTGAGATCTGATTCACTCCCACTGTTTCTCTTGGAAGAAACACTTCCTCTAGAAGACAGCATGTTTGGAGACAAACACCTTTTGCTCCGCGGACGAGTAAATAATATCCAGCGTGCTAGCTAAGACATTCCACAGAGTTGCATATGTCGTACTAGGCTCCAAGCCTTTCTGACTTTGCCTATGACAACTTCAAATCATCGGTTAAGATAGATTCGACATTATCATCTTCCATATCTAGTATGGAATTTATTCAACCTTTATTCTTTGGAACTCGGTTAAGTATAAGTGGCACTATCCCGAAACGGGTAAGGGATACTTCGCGATGGCTTGCGTCACACACCTTTATCATATAAAGTGTTGTTGCCATTTTGGGAACACAATCTAATTGCGTATCCCAAAGATGGTATCCTTCAAGGAGAATCTTATTCCTTTCGCATTTACTTCAAACACCCTTCGTATTAATTACTTCAATCCAATTGAAAATTAATTCCTAAGTAGCTCATCAATCTCATATTCGCATTTTAGCTCGAACTTTTCGGCTTTCCGAATTGTCGTACTTCAATAAATACATTCAACTATTTCTAAAATAGTCATAGAGATTAATAAACAATTATTTGTGGCATTAATTGTCATAAGCCAACAAACATCGGTATGTTTAGGCTTTAGACAATTTTTCTAGAATTTATAACCTTTTCATAAAAGGGTATTTTAGTCCTCTTTGAATAAGATGCGTTTAACCCACATGATTCATAATCATATGGTTCAACATCATCGTAATGACGTTTAATTACACGCTTCTCTTCCAGAGAGACTATGTCTATAACAATCACAAATATTAAGGATAACAGCCATACAAATATTTAGTTGAGATCTCATCACATATATCAACTATATAGTGACATCAATCTAGTATGTTAGATTCAAAGTGAGCTTCCAACTTTATCGAATAACATTTATTCTTTACAATTGAATATGTCTACTAAATCCTAACAAATAATCAAAGCATGTTCTTTATAAGAACCGAAACATAATAACATTTATTTAGTTCCCTTATCAGTTTACTAGATCCAGAATATGGTAAGTGTTACAACGTTTGCTTCACCTTCCATATCTGTATTTAATCTTTCCAATTAAATCACACTCATAAGATATCATATATCTAAGAGTTGACTTGAACTTAGATAGATTTATCTCAACAGACTTGCCTATAATAGAAACTTCAATAAGTTCTCTATTTAAGCACATGCCCTAACTTTCATTTCAACCCTTTTAAGCACTTGAAAAATGTTTCTTAGTGTAGTCTTCATAAGACTTAAGAAAGATCACAAGAGCTATGTCTTTGATTTCCTTTCATAAAGAAAATCTAAAGTTTATTAAATAGTTTATTTAACCTTTTTGAATCGTATTCAAAACATTGACTATTTAATTAACCTTTAAGCAATGATAGAATTAAGTCGATACTTAAATCTTATAATTTTGAAAACAACCTTTCCAAAATTAGATGTGGTCATTCTTATCCAACATTTGAATTAATTGTCATCGTATGACTGAATGATCATCTTGGATCGTATCCAATATATGACTAATTCGTTGAAACTTATTTCAAATGATTTAATCATATCATGAGCTTCCGCTTTCATTAATAATTAAAGCTTTGGTGTACTCCATCAAATATGTAGCCTCCTTGTCTCTAACTACTATAACGGGATCTCTCGTGTCATTGCTCATTTTAAAGGGATTAAAATTATTTAACCATATTTGAGAACGTTTCTCAAAAGATAACAGTCATAATTTGGTTTTACTAATCGAGAATTAAACATAAATATAAAGTTTGCTAAAACTACAACATAAAAATAAAGATAAAAGAGTGTTGTTGTTTATACACGCAAAATTAAAAATGGTCTTTTGGTTTATGATTTTGCTCCCACTAGTCAACTACTTCCAATTGACTTTCAAGAATTATTAATTTCTTTAGTGGACAAGATCCCACTAAACTACCCCGACCCCCGCTGGTTTGGTGGGCGAAAATAGCATAATAGGTAGACAACATCCCTTTGTCAATCGTATCTTATATACGACTCTTGTTGTTTGACTAGTCAACTCTTTGACAATTTTCATCTTATGAAGTAGTCAAACCCTTGCCTCTAAAATCCAAACGACCCGCTTTGGTGGTGGCGAGAGAATTCTTAGTCAAGTCATAACCCCAATATTCGTGAGATCTCATACGATCATATCTCGATAATAACGATATACCCGAGGTAGGTCAACCCCTGCTTTGGTGATGAGTTGGATCCGAACAAGGGCTCTTCACCGTCATTATAATATGGGAGGCAATTTCAACTTGATTCTTTTGAGGTGGAAGTATTTATGTAAATTAATTCACTTAATTAATTTAATTATGGTCTCATCATAAATATGTCTATCTCTATAAACATACATCCTACACATTTATCTAGATCGTGCTTAGTCATGCATCTATCGTATCATATAAAATAAATACAAGCACAAAATAAATAAATGCGTAAAGTAACCGGTATGATCATGGACTTTTCTTAGGCGCGGTTTCGAATACAAACTGACGAAACCGCGGGTCACAAACTAAGGGTAGCTGCAACCGCCAATAGGATCTTTAATGCTCCATTCTCCAATGAGATCTTTATTTTCGTCTTTCTTTGGTCTCCATCTTCTGCTCCATTCTTGTTACATTTAATTCTATCGAATAAAATAAATATACCCGCCGCATTACAGGAGGAGCTAACGGGAATGGGATAAATACAGAAAAATAAACTGAGTCACGTTCTTCATAACGGCTAGGACAATTTTTAAACCAACGAGAAAAATTAAATCATTCACATCTATCCTATCGGCTAGAAATTCCATGATCAATCGGGGTCCATATAATCATATTATATCTACTATATCTAATCCATACAATAACATCTTATGAAAAAGTTAAAATTAAAATTTAACTACTTGCGTCTTAATTAATCAATTAACATTTAATCTATTAAATAATTTTATCCAATCAATTAACTAATTAACATTTAATTAATTAAATAATTTTAATCGAAATAAAATTAACGATTAATTTTAAACGATTTTAATTTTAATTTTAATAAATTAGAACTATTCCAAAATAAATCAAAATTAAAATTATGTCTCTTTTGTTTCTTTCCTTTTGATTCCTAATCAAAGGGATGCCTTGGTTCCTAAACCAAAAGGCATCTTCCTAAACCAATTTGGCTTAGGCGCCACTTTCCAAAAATTTGGAAGTAGGCGCAGCCTCAGGCTTTTTACAAATCAAATATTTGAAAGAAAACATCGCCTATTCCAAACAAATTTTGGAAAGACCATTATTATTTTAATGCCATGTGGCATCCCAATAGCCCAAACTATTTGAACCATTGATTAGCCACATGCCACAACTAAACAAAGGAGGAATTACTATCACTACTAGGAACCATGTGGAATCACAATAATACAGAAGGCATCGTATGCAATATGTACATGTAATATCAAAAGACCGGTCAACATAATTGCTTTGTTGAAAAAGGGTCCCACTAAATATATTAGTGTACTGTGGAGTCAAACTCCTTTTACTGAAGTTGGTGCCGGTCCTTGCTTTTCCCGCAGCCATGGAATCATCAAATCCATTATTTGAGAATATTCACATATATACGGTCGTTCTACTCAGTAGGACTCTTAGTAGGGAATCACTGCACGTGGCGGGGATCTCGGCCCACACAGCTTGAGGTGGAATACACGATTGCTGTATGTGGAAATTGTGTGGTCCAGATCTTTCTTGGCGTGAGACGCTTCCCAAGTAGAAAGTCCCAGGATAGAATTTTCTCATATATACATATATAACTTTGGTAATTATTATTACCAACTTTGGCCGCCTGTAACTTTCCACAATGAAAGGTCGAACCTTTCTTCTTTTTCTTTTTTTGGTTCAATCATATTGCTCGTTAGTCCATATCATTCATCTTAATGTGATTTATCGTGGTGATAAAAAAATTACTACGCAAATTAACATGCTTATTGCTTAAGCTCGAAACTCGCTCTGATACCACTGTTAGGAAATCTACGCGGGAACGCAGAGGAATTCAAAAATTTATTTCCTGTCGACCCAAGATCGACTTCGTTTAAGCAATAAACAAACGAGTTAGTAGACGGTGATTACCTTGGTTGATCTAAAAGATCGACGCTTTGACCGTCTAAGGAGAGTAGTTCTACATAGAGCCGCCCAAGTGTTCGGCCTCTACCGCTAGTCCACACGAACAGCCCGTCGGAATCCCATCATGGATTGCTATTGGAAAACTCCGGTTGCTAGACCGGCCTTTTTCCCCTCTTTCCAACTCTCTATAGGATGCTCTCTATTTTACACAAGAACTATTAGTTCTTGGAATTGTGTTGTACGAAAGAGCTTGACACCCACCTCTTATTTATAGTCATAGGTGGCGCCCCAAATTGAGTTGAGGAGAAGAAAACATTTTCCCAATAAAATAAGGAAAATATAATTGATTGATTTATCTCATTTATTATAATATCTCATATTAAATAAATCTAGGATATTGTCAATATCTTATATTGAATATTTCCAAGATATTGTCAATATCTTATATTGACAATATTTATCTTTTATTATATTACCATAAATCAATTTACACATGTGTATATATCATATATATATATATATATATATATATATATATATATATATATATATATTATATGCATAAATCTCTATATATATTATATATACATACTACACTTAGTAATGCGCATCACATATTCACACCACACACGCATATATGCACAATATATCTAGTTATTTTATTTATTAATATCTAATATTAATAATAGATAATACCATTAATTAAATTGCACAATCCAATCCAAGTGTATCACTTATACACATATGTGGCGCCACTTATCAATATAAGTGTATTTAATTAATCAACTTAATTAATATCTTGTATTTAATTTATTCATAATAAATAAATACCACCATATTAATTTACCACTATAACCCTTATAGTACGAGATAAACTTTCCTTATTTGGTTATCATCTATAACCACATTTTAATCCGGCTAGATGTTCTTATGTGTGACCCGATAGGCTTCGAATATGTTGGCCAAGACACAAAATGCAAATTGCGAAAATGCCCTTCATACCTAACGATCACGGGATAGCGTCTAGCAACACACCGTGACCCCAATCATCGGAAGAGTCAAATGCAATGACTACTACCTTTCATGTGAAACAGATTACCGTGTAACTTACAATCCTATCATTTGTAATAATATCCATACGGTCGTTAGTCGAGTGTCAAAACATCAACGACCGTATCTTATAATCTGGATATCATGCTCTCTCGAAGTAACTCGTTTACTCCCACTTTGCAAAGATTCACGAGAGTAAGACATTCCTTATAAGAAGGCCATTTCGGATATTCGATCCCAATCATAGGATACGCGATTCCCGGACGACCAATTATGTATACTCTGCATGCTTCATGATCATACCCAATCACTACCGCATGATCGCCCCGTGGCTAGGGGAAACCTCAATAGTGTCAAAGCATGACAATCTACACCGTGATGCCATGAAGACTCCGGTCCTAAGGATAATTACACAACCGCCACATAGTGTGACACTTATCTGTGTAAGTGGGTCAGTCTAACGTACGCATTCTCTAATACACGTCCACGCATACCCAAGTGTCTCTCGCACTTCGATAGACGAGATCTATCCTCGACCTAAAGACGTAAGACATCCAATACGTGCTAGTCTGCTTTATACTTTGTCAATGCCCTGTTTAATAGTACATCATCCTGTAGACATTTAAGTATCAAACTTATTAAAGTGATTAGAGATATCATCAACCATAATCGCCTATCATGGTTTCTCTATCACAGTTTAATACTAAGGACGTTATCATATAACAATTCATAATTGGTTCTTTAAAAGAACATATATGTGACAACAGAAAAACCATTTAATATATGTGTATAAACATAAAGAAATAGTAGAAATGATCCGACCCGGTCGGATCCGGTCCAACCCGATTGGGTTTAGGACACTATTTCAACATAACCGTGGGGCACCGCAGCAGAACTTTAAGAAGACCGCAGCACCAGCGACAGTTAATCAGAAAAGTGGTCCACCTACAGTATGTTCTAAATGCAACAAGGCGCATGCGGGAGAGTGCAGAGTCGGAGGTAACGGTTGTTTTAGCTGTGGAGAAACGGGCACTTCTCCAGAACTGTCCTAAGAACTTATCTCAAATGGAACCCAGCAGATAAATGTAGGAATCGAATGCAAACCGTGAATCTTCTAGCGACTCCTACTCGTGTCTTTGCTATTGATGTGGAACCGAAGAGCCCTGATGATCTTGTCGTTACAATGTACATTTTAAGTGTTTGTGTTTATTATGAATACTTAATATTATATGGACGCATATGATGTTATTTATTGTACTTAAATTGATCCACTTGCTAGGTACCATAATCATAGATAGCTTAGCGATTATCGGCCTTGTTTGATCTGGAGCCTCGTGTACTTTTGTGTCTTCTAAGATAGCTAGGAAGTTGAACCTACCACTTCAGGAGTTGGAGAAACCTCTAAGTATCACTACACCTTTGGGAAGAGTTACTAAAGTTGCACAAGTTTTACCTCAAGTCGACGTTAGAGTTGGAACTTATAGGTGTAAATCGACTTGACAGCTTTGGACTTCACGGACTTTGATGTAATTACGGGGATGGATTGGCTATCCAAGAATTTTGTTCATGTGGACTCAGTAGAGGTAAGAAAGTGGTCTTCAAAGTTCCGTAAGTCGATAAGACCTTTCAGGTAACATTTATAAGCCAAGTAAGAAGAGGCATCCGATAATATCAATGGTTTAGAGCCATGAAGGCTTTGCAAAAAGGTTGTGAAGGGTATGTTCTTTATGCTATGGACAGAGAGAAGCATACTCCTAAGTTAGAAGAAACTCCTATAGTTGAGGATTTCCCTGAAGTTTTTCCAGATGAGTTGCCGGAAATATGCCCGATGGGATATAGAGTTTGAGATCTGATTAATCCCGGGAGCAAAGACTCTACAGCCAAGGCACCTTATAGGATGGCACCAGCTGAATTAAAAGAATTAAAGGTACAGCTTAAGGACATGTTAGAAAGGAATGTGATTCAGCCAAGTACATCGCCTTGGGGAGCACCGGTTTTGTTTGTGAAGAAGAAGAATGGTAGTTTGAGGATGTGCATCGACTACAGAGCCTTGAATAACCTGACAATCAAGAATAAGTATCATTTGCCTAGGATTGATGACTTGTTTAACAAGTTGCAAGGGAAGAGGGTGTTTTCTAAGATTGACCTTAGGTCAGGTTATCACCAGTTGAAGATCAAGGTTGCAGATAGACCGAAGACAGCATTTAGTACAAGGTATGGCCATTATGAGTTCCTTGTCATGCCTTTTGGACTCACTAATGCTCCATCAGCGTTTATGGATCTAATGCAAAGAGTCTTCATGCCTTATCTTGATAAATTTGTGGTGGTATTCATAGATGATATCTTGATATACTCTAAGGATGAGAATGAGCATGATGAGCATCTAAGGATTGTTTTGCAAACTTTAAGAGAAAAGAAATTGTATGCCAAGTTTTCTAAGTGTGAATTTTGGTTAAAACAAGTTAGTTTTCTTGGCCATGTAATTTCTGGAGATGGAATTCAAGTTGATCCTGCGAAGATAGAAGCCGTTTCTAAGTGGCCTAGACTTACTACAGTGACAGAGATAAGAAGTTTTCTGGATTTAGCGGGTTACTACAGGAAGTTTGTACAAGATTTCTCGAAGATAGCAACCCCTCTCACTAGACTTACTCAGAAAAACATCAAGTTTGAATGGACAAGGGAGTGTGAGGAAGCTTTTCAGACGTTGAAGGATAAGTTGATCGCAAAGACTGTGTGTTAGCTTTGCCAGAGGTCTTTGATAACTATGACGTGTATCAGATGCTTGAGTCAAGGTTTGGGATGTGTTACGATGCAAGCGGGAAAGGTAATAGCTTACGCCTCTAGGCGCTTAAAGGTTCATGAGAAGAACTATCCTACACATGACTTGGAGTTGGCAAAGATGGGTTTTGCTTTGAAACAAGTGGAGACACTACCTTTATGGAGTTAAGGCAAGAATATTCACGGATCATAAGAGCCTTAAGTTATTTTTCACTCAAGAGAATTTGAATATAAGGCAAAGAAGATGGTTGGAGTTTGTGAAAGACTACGACTTGGACATTCAATACCATCCGGGTAAAGCGAATGTTGTAGCGGATGCACTTAGCCGGAGACCGGTTAATGCCATCACTACTTTGCAAGAAGTGGTCGATCAGTTAGACAATTTGCAGATTCAAGTGGTTGAACGGGAAGGTGAAGCTCAGTGTTTTGCGCCATTGATGGCAAGGTCAGAGTTGTTAGACAATATCCGGGCAAAGCAAGACAAAGACCCAGTGTTAGTGGATTTGAAGCGCGTAGCTCGAGAGAAACCTACAGTGGGTTATCAGTTGGATAAGAGTGGACATCTTTGGTATGGTAATCGTTTGTGTGTGCCTGATGTTGATGGACTAAGGCAGCAAGTCATGGATGAAACCCATAAGATTGCCTTTACGGTTCATCCAGAATCTACCAAGATGTACAGAGATCTCAAAGAGAGGTATTGGTGGCCTGGCATGAAGTTGGATATTGCAGAGTTTGTGGCAAAGTGTGATACATGCCAGAGAGTTAAAGCGAGCACGAAGGCCAGGCCAGGAGGTTTGTTGAAACCTTTGGAAGTACCGGAATGGAAATGGGAGAACATCACGATGGATTTCATCACCGGTTTACACAGACGACGAAGAGTGGCCATGACATGATATGGGTGATTGTTGACGGACTCACGAAATCAGCCCATTTCTTGCCATGTAAGGTTGACATGCCTATTAAGAAGTTCACTCACCATTTGTATTTGGATAATATAGTGAGACTTCATGGTGTGCCTTTATCTATCGTATCCGGCGTGATAGTAGATTCATAAGTCACTTCTGGAAAGGATTGCAAAAGGCTTTTGGAACAAATACGGACTTGAGTACAGCCTTTCACCCGCAGACAGACGGTCAATC
Organism: Gentiana macrophylla; assembly: GCA_026214975.1. Taxonomy (NCBI): domain Eukaryota; kingdom Viridiplantae; phylum Streptophyta; class Magnoliopsida; order Gentianales; family Gentianaceae; genus Gentiana; species Gentiana macrophylla. The sequence goes on from CM047814.1 coordinate 77,272,830, forward strand.
CGAGAGGACAATCCGGACTCTCGAGGACATGCTTAGAACTTGCGTTCTTGAAGAAGGGGATCATGGGATGAGTTCCTCTCATTAAGGAAATTTGCTTATAACAACGCTTATCACGCTAGTTTGGGGATGCCACCGTTTGAGGCCTTGTATGGTAGGAAATGCCGGACTCCACTTTATTGGGACGAAGTTGGGGAAAAGCAGTTGACAGGGCCGGAGTTAGTTAAGCAGGCTAAAGAGAAAGTTGAGCTGATACGGAAGAATCTTAAAGCCGCCAAGACCGGCGAAAGAGTTGGGCGATATCGGAAGAGAAGACCATTAGAGTTTGCGATTAGGGATGAGTGTATCTACGAGCTTCTCCGATGAAGGGTGTTAAGAGGTTTGGGCAGAAAGGAAACTGAGTCCGAGGTTTGTGGGGCCTTTTGATATAATTGAAAGGATTGGAAAGTTAGCATATAGGCTCCGGTTACCGGAATCGATGTCTAGGGTACATAATGTCTTCCATGTATCCATGCTTAAGAAGTGTCTATCTTCTACGGATGTGGAATCTCAGTTTGATCCGGAATTGCTTCAAGATAACCTATCCTATGTTGAGAAGCCGGTTAAGATTCTTGATAGGAAAGAGAAGATGGTCAAGAGAAGGATGATTCCTTTGGTCTTGGAGCAATGGAGCAATCATTCACCAAGTGAAGCGACATGGGAAGAGGAAGATGTGATGACGCTTGAGTTTCCGGAGTTTATAGATCTTCCAGTATGCGTTCAAGTTTGAGAGGACGAAACTCTCTTAAGGGGGGAGGAATGTAATATCCTGATTTTTGAGAAAGGGCATTTCGATCATTTAACGGAAATCGAAATATTATATTTATTTTAATTTTGGAAATAAAAGGATATTTAAGGAAATTGATTAATTATTGGGAGTTATTAAAAGGAAATACTCCTAATAACCTAATCAGATTTTCGATTTTAAGCGTTAGCATCGTGAGAAATTGGCAAGAGGCGCCACTTTCACCTCTTTGGAGAAAAGGAGACTTTCGATAATCGAAGGCTAACCATTGCTCGATTGTGCGGACATCTCAAGGAGAAAAGACTCCACGTGGCGCAAGGATCGTGTGGATACAAGTTTCTCCAAGTTTGGAGAAGGTTCGAATCAAAAGTTTGGCGTTTGGATCGAGTTTTGAAGTGCTAAAAGGTAACGGGTTTTCATATTGAAGGATTGTTGTTTTATGATGTATTTCCGTGTTCTTACCGCATCTTTTACGAGTGTAGAATGAAGTGGCTTGGAGTAGAATCGTTTAGAAACCGTTAGGTGTTGATTTTAGAGGCGAAATTGCTTTTTTACGATGCGGTCGGACCATCGTCCCGTCTGGATAGAACCGTTATCCGTACGGATATTTCACTAAATCGGGCAGAGTAAACCAGAGAATTATCCGTCCGGATAAGTCAGTTTATCCGTCCGGATACCTAACTGTCCGTCCGGATGGTGCTGTTTTCCCTTATAATGTGTCTTAAACTATGAGATGAGTTCTAAATGTTACCTTTTTGATGTTATAACCCCTAATGAACATGACAAAGCCATGAATAAGCTTCTGATGCGTTTGGTTCTGCACCGAATGTATTCTTAAAGGGAATTGAAGTTCGGGACCGTCGGAATAGTAGGAGTGGCCTTGTGCTTTGGTGAATTAGTATTCATCAATGTCTGTGTAATTGCTAGATTGAGTCTAGAAGCCTAAGAAGAGGAGTAGGGAGCTTTTGTAATTGAATGAAACTAGGTGGCTAGTTAACCGCTTAATAAAAGAATTTGACTAGATAAAAGATTAAGCATCATGAGAGCTTGAATAGGCATAGTACAACATCGGCAATGTGTTGGTTGGCCAGATAAAGTGGTGATGGTCACTGCCGGATTCTAGACAAAGCCAGTTAAAGTAGTGATCATACCGCCGGACAACCTCACGAACGAAATAGTCATTCACCGGACAGCTTCTAGTGCTAGCTTGATTAAAGTGATTGATTGTCTCGGGACCGCTAGAGATTTATCTCTACTGGGTTGCAACTTTTGTCTTAGTGCATATCTCACTAAGTGTAGTGCCCTCGCAAACATGATGTAACATAGATAAGCTAAACTAGTAACCCTAGGGACCTCGTATTTATACTATGAATATAATGTGATAGTTAGATGTAAGATCATGTTTAAACGGTTTATTAATAAGATGAGGTTTACTTGCTTCCATTATAAAACGCATGATTTCAATAGCTTCTACTAGTTACTAAGTACGTTTGTACTTACCCGTTATATGCTTTGTTTGAGAAGATGAACAGGTTTATGGAGATGATGAATACGATGAGGAAGTTTGAAGATTTTATATGAAGTTGCTTTTGAAGACTTTCTTTATTTCAGTTTTTGGTTTAAAACTATATTGTCAATTCATTTTGAATGTTGTTTCTTTTTGGGTTTGGCTCGTTTAGTGGCCTTTGTTGTAAGACGTTTCATTTCCATTCTTTTGGATTTTAGTGCAGCATTGAATCAGTTTAGTTGGTCTTTGGAATTTATTTCCCCGAGTCGTTTCGTTTCGCATTGTGTTTATGATATATGACGTAAGGCTTATGTATAATATTAGATTATGTTTAATATTATACATGCCGGGCGTTCGTTACCGGATAAGGACTCGGTGTCCGGGAACGGGGCGTCACAAGTGTGTCTTTCACTTTGTGAGGAATACCTTGTAATTCTATGCATAATAAAATATCTCATTTTCTGTCCGTGGAGTAGTCGGCACAACGCCGGAAACCACGTTAAATCACTGTGTTCTTATTGTTTCTGTGTTTTATCAATTCCGCCATACTTCACGTTTGCATTGCTATCTGTTATTTATCTTTCTTAAACTGTAAGTTTCTCGTCTGTGTTTATAACAATGTTGTTGTGTGAATAGATTGCGCGTGTGATGATTGAGTATCATTCAAGCCATGCGGCCCATGCCATCCAAATGTGTTTGTGAGGAGGCACAACAACTTTGGGTGTGTTGCACATGTCTAATATGCGTTCGATGTAGTATGTCGACTAGATGTTTTCACGAAGGGCATAACAGTTTCAGGTGTTATAATGAGTCTAGAGCATGAAAATTCTTGGGTAGCCGTTTGTGTTCGATGGCTAATGCTATATTAGAATATGAGATACCTCGGATAACAAAAGAGGCCACATGCTATGATGTTGTTGTGCTAGGCGTTAGTGTTCGTGTGTTAGTACATGCTATATTTGAGAGATATACAGATATGTAAGATTGACACCTCCTAATGGATTCAGTGAAGCACGTTTACCGTTAGACCGATTCTCCGACTAAATTCAGTTTTCAGGGGTGGACAATGGGAATTAGTCTAAGAAAAATGTTTTCAATCTAGAAAGTATTGATTTCAGGATTGTGTATAACGCTTAAAGTTGGTAAAGTAGTAATCTGTTTAGCAATCCAGTGGTTTATTATCAATCATAATACATGTAATAACTTGGAAAAGGAGGCATCATTTGATATGGTTGATTTCTTCACGAGTTGTTTTGAGAATGCGTCCAAGGGTGGACAATATTCTTTGGGGTTATCTGAATCGGAAGACCTTGAGGGAGTTCTGGCATCGGATCCCTTTTGAAGGAGTTTCCAGGGCAACACAACTTCCATTTGAACCGATTAACCAAACAGTACAAAGTGACAAGAGTTTCCATCTTAGCAAACTCGTACCCGGGGCATATTCGAGCTCCACCACCAAAGGGGACAAAGGTGTAAGGTGGGATAGATGTTGGATTGTCAAATCTTGTAGGGTCAAACTTCGACGGCTCTTGAAATATGCTGCTATCCATTTGAGTCATTGGGGTAGCCCAGAATATCTACATTGATTAAAAAAAATGTTACTGGCAATAACTTTGTTTTTGTTGTAGTTGAAAAAAAACGAGATTCTTACTTGCCATCCTTGAGGAATGATGTAGCCCCCATACTCGATGTCTTTTGCTGCCTTCCTAAAACCTCCAAATACGGGAGGATGCACTCTTAATAACTCCTGTGCCACTTTCCAAGTATACTTCATCTTACCCAAGTCTTCCCAAGTAAGATGATCTCCAGAGGATTTGCTCATGAAAATCTCTTCTTGTTCTGCATTTGTTACAGTCAAACACTTTCCGATCAGGTAGGTGAGATAAATTCCTTACGAGCATAATTGTTATTGAAGTTGAGCATCTATGTATGTGCATCGCGTGACCATAAAAAGAAACCTTACCTAAAAGGGATAAATGGCTCATTCCCTAGGGAAAGAAAAAGTTGACTAATCTTTGAAGCGATGAGAAAAAGATCCATTATCCCTTTTAGGTAAGGTTTCTTTTTATGGTCACCTTCAATTATTACTATTTTATGGACTACCTTTAAGAACAGCTTCATAAACAGCGAGATTGGTGGCTAAAAGTCTCGTCATGAACGTAATCAAGACAGAGGAGGTGTCGTATCCTGCTACCAAAACAAGCATCACATTGTCGAATATTTCTTTTTCAGAAAGCATTTGTTCACCGTCTTCACCACGAATACTTAGTAAGCAAGAGATCAAGTCTTGGTGGGAATGAGCTCCTTTATTTAGCTGAAGTCTCTTCTCCTCTAAAATATCTTTCATGACTTGGTCCGCCCTCGCTCTATCCTTTAGGCTGCGATTGAACCGCGTGAATGGAATGTTAATAGGTATTGCCCACATCCCTTGTATCATGTGACGGAAATAATCGACCAGTCGTTCTCTTCTTACTCCGCGTTCAATCCCAAAAAGTAGCGAACATATTATGTCAAATGTGAGAGTTTTCATCAATGGTAATACCTGCAACAAAATCATGCATGTGGTATATATGAACAGTTAAATCGAGAGGGAAGGAGCAGAAATTCGGGCAAAACATACCGTTACATTCTGATTGCCTTCCCAATACGTCTCGATGTGATTCATCACTTCATCTTCCATTTTACCAACATACATCTTCAAACACTCTGGCTTCAAGAAAGATACAAGCGCCCCTCTTACTCGCTTATGATCTTGACCTGCGAGATTCAGCAGACATCGATCTCCTAATATCATTGTCACTGATTCCACCTGTTCATTAGAAATGATGCTGCTGTCACTGCCGAAAACAAGCTTGTTTGCAGCTTGTCCATAGACGAAGACGGTCGGTTTACCGAAAAGGCTGAGCTTAGAGACGGGACCATACTTCTTGACTCTTTGTTCCAGCCAATTCTCAGCAGTGTTGGACCTCATTTGCCATAAAAGACTAAGGCTTTGGCCAATAAAGGGCAGTCCCATTGAACCTGGTGGAATTCTTTTTTCTTGATTTGATCTTTTCCGAGCTAGGAGAAAGATGATTATTGGAAGAAAAGCAAGTAACAAAGTGAGGAAGACGTTCATCATGAATATGTCCTGCAGGTTTACTGAAGAATCTGCCTTGAGGAGTAGCAAAATTCTTCTTAATTAATATATATAGAATGCCTAAGTTGTCTTCATCAATGAAGTTATGAAACCTTTGTTTGTACTTTGTAGTTATCGAAATTGTATGTTTTTAACGGTAAAAACAACTTTGTTGGTCGCTGCCTGGTCAAGTCTTGAAATAATTGGTAAAACTCTAGGAAGATACAGCATAAGGTACCAAAATTGTGTTCCATATTTACTAAATTATAGGAGTTTTCTTTAGATCAAGTTGCACCTACTAAATTATAGGAGTTTTCTTAGAAAGAAATACATAATATTGAATATGATTTCAAGTTGCACTTCGGACACTATCTAATTAAATTTGATATTTATACGGTTGGACGTGCTCAATAACACGTGGAAAGTGTTTTTCATTGAATGTTTAAACTGTTGTATGATACAAGATATTTATCTACACCATATAATATCCTAATATGCCCACTCAAGTGGGACTACGGGTAAGAAGGCCCAACTTGAACTTGAAGTGGTGAAATGGTAATCGGGCAAGTGGTTTGGTGGGGGCATCAGCGAGTTTATCAACACTAATGACATGCGAAACGCGGACCAGACCCTGTTGAACCTGCTCACGGATGAAGTGGTTTAGTAATGGCAACATGCTTCATGCGCGAATGAAAAACTGGTTTGGCAGAAAGCTGAGTAGCACCAACATTATCACAAAAAATAACAGGCGTGGCAGCGGAAGCAAAGCCAAAATCATGGAGAAGATAGTAAATCCAGGATAACTTGACAATGGTGGAAACAATAAAGCGATACTTAGCTTCAGTGGAAGACCGAGCAACATAGGACTGCTTCTTGGAACTCTAAAACAGTATATTGTGACCCAAAAATACAAGGTTGGCACTCGTGGAGGAAAAATCACCATCCTTATTTCCACACCAGACAACATCAAAAAAGGGTAATTACATGTATGTGGCTTAATCCCCTGTTTTAGAAGGGTAATTTTGTAAAAATTGAAGCTCAACATATGCCTAGTATTTCAAAGGATGAAACTGCAACTGAAACTTTTTCTTTGTTGGAAAAGATTTTGTTGAGAAATGAATTCAGTAAAACTTCATTATCAAATGCTATTCTTCTTAGTTTTAACCAACCTCTTGCAATTAATGCAGGATGTGTAGGCAAATTTTTTCTCTATACCTCTCCGTTTGTTTTGGGTTGGGTTTTTTTTTGTGGTTGGTTTTATATAGGGCAGGACAAAAATCCCTTAAAACCTGACCCGACTTGGTTCTCATCCCTCTCCCAACCCGATTTCCCGTGACCCGTATTTTTCCTGACCCGATTTTGTCGGGTTTTCTCTCTTCCCAAAGAAGCACGAGAATATATCCGGGTATAATGTTTAAATCCCGATGGGCCCCGATCCCGATCCCGACCCGACCAAATTAATTGTTTTTTTATATTTATTTATTATTTTTCCTAAAAAATTATTTATTGTTTATTTATGTATTGATACGCGTACTGCAAAAATATAGAAAATTTACTTGATTCTTGTATAAAATTTTCCTTCATTTTTGGGTGAATCAACGAAATGATACTATGCATATTTTTTTTCAAGTTGGAGGTTGTGCATTCATGATGAAAACACTAGTTTGATTTTAGTCTAATTATTTGAATTATGAATATTATGTTGGTGTGTCGATTACTATTTGAAAATAAAGTCTTACGTTCACCATTGGACTGATTGTATTGCATTATGAATTTGTGTATTTATCTTTATGAAATTATTAAACTATGGATATTTTTCTTTGATGGTGATGATGAATTAGATTTTGAAGACGATAAATTAAAATAAAATTTAAAAAAAAAAACATTTTTCGACCCGATCCCGAATATCCGGGAGTCTCGATTGTCGGATCCTGACACCTATCGGGCTTGGGATCGGGGAGCAAAACGGTTTCCGAAATCATTCTGTCTATTGCAATTTCTTTTCTTTTTTATTTTATTTTAATGTACACCTTTTCTTTCCAATATTCTATTTTTTTTGTTTCAATTTTTTGTTGACCCCATTATGAATAAACTAATCATCGTACAAACACTCATTTAGCTTAATAGGCGTTGTGTTTTTTTGGGAAACTCCCCTTGATATAATTACAACTTCTGTAGTTAAAGCTTAATTAATTCGTTTGCCTTAAAAAAAAAGGCATGTTACCGCAACTTATTTACCAAATCATTTTTATATAACATTATAAGTATACACTCGTCTAAAAATTTAAATTATTCATGCTGAAAATACACAACGCATATACTGAAGTTGAATGTATTTAAAGGTGTGTTTGCTAGTAGGCAGTAGCACTTGTAATTGTATAAAGTCACCATTCATGCTCACAAACGAAGCCAGATAATCCACATAGAAGTTATTATTTGTATCACAACAAATTCACCATACACCACATTTATCATTCATTACATTAGAATTGATTTTTTAAAAGTCGATTCTGAAACTAATTGCGATAATGGATCTTTCGAAAGTTGGTTTTTAACTTCAAAATCAATTTTTAAGATATTGATTCAATATGGTGTATGGAAATCGTTTTTTAAATTAAAAATGCAAATGTTTCAATATGAGAAGAAAATGGTATGGACAAATCCATGTCAGAAGAAGTACAATAGTAATTAATTACCCAAACAGCTCTTAATTAATGTTCCCACATCGTTAATTTGCGAAGTTCGAGGCAAGTAAACAAGCAGCTCGAATACCATTCTCCATCGCCGAGCTGAATAGCTTCAGCTTGTAACCAAGCGGGGCATTAGGGTGGTGGAACAGTGGTTCAACTCTACCGGGTAGGGAAAAGGCGGCGATTTTCTGGTCTGCCCGTTCCAAGCATGGAGTTGGGCGGTGATGTCCGGGCGAAGGCTTGGGCGGCGCCGCCTCTGGAGTGCGGGGTTCTGCGTCAGGCTGGCTTTCACAGAGCAGCGAAAACCTGCCGTTCATTGCAGTGGGAGGATTACGGACCGGTGTCTCCTTTGCCCACTAATACCCGGTGGGTCGTCCCACCTGAACCACCATCTTTTTATCAGCTTTTACAATTCTGGCATTGTTGCCTGTGAGTTTGGACCGTTAACTTACTTATCGTTTTATATGTTGTTTCTGCTCATTTGGTTGTTTTTCATATTTGAATGAGCAGTTGTTGAACATTTGCAATAGACATTTTGATTGCTGATAGAGTTTCAACCCCCCTCCTATGATTCTTTGCATATCCCATGCTTTTTGGCTTCAGCCTAATAAAGCTACAATGCGTCTAAAGAACCCATTTTTACTTATTGTGGAATTCATTTCTCTTAGCACATTAATTCGGACGTCTGCTCGTTAGTCTCGGAACTTTGGTGGATTGTAAACCGGTCGTTGGTTTATCTGGTGCTTCTCACGTGTTTCTGAGTAGCATATTGGTTTTCTAGAAGTTTTCAGCCAGTCTATAGTCCCCTTTCTTCCAATCATAAAGTTGTTATGTTTTCAAACGATTGTGTTTTGGTGGTCGATGTCAAACTTCATTGCTTCGCGTGGCAGTGGGCGTGAGTATAATAAGAAAAGGGTGCCTCTGTTTTCCATCATATACATGTAGTATTGAAGGTTGTTAGTATTTCTGATCTGTACAAGTATGTGTCGGTTTACCATGTGATTGAATATAGGTGTATAGGACACATAAGTTTGAAAGAGACTGAGCATTTGAACAAGCTATATGGTTTTGGTTGATTCTTCATACTTGGTACTTGTTGTTATGGACATAGTAGTAATCTTCTTTGGGTATTCTTCGTTGCAGCCATTCGGGGGCTGGTAGCTACCGCTATACGAAATCCGAAATAGGTGTTATATATGGATGTGGAAGAATCTAGAGAATTTCAATGGCGTATGCATTATAAAGAGGATCATTTCTGTGTTTTTAAACAGAGTTATGAGGATTGTCTTTCGTGGAATGCATCACCGGGTTTTGGATCCCTAAGAAAATAGGATAGGCAAAGTCATGTGATTTTCTAACAAATTTAGGGTGAGTTGGTAGGATCTTTGCAAGCCTAAAGGTAGGGGAGGACTTGGATTTAGGGAGATATTAAAACAGTTAATATTGTTCTGCTTGCTAAATATCTCTCCAGAATATGGTCCCAACTTTCCGTAGGTGTATTGTGATAATGGATATTTACCAACTAACCTCTGGTACTTCTCGCATATTTCTGAGTAGCGGCGTATAGGTTTTCCAGAAATGTTACTGCATCCTATTATGTTTGCTTCCAGAAGTTTTCTGGATAAAATCTTTTGTCATGATATGCATTATTCAGTCAGTCTGTGTTCGTGACAGGAACCGCAGGGGAGTGGCAGTTTAGAACTGAAATGGGGCTAATTACGCTAGCACTTCATAGAAATTTGCTTAGGTTTGATTGGTTTTTGCACGATACCTAATGAGCGGCTACTCGTGTATCCTTACATGTCTAATGGCATCACGACTTAGAGGTTAGTTTAGTCATTTTCATCATGAATTTTTTTTTTTTTATACAGTTTTTCCTAGGATGTCACTGCATGACGTATAATAATGTAGGGCTTTTGTGTTCATCTGGACCACTCCATTTCTGTGTCCTACATACTACAATGTACAATATGTCATCACATGATGTAAGCTAAATAATTCCATCCCATTTCATTAACTGCTCGGAATAATCTTTTAATCATGTAAAGATATGAACTTTATGAGGAATTAAGGTAATCTAAGCTTTAGTTAACATATGTTAATCAAAATGGTTGCAGCAAAACCGGCTTTAGGCTGGAATATGCATACAAGAATCGCAATCGGAGCAGCAAAGGGGTCTTCCATACCTCCACAAGCAATTAATGATATTGTCAAGTTAGTAACTATTGTTTTCTGAGTCTCAAATCTGGCACCACCTGGATTAAGACTCTGATGTATACCATCATCTATAATCTGCAGCATCCTAAGCTCCAATAGAGGAAGCTTTTGAATGTTTTATGTGCTATGCTTTTGGGTTCAGCCTAATAATGTTGTTCTTTACTTGTTTGTGGAATTCATTTCTCCTATCATATTAACTGTGGCCATCTGCTCGTTGATATATAGTACAATTTGTATGGTATGATGCTAAACGGGCACCGATATTGTGGAAAAGATTGAACCCCGGTGACGTTCAATTAAACATTAGATTTATTTGTACTGCTCGTCTTTTCCCGAAATTAGTGACATTTGTTTTTTTTTCATAGATGATGTGCTTTGTGGGAATGCTAAACAAGACTCTTCTAGAATGTCAGAACTTTGGCGAATCTGGTTGTTAGTTTCTCGGATACTTCTCACGTGTTTCTGAGTAGCGTATATGTTTCTTTTATCGGAAATGTTACTGCATCCTATGTGTCTTCACAAGTTTTCTGGATGGAATCTTATGTGATGATATGGATTATGCAGCCAGTCTATGTTCAGTATACCATGTGATTGAATGTAGATATATAGGACACATAAGTGCTTGAAATTCCTGACAGTGAATGTGGTTGTACTTCATATTTGGTACTTCTTGTTATGGACATAGTAGTCCTCTTTGGGTATTCTTCCTCTTATCTATTTATTTGGGCCGAAATGCAATATCATGGAGCTCTAAGAAACAAACCATTGTTGCTCGCTCCTCTACCGAAACTGAATATCGATCAGTTGTTGCCGCTGCTGACAAACTCACTTGGTTCACTTTTCTACTACGTGATCTTGGACACCCTATCTCTCAGGCCACAGTAATCTATTGTGACAATTTTGGCACCACTCAGTTTTTGCTCCGATCCCGTTTTTCATTTCCGTATGAAACACGTGGCTATTGATTATCATTACATTCGGGAGAAGCTTCAGCATGGCAGCCTATGCATCTTTCATGTGCATTCGCAAGATCAACTCGCTCATTGTCTAACGAAATCCCTACCTCGTCCTGAATATCATCTTCAACGCGACAAGTTAGGCCTCCGTCCTCGGCCAACTTAAGGGGTGGTAATAGCAATATGAACACGTGTGAATATGTTTTAGTGTAAACACATTTATTGTATTTATTACATCGTAAATAGTCCCTTGATTAGAATCAAGCATTGTATTGTAATTATATATACTGTGTATAGTTATTCAAGTGATGTGTGAATAAAATATACCTTTCCATATTAACTCTACAAGTGTGAACCTAATGGACGTAACAACTCATAGCCCAATTATTTGTCATGACATGTTATACATGTTACATACTTCATAAAAATTGGGATAAAGACTACATGTGAAATCTCGTCCCGATAAATAAATAAATTTCAAAAACGAATAATTTTATAAATTCCGATTTGAAGCGAAAGAGCTTAAAATAATATTCGATAAATTAATAACCTCACTAAACGAATATTTTTTTCTGGTCCCGAGGGTATTTATTTATCGAGATTTAACTCTAGTTGGTTTAGCTTCTTTTTCTTGACCGACGCCAAATTTTCATTGACCAGTTCAAGTCGACGTTAGATTCTCACTTTGGATTAAAATGTAAAAAAAAAAAGTATAGATAATGATTAAAAAATTCAAAATTGTTTTTTCTTTTGAGAAAATATTTTCAAAATTGTTATGTAAAAGATAAATTTTATGGATTATCTATTATTTAAATTCATTTATTAGATATTGGATTAACTCAAATTATTGTATCTACACTGTAATTTATACTATAAATACCTCATAATACAAGTGAAATAAGAGTGGGTAGCTGATGAATCTTGACTATGAGAAGACGATTCACTACCCTTATTAGATTCAGTAGCACTATTTGACATTGATAAATGCAGAAAGAAGAGGGAGAATACAAAAAATATGCTTACTTGGTGCTTAGAGTTTATGTAGAGGAAATGGCAAAATGAACTCTGCTCCGACCTTCTCTCCCCTTTTATGCTTGCGAAAACTTTGAAATGAGTTGAAAAGACGTGATTTGAGGGGGTTATAATCCCACACAAATCGCAAGAATCAAGGTAATGGCGTTACGGTTAACGAAAAGGGACGCTTCGTTCCTTGTGCTGGAATACGGCGTTAGTGCGCCATGACGTCACGCTACGACGCTATAATTGGTTAGGGTTACAGGTGGCGGTACAGCTGTTTCCCACTCAAACAACGACCCAACTCGAAGACGATTCAAATGGCAGATTTGACCTCGGATGACGGGAGTCGCCTCTCTCAAGTCTGGGGGGCTTGTGACGATACATGGTTTCACCCCTCCACGTGTCGTCTTCCGGTTGGTCCCCACGGTATGAATAAGAATCAAAGTGTGCATGTCGATGCCCGGACTCGGGGCTACGACTATCGACTCTTAAGCAGTGTAGGACGATGGTCCCATCTCGACCACCGTAAGTCGGTTGAGTCGGCGTAGAGGACAGAGTCCGCACCAGCTACGAAGGCCCATTATCAGCGTGGTAACTTGGGCAAGAGGCAAGGCCCATGAAGGTTAAATATGACAATAGCCTAAACCGACCTAATATCAGGGTTAGGGCATGCATTATCATTATAAATACCATGTTCCAGGAACTACGTAAGGCTTGATTCCTGGACAAATACAGGATACGTAGGCAATCTAAGACAAGCTCTTAGACTCAGCTGTAAATCATAAAACATACATACACGTTCTTAAGGTATTAGGATTTTGAGCATTCATCACTAGATTCATTCAGGCCCAGATTAATTAGGTGACATAATCTGTCATCGTCAAACACGTTATCAGCATGAGACTCTACATGCGGAGGATTCGAGGTAATTTTTTTCTATTGCATTCTTCTTGGTTTTCTTTCAATGGCTAACATCACCAAACAAGAATTTGTTCCCCTAAACATATCGGGAAAAAATTACTTATCATGGGCCGTGGATGTTGAAATGTAAAACAATTGTTGTGAATAACACTGAGACAAACCAAGACCGTGCAAAGACCATGATATTTCTCCGTCATCATCTTGATGAGGGATTAAAACATGAATATTTAACGGTGAAAGATCCGTATGAATTGTGGAACAATCTGACAGAGAGGTCGATGATGCAACCTTTCTAGGGTTTCAATCTCACCGGCAGTGTACCGGGTCAATCGTAGTCTAGCGTGGTGGTCAAGGTCGTCTCCCAAGGGAAATGTGAGGTTAAACACCAATTAGTTACCATTATCTTGATCCGAATCGCAGTTTTGTTTAAAAGACTAATAATTAACTACAAAGATTGTTCAAACGATAAAAGAAATTGACTAAGATGGTTTATAGTTCAAGTTAATTCCCTTAAATTGATTGAAATCGATCAACAAAGGTGTGCTATTGTGTGAATGGTGCATTTCGAAACATGTAATTTTCCCTCATACGAGTGTATAAAATTACACTATGCCTTATCCTTGGTTTAAGCACCTTAAACCTAATGACTCGACACGATAAACACATGAATGCAATATTCCCCGGATAAGGAATCAAATTCCGTTACGGTCGATTCTACCTTCCGTCCCTCTTACCATCGTCTCACAACTAACGTCTCCGTTCGGTATCTACTAGTTGTGTAGGTGCATGCAATGGTTAATTACTCCAATACACACATTAACAATCAAAGCAAGCAAGAGGATTTCAACACAATAGAAGCTAGCAATAAAACGATCAACTCCAAACAATAAAAGGATTAACTATCATTACTATATCATCTTAGTCAATACAAGAAACTAGCCACTTATCATCATAACTACTAACAAGTTAAAGCTAGCATTCATAATAACAAGAACAATTAGATCAAAGTAAAAGCTAATAGATTACCAAATTCGAATGATGAACTAGAGGTGAGATTCATCTACTCCAGTTTTGATGAAGATGGAGCACAACTAATTGTTTCCTATACATCCACTTCAAGACTTGAGCATCTCAAAATGATAGTTCTAAGATATTACAAGGATTAAATGTTAAAATCATGGAGATTTTTGGCTAAGAGAGCCTTTTTGGTGATATTGCCTTCAAGCTTCTGCAAAAACTCTATATGTCGAACTCTTTTTTTCTTCACTGATGAGCAATAGTATATTGCCAAATTTTTGCAATATTTAATAAGGTGGCTTAAGCCATGTGTGACCAAAGTAGTTGAGATGTGACTTCTGCATTTAATGCTCATGTGATAGCTTGATATCATGGCCTGCACCATTTAAGTTGTGGCTCACAACCTTTTGATGTTGTGGCTCACGCCACTTTTGATGTTGTGGTCTGCGCCATGACATCAACAATTATGAATCTTGCATGGAATAAAACGAATGCTTTCTAATTTCCTTCCATTTCTTTTCTGCTCTTCTATCACTACAAAACAGACATATCATAATACTAAAAGGTCTCGATAATAAATTATAGATGACTAGGTTAACATTTATTAATAAAATTTAGATATTCATCATATAAATTTATGAAATGAAATTGATTCTATTTATAACTAATTCCACTATAATTGATACGAATTATCATTTTATACTGAAGAATTGGGGTAAAACATCGTATAATTTTAGCATCCGGTTGACATACCCACTTGAGGTTGGTCGTTTTACCAAAGACCAGATATGATTGGCTCAACCTGCGAGATTTTAAATCTGTCACTGAATATAATTCAACAATTTTTAAGATTACCTCACAACTGAAATTATGTGGCGAAAAATTGACAGATGGAGACATGCTGGAAAAAAAACATTTTTGTTGGTCCCAGAGAATGGTGGAATATAGTCGGGTGGGTGGTGAATGACTATATTGTGAGTTTAAAAACTTTAAACCTCAGGAGTTACAAAAACTTTTCTGATGAAAAGCCTTTGTGCAGCGGAATATTAAAACTCTTCAGAATTAGTTAGTATTGTTTCATTTTCTTTTTGTGCAGCGGAATATTAAAACTCTTCTAAAACGTATTTTCAAACCACTTAAGCAATCACAAGCATATAAATAAAGTACTAAATGTAAATGCAAAAAGTAAATGTTGTAAGTAAGTGACACAAAGTTTCTAGTGGTTCAGGGTGTTGCAATCCCTTAGTCCACTCTTCTCCTGTGATGATTGGGGAATTCACTATTGTCTTTCACAAATACAATAGTATGATTGTCTTTGGCTACACAAGCTTCACAATCTCAAGATTATCACTCCCTGACTATAAAAGCTTCAGTGACTCAGTCTTCAACACTGCTCCTTGAGAACAAATCCTTCAACAGCTATCACACTAGGTTGTAATTCCTTCTCAGATCTGATTCAATTGCTCCAAAAAGAGTAGTGAATTGAATTCACAAGGCTTGAACAATCTCAGTACTTGATGTGGATTTAAAGCTATGATTCCGAGTTGATATTTTCTGGATTAAGCAATGTATATCCAAATGAAGGCTAGAGGGGAGTTTCAGCACTTAGAAGTATTTCCCGTATATTTCATCTTCTGTCCCTTCTGCCAATGCCTTCTATTTATAGCCATGATTTCTTGATTTTGAAATTCGGTCCGTTGGCTATTAAATGCGGAGATTAATCCTTATTTTCTTCAAACGTTATTCATAAAATCCGTCCTTGATTTCATTCTCCTTGATTTCAGTGTCCGTATTTTCTTCAAACGTTATTCATAAAATCCGTCCTTGATTGATTCTACATTAATTGCTTGATTTCCTTATTTTCCACGTTCTGATTCAAGTGTAGACAGTATACTTGACTTTGTTGTTGTTTCACTTGGTTGTTGCTTAGCCGGTCCAGTGCTACTTTACTTATATGCTGGTCACTGGGCTGCTATAGGCTGCTGTCAGTCTGCTTCTTCCTTTCTGCTTGTTTTTCTTAACTGATTTTTATTTACTATTGGATTTAGTGGATTTTGAGTCTTTATAATCAGATATCTAATTAGCATCATAATATCCTTCAAATACTGATGGATATCTTGTATATCGTTATTCAAGAATTATTGTAAACTTTAAGTACCTCAACATCCAGTCAAAAATACACTGTTGATGTACAATTGACGACAGTGAACTCCCTCAATAATGAATTACAATAGTGAACTCCCAAGTTCAATACATAATTGAATGGATTTTCGGTGAGTTAATAAAGTTACAAATAGCTTTCTTAATGCATGAAGCATTTGAAAGAGAAAAGTTTCATTTAAACATTCTGCGATGCTTTGATCGGTTACTAATAAACCTCTTTTTTTGGCAGCTTCACTGGTGTATTTATTATTGTTAACCTGCAGTAAATCTTCAAATGATGTTGGTCCTCTAACATGATTAAGTAGCAATATGAGACAATACATTTCTCCTTCCAATGGACTTGCACCATTTACATGGCCAATCAAGCTTTTTGTTTCCTCCCTGCCTAATATTTTTGTGTGTTCTTCCATACAAAAATAATTCTGGAATTTCACAGTACAAAAGTTTTTTGGCCTTTTGATTTGATCGACAAAGGGTGAAAAACTTCGTTAGCATTGTTTTCGAAGCAAATCTATTATGAACGAGAGCTTCAAGATTTTGATTCTTCCAATAGGAAACATAATTTTTTTCCGGGTAGATGAAGTTGGAGACAAATAACCGGTGGTTGCGTGTCATTCAAAGGAAACTCAAATCTTCTCTATATTGCCTCTGGAACAGATACCCATCTTGCATTTTGAAACTGATTTATTTCATCAATGACGTGATTGTCTTCTTCAGGGGAAATGTATATTGCAATGCGATCATGACCTTTATAGATGTAGACCTCTTTCTTTCGTCATCTTCAAATTGAAACGCCATTGAATCCATGATGGGCTATCCGCAAAAGTCCCAACACCCACATCTTGAATCAGATCTTCCTACAATCTACACACATGTCGCGGCCACAGCAAATATCGGCCGTGAATAGTCTTCGTCTCAAAATCCGTGCACTGGACTCTTAACACCTTAGAAACTATACCAACTCCCCTCGGGAAAAAAAACAACAAAAAGAAAATGAAACAATACTAACTAATTCTATTACACCAAATTTTACCTCGCATAGTTTAGTCCTTCTATATTTTTAACTTGCAGTCACCAGTCACGTATTTACTCGTTGTGCAACTTAGCTCATATAACGCCCCTAGGCCTGATGACGCTAAATGAGTCATAAATTATTCGGTCAACTGTTTAGACCGTCGTTCTCGTTTGGTCTAAAATAGCTAACCCAAGTTAATAAAACATTTATGTCTCACACCTATAAGATAGTAATGTGCTTCCTCCACAACCAACCAATATGGGATATCACAGCTCATTACAGACCAAACTTCCAAGAGAAATTTTCAGCACAAACATTTTTTCAACATGAAGTCTCAAACCCATATCCTAGATGGAATCTCTGACAAAGATTAAAGATGTCTAATAAGAATCTGGAGGGGTTACAATTCTGCACTTACAATATGGCCAACAGGATCTTTGCAAGATCAGAACATTTCCTGTGTGGAAATCACACACAGCTTCATATGAGCAATCATTTCCATATATATGACTGAAGCATATAATAAATCCACAGCTTCCATTCAATTAACATTCCGATCTTGATGGCTTTCTAGCATAACAAAATCAACGTAATGCTACTGCCACAATACTCGGCCACATCAACGAATGACACGATCTACTTTTGCTTTCTTGATTTTAACGGGTCCATCATAATCAATGAATCCTATATTATGGTCAAAATTACAAAGAAAAATAGGTTGTACCCTTTCAACATTGATGTCATTTGGCACCAAACGGAGTTACTTTTTTCCAGTAGCATTTGACACCAAATCCTTAAGAAACTTGGCAGATTTAGTAATTGGGGAGTTGATTGCCATCAGATTATACAAAACAGTCTCAACCTCAGTGATGGATGGCCGTGCTTTGAAGCTAGAAACCAGTTTCAAATCTCCATTTTCTTCGACAAACACATTCCATTTCTCACCACTTAAAATCCCATCTCTCACACACTTAAAGATCATACCTTTTCTCTTACTTAATATCCCTCTGACCTCCAATCCCATAAACGAGTACACCACTTCAAATGAACCCACAAATCCACTCAACTCACCAAACTCAGTCTCCTCCTCAAAAGCCCACTTAGGATTGAAAATCACCATTGGCTTCGGATACATAGTATCCGTAATTAACTTCATGACCTCCAATTCCGAAGCTGCTGGCGCCATAAACACAGCCAAATCCGCAGAAGTCAGAATCCTGGAATCCTGATTGGAAATCAAATTAAAATCAACATTTTCAACAGAATTATCCGACTGGGATTCAAAGGCCTTTGTGGCAGCTATACTTAAGTTCTCGTCAGGCCAAAAAATGAGAATTTTAATCGAAGGCCCCTTTTTTCTAATGGGCATTTTTCCAAACACGTCTACAGCCAGTTGGGTGAGTGTAGAAGTCGAGTCGTCAACAACTGGGATCTCAACTCTCAATCTGGGTTGCTTGGATTTCTTGAGTTTTCCAGAAAGCTTGGGGTTGTTGAGAGGCTTTTCTAAGGTGGAAGAAAGAGAAACCTTGGCTTGAAGAATGGCTTCTTCTTTGGTGTTAGGAGGGGTGGGAGAAGAAATGGAACAATGGAGAGACAAAGAATAGGTTCTTGCTCTGAATTGGGGTTCTGAAAGAGAGGTAAACTGTAGATTGTGATGATGCGGTTGTTGTTGTTGGGTAAAGAAAATGAAACAATCTTCAAATTGTCTGCAACTGGTGGTTTGAATTGGGATCCTAATGCTTTGCAAATGCATCTTGGACAGAAGCAGCGAAGCCATTTTTCAAATTCCGAAGAAAAATGAAATAATTTGAGCGAATGAAAAGGAGAAGGCTGTGGATAAGAAGTCTTACTCGGCCTCGTAAAAAAGTCTTACATGTATTGTACTTTTTTTTTTTTTTCTGGGACATGTATTTTGTACTTTAATTTCAGAAATTGTGAAGAAATACAGGGGAAATGGTCTCAATTCTCAAAGAACACAATATAATAATGATACGGGCATAACCGTTTGAAAGAAAAAAAAAATGGTATAATAAAATTATTGTCATTGTTATTAGCACCACAGTCAATCTACTTTTGGGACACAACAATAAAATGCAACCTCTCCAGATCGAATTCATGTACAAAACTCGACCCTGGAGAGATCTGCAAAGTCGATTTTTTTTCAAAATACTGTATGTTGTTCGGATTGATCGACTGTGGTACCATTGACGGTGCCCTAAAACACCAAGGACGAAAGATTTCATCAAGAAAGAAAGAAAGAAATATTACAGAGAAGAGACTCACATTACCTGGTGTCTATAACCCAGACCAAGCAAAGTATCAGTGCAAAAAAACATCACTGACTAAGATCTCTAGCAAAATGAGTCATCCTATGAGTAATGCTATTACTATTTCTGTTTACATGTTTAAACGAACGAGTATCAAAAAAAGGCCAGAGACACTTTCTTCAATGTGCGAAAAATGAGGTTTCTGATGAGATGGCGTTCCACCAGACAAAAAGAGAACCACTCCAAAACAAGACTCAGAAGGTCCCAAGAAAAGCCAACAATTTTCCATACTTCTTGCAATCTAGGACATCTAGTAAAAAGATGGTCAATAGATTCTTTATCAAGATCACAAATGGGACAAAAACCAGATTCCTTATTGATTCATCTAGAGAAGATTTTCCCTGGCCAACAGGTAAACAAATTTTGAGACATCTCCATACAAAGTCCTTGATTTTAGTTGGTAAAAAGAGAGCCCAAATTCAGAGCACATAAGGCAATGAGAAAGAGGAAGAAACAGAAGGAAATTTTTTGGGTGCGCTTAGCACCCCTGGAGCCGGAAGTAAACATTGGGTGCCAATAGAACCTACCTATATCTTTTTTACAACAATGTTACAAACAAGAAGACTTGGTGGACACTATAAGCTGAAGTTAACAAACAAACATATTACAGGTTGAAAAAGAAAGAATTTCAACAGCAAGTATAAGATTATACCCCCTCTATGGTATATTACAGATTGCTAGTGTTTTCCATGACCATTACTGTCATTTCAATGGCTATTATAGTCAGTCCTACTAATTACCTAAACACTGATTGCTATTCAGAAAATCAGAGCATCCTGTTTGTTGCTCGGTTGCTTTCGAGACACTATAACGTGAAAAAGATGAAGCAACAGATAAAAGAGCAGAAACGAACTTAAGATACGTTGAACATCAACTATAATACATGCACAGCTACTTCCCCCGACTTAAGCACATAATGAGCACACGAATTTATTTAATGCAACTTTCGCATCAACTTCACTTGAGATGGATCACAGATAGCATAAACTCAAGATCTATTTGCACATGAACTCAAAGATGAAGCAAGGAAAACTCACTGTATTTTCGAGCCAGGTTTGATCCCTAAATAAAGAAAGTTTTAATGACCTTGAAAACACAGAAATGATCCCCTTTTTCATTCATACGCCATATTTGACCATTGAAAAATGCAACGTACATGCTCAATCTTCTGAAGGAAATAATACTGTTATTTAGTGTAGGTGAAGGAAGTAATACTTGATTACTAGTTAGTTCCTACTTCCTATTCAAGCCAGTAGCTACCCACAATCCCCCCCAAAAAAACGGAAGAAAAACCCAATAAATGCTTAAGTCCCTGATTCATCACAGGGCATTTTCGATTACTGTAGAGACCTTTTACAAAATTACACTGCTCAACTTACAAAACCATCAACAGCAAGGAAAACGAGAGACAACAACGTTGACAGGGAGAAACACATGAGTTTCCCAGAATTGACACATTCAACGCCTTGGTGAAAAATACTGAGATTCACCCGATGGTTGCAAGGAAGCACGCCCAAAGAGTACTACTATGTCCATAACAGCAGCAAGTACCAGAGATCAAGCACAACCACATTTCACTGTCAGGAAAGAATTAATCAAAACAATGAAAGAATCAATCAAAAGTTCAAATGCTCACTCACTTTCAAAACTATGCCGTCTTATATATCTACATTCAACCACATGGTATAGCGACACATACTTGTACAGACTACAGATCAGACATACTTCAATACTACATGTATGATATAAAACAGAGGCAGCCTTTTCTTTTACTCATGCCCACTGCCACTAAGATGTGGAGGCGGTGGAGAACTGAAGTTTGACACCAACCACCTAATAAGCATTACAAGTTTATGATCTGAAAGAGAGGGACTCGTCAAGAACATAGACTGACTGAATAATGCATATCATCATCACAAAAGATTTTTATTCAGAAAACTTCTGGAAGAAAACATAGGATGCAGCATCATACCATACAAATTGTGCTAGGAGAAATCAAAGAGCGGATGTCCCACGTCCCACCACGCTTGTAAAACAATTAATTAATGTGCTAAGAAGAAAAAATGAAGCCAGAATAAGTAAAAATGGGTTCTTTTGCACAGCTTTATTAGGCTGAAGCCAGAAAGCATTGCACTTTTGCACATCACACAACAATAGCATTATAGTTCATCAACCTAATTGCTCAGAACAATAAAAGAAGACCTAATTGCTGAGAACAATAAAAGAAGTCACCAGCAACAAAAAAGATGGTGGTTCAGGTGGGACGACCCACCGGGTATTAGTGGGCAAAGGAGACACCGGTCCGTAATCCTCCCACTGCAATGAACGGCAGGTTTTCGATGCTCTGTGAAGCCAGCCTGACGCAGAACCCCGCACTCTAGAGGCGGCGCCGCCCAAGCCTTCGCCCGGACAACACCACCCGACTCCATGCTTGGAACGGGCAGACCAGAAGACGCCGCCTTTTCCCTACCCGATAGATTGAACCACTGTTCCACCACCTTAATGCCCCGCTTGGTCACAAACTGAAGCTACTCAGTTCGGCGATGGAGAATGGTGTTCAACGTGCTTGTTTAGTTGTCTTCAACTTCGCTAATTATCGATGTGGGAATAATTAAGGGCCTTTCTTTGGATCATTAGTGGATAATTACTATTGTACTTTTTCTGACATGGGACTTGTCTGTATCATTTACTCCCGTTTCAAAACTTTCGCATTTTTAATTTATGATGAATTTTGTTGATGTTTTGATATATTTATATTGAAAGCCTTTATTTGTTTCACAAACTTTTTTTTTTCTTTTTTAATCACATTAACATTTTATTGATATGTCATATCTGTCGTACATTATACTGAATCAACCATTTAAAAATTAGTTTTTGAATTTAACAAATGATTTTTTTCTAAACATAAAGTACATTTGTTTAATACAAAAAAACGAATTTCAATACATCATACCGAATTAGTATTTTGAAAGTCGGTTATGTAGTCTAAAACCAACTTTTTTTGAGGTAGCAAGAACAGACAAAGGTATTTCCATTAATCAAAGGAAGTATGCATTAAACTTACTAGAAGAATATGGTTTTACAGAAGCAAAACCAGTAAATACACCACTCAACTCCAAACAAAAGTTAGCTGCAGGAGATTCTGAATTATTATCTGACAACACAGCATACAGAACCCTAGTAGGAAAACTCATATACTTATCATTCACCAGGCCAGACATCACTTTTGCAAAGATCAAAGAAATTAAGTCAATATCTCACAAACCCTCATTAATCATATGCAAGCTGCACACAGGATGCTGAGATATATTAAAAGAAACCCTGCTCAAGGCTTATTCTTTCCCAAACAACAACAGACTAGAATTAAAGGGATACACAGATTCAGATTGGGCAGGGTGTGAAGACTCCAGAAAATCTATTTCTGGATATATCATGTTTCTAGGAACAGCTCCTGTTTCATGGAAAGCAAAGAAACAGACAACAGTAGCAAAAAGCTCCTCAGAAGCAGAATATAGGGCAATGGCAACAGCCACATGTGAATTACAGTGGCTAGTGTATATCATGAAAGACCTACAGATTCCAGTTCCATTACCAATCCTACTGTTTTGTGACAATGCAAGTGCAATACACATTGCCAAGAATCCTATTTTTCATGAAAGGACAAAGCATATTGAATTGGATTGCCATATTACAAGAGACAAGGTTCAGTCAGGGTTCTTAAAACTAATGCCAGTCAGAACAAACTCACAACTAGCAGATATTCTTACAAAAGCATTAGATGCACCTTTGTTTCACTACTTTCTCAGCAAGATAGGAACTCATTCTCTGTTTTTACCAACAGTGACACCTGATAGTTCATTGGATGAGCTATCAAGGCATGATGATCAAGATGTCCAAGCCTCACACAATTCAGCTTGAGGGGGGGTATTGGATGAGCTATCAAGGCATGATGATCAAGATGAGCTCATTGACACACACATCAAACACCTAGAAGTGTGAAGTTAGTTAGAGCGGTTGTGAAGTTAGTTATAACCGCCTCTTTACTTCATCAACACCAAAACCGAGTCTATAAATATCTTAGAGTAGCAATAGATTAGTTCTTAAGCTTTACATTCATAAAAAAGCTTTGGTTATACTTCCAGCTTTTCCATTTCTATGTAAAACACCATCAAGATGATGAACACCATTGGAATAATAATTTTTCTTCGATTATTCTTCTTCATGTTTTGATTCATCAATTCTTCATGGTATCAGAGCAACAAAGCTCGTAGTAGCAGTTTCTTTGCGCTTTATCTCTGATTTCTTGGAGGTTTCGTTTCCAGTTTGTTGGAAGCCTCTGTTTTCTGTTTTTTTGGTTTCTTTGTACCTGTTCTTGGAGTTATGGCCATGGATGCAGCTCAGAATCAGGTGATATTGCCAAGCAATCCGTTGTATATTCATCCAAGTGAAAATCCTTCACTTGTCTTGGTTCATCCTCCATTGAATAACAAGAATTTCCATCATTGGAGTTGGTCGATGAAGAGTCAATTGATTACAAAGAACAAACTTGGTTTCATCGATGGTACGTTGCCTAAGCCTGATTCGAATGATCCAAATCATCAGGTATGGCAACAATGTAATGCTTTTGTCAGTGCTTGGTTAGTTAATCTTCGTTATTCCTTCGATTGCACTGAGTATTATGTTCAAATCCACAATAGGGACATTTGGTTAGATCTTGAGTCCAGGTTTTCCAGATTAGATGTTTTTCGTGTTTCTGATTTGTTAGAGGAAGTACATACTGTGAAGCAAGGAGAACTTGATGTCACTAGCTATTTTACTAAGATCAAAACGCTGTGGGATGAGATTGATCTTATGAGACCTACACCGGTTTGTAAGTGTGAGCCTAGATGTACTTGTGATGTTCTTAAGATTTTTGCTGGATATGCAGAAACAGAAAAGGTTGTGAGATTCTTGAAAGGTTTAAATCCTGAGTTTTCCCAAGTTATGACACAGGCACAGTTGATGCAGCCTGTGCCAGATCTTCACACTGTTTTTGCCATGGCTTTAAAACTTGAGGCACAGAAAGACTATGTTTCCAGTCATCCTGTTCAGGCTCAGGTCTTCTATAATAGGTCCTTTGGTCAATCTGGTAATGGTTCTTCTCAAACTCAGACACAGCAAGCACAGAGGCCTTACACAAGTTCTGGCAATAGCAATTTCAAGAAGGGAAATCCTAGTCAAGATAGGAGGAAACTTCAGTGCACTTTCTGTGGTTTTACTGGGCATACTGTGGACAAGTGTTACAAGAAACATGGATTCCCACCTGGTTTTAAACCAAGAGGCAGAGTCAATATGGTGGATTCCACATCTGGTTCTGGGAATGATAGTATCATTGGTTCTGGTTTGGATGTTAATACTAATCATGTACCTTCTGCTTCAGATGATGAGTCATTTACTTTGAATAAGGCTCAAGACAATCAAACTATCAGTCATTTGGACACAAACAAATCGTAGAGATTTGATCATATGGCCAACCAAGCAAGCTGCTTTTGAGTGCCAACTTTATGCCTCATCGATCTGACGGTATATGCCTAAATCTGCTATATCCTGGATCATAGATTCAGGAGCCACTGATCATATTGTTAATAGGTTAGACATTCTTGCCAATGCAAGGCCTATTAGCAATATGAAGGTTGGCCTACCTAATGGTTCTACTGTTGCAGTGTCATATGTAGGTCAGGTTTCAGTATGCAATGGTTTGATATTGACTGATGTTTTGTGTATACCTGATTTTACATTCAACTTAATATCTTTGGCTAAGCTAACTGCTAATCCAGATCTTTCTATAGTTTTTGTGCTTAATAAATGCTTGATTCAGGACAAGAGACTTGGGAGTCTGATTGGATCAGCTAGCAAATCAAGAGGATTGTATGTTCTGGATAGCCCTCCCACTCCCACACAGTCTATACATTTTTCTCACAAAGTTGCTGCTGTTCAAAATAAGATAGATAGTAGTGATCTTTGGCATTATAGACTAGGGCATCTTTCTCATAAAAGATTGTATGACTTACATCTTGTTTCTCATTCTGATTCTGTAAACAATATCTGTCACATTTGTCATTTAGCAAAACAGAAAAGAAGTTCTTTTCCTTTAAGTGTTTCTTCTGTTAATGGTGTTTTTAATTTGATACACATTGATATCTGGGTCCTTACAGCACCGCATCGTATCATCTGCAGATCTATTTCCTTACTATTGTTGATGATTACTCTGATTTCACTTGGATTTTCTTAATGAAGTGCAAGTCGGCTAGAGATCTAGTTAAGTCTTTCTGTCAATTTGTTTTTGTGCAGTTTAATACACATGTTAAAGTCATAAGAACAGATAATGGCTATGAATTTGACATGCCAGATTTCTATAAAGAAAAGGGCATAATTCACCAAACATCTTGTGTTGATACTCCTCAACAAAATGGAATTGTTGAAAGAAAGCATCAACACATTCTCAATGTTGGGAGAGCCTTAAAATTTCAGTCTAGTGTCCCTTTAAAATACTGGGGGTATTGTGTTACTCATGCTGTGACCTTGATCAACATGACACCATCTCTAGTAATAGGAAATAAGACACCATACCAACTGCTCTATGGTAAAGAACCAGTGTATAATGATTTAAAAGTGTTTGGTTGCCTTGTATTTGCATCTACTCCCACTCATAATAGGTCTAAGTTTGAGCCTAGGGCTAGAGAATGCATATATCTTGGTGTCCCACAATATACTAAAGGACATATTTTGCTTGACAAGTCCACTAGGAACATATTTGTCTCTAGGGATGTGAAGTTTTATGATCTTGTTTTCCTTTACAAACTATAGACACAGTACTTCAAGTGATTACGTGCCCCTTACTAAAGGTTTTATGCATCAAGCATGGATGATTCCATACCTGCACCTGATGCTGCTGATAGTTCTTCAAATCCTGATGGAGATATGAATGATAATCCACACTGATCATCGATCATTCTACACAACAACCAATACAAAGAATAAACACCAAAGGAGGAGATCTACAAGGACCGAGATATCAACCTCATACTTAATGAAATTCATCCGTCCAAAGGCAAAGTCCAAACATACAATCAACAATGTCTTAACCTATCAACATTTAACAAATAGCTACAAGAACTTTGTCTGCTTAATGTGATGCTATCACAGAACCAAAGACTTACAACCAAGCGATTAAGCATGAGTCTTTGGAAGGAAGCAATGCGAGAAGAGCTTGGATGCCCTACAAGCAACAAATACATGGAAAGTTGTCACTTTACTGCTGGAAAAAGGAAGATAGGATGCAAGTGGGTATATAAGGTCAAGTATCATGCAGATGGCTCAATTGAGAGGTACAAAGCAAGATTGGTTGCTAAAGGCTATACACAGACATATGGAATAGATTATGAAGAGACTTTTTCACCTGTTGCCAAAGTCACCACAATCAGAACACTGCTAGCCCTAGCTGCATCAAAGAACTGGAACATCCACCAGATGGATGTAAACAATGCCTTCCTCCATGGTGATCTTGAGGAGGAAGTCTACATGGACCTACCACTAGGGTTTCATTCTAATATACCTAATCCAGCATGTAAACTCACTAAGTCTCTATATGGCCTAAAACAGGCTAGTAGACAATGGAACACAAAACTCACCTCAGCCCTGACAGATATGGGTTTCAAACAGTCCAAGCATGATCATAGTTTGTTTACTAAAGGAGAAGCAGACACTTTTATAGCACTACTGGTTTATGTGGATGACATTATAGCTACAAGTGCATCCATGACAAAGAAATCAATGAGGTCAAGCGGTGCTACACAGAGATTCCGATCAAGGATATTGGAGCATTGAGATATTTCTTAGGGGTTGAGGTAGCAAGAATGACAAAAGGTATTTCCATTAATCAAAGGAAGTATGCATTAAACTTACTAGAAAGAATATGGTTTTACGAAGCAAAACCAAGAAATACACCACTCAACTCCAAACAAAAGTTAGGCTGCAGGAGATTCAATTATTATCGACAACACAAAGATACGTAACCCTAGTAGGAAAACTCATATACTTATCATTCACCGAGGCCGACATCACTTTTGCGAAGACAACAATTAAGTCAATATCTGTCAAAACCTCACTGTTAATCATATGCAAAGTGCACACGATCTTGAGATATATTAAAAGAAACCTCGCTTTCAAGGCTTATTCTTTCCAAATAACAATGGACTAGAATTAAAGGGATACACATTCGTGATTGGGCGGGGTGTGAAGACTCGAGAAAATCTATTTACGGATATATCATGTTTCTAGAACGACTCTGCTTCATGGAAAGCAAAGAAACAGACAACAGTAGCAAAAAGCTCCTCGAAACCAGAATATAGGGCAATGGCAACAGCCACATGTGAATTACAGTGGCTAGTGTATATCATGAAAGACCTACAGATTCCAGTTCCATTACCAATCCTACTGTTTTGTGACAATGCAAGTGCAATACACATTGCCAAGAATCCTATTTTTCATGAAAGGACAAAGCATATTGAATTGGATTGCCATATTACAAGAGACAAGGTTCGATCCAGGGTTCTTAAAACTAATGCCACTCGAACAAACTCACAACTAGCGAGATATTCTTACAAAAGCATTAGATGCACCTTTGTTTCACTACTTTCTCAGCAAGATAGGAACTCATTCTCTGTTTTTACCAACAGTGACACCTGATAGTTCATTGGATGAGCTATCAAGGCATGATGATCAAGATGTCCAAGCCTCACACAATTCAGCTTGAGGGGGGTATTGGATGAGCTATCAAGGCATGATGATCAAGATGAGCTCATTGACACACACATCAAACACCTAGAAGTGTGAAGTTAGTTAGAGCGGTTGTGAAGTTAGTTATAACCGCCTCTTACTTCATCAACACCAAAACTGAGTCTATAAATATCTTAGAGTAGCAATAGATTAGTTCTTAAGCTTTACATTCTGCAAAACAGTTTGGTTATACTTCCAGTTTTCCATTTTACTGTAAAACACCATCAAGATGATGAACACCATTGGAATAATAATTTTTCTTCGATTATTCTTCTTCATGTTTTGATTCATCAATTCTTCAGGTGATACGATCACGAATGAGGTTCCCGACCCTTTGGCCCCGATGCAGCCGGTAGATCATCTGGTAATTCGAGATGGGCCTATGACGAGACTCCAAAAGAAAAGGATGCGAGAGGCTTTGAATAATCTAATCCTAGATATTTATTTGGAGCAAGAGCAGCCCAAGTCGGAGGAAGAACAGCCCATAAAATGCATCATTTATGCAATTGGGCTTGAAGACATCGAAGATGGGCTTGGTTAAATGTGCATCTACTGCTGGCGCCATTATTTAAGTTATTTTGGACTTGTTTTATTCGTTTTCTTTGACTTAGTTAATAATTACCTCATGAGGCAGATGTGCGAGAAGCTTTTAGAAAGCCCTATAAGTGGCGCCTAGGTTTAGTCTATTTTATTTAGATTTTTATTCTACTAGTTTATTTCTCCCACATTGCCAAGGAGGAAAACTAGTGCTTTTATTAATGGCTTTATATATAAAGCAAGCTGCTATCATAATAAGACATCATATAATTTTGAAGTTTAATCATTTTATTGAGTTGAGAACTTTCTCTTCTTTGCCGTTTAATCATGATCGATTAAAACAAAATCACTTCTGAGTGTGAGTAGTCTCTTTGTCGTAGAGATTACATCCTTCAAGAACGAATCGGCGTTTGAGCCAGCGCGTTGTCTATTCTGGCCTTAGCCTGGGTCGAAGACTCTAGGTTTAGGTTTCAGTAGCTCGCCATTGATCCTTGAGTCGTTTCGAACCAGCATCCGTATCACGTCAGTTTGGTAGCGAGCTGGTGGCCAGCGGTATCAAATATCCTTATTTTTTTTAATTTCCATTGTTCTTTCGTTTCTTGTTCTTACTCAAAAAAAAAAAAAATTATCGTACCTGTTCTTCTTGCATCGTTCATATTCAAAAAAAAAAAAAAAAGCAGTAATAATCTTGCTTCCAGCCTTCGTTCCTGCATCATCATAAAAAAAAAATAATAATAATAATAATAACCTTGCTTCCAGTTTTTCTTCTTGCCGTATCAGCCAAAAAAAAAATTCAATTGGCTTTCTCGTTATTTAACGCACTATTCATATTTGTTTTGTTTATTACCTGCTGCAAGTTGATCGTATACCCAGGTTGACCTAATTGTTATTGTGAATTTGTTTGTATTTTAAGTCGGACCTAGTTTTCAAAAAAAAAAAAAAAAAAAAAATTTTGAATTTTATTGCTAGGATCCCGACTTCGCCAAAAAGTGCAATCCTACATCATTTACTTAACTACAAAAAATCCTAGGATCCCGACTTTCCGTCACCAAAAAAAATTTTTCAAACCGAATCCTAGTTGTCTAAGTCTAGGCTGTGGTGTTTGAACTGTACTCGTGTTGCTCGTTATTCTGATTTGTTTGCGGAAGGAACTCCTACGACTGAGAGAACGAGGGTGAGTGCAAACACGAGCGTTGTGAGGGTGTGAAAAAAAAAAGAAAAAAAAAAGAAAATTCATCATGTCGGTATAGTGAAGAAGGTATGACCGATGGTAGACTCAAGTCGATGACCGGCGGTTTGAGGCGTGATTTGCGAGTGCTCACGAGACTTTTCAAGAGGAAATTAAACAAGACATAGCCGATTTGCACCGAAACATGGCTGGTTTGGCCAACCTACCCAACGCCGTGGCTGCGTTGACAACCAGGCTGGACGAAATGATAAGAAGGGACGGTGGTAATGGTGACAATAGAAATGGTGGTAATAGGAATGGTGGAAATGGTGTTAACAGGGGTGGAGGTAACAGAGGTAACATGGCCGTCAACGACAATGATGATATACCTGAGGATGACGTAGTGGATAATAATATGCGACAAATTAAAATGAAGTTGCCATCTTTTTCCGGTTCTGTCGACGCAGATGTGTACATTGACTAGGAGTCGAAGTTGGAGCAGATTTTTGCGTGCAATAATTATTCGAGGAGAAGAAGTGTAGACTTGGCGACTTGAATTTACGGGATATGCTATGGTATGGTTAAAGCAAACAAATTTTATGAGGCGCAAAAATGGTGCGAGGATATAAGTCACGTGGCGGTTTGAGACAAGAAATGAGAGCGTTTTGTCCTCATTCGTATTACCGAGCAATATCGTAAGTTGCAAACTATTCGACAAGGAGAGCGTTCGTGGATGATTATTATCGGGAACTAGTCACCTCTTGGCGAAGGCTCGAGGTTGACGAAGATGAGAGATGACCATGCGGCGTTTTTGACAGGTTACGATTGGATATTGCGAATCGAGTGGAATTGCAAAGCATGTCGGACTTTGGATGATATGTTACATGCAAACCGTGACGCATGAAAAGCAAATTAAGCGTCGAAAAAGCCGCTACTCTAAACAAATCCGAAGTAACGTTTACGGTTTCGCACTTTCCCATCTAAGGTAGATTCCACTAAACTCCTCAAACAACCCGAAAGCAGTCCTTATTTCCGCCAAGTGGAAGCTCCAGGCCGAGAGAGATTGAAAAAGGGACGAGAATCGCCACGACCTCCAAACCATCACATGAGATACGGTGCCATAAGTGTCATGGTATGGGACATATAGCTTCTCAATGCCCTTCCAAACAGCGTATTCTGGTGCTTGGAGAGGCTATAGATGACCGGAGTTATGAGTCGGCGTCGGATGTGGAGGAAGAGGAAGATGATGATGTTGATTACTATCCGGAGGACCCAATGGGCGGAGATGTATACCAATCGGCTTTTGTGATCAAGAGGGCGTTGAGTAGTGTGGTAAAGGTAGAGGATGACTTGCAACGAGAAAATATTTTTCATACACGGTGCTTAGTTAATGGGAAGCTTTGTTTGATGATTATCGATCCAGGGAGTTGTACAAACGTCATTAGTGCCGGTTTTGTTTCGAGCGTGGGGATGCCTACGATACCCCATCCTAACCCATATAAGCTACAATGGCTGAACGACGTCGGCGAGATTAGTGTGACGAAGCAGGCTTTGATTTCTTTCACTCTTGGACGACTTGATGATGAGGTTCTATGTGATGTCGTGCCAATGCATGTTGGACATATTCTTTTGGGACGACCATGGCAATTTGATAGGAGAGTGATATATGATGGGTATCACGAACACTTATCGCCGCGGCATAAAGGAAAAAACATTATCCTTCGCGCATTGTCACCTGAGGATGCTCATAAAGACCAACTTAAATTAGTCTGCCCCGTCGTCGAGGCGCAACGGAAATCGAGGAGCTCGGTCAAAAAAGAAAAGAAAAAGTTGAGACGGGAGAGAAAAATAAAGAGGCGTGCGAACTCGAGTGGAGGAAAAATAAAAGTTGAAAAAGAAAAGGTAAGGAGGGCGCTTTAGTACCATATGAGGGGAAAAATAAAGTTGAAAAGTTGAAAGTGAGGGAGGGCGCCATTAGCACCGAGGGAGAAAAAAAAGCGGTGAAGAATAAAAGTGAGCGAGTGCTAGGATCTTTCTACATCGGAGCTGGTGACATCCGCCCGTCTTTGTTGAAGAGGCGCTACACCTCTCCTCTTTATTTATAGAGAGGCCGAACCACCCTCCTCCCTTCCTCTGTTTTTACGATTACGTCGGACGTAATGAGTTCTCTTCCTAGTATGGTGCGGACATTGTTGCAGGATTTTGCGGATCTCTTTCCAGGAAGAGCCCGGTGGTTTGCCGCCCGTTGAGGCGTGGAGCACCAAATCGACTTCATTCCGGGTCAAGATTACCAAACCGACCAGCCTATCGGGCTAACCCGGATGAAACAAAGGAGATCCAACGGCAAGTCACGGAGTCATGTACAAAGGGAAAATACGAGAATCCATGAGCCCGTGTGCGGTACCGGTTATTGTGGTGCCTAAAAAGGATGGATCTTGGCGCATATCACAATCAGGTATCGTCATCCTATTCCCCGTTTAGATGATATGCTCGATGAGTTATGTGGTGCGCAACTATTTTCTAAAATTGATTTAAAAAGTGGCTATCATCAAGTGCGAATACGTGAGGGTGATGAGTGGAAAACGGCGTTTAAAACTAAATTTGGTTTATATGAGTGGCTGGTCATGCCTTTTGGATTGACAAATGCACCTAGCACGTTTATGCGATTAATGAATGAAGTACTTAAGGACTTTATTGGTAAGTTTGTGGTTGTCTATTTCGATGATATCTTGATTTATAGCCATAACTTAGAAGAGCATGTTAGTCACCTAAGGGTTGTTTTAGAAACACTTCGTGATGCTCGATTGTATGCTAACCTTAAAAAGTGTAGTTTTTGCATGGATAGAGTCATGTTTCTTGGTTTTGTTGTGAGTGCACAGGGTGTTGAGGTTGATCAAGAGAAGATTAAAGCGGTCAAGGAGTGGCCTGAACCAAAATCAGCCGCGGAAGTTCATAGTTTCCATGGCTTGGCAAGCTTCATAGGCGATTTGTGCGGGATTTTAGTGGCATCGCCGCCCAATCGAACAATTGGTCAAGAAGAACGTTCCTTTCCATTGGGGACCTAAGCAAAGGAGTCTTTCAAACTCTTAAAGCTCGTTTAATTTCAGCCCCATACTTGCTTTACCCGATTTTAATAAGGCTTTTAAGATTGAATGTGATGCTTGGGTGTGGGTGTTGGTGGAGTGCTTATTCAGGAGGGTCGCCCTATTGCTTACTATAGTGAAAAACTTAAGGGCCCTCAGCTAAATTATGCCACTTATGATAAGGAATTATATGCATTAGTTCGGTGTCTTCACACATGGCGATCTTATATTTGAGACCTAGGGAATTTATTATTCACACAGACCATGAATCACTTAAGTACCTTAAGGGCCAAGGTAAATTGAGTAAACGGCATGTTCGTTGGATGGAGTTTATAGAGTCTTTTCCTTATGTGATTAAGTATAAAAAAGGTCAAGATAATGTAGTAGCTGATGCTTTGTCACGTAGATACACTTTGATCACTACGATGCAAACTAAATTTCTTGGCTTTGAATTTATTAAGGAGTTGTACATCTTAGACCCTGATTTTGTTGAACCGTTTGTTGCAGCTAGTGAATCTGCTCATGATAAGTTTTATAGGAGTGAAGGTTTTTTATATCGTGAGCATGCTTTGTGTATTCCTCAATGTTCACTACGTGAATTACTTGTTCGTGAAGCACATGGTGGAGGTCTTATGGGACATTTTGGAGTCACTAAAACACTAGATATGCTTAAGTCGCATTTTTATTGGCCTCACATGCGTGTAGATGTTAATCGTTTTTGTGCTTCTTGTATTGTGTGCAAACATGCTAAGTCCAAGTCCGCACCTCACGGTTTGTACACGCCACTGCCGATACCCACATCCCCTTGGACTGATTTGTCCATGGATTTTGTTTTGGGTTTACCTCGTTCTCGGAATGGTCATGATTCTATTTTTGTGGTGGTGGATAGATTTTCTAAGATGGCGCATTTCATTGCTTGTTCTAAAACGAATGATGCATCTCATATAGCTGATTTATTCTTTCGTGAAATTGTTCGTTTACATGGTGTGCCTCGTACTATAGTGAGTGATCGTGATGTGAAGTTTATCAGTCATTTCTGGAGAGTTTTATGGCAGCGTTTGGGTACTAAATTATTATATTCTTCTGCATATCACCCCCAAACGGACGGTCAAACCGAAGTAGTTAATCGTGTTTTGGGGCAATTGCTTCGTACTGTAGTTCAAAAAAATTTGCGAAATTGGGAGCATTGCTTACCTTTTGTGGAGTTTGCTTATAATCGTTGTAAACATTCTGCGACTCGTTTTACACCTTTTGAAATTGTCTATGGGTTCAATCCTGATACCCCTTTCTCATTAGCTCCTTTGCCCGCAGGTATGCAAGTCAGTTTGGATGGTGACGCAAAGGTGAGTTGGTGAAAGAGTTGCATGCAGGCTCGGAAGAATGTAGAAAACGCAACGGCTCGGTACATGAAGCAAGCGAATAAGGGCGCAAGGAGGTTATTTTGAACCCGCGATTGGGTTTGGTGCATTATCGCAAAGACCGTTTTCCCAGCGGCGGAAAACCAAGTTACATCCTCGTGGTGATGGACCTTTTGAAGTTCCGGGCGGATCAACAACAACGTCTACAAGATTGCTATTCCCGAAGATTGGGCGTCTCGAATTCGATTAATGTGGTGATTTGATGCCCTTTGACAATCCTTACGATCCGAGGACGAGATCCTTCGCGCGAACCGGGAGGAATGATACGATCAAGAATGAGGTTCCCGACCTTTGGCCCGGATGCATCCGATAGATCATCCGGTAATTCGAGATGGGCCTATGACGGGCTCCAAAAGAAAAGGATCACGAGAGGCTTTGAATAATCTAATCCTAGATATTTATTTGGAGCAAGAGACCCAAGTCGGAGGAAGAACGACCCATAAAATGCATCATTTATGCAATTGGGCTTGAAGACAACGAAGATGGGCTTGGTTAAATGTGCATCTACTGATGGCGCCATTATTTAAGTTATTTTGGACTTGTTTTATTCGTTTTCTTTGGACTTAGTTAATAATTACCTTGTGGGCTTAGATGACACAAGAAGGCTTAGAAAGCCCTATAAGTGGCGCCTAGGTTTAGTCTATTTTATTTAGATTTTTATTCTACTAGTTTATTTCTCCCACATTGCCAAGGAGGAAAACTAGTCTTTTATTAGTAGCCTATATATAGGCAAGCTGCTATCATAATAAGACATCATATAATTTTGAAGTTTAATCATTTTATTGAGTTGAGAACTTTCTCTTCTTGCCGTTTTAATCTGTGACTGATTAAAACAAAATCACTTGCGAGTGAGTAGTCTCTTTGTCGTAGAGATTACATCCTTCAAGAACGAATCAGCGTTTTGAGCACGCGTTGTCTATTCTTGGGCTTAGCCTAGGTCGAAGACTCTAGGTTTAGGTTTCGTAGCTCGCCATTGATCCCTTGAGTCGTTTCCTGGAACCGTATCCGCATCACTTGGTATTAGAGAAAGAAGGTTGTACACGACCCTTATCTGATGAGGCCTCCCGCCCAAGTGGCAGTACAAAAGGCGAGCATTCACTAAGACATAAATTTACCAGATTCAAACGAATCAAATACTATATAATCGACTAACAACTACTCTTCAACATTTCAACACAACACAAGATCCTTAGCTCTTCGACTTGTGCAATGAACACTGGGCGGGAGGCCTCATCGAGATAAGTGGTCGTGTACAACCTTCTTTCTCCAATACCAAGCGCCATAGCATATTTCCCAAAACACAAAGACCAATCATTAGTTTTCTGAGGTTATCCATTATCCAGTCATGTGGGGATGAGTGCAAAAAGAATCTTTCTGCTCTTGGCCGGTATGATACTACGCCAAATGAGAATATAGCCAATCACAATCACGTAAAGCGTGGAGCCCTGTTTGCATAGTCTGCTTTCCGGAGAAGGGGCGACATGTCGATAAAAGAGGAAATTTCCCACCATTAGACTATTATGACATACCTGCCAAAGGAGAAAATTATATCGGGTGGGACCTTTTAGGTGCCATATCAAATTCCATTGATTTGGTAGTCTAGTATCCAGAACCCATTTTCCAATTGTATGCACTTTTGACGGTGTACTTACCTTTCCCGGACTGAATCCAAACAGTGTCTTCATCTTGAATCGCAATGCCATCCTGAATGACCTTACTAGCCACGCATATACCCTACCAAGTCGGGGAGGCATCGAGCTTCGGTCTCTCGAACGGGCTCCCATACTTGTTGATGAGGATCGAGACCCATAATGAAAAATCATCCGTTAAAAGTTGCCACGTAAGTTCCCCAGAAAAGCTATATTCATCACGCTAATATTCTTGAAACCAAGTCCTCCCACACCCTTTGGTTGGCACAATTGTTCTAATCTACGATGATGAAACTTTCGCTACCATTTTCTTCTCCTAAAATTGTTGACAAACCTTTTCGATACCACTTGTGATGGTTTTCGGAAGTTTCGTCGTTTGCATTACGTAGTTCAGCAAAGTCGTGAGCAAGCTTTTGATGTGAAACGTCTTACCAGCTTTTGTTAAAGCATTCATTCTCCACGCACACAATTTTTTCCGCATTTTCTCCAAAATAAAGCTATCAGATATGGTTTTATCTTTTGACGAGATTGGGTTAGTGACACTCCCATATAGGTGCCAAAGTTTTTTGTATTGACCATTTCTATCTTTTGTGCAATGGCTCTTTGCTGAGCCAATGGAACATTTTTAGACACCATAAAACTCGATTTGGCCGTGATTACACGTTGACTGGCCTAGCAAAATCAACCAAAGACTTCATGAATTATTACGGCTCGATTCTCGGATGCCTCTGCGAAAAGGAAGAGGTCATCGGTGAAAAATAAATGAGATATTGGAGGGTCGTTCTTTCTTAGTGAGATAGGTCTCCATTCCCCTCTACCGACAGATTCCTCAATAAGTTGACCGAGTGTTTCCATGCATAAGACGAAGAGGTGCAGTGCAAGGGGGTCACATTGGCAGAGTCCTCTCTTGGGGGTTATTGGCTCGAGCTTGTTCCCATTCAATAGGATCTAAAAAGTCGAGGATGAGAGGACATACATAATGAGTTGCGTAATTTTTTCGGAGAAACCCACCGCTTTTATTGTAGACTCCAAAATTTTCCAATTCACCCGATCTTAAGCCTTTTCCAAGTCTATTTTTAGCATCATATATCATTTTCGACCCGTTTTCCTCTGGATGGTATGCAAGGCTTCTTGTACAATTAAGATGTTCCCCGTGCTGCCCCTACCCGATATGAAGGCATTCCGTGATTGACTAATAAGCTTATCAAGCACCAGCCGCAGTCTATTGGCTATAATTTTTGAAATAATCTTGACAATCACATTCGAAAGAGCAATCGGTCGAAATTGGGCAGGGTTCTCAGGACGGTGCTCTTTCAGGATAAGATAGATAAGATTTTCATTGCATTCTCTCGAGAAATGGCCGCTTTTAAACGCATTAACTACAAATTCAATAATAGACATGCTTACCCAAGGCCAACACTTTTTCAGAAAAAAAATGCTGGAATGCCATCCGGACCCGGTGTTTTGTAGGACCCCATCTGAAATAACGCATACTCTATCCCTTTTTCAGTGACCTCTCGGTTAATAAGCCCAGCATCTAAAGTCGTGAGGGCCTTAATTTTGGTATGTAGCAGCCCAAATTCTTCTCCACAATCCGGTTGGAATAGAGCACGGTAAAAATCCCGAATCAAGCTTTGGATTTGAGTCTCATCGTTAATCCATTCACCACTCGGATTTTTAGAGTAAGCATTTTCGACTTGAGATGTTTCTTGATAGTCGCAAGGTGATAAAAGTGCATGTTACGTTAAGCCTCTACCATCCATTGTAGTTGACTCCGTTGGTACCAAGAAATCTCCTCTTGGTCAAGAATGGAGTTGAGTTCAATCGAGATGTCATCGTGGAGAGTGGATAGAAAAGTTGACGGATAACGCTCAGTGCTCTTTTCAATACCCTCGAGTCTAGCCAAGCATTTTTCTTTCGCTCGAAGATATTACCAAAAACATCTTTGTTCCATCATTTTGCCTCTTTCTTGAACTTTGTGATCATAGTGGTGCATATGTCCTAATATAGTCCCAACTGTTCTCCATAAAATTTTCAAAATCTTCGTGATCAAGCCATGCCTCTTTGAAAAGGAAAGCCTTCGGGTTTTTTGTTTTCGATTTCCTCTTCCATAACAAGCATAATAGGATTATGGTCCGAGTGGATTCTCGATAAATGTTTCACAAAAGCATTTGGGTTAGCTTCAATCCACTCTGAAGTGCACCAGGCTGATCCAATCTCGATAAATTTTTCCTCCCACACATAGCTCCAACCCACGTGAAACGAGGTCCTTAGAAAGGAACCTCCATTAGGCTACAAGTTTGGGTCATCCTCGGAATTTATCCACATTTAAGCCTCTAACCGATCTCCCACCTCTCTCGCCTTTCAAGAAAGTCACTTGGTTCATATCTCCAATCAAACACCACGGATAAGTAACAACGGCCGAAAGAAGTTTAATATAGTCCCACAATTCATTTATGGCGATTTAGCGTAAGAGAGGCATAGATAAGGGAGAAAACCTAAAATATAGTCCCCGCTTGCTTAACCGCAATATTCAAGCATTGATTGGTCCAAGAAACAATATGAAGATGAATGTGTTCTTCATTCCAGAAACACCACAATCCTCCCGAATAACCTCTCGCTTCAACTACAAAAACCTTCGAGTATGGAGCTTTCCAAGCACCTGCTTGGATCTTTCACTAGAACACCTCGTTTCTATAATAGAGAGTATATCCGGCTTAATTTTTGACAAAACAAGGCACAAATATTTAAGGAAGTCCGCAGAGCTCACCTCACGGAAGTTCCATGCTAGTAAATGCATTAAAATCATATTTTTGCGGAGGAAGTTTCCATGACACTATCAAAAAGAGGATTTACCTCGCTCAAATTAACATCCATGGGTGGACCGTCTTTATCCGGAGGCTTAGTCTTCGTATATTCTCATTTCTTCTTAGGAGGGGCTGAGTGATCCCTCTTAAGATTTTTTGTTACCTCGGGTTGTTCCAATGAAGGGCCCGCGGTTAAGTTGGGTCAGTCCACCTCTCCCAAAGGGGTCCTTTGGGAGGACTTGCTCTTAGCCAAGGGTTTCTTAGAGGGTCTTGGAAGTTTTTTCTGCCATGGTGTCATTACCTTTATGCTTCGAACTTTCCGTTTGGTTTTGTTGTTTATCTCGAGTACTGGTTTTCTGATTAGAAATAGAGACTTGGGGTCCATCCCCCGCACCCAATTCTTGTTCTGGTTGTTGTTGGCCGTGGGGGTCTTCTTAGAGATTTCAGCTGTTGTTGCTGGTTCCCCATGGGATGCAACCGAATTGAACTGTTGTTGGAGATTCTCTATATATGTCACCGGTTCTTTCTCCACGCTATGTTCTTCAATATCCATGTCATGAAGTATGTCGAATCTGGAGCTTGTTCTATGCTCCTATTGATGGGTGGTAGTTTGAACATCCTCTGGGTTAGGGATCTGTTCTTTCGATGGTTTCGGTGCTGGGGAGTTCCTCTTCCTCCTCATAGCAAAACCAGTACTTTTCTATTGACACCCCTTTTATTTCTGATTCCGACACCACATTTTGAGTATTTTTTTTTTTTCAAGAAGCTACAAAATTACTTCTGGCATCACAGTGACGTTCCTACGAAACGTCACTACTACCGACGTTACCCACAGCTGCCCACATTCAGTAAAAAAAAGGTCAATGTCACTGACATTTTGTAGAAAAAGTAACGTCGATGTGCAGGCGTTCCTTATCACAAAAAATAATCGTGGTACCACTCCATTCATTAAATACTACTTTTGAGGTATGTAAATTCCTCAACTACCATTTTTTTTATTGATGATTATTTAAAAAAAATGACGAAAATCTCTTGGACTAAATCAAAATGGTATTCTCACAAATAAATGTTCAAAGTAGTGGTATTCTAACAAATTTCGCCGCGCTTACCACCCGTGGCGCCGGAAGTAAAGACTCGGTGCCAACAGAACCCACCTATATCTTTTTTACGACAAAGTTACAAACAAGAAGACTTGGTGGACACTATAAGCTGAAATTAACAAACAAGCATATTACAGGTTGCAGAGGAAAGAATTTCAACAGCAAGTATAAGATTATACCCCCTCTATGGTATGTACAAGACTCATCAGATTGCTAGTGTTTTCCATGACCATTACTGTCATTTCAATGGCTATTATAGTCAGTCCTACTAATTACCTAAACACTGATTGCTATTCAGAAAATCAGAGCATCCTGTTTGTTGCTCGGTTTTGCTTTCGAGACACTATAACGTGAGAAGGATGAAGCAACAGATGAAAGGGCAGAAACGAACTTAAGGTACGTTGCACATCAACAATGATGAATGCACAGAATGTGAAGGGAAAAAAAACTTGATCCTCTACCACAGAAATGATCCCCTTTATAATGCATACACCATTGAAATTCTCTACATCCTTCCACATCCATATATAACACCTATTTCGGATTCGTATAGCGGTAGCTACCAGACCCTGAATGGTTGCAACGAAGAATACCCGAAAACAACAAGTACCAAATATGAAGTACAACCACATTCACTGTCAGGAGTTTCAAGCGCTAAAGAATCAACCAAAACCATATAGCTTGTTCAAATGCTCAGTCTCTTTCAAACTTATGTGTCCTATACACCTATATTCAATCACATGGTAAACCGACACATACTTGTACAGATCAGAAATACTAACAACCTTCAATACTACATGTATATGATGGAAAACAGAGGCACCCTTTTCTTATTATACTCACGCCAAGCAATGAAGTTTGACATCGACCACCAAAACACAATCGTTTGAAAACATAACAACTTTATGATTGGCTGAAAACTTCTAGAAAACCAATATACTACTCAGAAACACGTGAGAAGCACCAGAGAAACTAACAACCGGTTTACAATCCACCAAAGTTCCGAGATTAACGAGCAGACGTCCGAATTAATGTACTAAGAGAAATGAATTCCACAATAAGTAAAAATGGGTTCTTTAGAAGCATTGTAGCTTTATTAGGCTGAAGCCAAAAGCAATCAGCAATCAAATGTCTATTGCAAATGTTCAACCACTGCTCATTCATGAAAAACGACCTAATGAGCAAAAGAAACATATAAAACGATAAGCAAGTTAACGGTCCAAACTCACAGGCAACAATGGAGAAAGAAAAAAGAAAAAATAAGAAAGTTACGATAAGCAAGTTAACGGTCCAAACTCACAGGCAACATAATGAGCACAATCAAGTGCATGCATTTTTAGCATCAACTTCACTTGAGATGGATCATAGATAGCATAGACTCAAGAACAATAACATGAGCACAGGAACTCAAAAGATGAAGCATGGAAAACTCATAGTATTTTGGAGCCAGGTTCGATTCCTAAACCGGAACATATCAATTGGAAAGGCATCAGAATATGCAAAATAAAGAAAGTTTATCAGCTGTGCCGCTTAATAGAAAATCGCATGACTTTGCCTATCCTATTTTTCTTAGGGATCCAATACCCGGTGATGCATTCCACGAAACTCTGCTTAAAAACACAGAAATGATCCCTTTTTAATGCATACGCCATTGAAATTCTCAAGATCCTTCCACATCAATATATAACACCTATTTCGGATTCGTATAGCGGTAGCTACCAGACCCCGAATGGTTGCAACGAAGAATACCCAAAACAACAAGTACCAAATATGAAGTACAACCAAATTCACTGTCAGGAGTTTCAAGCCCTTAAGAATCAATCAAAACCATGTAGCTTGTTCAAATGCCAGTCTCTTTCAAACTTATGTGTCCTATATATCTTTATTCAATCACATGGTAAACCGAAACATACTTCTACAGATCAGACATACTATGAACCTTCAATACTACATGTATATGATGGAAAACAGAGGCACCCTTTTCTTATACTCAAGCCCACTGCCACGCGAAGCAATGAAGTTTGACATCGACCACCAAAACACAATCGTTTGAAAACATAACAACTTTATGATTGGAAGAAAGGGGACTATAGACTGGCTGAAAACTTCTAGAAAACCAATATGCTACTCAGAAACACGTGAGAAGCACCAGATAAACTGACGACCAGTTTACAATCCACCAAAGTTCCGAGACTAACGAGCAGACGTCCGAATTAATGTGCTAAGAGAAATGAATTCCACAATAAGTAAAAATGGGTTCTTTAGACGCATTGTAGCTTTATTAGGCCAAAAGCATGGCATATGCAAAGAATCATAGGAGGGGGGCTGAAACTCTATCAGCAATCAAATGTCTATTGCAAATGTTCAACAACTGCTCATTCAAATATGAAAAACAACCAAATGAGCAGAAACAACATATAAAACGAACTCACAGGCAACAATGGAGAATTGTAAGCTGTTGTTGAAAGAGAAAAGAAAATAAAAAGATGGTGGTTCAGGTGGGATGACCCACCGGGTATTAGTGGGCAAAGGAGACACCGGTCCGTAATCCTCCCACTGCAATGAACGGCAGGTTTTCGATGCTCTGTGAAGCCAGCCTGACGCAGAACCCCGCACTCCAGAGGCGGCGCCGCCCAAGCCTTCGCTCGGACAACACCGCCCGACTCCATGCTTGGAACGGGCAGACCAGAAGACGCCGCCTTTTCCCTACCCGATAGATTGAACCACTGTTCCACCACCTTAATGCCCCGCTTGGTGACAAACTGAAGCTACTCAGTTCGGCGATGGAGAATGGTGTTCGACGTGCTTCTTTAGTTGTCTTCAACTTCGCTAATTATCGATGTGGGAATATTAATTAACAGTTGTTTGGGTAATTAATTACTATTGTACTTCTTCCGACATGGATTTGCCCATACCATTTTCTTCTCATTTTGAAACATTTGCATTTTTAATTGGGGTTTCTATCGACACACCCTTTTTATTTTTTTTGCTTAACGCGTTTTCGATCTGGCAAAAATTACTTCGGTATCCGGTGATTTTTTATAAAGGGAATGTCAGTGTCACTGGTGTTCAACAAGGAACACCATTGACACTAACATACCCTTTATAAAAGTGTTACATTTTAGGAAATGTCAGTCCACTACTTTCTACTCAGATTCGACGATACCGTATCGAACACCTCCACGCCAGATCGTGAGATGAGACTCTTAGATTAGAGCGAGTGGTGGCTAAAGGATCGACTCGATAACTTACATGGTCGTGAAGCTTAAGCGGCAATCCCATACCGACATCGACGATCCACATCGACATGAGTAATGTCCGCAGAGCGTACAAGCTCGACTTCTCGAGTCGAATATCGGCAACACGGCTATAAAGCGGTCAAGCGTCAGAAAGCCCATTATCTCGCAGCTAGTTTAACTTGGAGAAGAAGCGAGCCCGATGAGGCAAATGTGACAATAACCTCACCCGACTCATAATTAGGGTTAGGGGCACAAATAGCCCCTATAAGTACTAGTTAAGATGAACTACGAAGGGGGCTTGATTCCCGAGTAATCAACGGAGATACGTAAAGAACTCTGAGAGACTCTCAAGCTCGGTCAAAATATACAACAAACACACACCTCTTTTTTTGAAGATTTTAGGGTTCTTATCATTATCACATAGAAGAAACGACCCGATATTATCATTAGACTAAACCCAAAGATCGTTTATTTGGCGCTAGAAGGAGGGCTTTCTACGATAATCGATTGAATCCGTTAAGAACACCCTAAAAGAATTATGGCA
Source organism: Gentiana macrophylla (assembly GCA_026214975.1). Classification (NCBI taxonomy): domain Eukaryota; kingdom Viridiplantae; phylum Streptophyta; class Magnoliopsida; order Gentianales; family Gentianaceae; genus Gentiana; species Gentiana macrophylla. The sequence continues at coordinate 77,316,921 of CM047814.1, forward strand.
CCACCCAAGAATATTTGGGAAAAGGGCATGAGATCCCAGATGCGTCGGCAAGAAGTCGCAAACAACGCCAACCATCCAAAGGGATGTTCAAAAGCGACGCACCGCGGCGGAGGAAGAACCTAATCTTGTCCTTCAAGATCCAACCAATCAAGCACTGGTGGAATCCTTGAAAAATCTGGATAACGCCACGATTAAAGCGATCTTGGATGAAACTCTCAAGGGGAGAAACCCCCCAGAAATCCCAGATACAAATATCCAACCGAAGCTCCAAAGCAGTGGAATTGGTAGAATCAAGTGTCCATCTGAACATGTGCCGCACCAGACACGGCCAAAGTCGAACTCGATATCATTCTCGAAAGCGATCGAGACGAGTCGATCTGCGCATCACCCTTCACTTCTTGCATATCGACAACTACCCTCGACCCGCTGGATTTAAGATTCCTAAGGTTAGTGCTATATGACGGGTCCAAGGATCCTTACGATCATATGCACCAATACATCTCGCATATGAACTTGTACAATGCTTCGGACGAAATGAAGTGCAAGGCTTTCCCCGCACTTCTAACAGGAAGAGCTAGGGAGTGGTTCAGCAAAATCCCTCCCAGGTCGATCTCCGATTTTGGGACCTTGACTAGGAAGTTCGTTCATGCTTTTATCATTTGCTCGACCATTTCAAAGAAACCAGACTCATCTTTTGACTTTGAAGCAGAAGCCGGATGAGACGGTGCTACAATTTATAAGACGCTTCAATGAAGAGTCCATACAAGTACGCGACACAGACGATCGGTTGCTGGTTGCATCCTTCGTGTCAGGTCTGCGAGAAGGGCGGCTACATGCCAAACTTAACAGTAAGCTCCCTCATACGATGGAGGAGTGTTTAGATGTCGCCTACAAGCACTGCCAGGGGGAAGAAGCCAATAGGATCAAGAGAGAGATGGAAAAAGGCGAGAACAAGAGGAACAAGCCTGAAGACGGTTCAGATAAGAAAAGAAAGTCGAGTTGGGATCAGGTTACGGGATCCGTCTCGGATCGATTCGGGGAGAAGAGACCCCCACAGGAGAAGGACTTCATCCCATTAAACAGGCCTCGTGAACAGGTCTTAACAATCATGCAAAGGAAGGGATTGGCGAAATCCCCACCAATGGGACCAGGAGAGTAGAAACCCCAACAAGTACTGCAAGTACCACCAAGATATTGGGCACGAATCGGAATATTGCCGAGATCGATCACGAGACATAGATCTGGTTGTGATGGAAGGAAGCTTGACGAGGTCGTAGATCGATCACACGGTCGAGCCGAGGGAAGGCATGGATTTAAACGCTACAATAGTGGCAACAGAGAAGCGCGGGATGATTACGCGCAGAAGAGACCGTTCCCGCAGAGGCGGCGGATTACCTAGATAACCGCCACGTGAATACGGTCCCATGACTTCCGGGGTCGATCGACTCAAATGAAAAGCCTCTAGCTCGAGGAAATTTTATTTTCGTGGCAAATCCTGTGCCCTCTAATGTTTTATTCAACTTTGATCTTCTTTGTGGAATCTTTACTATTAGATAAATGTTTTAACTATATTATTTATTATGATCACTCACAAGTGACTTGCGATCGAATTAACAAAGTTTACAAAGAGCGAACTCAAGTAGTCTATGAAATCGGACCTAACGACTTGATCTCGAAAGTCGGATTCACACGCTCAACAAAGTTCGGGAAGTCGATCACGATCGGTAGCACTCGGCAAAAATATATGCGGAAGTCGATACGGTCGGCGCATTTCGCTCAACAAAGTCCGGGAAGTCGATACAATCGGCGCACTCGACAAAAATATATGCGGGAAGTCGATCACGGTCGGCGCACTTCGCTCAACAAAGTCCGGGAAGTCGATCGATCGGCGCATTTCGACAAAAATATCGCGGAAGTCGATCTGGTCGGGCGCAGCCTCGCTCAACAAAGTTCGGGAAGTCGATACGGTCGGCGCACTCGGCAAAAATAAAATGCGGAAGTCGATAAAAGCGGCGCGAGTCATTTAATCATCAAAGGTTCGACATCGAACCTCAATATTCGAGCACCACGGGCTCAATCTAAAACTCGTATCGACTCCTTATTTGGGGATCTGCGTGTCGACCGCTTTCAATGTCGACAGTTAACGATTATAAGTCTTAAAGGGACAAAAACGATATGACATCGAAGTCGGCATCAACTTAACCGCACATTATAGGGCCAAGGGTTGACAATAGCCGAGGTACACGTTTGGCAGATCAGACCCGACCTCAAGAGCTCAGATTGATCTGGGGGGCTTATGACGATACCGTATCGAACACCTCCACGTGGCATCATGAGATGAGACTCTTAGATTAGAGCGAGTGGTGGCTAAAGGATCGACTCGATAACTTACATGGTCGGAAGCCTGGCGAATCCCATACCGACATCGGCGATCCACATCGACATGAGTAATGTCCGCAGAAGCGTACAAGCTCGACTTCTCGAGTCGAATATCGGCAACACGGGCTATAAAGCGGTCAGTCGTAAAAGCCCATTATCTCGCAGCTAGTTTAACTTGGAGAAGAAGCAAGGCCCCAAGTAGGGCAAATGTGACAATAACCTCGGCCGACTCATAATTGGGGTTAGGGCACAAATAGCCCCTATAAGTACTAGTTAAGATGAACTACGAAGGGGCTTGATTCTGAGTAATCAACAGGATACGTAGGCAACTTGAGAGAGACTCTCAAGCTCACTCCAAAATATACAACAAACACACACCTTTTTTTTGAAGATTTTAGGGTTCTTATCATTATCACATAGAAGAACAACCCGATATTATCATTAGACGAAACCCAGCATCGTCATATTCCTTGTTGAACACCAACGTTAGTGTCAGTGTCACTGACGTTGGTGTTCAACAAGGAACACCAGTGACAGCGATGTTTTTTCCACCTGAAAAAATAACCAAAAAATGGATGCAATAGTAAAAAGAGGTGTGCCAATAGAACTCAACTTTTAATTTATGATGAATTGTGTTTATGTTTTGGTATACATATATTTTGAAAGGGTATATTTATATTGAAAGCACTCAAAAAAATATTGAAACGATTTTATTGATATATCATATCTATTATACATTATATTGAATCAACTTTTTAAAAGTGGGTTTGTGGATTCAAAAAATGACTTTCATAAACCATACTGAATCAACATCTTAAAAATTGATTCTGAAGTCAAAAACCGACTTTCGGAAGATCCATTATCGGAATTAGTTCCAGAATCGACTTTTAAAATCAATTCTAATGTAATGAATGATAAATATGGTGTATGGTGAATTTGGTGTGATACAAATAATAACTTCCATGTGGATTATATGGCTTCGTTTGTGAGCATGAATGGTGACTTTGTACAATTACAAGTGCTATTAGCTATGATGCACTGACACTTCAATATGGACGTCATGCGTCGTGTCCGACACAATTCCATCACAACACGCGACCGACACGCTCCGACATGTGTCCGACACGTGTCGGCTGATTAAAATAATATTATTTAAAATTTTAATATCCGACATGTTGTCTACACTCCTCGACACGGCACCGACACTCCTGAACCTAATTTTTTAAATTTTGTTTTTCTTCTTCTTTATTTAAGTTTTTTTCAATGGAAACGTTAAAATACACGATTTCTGTTTCTAAAATAATTTAATAAATAGTACTCGATATTAAGTTTATATATGTTTCTTATTGATAAACAATCATTTTTACAACTTGTAGTATTTTGAAAGTCAATCATAATTTTTTTGGCACCGTATAAAGGTCGAATATCTATTTTAGATATTCATAGAGTTTACGTATTACCTATCTTATTTTCTCTAATTTTTAGATTTTTACGATAATTTTGTTGATAAATTGAATTTTATTTACATCGTATATATATATATATATATATATAACGTGTCGGCGGCGTGTCATGTCTTTCAATTTTGGAATTAGCCGTATCGCCGTGTCCGTGTCGTGTCGTGTCGTGCGGCGTATCCATGTCCGTGTATATGCAATATAGGCTACTAACAAACACACCTTTAAATACATTCAACTTCAGTATATGCGTTGTGTATTTTTTTTTTAGGAGCGTTGTGTATTTTCAGCATGAATAATTTAAATTTTTAGACGAGTGTATACTTATAATGTTATATAAAAATGATTTGGTAAATAAGTTGCGGTAACATGTACTTTTTTTAAGGCAAACGAATTCATTAAGCTTTAACTATAGAAGTTGTAATTACATTATGTATTTCAACGACTCTTTGCAACAACAACATATTCTCACAGTAACACTCTCAAATCCTCACAGTGACACCCTCAATCCTTACAATAACACCCAAAAAAATTATGTATTTTACAGTAACACCTTCAATCACAGTGACACCCTAGAAAACTATTGTCCTCACAATTAGACTCTCAATTCTCACAGTGAAACCCTAAAAAACTATTGTCCTCACAGTGACACCTCATAGTAACATCTTATTCTCACAGTAACTCCCTCACAGTAACACATTTTATTAACAATACACAATCACACCCTCACACTGAAATATTATGTATTTTAGTGACTGTTTGCGGTAACACATTATAATTTTAAGGTAACACCTCACGGTAACACCTTTTATTTACAATATACTGACAGTAACACCTTAAATATAAAGGAACACCCTCACAGTAACACCTTTTATTAATAATACACAATGACAATAACACATTGAGTATACTGTAACACCCTCACAAAAGCATTTTTTTTATTAACAATACACAATAACACCCTCACAGTGACACATTATGTATTTCAGTGACTCTTTGCAGTAACACCTTATAATTTTGCAGCGACATATTATTTTCACAATAACACCTTCTATTACCAATACACAATAACACCATCATAATGACACATTATGTATTTCAGTGGCTATTTACCGTAACACCTTATAATTTTGTAGTAACACATTATTATCACAGTGACACCCTTAAATCCTCACAGGGACACACTCGGTCCTCACAGTAACACCCTAAAAAATTTGTGTATTTACAGTAACATCTTTAGTCACAGTGACATCCTAAAAAACTAGTGTGCTCATAGTGAAACCCTCAATCCTCACAGTAACACCTCAAAACACTTGTGTCCTCACGATGACACCCCAAGAAAAAAGTCCAATCATTCCAGTGAAATACACAGACCTTCATAATTGCAACAACAACAACAACAACGATGAAGAAGTATCTGAGACTTGATTCATGTGAATCTTTGTTCTATTCAATCCGGCTGGCAAGCCTAAATCGAAGAATGAAGGAAAAAGAATCGTTTCATCTTCAATTTACGCCGATCATGTAGTTTGTCGCTGCATACATAATCATTAATGCCGGGTCGCTATAAGGGTAACTTTGTTTATTGATCTCTGTTGCACAATTTCAATGCTCAATAACTTTCATCCTTCTTTAAAATACATAACGGGAGCATTGTCAACGACATATTATGAACCGTGAAAAGTCACTGACTTTGAATGCAAAATATCAAAGAAAAACAAACGAAATTGGGAGAAAGGAGAATGAAGTATAAGTATTTTTCACTAAAGAAAGTTTTGCGGAAGACGACTACGCCTTTCGATGCTTTTACATAAGAGGTCTGCTTCCTCAAAGCTCCGATCAAAAATCATTTCATTCATGGCTGGTGCGATTTGGATTTGTCGGGGGAGGACATGGCGGGTTTAGAGGGTGACGGTGATAGCCAGAGCAAACCCTAAACATGGAATTCCGAATTAACTAAAATGAGATGTATGCCAATTTATAGAACAAAGACATTTATGTTGTCATTTTCTATTTTACCGTTGTTTGTTGTTAGGTGAAAGATAGAGGTCAAGGTTACATATTTTTTTATTAATTATTAGTCATAATAAGTACCGCAGTTAATATTTCTTTTCAAACTCGACCCGTCCCGAATTTTCCCCTCCCCGCTTCTTTTCTGACTTGAATTATCGGGTTTTTTCCAGACCCGATTAAGTTGGTGATATATATCGGGTATGAATCTTAAACCCAACCCAATTTTTTATTATTATTTATATATAAAAATCCTGTTTTCCTTTTAGTGATTTCATCGGCTTGTACAAAGATAGGGTTTAAGCATCTTATTTTAAGACATTTACACTTTCCACAACCACAGCCGCAGCTCCAGACACCTTCCACCACCAACCAAGCAAATCATCCGTTCTCCTTCCGCAAGCTCCTCGTCGTCGTCGTTCTTGTTCTCTTTCACAGATCAACAAGCGAATCATCCGTTCTCGCTCTTCAAGCTCGTTGTTCTTCATTCTGCAACCAGGTAGAAATAATATCTTAATCAAGAACTGAGCCTAGTGGTCTGTCTTGCTTTTTCTTACTGTTATTGAAACAATCAAACGCATGCTTGACTTCAATGTCAATGGTGGTTAAGGTCTTAGGAAGGTCTGGTTGATGTTGATACTAAACTAGATTATGACTTCTTCACTGAGGCCACAAATGGAATCAGAAGCAGGCACTCGCTTATCTGCTGTAGTTATATCCTATATCCGTTCCCAGATGATCTGATATACTATCTGACATTGTATCCCGTTTATCAGTATCTTCATCATTTCTTTGTAATTAGCCATTTTCTTTGCATAATTGCATATGGTCTGAATAGGTCTGGCCTCCTGACCATGCATTGGTATGATGCTTTAATGCACTAAAATAGTGGCCCTCTTTGGTTTTACGAGATCACGTATAGCTTTTTAGTGACCAGAAAGAAAAATTGGCCATCAGACGAGTCCTTTTTTTTTTTTTTTTAATTCTTGTCTTGTACAATTTTGATGAGATTATATATTGGAAACATAGGCATATACCTTGTATCTTCTTCTTATGATTATCCATCTTACATGATAAGGCTTTAGATACTTATAAATTGTACATGGAATGACATACAGATGCATTCCCAAGAGTCAAGGGGCAGTATGGCCTTTTTGGGAAACATATGTCTTTGTTTCATCTTTCCTTTTTGTTGGCTAATCTCACTGTTAATGATACATGGAATGACATACACATGTATTATGTATATCTCATCATATGATGTATGTCCATGTCTGTATCTCTGCTAATAGTCTGGTTACTTGAGTTTCTGTTCAAGTGCTTGCTTGCTTGCCTATTCTCTCTTGTTTAGGTTAATTGTCTTGATTTTCTGAGTCTTGTCTGCTAAGTTGAGTCCAGATTTCTGTGCATCAGATCCTGCTTTTGTTTTCCTAGCATCAGGTAGATAAGTGCTTTATTCCATTTTTCTCTACATCATATGTTGAGATATACTTCCTGGCTGAATCATTATTTTTTGCCCAATTTTCTCGACATGGAATTTTTTTCTATACAAACATGGAAATTTTAAGATTATATCTATCGGGATATCCTTTCCCGACCTTACGGGATCCTGAACATTCGGTATCCCACTCGTCGGGTCCCGACTCTTGTCGACTACGGGTTTGGGAAGAAAAAAGAATCCTGAATTTATCAAACCCCTCAACCTTCAAAGCCCTAAACGAAGTACCCACCTTCAAAGTCCACTGTCCAACCATAGAACGAATATTCGAAGGCATTTACAGTTGGTTTATTACATTATAGTTGCAGAATCACAGAAGCTGGAATCTTTTCAAAAGAGGGAGGTGCAGTGAATTAGAGCGAAGTAGTAATGGGGAAATCAATCAGATCAAAAAGGGAGAAGAGGCTTAGGGCAATTAGAAGAGAGATTGTGGAAAAAGAGCCCCTTTTCCAGAAGAAAGAGGACGCTAAGCTTGCCGCCTTACAAGATGCTCTCAATGCCCCTAAAGTTCCCGTCAAAGTTAACGATTCCACCGCCTCAGCCTCAGCTATGGAGACTTCTCAGATCCGTGGAAACGATATGGGTATGGTGTTTTTTCTTTTTCTCTTTGATTTTTCACGATATTATTGTGTGCCCATTGTTTTTTTTTTAACCTTCTTGGTTCACTTTCATATTGTTCCTTCTGTAAAGAAAAATATTTCATAAAATGGAAAAGCACATTAGGAGCTAACACCTAATCAATTGACGACCGTTTAAGCCTATTACACAGCCTTTTTTTTTTAACATAAGGTGAAAAAAGTGAAGTTGTAATAAATTTTTTTGCTGGATAAGTATGTGTTTCTCAGTCAGTTGTGAGATGATTATGTCGCATTTTTGTTCCTAGGCGCTTGGACTTGTCGTCTGGGCGTCACTTGCACTTTGACAACTATGCTTCCATTTGTACAAGCCTGAATCCCTTTGAAGAAGTAACACATCGTATCAGTTTTAGTATTGTATGTCAGTATTTTCATAAACAAAGAAATGTTGGCCAAGTACTTTTTCTTTTCTTTTTCCCGTAATCTGTCTAAGACGATATATACCTTCTGCTTAAGCTTATTAGTAGTCATAAAGAGGAGAGAACTTGAAAATTATTCGACTGTGGAGGAAGTTTCAAAAGCGCATTGTACAGGCTTCGCATATGAGTTGAACTATCTTAATACATCAAAGATGGGAATTAATCTGATAAAGGATGGCCTAATACATCTTGCAAATGCAGGGTCTAGGAAAGGGCTGGGACATTTAAGCCTATTTTACACAACCTTAAGTTGTATTTGTAGAAACGAGACTGTATGTGCAGATCGAATTTGCTGCATCAAGCTCCCTTCACGTGGATTTGAACAGACCCATGACATTTTTCTTTCATGTGTTTCTGAATGTTCCAACAATTAATATCCATCACATCTCACTAGATTTGTGGCATGTTATGTGCATGTTAGCATGAAATTATTTGGAGAACCCCCTAGATCGTCGCACCTTTTTCAAGATGTGAGTCAATCGTGCTGTTGATGTCAGGTGGAAGGTGTATAACACTAATTTTTCCTCAGTATAAAAGAGTATGCCATAGGGCTAAGAGAATTTCTGTGAAATTTTAGCCTCTAACCATGACCAGTGAATATGTATTGAAGGTGGAACAGTGAAATTGGGTACTAATGAACACAGTCACTATGAAGTCTTTAAACAATGATCTATCAGGTTTATAAAAGAATCATATACTACTTTTGATAGCCTTACTCCATGAGAATTTTGTCTTACTAAGCCTTTTGACTCCTTTTATTGTCTGATACTTCCAGCATTCATTCTTCATGTTAAACATTTTTGTTGTAGGTTTAATTACTTAGTGTTGAGGCTGTAAACTTGGCTGATTTAGATGGAAATCTATAACCACTTGGAAGCAGTTTTGTCATCTGCTAACTTTCATACTTATTGCTTATTTTTCGTGATCTTGGGTTCTTTACTGCCTTCTGCAAATCTTTGCGTGTATGCCATTATTGTTTTCAGCAATCGTTCATTTTTTGATGATCTATTCATCACCTTCTAAGCAATGTTTTAATTTTGTGGTTAAAAGGCATAACTGAGAACTGAAATACAACGCTTTCACTAAATTAAGAGCTCATAGCGTGAGAGTTTCATCGAGTCATCAGATTTTGTCCAAATAGTGTTGCTTTGCAAGTATGATTTGATTATTCTTCATCTGTATTTTTTCTTTCTTTCACTTTGTTATGAGGATTATGTTTCATGATCAACTTAGTATTTATAGCATTGCATCGCCACATTTGTGGTATTAGGATCTGAGACCCGCCTAGCCTGATGGCCTCAATATAATCCATTTGGTTAAGGCTTCCGATATAATGATAATATTATGCTCATTTTCTGAAGGGTGTATATTTAGATGCATCACATCACACCAAACTTACTGTTGATACCACATTTACCACGGCATCACATTAAAAATCGACTTCCAAGAAGTCGATTGTGATAATCTACTGTATGTGGGGTCAGGTGGTCCCTTGCTAAATTTTGCGTTCTCTCTTCTACTTTGATTATAATCGTTTTGTTGCTACTGGTAAAAGCAGATGTAGAGATGGCTGATGATTACATGAAAGCCCTGAAACCTGTTGGTGGAATAGGCAAGAAACTGAAAAAGAAGTTTAAGATGGGTAAGAGAAGGCATGGTAAAGGCCAAAGCAAGAAGAAGCACTAGTACATACAAGAGGGGTTTATTATTATTGTTGGAAACTGGAATTTGTAGTCAATCTGTTTTTTCTTTTCTATTTCTCTCTTCTTTTTTTTCATCTCTCTCAAGCTTGAATGTGTTGAACTTGTGGTATTTTGTTTATGAATGGGAGCATATTGAAGTTTATCTGAAATGTTCCTTCCATGGAGATCTTCATCCTTGATAAATGTTCATGGATAATGTTTCTTAGTTTTTTGGGGGGTAGTGTATAATTTCTTTTAGAGTTGTTAAAATTTGTTTAAAAAAATATGATATTTCAAAATTTATATCCATTTCTGGCGTTTCATGTCAAACATATACTCCCTCCGTCCTATTTTAATAGTCCTGTTTGACTTTTCACACGATTAGAAAAAGTAGTGGAATTAATGCTTTGAATTTCATTAAATGATCCAATATGTTTATATTTATGACAAAGTATTACTGAAAAACATAAATGTAAAAAATATTGGATCATTTAATTTGATTCAAATCATTAATTACATTTTTTTTAATCGTGTGAATAGTCAAATAAGACTATTAAAATGAGACGGAGGCAGTATGTATTATGGGTGCAAAGTTTAAAAGCTCAAACCGAGACGAATGCGATTAAAACAATATGCTCCGGTATAGTTGTCACGGTGGTAGCAATTATCTTTCAGGATACAACGATTTACATGTTCGATGTAGTGACATTTCAAACTTTGAACAGACGACGAAACACTTTCGGTGTTCCGACCGTCTCTTCAACACATGCGAGCTCTAGCTACTTATATTGCTTAGACCTCTTGTGTCTTTCAATCTCTACCAAATAGGGGCTTATATAAGGGGGAAATATAACTCCCACGACTAAGACCACTTAATCTCACTTATAACCACTACTATTCACTCATGGCCATTAACTAAAAAAAAAAAGGGTTAAACCCTAATCGAAATAGCTCCCACTCTCCTGTCCCACGGTATGAGTGAAGAAGTTAATCAGTGAATCTAGTTATGCCAGTCGTAGATACATTTATTATTTTTCAAAAGACTGAAAGAAGTCCTCTATTTACGGGATTCGAACCTCCAAACTCCAGCTCCCGGTCCAGCTGTTACCTAAGCCCTTTATCACTAGGACGTTCACATACCACTAAGCCAACGTTAATGGCCACTTTGTCCAACACTATTATGGCTAATGCTTGTATGACGTAGAGGATTTTGAAACATTACTTAACATAATGAGCATACTATATATGTATCCTATTTTCGTTATATAATTTTTGTATAATGATTTGATTCTATTCAGGGACGGACCCATCTCTTTAAAGAGGGTTGCACGGCCCCCAATGAGATCCGAAAATCGACGCGTTTTTATAGGTAAAAAATGCAAAAACACTATTGATGCCCCCACTCGCCTTTCAAATTTGTTCTGCCTCTTTCATTTGAGATTTTTTTCCTATCCAAATCATTGATTCTATTTACATGTACAAAATAGTGGAGCGATAAACGCTATAACAGAATCTGGAGCGATAAAAGCTTCTAATTCTACCTACTAATAATACCAAAATTAGGCATATTAACACTAGGGAAAATATAATATTCTGAACTGGACCTTTCATCATAAAAATCGCATATCGACAATGACAACCTTTCCAGATCGATTTCGATGATAATTAAAGATAATTTGCTGGAATATATATATATATATATATATATATATATATATATATATATATATATATTCCACATTGAAATTAACTGAATAATAAACTAATAATTAATCTCATATTGCCGAATACCCTTGGAACAACCTTTGTAAGTATATGAAATTTTAGTTAACCATTCACTTCATATGGTAATATCATTTCTAAAATATATATAAAAATAAAAATAAATAAATAAAAACAGTGTATTGGAAACTGTCACAATTCACAAGTAGAAGGAAAAGAGTGAAATAATAGCATCTGGAACTACGTAAATGTGAAGATTGAGATCCCCCATGCAGATGCAGGCTGCCGGCTAGTCATGACAACATTGAATTTTGGACACGAATCATAAACAACAATGCAAGAAACAAGGGCCTGCAATAAAAATCGTTAGCTTACAAATGTCACGATGATAACCGAGGGCCTGCAAAAAAAAAAAAAAAAAAAAGAATACATGAACATATATAGATTAGAAACTATAGCAATTTCATTACCATAGAGGAAAGAACTTGTGTTCAAACCCACCCTCTTGAAAGGGGTGTACGACGTACGTATTAGAAATGGCAAGCAACAACAACAACAACAACAACAATAATGGACTGTTCCGGTATGCTGATGGAGTAGACAAACTGTTGATGACATTCGGTGCTCTAGGTAGCATGGGTGATGGATTGCAGATTCCGTTGAGTATGTATATCTTAAGCACTGTGATCAATGACTACGCAAAACCTGATGCACTCTCGATTCATTTAGTTAACACGGTAAATTCACTGTAAAACCTCATGTTATTCTTCTAGTTTTTGTAGCCTAGGCTAGGATAATGACCTTTTGTATCTTACAGTATGCAATCAGGCTACTCTTAGTTGCTATTGGAGTTGGACTCTCGGGCTTTGTCGGTATGCATATATGCTTTTAAGTCTCGTGATTTCAAATTTTCAATCGTATCACTTTTTCTGAAATAAGTTTCGCTTCTGTGTGTAATAATTCTACAGAAGGGTTATGTTGGGCAAGGACAGCAGAAAGACAGACTTCACGGATGAGACTCGAGTACCTAAGATCTGTACTTAGACAAGATGTTGGATTCTTCGACACACAAGCAGCTGATTCTTCCACAACTTACCAGGTGGTTTCAACTATTTCAGCTGATTCCAGCACAATCCAAGTCACCATAGGTGAGAAGGTATATACATATATATATGCACTACCTCCTGACTGTTTGAATAAGGGATTTTAACACTTTTGGTCCCTCATGTTTTAGTTTTGTTTCAAAAATGACCCTTGTGTTTTTGAATGACACTTTTGGTCCCCCTAAGTTTGTATTTTGTTTCAATTTTAGGACAATTACCCAATTAGTCATCTAAGTTAACGTCGACTAAACGTTGAATCCGACAGGGGAATGTCGATTTCAGACGGGAAATGAAATCACACGTGGTTGCCAGGTCGGATTCAACATTTAGTCGACGTTAACTTAGATGACTAATTGGGTAATTGTCCTAAAATTGAAACAAAATACAAATTTAGGGGGACCAAAAGTGTCGTTCAAAAACATTAGGGTTATTTTTGAAACAAACTTAAAACATGAGGGACTAAAAGTGTCGAGATCCCGTTTGATTAACCACCGTTTCATAATTGACTCGACTCTGAGAAATCGTTTTACCATCAAATGCTGTGCAGATACCTGATTGCCTGGCTTACATGTCATCCTTCCTCTTCTGCTTTATATTTTCCTTCATCTTATCATGGAGGCTGACATTGGCTGCAATACCATTCACCTTGATGTTCATTGTCCCTGCGCTCGGGTTCGGGACCTTAATGATGACTGCTGCCATGCAAGTCATGGAATCATATGCCATTGCTGGTAGCATTGCACAACAAGCAATTTCATCCATAAGAACAGTGTATTCATATGTTGCTGAGCGTCGAACACTTCAGAAATTCAGTGATGCACTCGAAAAACTATGGAACTTGGAATAAAACAAGGCCTTGCAAGAGGATTGATGTTGGGAAGTATGGGAGTTATCTATTTTAGCTGGGCTTTTCAGGCTTGGATCGGATCGCTTCTAGTTAGCAAAAAGGAGAGAAAGGTGGAGATGTCTTCGTTGCAGGATTCAACGTTCTCATGGGTGGACTGTAAGTAAAAATTAATCCAAATTTCTAATCTTATCATCTATTTCTAATCCCTTTCTAATCTTTCTTAAATCCAACAGGAATATATTGACAGCTCTACCGAATCTAACAGCCATAGCAGAGGCAAAAGCAGCAGCGGTTCGGATGACGGAGATGATTGACAGGGAACCCAGCAATTGACACTGAAGAGAGAAAGGGAAAAGCTTTGTCGCATGTAAGAGGGGAAATCGAATTTAAAGGAGTGTATTTCAGCTACCCGTCAAGGGCAGATACACCTATTCTGCAAGGACTTGATCTTAAGTTCCCAGCAGGCAATACAGTAGGACTAGTTGGGGGTAGTGGTTCTGGCAAGTCCACCATTGTAGCTTTGCTTCAAAGATTTTATGACCCTGTTGAAGGTGATATTACTTTAGATGGACACAAGATAAAGAAGCTTCATCTGAAATGGTTAAGATCTCAAATGGGCTTGGTAAATCAAGAACCTGTCCTCTTTGCAACATCTATTCAAGAGAATATTCTCTTTGGAAAGGAAGGGGCGTCTATGGAAGAGGTAGAAATCGCAGCCAAAGCAGCAAACGCACACGATTTCATTTCGAAATTACCAGATGCCTACAACACTCAGGTAATAAGCCAACTCTACCTTCCTCGCAAAGAGTTTCTAGTTTGTTGGTAAATAAATTCCACAGCAAAAACAAAGACCCTCTAAGAATGTATTTGGTTTAACTGGTAAGCTCAAGTCACTTCCTTCATAAGGCTGTGGGTTTGATTCCTACTACCAGCAGTGGGACTGTGTTAGTAGGTAATCTGTAAGTACCCATGCAAATGCTCAAAGGTATGGGGGCCTCCGGCCTCGAGATGCTGACTGGGCCGAAACCATACGAACTTTTTGTAATCAATATTTTGTTCTATTTTTTTTTTTGACTCTTTTCAGGTTGGACAATTTGGAGTTCAATTATCTGGAGGACAAAAACAAAGAATAGCCATAGCCAGGGCTTTACTCAGGGATCCGAAAATTTTATTGCTTGATGAAGCAACAAGTGCATTAGACACGGAGTCAGAAAGAACGGTGCAAAAAGCAATTGATCAAGCATCTCGAGGAAGGACGGCAATTGTCATAGCTCATCGCCTTTCCACTATTAGAAGAGCCGATCTCATAGTGGTTCTACGGTCAGGAAAAGTGGTTGAATCCGGTATACACGAGGAACTTATGCAAAACAACGGTGAAGAAGGCGGGGAATACTTCAAAATGGTGCAGCTACAACAACAAACAGCAACGATTGGAACTGAGAATGATGTGAATGTTAGAGCTGATGGAAGAAATCAGCAAAAGAGGAGTGTACCACCAAGTCCAAGGAGTGGAAGAACAAGTGGAGCAAACACCCCAGTTCTATACCCTTTCAGTCCAGCATTTTCCAGGAGCGTGTATGCTTCTCCGTACTCGATCCAATATGATCCTGCATTTGACAGTGATGATGAAGACACACCACAACTAGTCCATCCAAAACCATCAACAATACGTTTATTAAAAATGAACGCACCTGAATGGGGAAGAGCATTGCTTGGTTGCCTTGGAGCTATTGGTTCTGGGGCTGTTCAACCGGTGAATGCTTACTGTGTGGGTGGCGTGATATCAGTTTATTTTCGGGCTGATAAATCCTCCATCACCTCTCATGCAAGAGTCTACTAAATGCGTATTTGTAGGCCTTGGAATCTTCAACTTCTTTACTAATGTCCTCCAGCATTACAGTTTTGCTATCATGGGAGAAAAATTGACCAGGCGAGTTAGGGAAAAATTGCTGGAAAAATTGATGAGCTTTGAGGTAGGCTGGTTTGATCAGGATGACAATACCAGTGCAGCTGTCTCAGCACGACTTTCTAATGAAGCAAACATGGTCCGCTCCCTTGTAGGGGACAGGCTGTCCCTATTAGCTCAAGCAATCTTTGGGGCTACTTTTGCTTATGGACTAGGACTTGTGCTGACATGGCGGTTAGCACTCGTCATGATGGCAGCTCAACCCTTGCTGATTGGGAGCTTCTTTGCCAGAAGTGTTCTCATGAAAAGCATGTCAACAAAAGCTCAAGCAGCTCAAAAGAAGGAAGTCAAATAGCAAGTGAAGCTGTGATAAACCATAGAACTATAACAGCGTTTTCTTCACAGAAGCGAATAGTGGGGCTTTTAAAGATACTTTAGAAGGGCCTCGGAAGGAGAGCGTTAATTCAATCCTGGTATGCAGGCTTTGGCCTATTTAGCTCCCAATTCTTGGCAGCAGCATCTATATCTTTAGCATATTGGTATGGCGGAAGGCTCTTAATAGAGAGGAAAATTAACCCAGAGAGACTTTTTCAAGCATTTCTGGCTCTTTTGTTCACTGCTTATACTATTGCCGAAGCTGGAAGCATGACCAAGGATTTATCAAGAGGAAGCTACGCAGTCAGTTCAGTTTTTGCAATTTTAGACAGATACACAGAGATTGATCCCGAGGACTCACGAGGACAAGATGTAACTAGAGCAAGTTTCAAGGGCCGAGTTGAGCTTCAGAATATCTTCTTTGCCTATCCATCAAGACCTGACCAAATGATCTTAAGGGGTCTAAATCTGAAAATCAGGGAAGGAACCACAGTGGCACTTGTTGGACAAAGTGGATCAGGCAAATCAACAATCATTGGACTGATCGAGAGATTCTACGATCCACTTAAAGGATCAATAATTGTTGATGAAAAGGACATCAGAAGCTATAATTTGAGATCTTTGAGGTCACGTATGGCACTAGTCAGTCAGGAGCCAACTCTATTTTCCGGAACAATCTATGAGAACATCGCCTACGGCAGAAAGAATGCTAAGGAATCAGAGGTTAAAAAGGCTGCACTACTTGCCAATGCACATGAGTTTATAAGGTATTGCACTACTATTCAAGTTTCACTCACCAAGTCTCAAAGATTTCAAGCATTAGTAAACAATACAATAACATATCAAAGTAAACATTATCAACTGCATAACTATAATTATTTTTTCTTGATTTCAGTGGAATGAAAGATGGATATGAGACACAGTGCGGAGAAACGAGGGGCACAGCTATCAGGAGGTCAAAAACAAAGAATAGCATTAGCCCGTGCAATATTAAAGAATCCAAGTATACTACTGTTGGATGAAGCAACAAGTGCTCTAGATAGTGTATCAGAGAACTTGGTTCAAGAAGCACTAGAAAAGATGATGGCTAATCGAACATGCATCATAGTGGCACACCGTTTATCCACAATACAGAAAGCAAACACCATCGCAGTTATCAAGGATGGGAAGGTTGCAGAACAAGGTTCACACAGTGAACTACTTTCCCTAGGACGTGGCGGGGCATATTACTCTCTTGTAAAACTGCAAGGTGGCAACACTCCTCATCGGTAAAACAAGGGGACGCATGTAAGAAGTAATAAGTCTAGACAGTATTATAAAGCCCTTATGTGATCTCTTCTCCTTTTTAAAGTTTTGTATATCCTGAAAGATAATTAGAGATACCAAGAATGAGAGCCTAGCCCGACTTCATATTTATATTTTATTTTATTTTTATTTTTGGAACCTTTCTATTTCTTCCACTATTCAGTGGCAAGATTTTCGTTTCTATTCTGTAAAAGAAAGAATTTGATTCATATCCTGGTCAACTGTGAGGTTTTATGCTTCCAAGGATGTTTAGCGGACATTTTCAATTAGAGGTAAAGTTCAATACCTGAAAAAGCTAATATAGTGCAGAGTTATAAAACAGTAAAAGGAAAAGTAATTAAAGATTTTTAACTTTACAGTACATTTTACTCAGGTTGATACACTTAACATAAAGAACAACACTCAGCCTTATTCCCACTAAAAAGAGTCAGGCATTCAATAAAATGAAGGGGACATATACATGGTTTATTGATAGTTTTTCCTGGCTCCATGCACCTGACTGCACTAAAAAAGTTTTCCTGACACTTAAATAAAAGAGAGTTGGCATGACCATACCTGTTTTACCTATCGACACCAGAAATAACAGTGGTCAATAAACCAGAAAGTTCTTGAGGCAGGCTGCTCTACGGATTTATGTTGTCTAATGATTTAGGGCTTTATATGACTCTCAGTATAGTCTTAGGTCAGTGGGTACCTCCTGGGGTTCTATATCATAAACTAAATATGCGCAATAGCCACTCGACAGAAAGGAGAGGTACCAGCCCGGGAGCGGA
This sequence comes from Gentiana macrophylla, assembly GCA_026214975.1. Lineage (NCBI taxonomy): Eukaryota > Viridiplantae > Streptophyta > Magnoliopsida > Gentianales > Gentianaceae > Gentiana > Gentiana macrophylla. The sequence continues at coordinate 77,335,032 of CM047814.1, forward strand.
ACGGATGGCCCATAGTTGGCACGAGCAGGCCAACATAGCATGATCATATTTGGTTTGGATTCAGAAATGGGCTGATGCCAACCGAAGATCAGTGGAGTATCGGGTTGGAGACAAGGTCATGGTTAAGCTACTACCTCAACAGCCGGAGCATAAAGAACTTCTACGCAAGTACGAGGGGCCGTTCGAGGTTATTGCTCAGGTAGGCAAAGTTTATATATTCTTGCCCTTTCACACAAAAACATGAATAACTCACATCAAATGCCTTTTTCAAAAGAGAAAAAAATCATCTTAGTTTTCCACTTTTACATGAGTATGTGTTTGTTTTCCTTCCTAAAGGTTGTCAATGTAAAAATTACAAAGGGGCGTCGGAAACCGAGTAACAGAAAGTGCTAAAGGACCAAACCCACTTGCAAGAAACTCGAATTGAATTTTTTGTGAATTTCTTACTTTACCCGGCGCGAGACCAAAATACTATTTTCTATGGAAGCTCCTAACTCCTAAGAACATTCCAAAAAGGAATTTTCAAGTTTTAGATGTCATTTCCTACTATTTAGCAGGTATGAATAAAACACTTAGCCACATTGTGCGTGTTTGTACTACATAGTCGAACAAGAATGATTTACACCTTCTTACATCCATCTGGAAGTCATCGTACCTGTTTATATCAAAACACCAATACTGGCTAGGTAATTTTGGATGCATTTGACCGCAGATCCACCTCTACAGGAAAAGCTTTTATCTAGTAGTCAACTTTAATCTACATGGGAAAAAATGATAAACATCTGCAAGAAGACCAATTGACTTCAACCACAAAATGCTGTAACCTGAAAGTTGTTTGAGGTAATAATATCAAACCATCCGAAGGCAAAAGCAAAACATAAGCAGATTTGCATAAGAGGATAAATAAGTACACTAAAATCATATCCATAAGAAAAAAACCACAACAAAGATGAACAGGATATCAAGGACACGCTTGCATAAGACATATTTACATGGCCACAACTGTCAAAGATTAAGTTTATTCGTCATCTTTGTATGGGTACTCCTCAGGAACTTGTTTCAGCAGCTTCACTTGCATTTCGAACATATCATCACCTCTTAGCATGTCACGGATCCATGTTACTTCAGTTTTCATGGATACCTGTTTGTTGAAAAGGCAGAATCAGCTATCAATCCGACTTGTAGTGTGATACGTTAATAAACTTTTCCTACTAACAGCCAAGATCTCTTGCTATTCAGTTCAACATTTTTATTTCTGGAGATGTTAACTACCTTGTGTCCTCTAATGTATAGTTAATTGAATCAAAACTACCTCACCGAATAGAATGTGTGCGCCGTTGATTTTCAAGACGGAAGGTGATTATTAATATTTTCTGTAATTTTGAACGTTTTTGTAGTAGAGTCATAACCCAAAATAGTAGGCAAACCATGAGTGCAGTATAAGGTGGGATGTCTACACATTTTTATCCTAAATGTAATATAAGAGAAATAAACTTTGATTCATGGTCAGCAAACAAATGATAAGGTAATTCAGCAGTCACCAGTCGGAGAGAAAATTACTGATACAATGGGACAAAATGTGAAGCAATTGGCACTAACCATCTCCAAAGCTCCTCTTAAGACACCACTCAAAATGTTGCAATAGTACAAGCCTTGACAGGTATCAGGAAGCTCAACAAAATCTACAAGTGGATTATCTTCCAAAATAAGACTGCATGTAGTTCCCTCAGCATCCCAGTTACTCACAGATGCAGTGACACCGAGGAACATTTTGAAACCAACCTAGACAATACAGTGCTTTCAGAAACCATAGTGAGAGATTGAGTTATTCAGGAAAAAGGTTCCATTGTACAGATAAAAGGGGTAATGTATGTCATCATGTCAAGACACAAGCATGAAAAACAAGTGTACGACGTTCAAATACTAGTTTGATGGGAACAGATATACTAAAGTAAGAGAAGACAAATATTATAGTTTTGCCCAGCATTAAGCCTCAAAAGCCACCAGAATGCAGTTTTCATTGAGAGCTAAGCGATTAAGTAAGTGAGTGGACGGAATATATAAAGAGATTTTTCTATTTTCCTTCTTCCCAGATTCGTAAAGTGCTATAGAAGCACCCCACACTTGAACAGGATGCCATTGAGGAAATACAAACCAAGCTTTCTTCAGACTGAAGAAGTCAGTAAGCATGTTAGACGTTCATTCAAAAAGAAACCGTTCTCCAATTTTCATTTACTACACTCACACGTTATACATGATGCAACAGCATTAAAGATAAAAAAAAGGAAATATGCATATCTGCATCTTACAATCCAAAGTTTCAGGCACATCAACTTTGATCAGCGAAACAATTTAACATGCCTAGAGAAACACATGATGTGACAAATAGGACTAAGAAACAAATTTGACAATTGCCAAGAGAAACAAATTCACGAAGAGTCTACCGGAGCAGTGCAAGAATAAGAATGGGTCCGCTTCAAGTGTGTTGCTGGAAGTGCGAATTTCAGTACCCAGAATATCAAAAGGGTGGGACCAAGTGTGATTCTTCAATTAAAATTCCATTTACTTTTATGCGATACAATACAGGAGAGAGGATAAATGATTATACAAAGAGCATTCAAGTAATTATCTATATGCAGAAGCAGGCGATTTCAAGTTTCTAAATACCATGCCATATGTAAAGTTCTAGATTATAAGGTCAAAATTAAAGAATAGAATAAGGTAGGGAAAAAAACATAAGCCATGGGTATTGCAGAGCAGAAGAAATGGTGAGTAGACATACGTTTCCAAGTAAAACCGAAAAACGGAGAAGGAAAAAAAAATGATTGATGATTCTCACAATGTCACTGCTCAATGCAAAGGCAACAACTTATCCAGTAATCAGTATGCAATGGTGCATTCAGAAAACCAAAGTCTGGCTCTGGCACAATGAAATAAGCAGAACTGACCTTGGCAATGACTTCGGCTGTTTCCTTGAAATCAACGCATCTGGGAACATTGGATTTTGCAAGAAACTCGTCAATTAGGCGGATTCCAATATTATATCCCCTGTCCAACACAATGCTCGTCAATAAAGATACAAACACAGCAATCACACGTAGTTGAATAGTTAGGTAGATTCCAACATTACATACTGTCGCAATTCAATGTAAATTAACATGGATACAATCAAAAGCTATCACAAGCATTTGCACAATAACTGAAAAATGAATTCTTGATGTAATATGCTCCCAGCAAAGTACTCCTCTACAAATCACGGAAAAACTAAAATAGTTGATCAACACAGATTAATAGTAAGAAACTGGCGCATTCAGAATAGAATTACATTTGATCAAGTTGTTTGTTGACTTCCTCGACCTCCTCCAGATCGGTAAGAAGCTGGCGCACGATCGCGCCATAAGTAAGAGTAAAAAGCTCCGCGTTCTAGAAACGAGTTCATCACAAATTAATCAATACAAAAAACTTCCTAATAAATAAATCAGAGTGTACCCAATCAGCAGTAAAACTGCTCATGGTGGAATGAATAATTAGCATACTTAGCGTACCACACGTTCAACGCTGGCGAAAATGGCGTCGCCGGATCTGGGAGCAACGGGGGCCATTACTTATGCAGTTCCGAACAAGGACTGAAAGAGTAAAACTTGTGTTGAGAGAGCATTGGAAACAACGGTTCCGATTGATATGGGAGTAGACTACTTAACCGGTCAAAATTTGAATCGAGTATTAATTGCTCAATTTCGTGTTTGTCGGTGACGCGGGTTGCGCAGAGGTTGGGCAGGTTCGGTTTAAAAGTTCGGGGTTGGTTCGAGGCTATACTTTGACTCAAATCAAACCAAAATGAAATCAATTTGATTCGAACCTGGTTTGGTTTGAATTCGGTTATAAGATGCCTTGTTTTTTAAAGAGTATAAAGATGTCTTAAAAAAGAAAAAATAGTAAAAAAATTAAGACAATATTTGATCATTCCGAAATTAGAAGCTCAATTCGCAAAACATTCGTCCAAAGACAATTGAACAATATTATACTTTATGAACAATCAATTAAATCAATAAGCCGCAACATCGGGAGAGAAAAATAATACACAATAATTAAAAGAAGAAACTTATAATTTTACTATTATAATCATACCATATGTTTTATACAAAGACTCGATATATCAAGCAAAGAATAAAATAATTACGACTCGGAATCCATTAAAGTAAAACTATAATAAAATTGCTAAGAAGATGGAAGGTAACACAATAACTGATGATGAGAGCAGATTGGAATGGTCTGTAACGTTGCGTATGAGGCAAGCGATTATAATGGAAGCTGAAATGGAGCAGATAATTTTGTTGTACGAAGGAGAGGTGCCAACATGTTTGAACTATGAAGAATTGAATGAGTTGGGTTTAGAGTTAGGTTATAAGCTTATATATCAATAACAAAATGATGTCATTTTGATTATGGACTTCGGTTTGGGTTCGGGTTGAGTTTGGTAAATAAAAATAATCAATCCCAAACCAGTATTATTCAGTTTGGTTTCAAACCAAACCGATTCATTTAGTTTGTTACTGGTTTTGTTATTTTTTGGTTTGGTTTGGGCTGGTTCTCGGTTCGGATTGATTTTTCGGTTTTTTTGCCAACCCCTACGCGTAGGTTATGAGATTTTTCATGATTGTTCGTTTATAAAAGAACAAAAAAAAATAATTTCAAACTAGATTCGTTTTGGCCATGAGTTTTTTCGTGATTTTTTTTAATAAATGAATAAAATTATGTTCAAGCTCGGCTCGTTTTAGAAACAATTTGTTTGCACTCGTATTTGAGTTTGGATCATTCAATGTATTTTCGCCTTCTAGCTCGAGTGTGTCTTATTAAGGTAGAAAAAAAAATCAAGTTCAAATGCATAAATAACAATTATAAAACAATATTCAATATCGTGCTACAAAAAGTATTAGAAAAACCCGAACTATTTTATAAAATTAGATGATTTATCATCTTATGTGTTAGAATTATGTGGTACATTGGTTTATTTATATAAAGAGTTTCACGAACGCCCCTAAGCATAATAAGTAGAGCCTAACTCCTTCAAGCTTGTCGCTATTAAGCAGAGCACCCCTAAGCATATTCGTTGCAAAGCGTATCACTACTCGACAACACTAGTGATCCTTACGCTATTGAGCATGTCACTCTACAACAGTCATCGACAACGCTAATGAGCCTTATGCTATTAAGCAGGTCGCTCTACAACAGTCACCTCGGCACACGGTAAATCAAGTTGCCTTATAACTTTACTCCATGACTTTCATGTGTACCATGAATATGTAAAGCAGTAGGGGTCATTGATACACCAAGCCCAAAAAAGAGCATGTGGATGTCTAATTGGGCTTGTACGTAGGCCAAGGAACATAGGGTCCTCAGCCCATAGTTCGCACCTTTATAAGCCGGACTGGGCCGGGATTTCAGCTCGTTGTATGCTGCAGCGATATTTATCATGGCAAGGCAACGAGCGTCGCCCTTCAACCCGCCCTTCACAGGACGACGAGAAGCACTGGGGGCCAACCTACTCGCCCCTCAGCTCAACAGTCCGACCCGACTCGGACCAAGCCCGCTACATCAGGCGCCAAGAGTTAAATCTCGACGGTTACAAAGTTGACAATCTGTGACGGTTGTCTGCATGTCTGTCCAATCAGAGCATGCCACGTCATCCATATTTACTATATACATTTAATTGTCTGGTAACTGTTGTCTCCCGTGCCTATAGATAACGGCATTTTACCCTGTAAAGAAAAGACATACACGTTAATACAACACAAACAACCTCTGCCGAATTGCTGACAGACTTGCTCTCATTTTACAGCTTTCTTAATCTTCATATTTTTCATAATCACCACCGCAATTATCAGATATCCACCGCTAATTCCGCCGCGTAAATCATCATTTTATCTCTAACAATACATTATGGTATTTTCCGAAACATCACATCTCCAGCCCTGTTCGAGGAGTTGGCCCATAACTCTAAGTGTCCAATAAACCCTATATTTTTAACGACGTCTTCTATCGACATCACATTTTTACTATTGACACATATTTTATTATTATTTTTTAATTCCAACATCACTTATTTTCCAAAAAGTAGTGTTGTCAGTGTTATTTTGACGGAAAAAAATAAAGCCTCCGGTATCCGAATCCAACAGGTCCGACTAATCCGAGTTCGCCAGCGTTAATGCTCGCAAAGTCGATTTTTACTCGAGATAATCGCCATTAAGAGCTTTCTTTCAATACGCGCAAAAAAATTCGTGATATTAAGTGCTTGTTATTTATTTATTTATTTTTATTTCTACACCTTTATCATTTATCTTATGGTGGTCCTGGACTAAATTTTTGGATCACATGTCATCAGACTCATCACTTAAAAAAAAAACATGATTGGTTATTCATTTTTTAACACAAGGATCTAAAAAAAAAAAAAAAAAATCTTCAATCCTATTGGTTGAGCATACTAAATAGGATTAGGTCATGGAAGATAGTAAAATTTGTGTTCATTTATATATCAAATTAAAAAATAAACGAACAACGGACGCAGGGCAGCCAGAGCACGCAACTATTTGGCAAAATCACGCTTCTTCATCTTCCCGGTATTAACGCCGTCGGGCCGCAGACAGCCGGAAGCTGCCACAAATAGACGAAGTCATCCAATCTCGATTGTACCTACATCTTTGTAAGTAATTTACATCATTGGTTGAATTTCCTTTTTAAATTTCTTTGAAAAGCAGCATCATTTTTGCTCAATTTCCTTCCAACTTTTCTTGAACTAAAATTAATTGTTGAATGGTTATTGACAAAGTTGTGTTTGTTATAGTATTATAGAACAAATTTTTTTTTTTTTTTTTGGCCGTCTGTTTGTTCCTAAATTCAATTAGGTCCTTTAGGTTTAGTGATTATTGATTATCTCAATTTTATAGTTAACATATGTATTTATGTGTGTGTGTGGTGTGTACTTGCAGGCAGATATTTTGCATTGATCACCCTTGTCTCTTGTCCCGGTTTATGGTTCATACCAATGCTCTGAAAAAGTGGATTTGATAACTGTGTTTTTGTGTAATTGGATGATCACATCAATGTTGATTTGATTAAATTACACTATTTCTTAGCTGTTAATTTGATAGGCGGTCTTATTTTGTATTTTACTGAACGATGTTTCGCAGATATTTCATTATCCAAGCACTGAAGACCAGGAAGTTTTGTGGCAGAAAATTTCAATTAAACAATGAAGATGTATTCAAAGATCACATTTGTTTGCCTTTTTTTTCGTCCATCGTTATTGTAGTTGTAATTATTTACTCAATTTTTTTAGATTGGGTGTGTTGCAGAATTGAACCTAATGCCGGTGCGCTTACTAATTATGAGGTCCTCAGTTTTCTAAGATGTAAAGGTGCTGGAAAAGATCCTACGCGCCTTATTGCTTCTGTAGCTACATCTGAGTACAAGGTGGGATGTTTTTCGCTGCAAATTATGTGGATTATCCCTCTCTTGCCTTTTTATAATTAGCCATTATTCTTTTCTAATTTTTTTATTTTTATTTTTTGTCTTTTTCGGTTTGCCTTAGGTTTATGATTACCTGGAGCAGACTCCTGCTTGTAGCCAAACAAGAGAAATCATCAATGAATGCGTAGAAAAATGCAAAGAATACGATCTTGCAAAATCCGAGATTCTCAACATCATCAATATCAGGCCATCAAGTTCTCCTGAAATGGGTTCGGTACGCCTTCAACCCAAAATGCTATGTTAAAACTTTTTGCTAGCTAGTAAATCACACTGCATGCTATATACCAATGTGTGGAGTTCCTTTCCAGTAGCTGCCCTGTCTATACTCTAGGTTGCCCGGATGAATTTCTTACCTGTCAATACCGTAGATTCATGTGTAGATCTTATTCCTTTCATGCTTGTGTGTGTATACTTAATTATTTTCATGGTAACTATTTACTGGTGATCCTTTTTCTTGGCAATCCTTTGTTTAGACTGAATTACCTTGTTTTTTTTCTTCCTAGAAGTGGTAAACTTTGTAGTTAAAAGTATGCTAAATATGCCTCTTTTTTTTTCTGTGATACATAGATCATAGAGCAATGGGAAGATCGGCCTGGGTTAGATTCGGAAGAAAAGATGGAAGAGTTGGTGGAAAAGGTTGGTCAGGTATTGCCACCGGCCCCAAAACCTGAATCTGGTGAAGCCACTGACAATGGAAATACCGAAAATATAGCAGAAGAGGAAAATGTTGGGACCTAACAATTTGCTTCTGAGTAAAATTGGATAAAACAGAATTTGAATAGAGAATCAGTATTTTGTGCATTACAATTAGTACAAATTGTGGTGATTATGTGTTTTTACATATCTGGAGATTTCACCAAAATGCAAGTGTATCTTTAACAACCATTTGCTCTTTTCTGTATTTAAAGATTAAATAAATGTCACTTGGACTAAATAAAGCATATGCACAACAGAGATTAAGATAATTGCATAAGTTGAACTGTTAAGCATAGTGTCATTTTCCAAAAATGTTTACTTTTGAAGATTATTTCGCGCA